>CM038142.1:545189771-545789771 GCA_021437245.1 Aegilops speltoides
TTCCATCGAGCCATGGTAGCTTGCTACTTGCTCCGGAACACTTAGGCTGGCCGCATGTGTCCTTCTTTGTTCCTGTGTCTGTTCTTCGGGAAATGTCACACGATGAATACGGAGTCTGTTAGCTCGCTACATACTGGTTTATCGAGTCCTGCTAGCCCAGTGCTACAGCCGGACTCACTCGATGATGACCGACACGCTCGATGTGGGTCATGGATGCCTGTCCTTGTAAGTCTGTGCCACTTTGGGTTTACGACTAGCCATGCCAGCCCGGGCTCCTTATCATATGGATGCTAGCGACACTATCATATACGTGTGCCAAAAGGCGCAAACGGTCCCGGGCAAAGGTAAGGCGACACCCGTGGGAATACCGTGCGTGAGGCCGCAAAGTGATCACTACAAGAAATATGTCAACTTATGACCACCACTATTGGTCACTGAAAGGTCACAAATTTCCATTTATGACCTTTTTGTGACCAAAAACAGAAGGTCGAAAGCTGGCCGTCATAAACTGACTATAGCGACCTTTCTTCTGGAATGGTCAAAGACGCTTCGACCAAAATATTCCTCTTGTGGCGTTTTGGTCACTAGCAACCTCCCTGTGCCACGAGGCATCCAATAAGGGTGTCGATGTGGCACAAGATTCAGCCGGTCCAATTCGATTTTCTACATGGGCCGAGCCCAACAATTCGCCTTTTCAATATATATTTATTTTCGTTAATTTTCACTAGCTACATGGGCCGGCGATAATTCAGCCTTTTTTCTAAGATGCAGCCTTTTACAATCTACTGGTTTTTTATTTTCGTCCTTTTTTGCCATTGGTCCCACCAATCAGATTTGTCCCACTTGTCATGCTTATCACAAAATTGATCCCACACATCAAAAATTTCAAAATCTGTCAAACAACCATTATAACTTGTCGGGTTTCCATTTCACGGTATTCAAAGCACATACACAATCATTGTTTGAGCATGCACTGGAGAGCAAATGAAACTGGTCCAAAACAATACTGCATTAATCTATTACAATCGTTACATTAATACATTACAACCCAGATATGCCTACTACTGGCTACAACTACAACACATAATATGCTACTCTTTGCTGATATGCTTCACAGCTTCGGACATGGATTCACGCTTCACCTGTGCAAACAGTAGCCAATGAACATATAAGAATAAGAACAGGTACAGAACATCAAACAGTAGCCAATGAGGGATCCAATAACTTATAATCAAGAAATGACAGCAAATGCCATGGACATAAATAATATGACTAACTCTAACCAGTATGCGTTCATGGAGTGACTAACATGTTCTCACTAGCTAGGAATTTTTTTGGTATATAATATACTGGCATGTCCAACTCTCTAAATTGATCGTAGAAATGAAAACTGTAAGAAGAAGTTTTAGAATCCAGGCATGTCAAATTTTAAGCACCAGCAGAATGGATCTAACAAACCAGACCATGATCATCATGCGCATCAGGATTTATGGTTCTAGCAAAACAGTAAAGAGATGGACATACACGCATCAAGCATACCAGCTACTACATCACCATTCTCGTGACCACAGACATAACTATTCACTAATAATTCCCATTGGGAGATCAAACTATGCATCCAACAAGCTACAACAACAGGGAATGCAGAAAAATTTATGACCCGAGATGACGAATCAACTGGGTACATCTCAGTTTGAACAACCATGGCGAGACAACAACCGCATACTAATGCGGCGAATCAAATCTGCACACAGGAGCAGTGCCGTTCATGGCATCCACATGAGGTCGTGCAACATCAAGAACATGGCGTATGACAGCAATAGACCTAGAGATCTAGGACAGAGGGAGGGGGAGCTTACACTTGCGGATGCGGGCAGCGGGTAACCGCACGAGGAGCGGGTGCTCTTACGAGGTGGAAGCTGCGGCGGCGAACGGATGTAGAATTGAAGAGGGTCCTCATGTAGCAGTAGCAGCAGCAGCATGAAGAATTGAAGACCGACCAACAGAGCCTGCAATGCAAACAGAGAGGCATGAGGAAACTGAATCCAATCACATCAAATCAAATCGAGCTGCTGCACCTTGACCTTGAGGAAAACAAACCTCATCTCATGTCATCTCGTGGAAGAATAAGAAGAAGAAAAATATATGGCTGCTGCTCCATGACCATGACCTTGAATTGTTCTGCTTTGCACAGATCGAGGAAGAAGAAGACCCGCAAAAAAGCAATAACTAGCAATGCACAAGCATGAATTCATGGAAGGACGGATGCAAGGCCAATCATCCAAAGATCTTGTTTCTTAATGCCCCAACTACTTAAAAACCATGGTAGTTCTAACCATATTAAATTAAAGGACAAAGTGAAGTCATGATATTGAGAATTCCATCTTATAAAGCTTTCTATTTAGCATATACTAAATCACAGTCTATCTACCAATATATGAACTCTTTAGTTTTCGAACCGAGGCTCACATATTTGGGCTGATTTGTACCTTTGTATTTTCAGTATTTTTTTACTTGAGACAAACTAAATGCTAACATCGGTGACAACAAGACTTCAATGAAATAGCTATTGAAGAAACACGTTTATAAGATAGAATGAAAATGATTTACACCAGGGTTATGCATGATGGATGTTGAGCACTTTGCTTATTCAGAGTAAAAAAGGGTACCCAGAAAATTTAAACATATTCTGCTACACGGAACCATGAGCTACCCATTTAGCAAGAACGATAGAGGAACAAACCATGAGATATCTATCCAGCATATTATGCGCACGCGTGAGAATACTCGGGTATACTTAACTTGGGTTTAGTACCCAGGTACAGTTTAAAAGCATATCAGATTAGGTATACAATCATGCACCTGGGTTTAACTTATCAGGTTTCTTCACTTTCAATTTACACAGCAGAGCAGCTAAATTTACACAGCAGATTTTGAAAGCAACTATAGTTATTCGTAAAATATGGTTGCTGCAACTTTAAGCCAAGCAATACACATTCATGTCAAATATACATGTGTAAGATACTAGAAGCATTTCATTGCATATCTAAGTGTCTTCGCTATAATTTTACGCCAAGCGGTGCACTAGTACATCAATTACACTAAGCCACAGCCCTTTGTTTAAAATAGTATTTTATCATCATTCTTCAATAGCTTGAATTTCAGAACAGCCACTGTTTGTATTTTAATGAAAAACACCCCAAGCAAATAACAACAGATGGGCATTAAGACAAAAAAATTGGCAATCGCAGCATCATGTTTCAGCAGCAATGCAGCTACGGACAACAATATGGATCGGATGGCAACAATAACATCAACAAGTAGAAATAGCAGCATGTCAATCATCAGATAATCAATCAAGAAGCACAAATAGCGAAGCAAGCATTCTCTCAATCACAAACTACACTAATCAGCATCCCTCTCTCTCAATCTAAATAGCAGCAGCGAGCACGGCAGGAGACCGAGTTGGTTATCCAATGGGAAGTCAGACCAATATGACATGGAAAGGAATCATCCACAACACTCATATAGCACTACTGAAATGTATAGTATTTAAAAGGTTGGTGTCGACGGCGAGGTAGGAGCCCTCGCGCGTCCAGTGCACGCCACAGACGCTGTCCCTCGGCCCCAGATCGCACAGCTTGGTAACCTGGACAACGATGCCATTAGCAATCTGACCTGAGCGTGATCCATGGATGCAACAAGAAGATGCAAGAAAGAAAGAAAGAAATGCACCTTGCAGCTGGGTGCGTACCAGAGGTAGACGCAGGTGCCGAGGCCGACGGCGAGCATGTTCTGCGAGGACCATCAACGAGGTTCGTAGAAGTCGCCCTGCAGGACGGGCGTCCAAGAGACTGACGCCGGCGACGACCACACACCGATTAGTAGTAGATCGAGATCGGAGAATTGGTCGCGCGAGGTGTTTGCGGGAATGGGCAAGCGGGCGGATCGAACCTTGTGGGGCATCTTGGGACCTTGCGGGTGCCTTCTTGGGGTGGGGAGCGGCGCCGCCGGCGCAGATCCAGCTTCTCGGCGAAGGGGAGAAGGGTGCGGAGGAGCGGTCCGTCTTGAAGCGGAAGAGGTTGTTGAGCGCGTGCGGCGGACGACCTGGCGGGTGGAGTCGTGCGTGCCGCGGCGACGGCCGCCTCCATCCGAATCCGCTGCGTGGGGAGCTAGCGGACGAGTGGTGCGGTGATGGGAGGGAAGCCGAGACCTCGCTTCCCCACCGCTGCCTCCATCGGGTGGGAGACGGAGGGAGAAGGCGGGGTGGAGGGGTGCCTCGATCTGGATCGAGGAGAGGGAGGCAGGCTGGATCTTGCCGAGGGGAGGGAGGAGCAGAGCATGGGGATCTTGGGCGCTACTGGATCTTGCGGAGGGGAGGGAGGAGGAGAGCAAGGGAGGGTGGGTGGCGGCGGGGAGGGAGGTGGGAGGGATCGGGAGTGCTAGGGTTTGCGGGGAGGAGTGCAGGCTGTGACTGTGGGTTGTTGGGCTAGGTGGCGTGATAAACGTGTGAGGAGCGCTGCCGTTGGATCCGGGTGGATCGGACGGTGCTCGATCCATAATCCGCGTGACATGCCTCTGAACCAATCAAAACAGAATACATGTGCGCGACGTCCATGACCATTTAAGTAGGTCGTAACCGGCTGAAAATAAAGTGCACATCTCTTTGGCTAAGAGAACTCCTTTTGCGCCGTTTTTGGCGGTTCCCTCCGCCGGTGACTTCTTGGTCGTCAGCGGTGAGGAGGGTCGTCGGATCCCGCGCGTGTGGATCATTTTAGCTTTAGGTTTTAGGGTCCTAGTAGCTTATGTTTTAGGGTCCTAGTAGCTTAGGTTTTTGGAACATTCGATGTCTCGACTTCAGGGGCGGAGGCGGCAATACTGAATAAAGAAGCTCTAGATTTTTATCTGGCAAAGCCGCCAGCAAGGACCTCGGCACGTAGAAGAGCAGGGCATCGAGGTGGTGGTCGCGAGCGCGGAGTTCGTCGTCGTCACCTTCGCGGTGACCGAAGACACGTAGTCATACCTGCCGTTTTGACAACATTTTGAAAGAAATTCAAAAAACAATGTTCTCATATTGTGCACAAGGGTGCATAGTAGAATGGAAAACAATGTTGCCTAAGGAAGTTTTCATTTCTTTTGGACGAAAAAATCATTTTCCATTTTTCGAGTGCCCGAAAGGAGGTTTTTTTTGTGAAGGACCTCCCAAATAATTGTTGCAAAATTGGACCAAATCATTTTTTTTAAAATACTAGGCCATATTTAATGCAGAATTGACCAAATGGTTGGGTGTAAAAAGTTTTAATCCACCTCTCGTGAAAAAGACAAATTTCCGCCGATTTAGCTGGAAGCGGGTCAAATTTGAACTGCAGCTGCCTCATAGTTTGCTATTTATTTTTTCCAAAAATCATTTATAGGTATATAAGGACATATTTAATCAGAGAAACACCAAAAAAATTCCAAGATTCAACCACTAGCTAGGAACGGTCATTCCCGCCGTTTTGACCGCATTTTAAAACGGGCATAAAAAATTCAAAAAAAATCAAAAAATTGGAAAACCTTCGCATTGTGTCATTATATGTGACCAAGTTTCCAGGAAAAATAATAAACTTGTAATACGATAATTATTTTTAAAAAGTTTTCTCAGAAATGAGCTATCAAGTGTGAAGATTCATGGCTTTCAAGCCAAATGATCAATCTTATGGCCACATTCATGGCATAGTTTGTCAAATGATCTCATATTGTGCACAAGGGTGCATCTTGGAATTCCAAACAATGTTGCCTAAGGAAGTTTTCATTTTCGTTGCACGGAATATTCATTTTTCATTTTTCGAGTGCCCGAAATGAGGTTTTTTTGTGAAGGAACTACCAAAAAATTGTTGCACAAATGGACCAAATCAATTTTATAAAATACTAGGCCATATTTAATGCACAATTGACAAAATGGTTGGGTCAAAAAAGTTTTGATCCACCTCTGATGAAAAAGACAAATTGTTGTCGATTCAGTTGGAAGCAGGTCAAATTTGAACTGTAGCTGCCTCATAGTTTGCTATTTATTTTTTCCAAAAATCATTTCTAGGTACATAGGTATCTATTTAATCAGAGAAACACCAAAAAAATTCCAAGATTCAACCACTAGCTAGGAACGGTCAAGCCCGCCGTTTTGACCGCATTTTGAAACGGGCATAAAAAATTCAAAAAAAATCAAAAAATTGGAAAACCTTCGCATTGTGTCATTATATGTGACCAAGTTTCCAGGAAAAATAATAAACTTGTAATATGGTAATTATTTTAAAAAAGGGTTCTCATAAATGAGCTATCAAGTGTGAAGATTCATGACTTTCAAGCCAAATGATCAATCTTATGGCCACATTCATGGCATAGTTTGTTCAAATGATCTCATATTGTGCACAAGGGTGCATATTGGAATGGCAAACAATGTTGCCTAAGGAAGTTTTCATTTTTGTTGGACGAAAAAACCATTTTTCATTTTTCGAGTGCCCGAAAGGAGGTTTTTTTGTGAAGGAACTACCAAATAATTGTTGCAAAATTGGACCGAATCATTTTTATAAAATACTAGGCCATATTTAATGCACAATTGAAAAAATGGTTGGGTGTAAAACTTTTTGATCCACCTCTCGTGAAAAAGACAAATTTCAGCCGATTCATTTGAAGCGGGTCAAATTTGAACTGCAATTGCCTCATAGTTTGCTATTTATTTTTCCGAAATCATTTCTAGGTACATAAGGACCTATTTAATCATAAATACATGGTTTGGTGGCGATACATAGAGGTTTGGGCGGTGGCCGATGGCCTCAACTCTAGAGCACGTAAACTCGCATGCCCGTCGCGTGGTCACCGCGTGACCATAATGTTGCCATGTGTTCTGGGCGGCTTAGACATGTCTAGTAGGTTGGGCACTCCCCAGGTTGGTGCTAGGAAGAAAATTACAACATAAGATTCTCAAGAGAAGACCGATCGATGCTCAAACGTGAATTAGCAGCCAAGTGTTTGATTAGCGGTACGGGAAATGCACATGGCCAATGGGCGTGAGTTTTGGCTGAGGATGATCATCTACTAAGGAGAATGTGTTCACAAATTTTTAGCTCAAAAGGAGGATCCTAGGTGGTACTTGCTTTGCAAAGTACCACGCTGGACAAAAATATGAATGTTGAAGCTGGGCTCAAAATAATGAATGGAGTGAGCTGAAATTTTGTGGAGGATGGTTATTTGGGCATAGGAAAGCATTGTAGAAAATTGATACCATTTGGACATGCCAAAGTAGTACTTCCTTCACAATGCTCTTCTATGGACTGAAACTTGGGAAAACTAGTGAGAGAGATTGGATGAATGAAATGAGCTCAAAATTGGTGCAGGTAAGTTACTTAGGTATGGTCATGCTACTGGTAAATTTTCAGATCATTTGGGTAAGCCTAGCTAGTACTTACTTCACAAAGCTTCTCTCGAGGTAGAAAATTTGGAAATTTCGAGAAAGATTTACTAGGAAAATTGAGCTGAATATTATCATGTGGCAATGATTTTGGTATGGAAGAGTGCGAAAAGTTTGAGGGTAATAGGAGGGGTCTATATAACACTTGCTTTGCAACGTGCCAATTTGGCCATAAAATATAAATTGAACTTGGGCTCACATAGATGATTTTCTTGAGCTGCAATTTGGAGGAGGGTGATAATTTGGGCATATGAAGGAACTGTATAAATTTCATGTCATTTAGAGATATAAAAAGGTACTTCCTTCACAATGCTTCTAGGTGGACAAAACTTTGGAAATTTGTCAAGAAAATTTGCTAGGCAAATGGAGCTGAATTTTGTCATGCGGTAATGATTTGGATAGGAAAGAGTGCCCAAAAATTCCGAGGGCAATCAAGAATATATAAATAGCACTTTCTTCATAAAGTGTTGTTGTGAACAGAATAGGAAAATGAATATTGTTGAATTAGTTTTGAACTAGGCAAGGAAGGATTTTTACATATTTGATGAAGATATGCCCCAAACAATTTATGAGATTTTTTTGGGAATTTTGGGAATGATAGAAATATAGGTTGCTTAACAACCTAGGGCAAAAACAGCCACATGGACATGACACATAGGCAAAACTGATGAGATGGCGCCTAGTCATCACAACCCACCACAATCTACAAGGCTATGACCATCTATATTGGTCATTAACAACTAGAAATAAGGCAGCGGACTAGCACTGTTTGCTTTGTGACCATTTCATGTAAGGAAATTACGACCTTTCTGACCAAAATGGTCGCAATGGTTTAGGGTTTGGAGCCCCCTGAACAGCTTTTGACCAATTGGTCTAAAATGGTCATAAATTTATGACCAATTCTTCGAGGGTCATTGACAGAAGGTCATAAGTCGACATATTTCTTGTAGTGGATATGAGCTGTTACAGGCTAGATCGATGTGACATTGAGTCGGGGTCCTGACAATGGGTCTAGGCGGGCCACGACCTACACATTCAGAGGCATCAGTTCCTTCACACTTCCCCCCTGAATAGCTCGACCTGATTGCAACAACTCAAGCGGCGCCAGATCTGGGTAGTCCAAGCTGTCGGCGAACTCTTCCCTTAGAGGAAACCTGTGGCAAACATCCCCAACGAGACGCCATTGAAGTCAGTCATTCCATCCCCAATCACGTTGAATCCCCAAGCAGCTCATCCCTACCCCCGAGCTCAGATCAAATCAAACGGGAAATTAGATATTCGGCGGCATGCAAATCTACTTACTGGTCGTCAACGTCCAGTAGGAACTCATGCAAATCTGCTAACGTGGCCACCAACGCCACCACTATTTCTTAACAATGGCACAATATTGGTGGCATAGGGTGTCCACGCCAGTAAAGCCCTTTTTGGCATGCCATAGCTAGGCTTTTCTGCACTAGTGAATATCTCCATCGATGTATAAACTCTATGGGATGGTATGATCCAACTTGATGATATCTAGGTTTTTTTTGACAAGGTAGGTAAGAACCAATATTATGCTTTCGAGTTATATATTGACGAGGCTCCACCAATGGTCCATCGATTTTGTCTTGTTACTATGTTTTAGTGCCGGCTTTCGTTGTGGTCATCGAAATCCATCAAGTGAGATTTGCATGAACCTTTTTAAAAATGTCATAAACATATTTTAAAACGGGTGAACATTTTTAAATTTCATGACTTCTTAACATTTTATAAACCTATGAATATTTGTAAGTGTTTTGGCCATTTTTTAAATCATTACATGTTGTTTTATATATGCCATAAACATTTTTAAAATTTGAGTGAACAAAGTTTGGCATGTCATCAACAGTTTAAAAAATATCATGATTTTTAAACGTGTGAACATTTCAATGGTGCAAAAAATTTCTATATGTCACCAACATTTCATTGAATGGTTCAAATAATTTTTTTGAATGTCAAGAATATTTTCATAAATGCATAAACATTTTATGAAAAATGTGTGAATATTTCTTTAAACCACGTGAACAATTTAGTAAATACACATCTAAAATTTTCAGTGATTTATTTTTTGAAATATATATATTTTAATCAAATGTCTAAAAAAATAGAAAAAGAAAAGAAAAATAGGAGGAAAAATAGAAATAATGCTTTGTTAGGCTAGCAAGGCCTCTTTTTTATCTCATCCCTTGGGCAATATAGCCCATAGAAAACCCTCAGAACCAGCCCAAGTACAAGCCAAAAACCCTTTGCTTAAAAGAAAAGGAAGGCCCCGCCTTTCATTTGGAGCAAACTCTAATTAGGAGGGGGACAAACCCCTTGTTTTCCTCCCACCCTTCTGCCACATGTCTCCTCCACTACACATCAGGATCCACGCGCCATCACCCGCCTGTCACCATTCCTCCACCCACACCAGCCACAAACACTTAGATCTGGCCGGCGGGAGCTGATCCAACTCCTAGATCACGCCTGCTCGCCCAACCGACCAGCTATGTTAGGGGCCAAAACACCCCGATCTTAGCCCTTAGAGCGAGTCTTGAGCCCACCGCCCCAAGCCGCGTCACCGCTCGAGATCCTCCTCACCCCGATGTTGTACCACATCGTCGCCTTTCCACCTTGTCGAAGCGCCGCCGAAGATTGCCGGTGATTCCTACAGCATCGTATTCCTTCTTTCTCCCCTCCCCTTCATTATGCATCTCTCTCTACCTCAAATATCTCTGTTTGAAAACTCAGGCGCTTCCTCTGCCCTAGCTCGTGCACACGAGTTCTCACGTTGTGCCACCTCCCGAGCCGTTGACCCACGCGATATTTGGAAGTGTTGCCACCGTGTAACATCGCATGTTCACCGCCAGATACCCTTTGATCCTTCCTACCTATTTCTCGAGTTCCTTAGTTCTTCCTCCCTCCTCCTTGATTCGTCCATCAAAGTACAATTTTTTGAAGATACTCTTCTGGCGCATGTTACTATGGTTATCCTTTTTAGAGTGTGTAATTTGGTTAAATCCACCGCCGTTATTATAAGTATGTTCATTGCAATATGAATACATCAGTCACTATAGAATGTTCAATATTTAGCATCTATTTAATAGAATAGATAACAAGCACCATGGAACACACTAGTAACAGTTCTTGGATTGGACACATGGATTAGTTTGTAAAGGTTATACTTTTGCACACCAGTATTCCACAATGGATGTTGAATGTTATAATTCTTTATTTCCAACCAGTTGATATTTTTAGTTTAATATGCACGAAAGCATGTAATTTTTGTTGCATACACAAGTGTGTCACTTTAGTTCGTCCATAGATTTCAGGGTCAACAACAACAACAACAACAACAACAACAACAACAACAACAAAGCCTTTAGTCCCAAACAAGTTGGGGTAGGCTAGAGGTGAAACCCGTAAGATCTCGCAACCAACTCATGGCTCGGCACATGGATAGCAAGCTTCCACGCACCTGTCCATAGCTCGCTCTTTGTCGATACTCCAATCCTTCAGTCTCTCTTAACGGACTCCTCCCATGTCAAATTCGGTCGACCCGCCTCTCTTGACATTCTCCTTGCGCTTTAGCCGTCCGCTATGCTTTGGAGCTTCGGAGGCTCATGCTGAATATGCCCAAACCATCTCAGACGATGTTGGACAAGCTTCTCCTCAATTGGTGCTACCCCAACTCTATCTCGTATAATCATCATTCGGACTCGATCCTTCCTTGTGTGGCCACACATCCATCTCAACATACGCATCTCCGCCACACCTAACTGTTGAACATGTCGCCTTTTAGTCGGCCAACACTCCGCGCCATACAACATTGCGGGTCGAAATAGAAAAGAAAATTCTCTTTTATTGTGTCTGTATAGATCCCCTCTATCAATTGTGAAATTTAGAATGTACAAGTGACATGACATGTCCCACATGTGAGATTGTTTTAAGGCGCTCTGGGAACATATCTCAAGTCCTAGCTGCATAGAAGGAGCTCTTTCCCCTATGAGAGAAAATACATGTCCCTCTAGAACATACTTTTTTGTGCCTTGGATCCTACTTTTCCAAAAAAATAAGCTTCTCATTTTTCTATTTTTAAATCATTCTGCATATCATTTTTTTGCACGTAGTACACATTTATGTTTTATCTACATTGTAGTTCAACCTGTCTTTCTTTCAGCCACGACAACTACCACTTTGTGTGTCTTAAGCTTATATTCTTGAAGTGCATGTGATTTAGTAGGATTGACAATGGATGCAATTTCATTATTGGGATTATGTTCCTTTTTCAAAATGAATTATGAGCAATTGAGGTACTATGTAGGTAAACTTATGAAGTATAAAAAAATTCATTGCTTGCAAGAGGAAGCTTCGACAAATCCTGAAATAACAAACCAGAATGTTTGGTAGTAGGTTTCACAATTAGGGTACATTATTGAGAATCAACATGTTCCTAAATGACTTAACCAGTTTTCAAGGCTAGTTGTTATCCAAGACAAATAATAGGGCATGCCATGTTTCCAAATAAAATGCTACCATAAGTCCATAACATGCGCATGTGTAATAGAAACAAATAGATTGAATGCAAAATAGGATTAAGATTTTCTAGAATGTTCATTATTTAGCATCTATTTAGGAACATTGTTGTATAAGCAGGAAGGGAGATCCTTAACTAGGACTATTTAACATCCACTATTCATCGGCCTAATAAGGTTTAAATGGCAGGTGTTGCTATGAAAAGGGTGTCCAAGTGGGATACACAAGAAATTTCTCCTGATATTGTTAAGATCAGTGAAGATGAGTCTCCTCCTACGAATACAGATGATCATCGCAAATATGGAGACTTGCTCCCTAATCACACTAATGATAATGGAAATCAACTTGGTGAATCTTCAAACCTAAAATCTAATGCATTCATGCACGAAGGCGGTACTAAGCATGAGCAGGAACATACTGATAGGTTAAATAAAGATACCAAGGAAAGGCATTGTAAAGCGTAATCTCTGATAGGTCGCATGCTCCGAGAAGGCTGAACAGGTACATAATAATGATGACGTAAGTTAGCTTTGGAAAAGTCAACTAGTTACCAAGGTATGAGCAGAAGTGCTAATGACAGAAGACGTGGTGACGGATGGGGCACAACTCTTGGCCATGGTCATACTCTAGGATATCGTCTGGTCTAGATGCATGGAGGCAGCGCACTCGTAGTCCATCTTTAAGAGGTATAAGGAACATGTCATGTAGGTATGGTTGCACCACTAGTTACTTCCCTTTTCTTGGTGTTAAAGACATGTAGCAATTAATTTCCTTTTTATGAGCAAAATGATTAGTTTTTTAACCATGCATGTATTGGCACTTTGATTATGTGTTCCATTTGTTCTCCCTCTATAAAGAAATATAAGAGCATCTAGTGATCTAAACGCTCTTATATTTCTTTGCAAAGGGAGTATATTGTTTCAAAAGTAACTTATTGAGCTATTATTGGAATCTAATATAGAATTAATGGTTATGATGCACAAGTAAATCAAGCTAGGACCTACACTTCTTCATTAAGTTTACATGTTGATCATCTCTATATGTACACAAGCACCATATCAACTTCTTTGCATTAAAAATTAGAAGAAAGAACTATGATGTTGTTTTATTATATATATTCTACTGCCGGTGAACATCTAAAATTCATTTTGACTTGTCAGATGATCTGTTAATTTAAGAGATCTTCTTAACTTCTAGATTAATTAAAACTTAAACTGGATGTGATGATAGTAGTACCAAGGAAATAAGTAATGTAAACAGTGGCTCCTTTTGGCAGTTGAAAGGTTGATTAGAGTAATGTGGCCAGATATTACCTTTACGTGATGCCTAGTAAAAAAGTGATATATCTATAACAACCATTAGATTCTAGGGCAATGTTGTACAAGATAGTAAAATAACACATGCTATTTCTAGTGGACTAACATCCCATTTCAAATGACGATACGAAGTCAGTTATTGGATGAATATCTCCATCGGTCTATACAATCTTATGGGATGGCATGATCCAACTAGATGATATCAATGTGTCCATGCAAGCATTTTTGAAAAGGTAATTAAGTACCATTATTATGCTTTTGAGTTATATATTGATGCGGTCCCACCAATGGTGCATTGACCTTTTCTTGTTCTTGTGTTTGGCGGTGGGCTTTAATTGTGGTCCGTGAAAGCCATAAAGTGATATTTTCATGATTTTTTAAATGTCATTAACATATTTAAAAATGGGTGCACATTTTTTAAATTTCATGATTTTTTTTACATTTTATAAACATGTGAATATTTTGTAAGTGTTTTGAACATTTTTTAAATGGTTAGAAACAATTTCATATACGCCATAACATTTTAAAATTTGCGTGAACAAAGTTTTGCATGGCACGAACATTTTAAAAAATATCATGAGTTTTTAAACATGTGGACATTTCTGTTGAATGGTGCAATTTTTAAATGTCACGAACATTTTTATTGTAGTTCAAATAATTTGTTAAATGTCATGCACATTTTTATAAAGGTGTGAACATTTAATTGATACTTGAATTTTTCACGAAGGTTTTATTATTGATATTTAAATTGGATGTAACCATAGTTGTACCAAAGAGATAAGGAATATACAAGAGTTAAACAGATCTGGCGCCTTTTGACAGTCGTAAGATTGATTAGAGTAATGTGGCTATATGTTGGGGAACGTAGTAATTTCAAAAAAATTCCTACGCACACGCAAGATCATGGTGATGCATAGCAACAAGAGGGGAGAGTGTTGTCTCGCACCCTCGAGACCGAAGCGAAGTTGACGCAACGTAGAGGAAGTAGTCGTCGTCCTCCGGTCCAACCGATCCAAGCACCGTTACTCGGCACCTCCGAGTTCTTGAAACGCGTACAGCTCGATGACGCACCCTCGATCTCCAATCCAAGAGAGGCTCGAGGGGAGTTCCGTCGACGACGGCGTGGTGGACGATCTTGATGTTCTCTGTCGCAGGCTTCGCCTAAGCACCACTACAATATGATCAAGGTGTAATATCGTGGAGGGGGCACCGACACGGCTAAGGGCGATCAATGATCAACTTGTGTGTCCTAGGGTGCCCCCTACCCCGTATATAAAGGAGGGAGGGAGGAGGTGGCCGGCCTCAAGGGGGGCGCCATAGGGAGGGGGAAACCTACTCCAAGTAGGTTTCCTCTCTTTTCCTTATCTTATTTGGAGGGAAGGAAGGAGTACTAGTATTTAGGAAGTAGTACTAGTAGTAAGAAGGAAGAGAGGGGAAGGAGAAAGGAAAGGGGGCGGCCCCCCCCCAAGTCGGATTGGGCTTGGGGCGCCCTCCCTTGCTCCTTCTCTCTTCCTCCTACATGGGCCCAATAAGGCCCATATACCTCCGGGGTTCGGTAACCTCCCGGAGCTCCAAACTTCTCCGGAACCTTTCCGGTGTCCAAATATATCCGTCCAATATATCAATCTTTATGTCTCGACCATTTCGAGACTCCTCGTCATGTCCGTGATCATATCCGGACTCGAACAACCTTGGTACATCAAAATACATAAACTCATACTTTAAGCATCATCGAAACCTTAAGCGTGCGGACCCTACGGTTCGAGAACAATGTAGACATGACCGAGACATGTCTCCGGTCAATAACCAATAGCGGGACCTGGATGCCCATATTGGTTCCTACATATTCTACGAAGATCTTTATCGGTCAAACCGCACAACAACATACGTTGTTCCCTTTGTCATCGGTATGTTACTTGCCCGAGATTCGATCGTCGGTATCCAATACCTAGTTCAATCTCGTTACTGGCAAGTCTCTTTACTCGTTCCGTAATACATCATCTCACAACTAACTCATTAGTTGAAATGCTTGCAAGGCTTAAGTGATGTGTATTACCGAGAGGGCCCAGAGATACCTCTCCGACATTCGGAGTGACAAATCCTAATCTCGAAATCGCCAACTCAACAAGTACCTTTGGAGACACCAGAGAGCACCTTTATAATCACCCGATTACGTTGTGACGTTTGGTAGCACACAAAGTGTTCCTCCGTAAGCGGAGTTGCATAATCTCATAGTCAAAGGAACATGTATAAGTCATGAAGGAAGCAATAGCAACATACTAAGCGATCGTGTGCTAAGCTAACGGAATGGGTCATGTCAATCAGATCATTCAACTAATGATGTGACCTTGTTAATCAAATAACAACTCCTTGTTCATGGTTAGGAAACATAACCATCTTTGATTAACAAGCTAGTCAAGTAGAGGCATACTAGTGACACTCTGTTTGTCTATATATTCACACATGTATTATGTTTCCGGTTAATACAATTCTAGCATGAATAATAAACATTTATCATGATATGAGGAAATAAATAATAACTTTATTATTGCCTCTAGGGCATATTTCCTTCATCTCCCACTTGCACTAGAGTCAATAATCTAGATTACACAATAATGATTCTAACACCCATGGAGTCTTGGTGTTGATCATGTTTTGCTCGTGGAAGAGGCTTAGTCAGCGGTGCGCAACATTCAGATCCGTATGTATCTTGCAAATCTCTATGTCTCCCACCTGGACTAGATCCCGGCTGGAATTGAAGCATCTCTTGATGTGCTTGGTTCTCTTGTGAAATCTGGATTCCTTCGCTAAGGCAATTTCTCCAGTATTGTCACAAAAGATTTTCATTGGACCCGATGCACTAGGTATGACACCTAGATCGGATATGAACTCCTTCATCCAGACTCCTTCATTGGCTGCTTCCGAAGCAGCTATGTATTCCGCTTCACATGTAGATCCCGCCACGACGCTTTGCTTTGAACTGCACCAACTGACAGCTCCACCGTTTAATGTAAACACGTATCCGGTTTGCGATTTAGAATCGTTCGGATCAGTGTCAAAGCTTGCATTAACATAACCATTTACAATGAGCTCTTTGTCACCTCCATATACGAGAAACATATCCTTAGTCCTTTTCAGGTATTTCAGGATGTTCTTGACCGCTGTCTAGTGATCCACTCCTGGATTACTTTGGTACCTCCCTGCTAGACTTATAGCAAGGCACACATCAGGTCTGGTACACAGCATTGCATACATGATAGAGCCTATGGCTGAAGCATAAGGAACACTTTTCATTTTCTCTCTATCTTCTGCAGTGGTCGGGCTTTGAGTCTTACTCAACTTCACACCTTGCAATCTGAGGCAAGAACCCTTTCTTTGCTTGATCCATTTTGAACTTCTTCAAAACTTTGTCAAGGTATGTGCTTTGTGAAAGTCCAATTAAGAGTCTTGATCTATCTCTATAGATCTTAATGCCCAATATGTAAGCAGCTTCACCGAGGTCTTTCATTGAAAAACTTTTATTCAAGTATCCCTTTATGCTATCCTGAAATTCTATATCATTTCCAATCAATAATATGTCATCCACATATAATATTAGAAATGCTCTGAGCTCCCACTCACTTTCTCGTAAATCTGAGCTTCTCCAAAAGTCTCAGATAAAACCAAATGCTTTGATCACACTATCAAAACGTTTATTCCAACTCCGAGAGGCTTGCACCAGTCCATAAATGGAGCGTTGGAGCTTGCACACTTTGTTAGCTCCTTTGGATCGATAAAACCTTCGGTTGCATCATATACAACTCTTCTTCCGTAAATCCATTCAGAATGCAGTTTTACATCCATTTGCCAAATTTCATAATCATAAAATCGGCAATTGCTAACATGATTCGGACAGACTTAAGCATCGCTACGGGTGAGAAGGTCTCATCGTAGTCAACCCCTTGAACTTGTCGAAAACCTTTTGCAACAAGTCGAGCTTTGTAGACGATAACATTACCGTCGGCGTCGGTCTTCTTCTTGAAGATCCATTTATTCTCAATTGCTTGCCGACCATCGGAAAGTCAACCAAAGTCCATACTTTGTTCTCATACATGGATCCCATCTCAGATTTCATGGCTTCAAGCCATTTTATGAATCTGGGCTCACCATCGCTTCTTCATAGTTCGTGAGGTTCATCATGATCTAGTAGCATGACTTCCGAATAGGATTACCGTACCACTCAGTGCGGATCTTACTCTGTTCGACCCACGTGGTTCTCAGATTAACTTGATCGAAGTTCTATGATCATTATCATCAACTTCCTCACTAGTTGGTTTTCACGCCACGTAAACGGTTCTGTGATGTATTATTTTCCAACAAGGGAGTAGGTACAGATTACCTCATCAAGTTCTACTTTCCTCCCACTCACTTCTTTCGAGAGAAACTCCTTCTCTAGAAAGGATCCATTCTTAGCAACGAATGTCTTGCCTTCGGATCTGTGATAGAAGGTGTACCCAACTGTCTCCTTTGGGTATCCTATGAAGACACATTTCTCGATTTGGGTTCGAGCTTATCGGGTTGAAGCTTTTTCACATAAGCATCGCAACCCCAAACTTTAAGAAACGACAACTTTGGTTTCTTGCCAAACCATAGTTCATAAGGTGTCGTCTCAACGGATTTCGACGGTGCCCTATTTAACGTGAATGTGGCTGTCTCTAGAGCATAACCCTAAAACGATAGCGGTAAATCTGTAAGAGACATCATAGACCGCACCATATCAAGTAAAATACGATTCGACGTTCGGACACACCATTACTGTTGTGGTGTTCGGGTGGCGTGAGTTGTGAAACTATTCCACATTCTTTTAAGTGTAAACCAAACTCGTAACTCAAATATTCTCCTCCACGATCAGATCGTAGAAACTTTATTTTCTTGTTACGATGATTTTCAACTTCACTCTGAAATTCTTTGAACTTTTCAAATGTTTCAGACTTATGCTTCATTAAGTAAATATACCCATATCTGCTTAAATCATCTGTGAAGGTGAGAAAATAACGATATCCGCCACGAGCCTCAACATTCATTGGACCACATACATCTATATGTATGATTTCCAACAAATCTGTTGCTCTCTCCATAGTACCGGAGAACGGCGTTTTGGTCATCTTGCCCATGAGGCACGGTTCGCAAGTACCAAGTGATTCATAATCAAGTGGTTCCAAAAGTCCATCAGTATGGAGTTTCTTCATGCGCTTTATACCGATATGACCCAAACGGCAGTGCCACAAATAAGTTGCACTATCATTATCAACTTTGCATCTTTTTGCTTCAACACTATGAATATGTGTATCACTACTATCGAGATTCATCAAAAATAGACCACTCTTCAGGGGTAAATGACCATAAAAGATATTACTCATATAAATAGAACAATCATTATTCTCTGATTTAAATGAATAACCGTCTCGCATCAAACAAGATCCAGATATAATGTTCATGCTCAACGCTGGCACCAAATAACAATTATTTAGGTCTAATACTAATCCCGAAGGTAGATGTAGAGGTAGCGTGCCGACCGCGATCACATCGACTTTGGAACCATTTCCCACGCGCATCGTCACCTCGTCCTTTGCGGTGTTAAGCAATCGTAGTCCATGTTTCAAGTTGCAAATATTAGCAAGAGAACCGATATCAAATACCCAGTGCTCTGCGAGCTCTAGTAAGGTACACATCAATAACATGTATATCACATATACCTTTGTTCACTTTGCCATCCTTCTTATCCGCCAAATACTTGGGGCAGTTCCGCTTCCAGTGACCAATCTGCTTGCAGTAGAAGCACTCAGTTTCAGGCTTAGGTCCAGACTTGGGTTTCTTCTCTTGAGCAGCAACTTATTTGCTGTTCTTTTTGCAGTTCCCCTTCTTCTTCCCTTTGCCCTTTTTCTTGAAACTAGTGGTCTTGTTAACCATCAACACTTGATGCTCCTTCTTGATTTCTACCTCCGCAGCCTTTAGCATTGCGAAGAGCTCGAATCGCCTTATCCATCCCTTGCATATTATAGTTCATCACGAAGCTCTTGTAGCTTGGTGGAAGTGATTGGAGAATTCATCAATGGCGCTATCATCCGGAAGAGTAACTCCCGGTTGAATCAAGTGATTACAATACCCGGACATCTTGAGTATGTGCTCACCGACGTAACTATTCTCCTCCATCTTGCAGCTATAGAACTTATTGGAGACTTCATATCTCTCAATCCGGGCATTCTTCGGAATATCAACTTCAACTTCGAAACATCTCATATGCTCCATGACGTTCAAAACGTCGTTGAAGTCCCGGTTCTAAGCCGTAAAGCATGGCACATTGAACTATCGAGTAGTCATCAGCTTTCTCTCGCCAGACGTTCTTAACGTCGTCGGCCACATCAAGAAGCAGTTCGGCACCCAGCGGTGCTTCGGGGCGTAATTTTTCATGCAGCAATGAGGATAATCCTCTCGTTACGGACCCGATCCGCGTAGTTGCTACCATCATCTTTCAACTTAGCTTTCTCAAGGAACGCATTAAAATTCAACGGAACAACAAAGACGGGCCATCTATCTACAAACAACATAGACAAGCAAGATACTATCAGTACTAAGTTCATGATAAATTTTAGTTCAATTAATCATATTACTTAAGAACTCCCACTTAGGCAGACATCTCTCTAGTCATCTAAGTGATCACGTGATCCAAATCAACTAAACCATAACCGATCATCACGTGAGATGGAGTAGTTTTCAATGGTGAACATCTTATGTTGATCATATCTACTATATGATTCACGCTCGACCTTTCGGTCTCCGTGTTCGAGGCCATATCTGCATATGCTAGGCTCGTCAAGTTTAACCTGAGTATTCTGCGTGTGCAAAACTGGCTTGGACCCGTTGTAGATGGACGTAGAGCTTATCACACCCGATCATCACGTGGTGTCTGGGCACGACGAACTTTGGCAACGCTGCATACTCAGGGAGAACACTACTTGATAATTTTTAGTGAGAGATCATCTTAAAATGCTACCGTCAATCAAAGCAAGATAAGATGCATAAAGGATAAACATCACATGCAATCAATATAGGTGATATGATATGGCCATCATCTTCTTGTGCTTGTGATCTCCATCTCCAAGCACCATCATGATCACCATCGTCACCGCGCGACACCTTGATCTCCATCGTAGCATCGTTGTCGTTTCGCCATCTATTGCTTCTCGACTATCGCTACCGCTTAGTGATAAAGTAAAGCAATTACAGGCGTTGCATTTCATACAATAAAGCGACAACCATATGGCTCCTGCCATTGCCGATAACCGGTTACAAAACATGATCATCTCATACAATAAAATATAGCATCATGTCTTGGCCATATCACATCACAACATGCCCTGCAAAAACAAGTTAGACGTCCTCTACTTTGTTGTTGCATGTTTTACGTGGCTGCTACGGGCTTAAGCAAGAACCAATCTCACCTACGCATCAAAACCACAACGATAGTTTGTCAAGTTGATGATGTTTTAACCTTCGCAAGGACCGGGCGTAGCCACACTTGGTTCAACTAAAGTTGGAGAAACTGACACCCGCTAGTCACCTGTGTGCAAGCACGGCGGTAAAACCAGTCTCGCGTAAGCGTACGCGTAATGTCGGTCTGGGCCGCTTCATCCAACAATATCGCCAAACCAAAGTATGACATGCTAGTAAGCAGTATGACTTATATCGCCCACAACTCACTTGTGTTCTACTCGTGCATATAACATCAAACCATAAAAACCTAGGCTCGGATGCCACTGTTGGGGAACGTAGTAATTTCAAAAAATTTCCTACGCACACGCAAGATCATGGTGATGCATAACAACGAGAGGAGAGTGTGTGTCGTACGCCTCGTGAGACCGAAGCGAAGCGTTGACGCAACGTAGAGGAAGTAGTCGTCGTCCTCCCGGTCCAACCGATCCAAGCACCGTTACTCGGCACCTCCGAGTTCTTGACACGCAGACAGCTCGATGACGCACCCTCGATCTCCAATCCAAGAGAGGCTCGAGGGGAGTTCCGTCAATCTGACGGCGTGGTGACGATCTTGTTGTTCTCTGTCGCAGGCTTCGCCTAAGCACCGCTACAATATGATCGAGGTGTAATATCGTGGAGGGGGCACGCACACGGCTAAGGAACGATCAATGATCAACTTGTGTGTCCTAGGGTGCCCCCTACCCCGTATATAAAGGAGGGATGGAGGAGGTGGCGGCCTCAAGGGGGCGCCATAGGGGGGGAAACCTACTCCAAGTAGGTTTCCTCTCTTTCCTTATCTTATTTGGAGGGGAAGGAAGGAGTACTAGTATTTAGGAAGTAGTACTAGTAATAAGAAGGAAGAGAGGGGGAAGGAGAAAGGAAAGGGGGGGCCGGCCCCCCTCCCCAATTTGGATTGGGCTTGGGGGGGCGCGCCCCCCTCCCTTGCTCCTTCTCTCTTCCTCCTACATGGGCCCAATAAGGCCCATATACCTCCCGGGGTTCGGTAACCTCCGGAGCTCCAAACTTCTCCGGAACCTTTCCGGTGTCCAAATATATCCGTCCAATATATCAATCTTTATGTCTCGACCATTTTGAGACTCCTCGTCATGTCCGTGATCATATCCGGACTCGAACAACCTTCGTACATCAAAATACATAAACTCATAATATAACCATCATCGAAACCTTAAGCATGCGGACCCTACGGTTCGAGAACAATGTAGACATGACCGAGACATGTCTCCGGTCAATAACCAATAGCGGGACCTGGATGCCCATATTGGTTCCTACATATTCTATGAAGATCTTTATCGGTCAAACCGCACAACAACATACGTTGTTCCTTTGTCATCGGTATGTTACTTGCCCGAGATTCGATCGTCGGTATCCAATACCTAGTTCAATCTCGTTACCGCAAGTCTCTTTACTCGTTCCATAATACATCATCTCACAACTAACTCATTAGTTGAAATGCTTGCAAGGCTTAAGTGATGTGTATTACCGAGAGGGCCCAGAGATACCTCTCGACATTCGGAGTGACAAATCCTAATCTCGAAATCGCCAACTCAACAAGTACCTTCGGAGACACCTGAGAGCACCTTTATAATCACCCGATTCGTTGTGACGTTTGGTAGCACACAAAGTGTTCCTCCGTAAACGGAGTTGCATAATCTCATAGCCATAGGAACATGTATAAGTCATGAAGGAAGCAATAGCAACATACTAAGCGATCGTGTTCTAAGCTAACGGAATGGGTCATGTCAATCAGATCATTCAACTAATGATGTGACCTTGTTAATCAAATAACAACTCCTTGTTCATGGTTAGGAAACATAACCATCTTTGATTAAACAGCTAGTCAAGTAGAGGCATACTAGTGACACTGTTTGTCTATATATTCACACATGTATTATGTTTCGGTTAATACAATTCTAGCATGAATAATAAACATTTATCATGATATGAGGAAATAAATAATAACTTTATTATTGCCTCTAGGGCATATTTCCTTCACTATATATTACCTTCTTGTGATGCCTATTGAAAAAGTGTAATATTATCTATAACAACTATTAGATTCTAGGGCATGATGTACACATGCTACCAGTGGACTAACATCCCATTTCTGATAACAATATGGACTCAGTTATTGGACGAATATCTACATTGGTCTATAGGAGTCTATGGGAAATTGATCATATCAAGGTGTTTGTGCTGGCCTTTTTGCAAGGTAAGTACCAATATTATGATTTCGAGTTATATATTGGCACGCCCCACAAATGATCCATTGACTTTTGTCTAGTTCCTATATTTAAGGGGTTTTTCGTTCATGCCCTGACAGGCAGCCAGCTGGCCAGGCATCAATCTTAGCCTCATGCCTACTATATCGGACGCCTGAGATCGTTGCCCGAGTTAGGCAGCTTTTTTAGGGAGGCAACCAAATTGCCCCTTGGGGGCGGACTTTAGTTGCGGTGTTTGAAAGCCTAAAGTGAGATTTTCATGAACATTTTTTAAATTGGCATCGACATATTTTTAAACGGGAGAACAATTTTTAATTCATGATTTTTTACATTTAAAGAACATTTTATAAACATGTGAATATTTTGTAAGTGTTTTGAATTTTTTTTAAATGGTTACAAAAAGTTTTATATAGGCCATAAAATATATTAGAAATTGCACGAACAAGGTTTTGCATGGCACGATGTATTAAAAATATCATTAATTGTTGTGAACATTTATATTGAGTGGTACACATATTTTTTTAAATGTCATGACCATTTTTGTTGAATCGTTCAAACATTTTAAATGTCTTTAACACTTCTATAAATGTATGAACATTTAATTAAAACTATGTGAACATTTCTTTAAGCTACATGGACAATTTTACAAACTAGATGATACCCCGCACGTTGTTGCGGGGATTGGTTGTAATATGTTTTGATGAAATTTAAAAACTAAAAAATATTGTATTTGATTATTATATAACTAGTAGGCTGACCCGCATATTTGCAAGGGTAGATTTTCTCTTGTTTTAGTATCTATATTATGATTGAGATGTTGGTATGAGGTGGACGTGTAAGTTCCATGAAAACAGTGGGTGGTCATGGCGTGATGTAGGCGGGCCCGATCTGGGCCTAGATGGGTCTAGGTGGGCCGCGACCTAGTAGCGTCTTGTAGCTCATCCCTACCCGAGAGGTCAAATCAAATCAAACAGGAAATTAGATATCCGGCGGCATGCAAATCTACTTATCGGTCGACGGCGTCCCGCAGGAACTGAAGCCCGGCCTCCTCCATCATTAGCTGCCATGGCGCTCTCGCTTGCTTTGTGGGAGATCGAAGGAGACTGCACGATCCAGCGGCGTAGGGTTACTCAAGGGGGTCTGTTTGGGCTGTGTTTAAGTTTTCATGTTTTTAATCGGGTTATTCATGCTGCACACAAACCGGATTTTTGGTTACCCAAAACATATCAGGAAATTTGTAATGTCCTGTACACAGTTCATGTTCCTAGCTCAGACAAAAAGGTAACTACCTTGATCACGGATTAGGATTTGCGCCGTTCGTGCGGCCTGCAAACAATACAAATTGGGCCCATGTATGCGGACTGTTATGTAGAGTATATCTCAATTTTTTAATTACCAGTTTGGCTGCCAGAACATATTGGTCAGATCACAAGACTTTTCTGGACCGTGGCGATTTTTGGTGCAGCTGAGCCCGGGCACCGAATCGCCGCGTCTATTGCTTCATGCTTATATTGTACCTTTTTGTTGTATTGTAAATTTGCACATTTGGAATATATTTTCTGAACTAGAATGTTGTGAGCCTTGATTGAACTATTTATGTCATTCTTTTGCCGAATATTGTGTGACACTTAGATTAGGTAGACTTTTTTTGGAGTGTGCACACCCTCCATTTTATTCCTGGCTATGCCACCAGTGTGAACTAGAAACTCTGTCTAAAATCACAGCTGAAGAATAGATGTAGCAGGCTCTCAGTATCATTTTTAGTACAAACACATAGAGCATCATCCACATGGAAGTTCTTTCTACTCATAGGTCTCTAGTACTTAATCTTTGCTGAATCATCAATAACTACAAGTAGGATGTTTGCTTTGACCAGCAACATGATTTCCATATCCATCTGCATCGGGATGCTAGGCAGTGGATATTGTGCCTGCCCACAGCTCGAGAGGAACGTTGTTTATGCACTGTCATAGGGAAAGTTCAATAAATTCTAGTTACAAACTAGCCATAGACATGTAGTTAACCTTGTTGGGGATATTTTATCTTTTACAATTGGGATGCAAAAATTCCTATGATGATGAATCACTGTTTTTTTTCCTATTTGCTTGCCTAATCCCCACTGAACCTATATCGGCCAGTCCCTTCCCCACCCACCCACCCACCCAAACCTCTCATGTGACCTTCACCCTTGGACGCCACCGCCGCCCGCCCCACAATCTTGCCGGCCCGCGCCTCTCACCTCAACCCTTTCCCTTGGCCGGCGCCGCCGCCCCAGAATCTTGCATACCCGTGTCGCCCCACAATCCTTCTGGCCTGCGACCCTCTCCCTTGGCCGGCGGCGCCGCCCTACAATCCTTTCGACCAGCGACCCTCTCCCTTGGCCGCCGCCGTCGCCCCACAATCTTACCGGCCTGCACCGCCCCACAATCCTTCCGGCCTGCGACCCTCTCCCTTGGCCGCCGCTGCCGCACCACAATCATGCCGGCCCGCGCGAGCGAAAACCTTGGAGTTAATGCATCTTCATTTTTGAAATTGAAATACACAAGCCTCCAATTTTTCCTACTCTTAAACTAAACTTCAATTGTTTGCATCGCAGTTCCTTCTCATTGGTTGGCGGTCTAGTAACTTCTACTTTGACATCATGGGCAATGGTACTCCTTTCAACTCCTATGCCCCAATTGCCATCATTTTTTTGATCTTATTTTTTAATGGCTTCTAAATAGTCTTTCTTTTCTGATTTCATTTTATATCTACAATTGCAACCTTTTATTTGTGATGATTTTCTTAATTTAGATACATATTTCTTTCCATATTTGAAAAACTTGGCCAAACAATACCATCCAGATTATACATTAAGACGAAATAAAATTCTGGACCTTATTTAGCAATGGCGAATGGGGGGAGGGGGCTCGCCACTGCCCATCAACCATCACTTGTAGGTCTCAAATATGTTCATACACTGAGCACACACATAGTACCTTAGTTTCTCATCATTTAGATCAAATCCGCCTAGGCACCTACATGTTGTTTCAACATATGCATGTGATTTGGTAGGATTAACAATAGATTAAATTTCATTATTGGGATTATGTTCCTATTTCAAAATGAATGACGAGCAATTAAGGTACCACATAGGTAAACTTATGAAGTATGAAAAATTTCATTGCTTGCAAGAGGAAGCTTCAACAAATGCTAAAACAACAAACCAGAATGTTTGGTAGTAGGTTTCACTATCAGAGTACGTTATTGAGAATCAACACTTTCCTAAATGACTTAACCTCATTTCCAGGACATGAGGTACACATGCTATTTCCAGTAGACTAACATCCCATTTCTGATAACAATATGGACTCGGTTATTGGATGAATGTCTACATTGGTCTATAGGAGTCTATGGGATGGTATGATCCAAATTGATCATATGAAGGTGTTTGTGCTGGCCTTTTTGCAAGGTAAGTACCAATATTATGATTTCGAGTTATATATTGGCACGGCCCCACCAATGATCCATTGACTTTTGCCTAGTTCCTGTGTTTAAGGGGTTTTTGGTTCATGCCCTGACAGGCAGCCAGCTGGCCAGGCATCAACTTTAGCCTCATGCCTACTATATTCAATGCATGAGATCGTTGCCCGAGTCAGGCAGCTTTTTTAGGGAGGCAACCAAATTGCCCCTTAGGGGCGGACTTTAGTTGCGGTCTTTGAAAGCCTAAAGTGAGATTTTAATGAACATTTTTTAAATTGGCAAGGACATATTTTTAAACGGGAGATAAATTTTTAAATTCATGATTTTTCTTACATTTAAAGAACATTTTATAAACAAGTGAATATTTTGTAAGTTTTGAACAGTTTTTTAAATGGTTACAAAAAGTTTTATATAGGCCATAAAATATTTTAGAAACTGCACAAACAAGGTTTTGCATGGCACGATGTATTAAAAAATATCATTAATTGTCGCGAACATTTATATTGAGTGGTACACATATTTTTCTAAATTACATGACCATTTTTGTTGAATGGTTCAAATGTTTTGGTAAATGTCTTGAACACTTTTATAAATGTATGAACATTTAATTAAAACTGTGTGAACATTTCTTTAAGCTGTGTGAACAATTATTAAGTAGATGATACCCCGGACGTTGTTGCGGGAATTGGTTGTAATATATTTTGATGAAATTTAAAAAAGTAAAAAATATTGTATTTGATTATTATATAACTAGTAGGATGACCCGCATATTTGCATGGGTAGATTTTCTCTTGTTTTAGTATCCATATTATGATTGAGATGTTGGTATGAGGTGGACATGTAAGTTCCATGAAAACAGTGGGTGGTCGCGGCGTGATGCAGGCGGGCCTGATCTGGGCCTAGATGGGTCTAGGAGGGCCGCGACCTTCACATTCAGAGGCATAAGTACCCTCACACTGCCCCCTGAATAGCCCGACCTGATTGCAACAACTCAAGCGGCACCATATCTGGGTAGTCCAAGCTGTCGGCGAACTCTTCCCTGAGAGGAAACCTGCGGCAAACATCCCCAATGAGACGCCATTGAAGTCAGTCATTCCATCCCCAATCACGTTGAATCCCCAAGCAGCTCATCCCTACCCCCGAGCTCAAATCAAATCAAACGGGAAATTAGATATTCGGCGGCATGCAAATCTATTTACTGGTCGACAACGTCCAGCAAGAATTCAAGCCCGGCCTCCTCCATCATTAGCTGCCGCCGGTGACCCTCGCCGCTCCTGCGGGAGACTAAAGGAGGCCTGGCTCGATCCAGCGGTGTAGGGTTACTGAAGGGGGTCTGTTGGGGTTGTGTTTAAGTTTTCATTTTTAATCGGGTTATTCATGCTGCACACAAACCTGATTTTTGGTTACCCAAAACATCTCAGGAAATCTGCAACGTCATGTACACAGTTCATGTTCCTAGCTCAGACAAAAACGTAACTACCTGGATCACGAATCAGGATTGGCGCCATTCGTGCGGCCTGCAAACGCTACAAATTGGGCCCACGTATGTGGACGGTTATGTAGAATATATCTCAATTCTTTAATTACTTGCCAGAACATATTGGTCAGATCCCAAGACTTTTCTGGACCGTGGCGATTTCAGGTTCAGCTGAGCCCGGGCACTGAATCGCCGCGTCCATTGCTTCCTGCTTATATTGTACCTTTTTGTTGTATTGTAAATTTGCACATTTGGAATATATTTCCTGAACTAGAATGTTGTGAGCCGTGATTGAACTATTTATGTCATTCTTTTGCCGAATATTGTGTGACACTTAGATTAGGTAGATTTTATTTTGGAGTGTGCACACCCTCCATTTTATTCCTGGCTGTGCCACCTGTGTGAACTAGAAACTCTATCTAAAATCACACCTGAAGAATAGATGTAGCAGGCTCTCAGTATCATTTTTTAGTACAAACACATAAAGCATCATCCACATGGCAGTTCTTTCTACACATAGGTCTCTACTACTTAATCTTTCCTGAATCATCAGTAACTAGAAGTAGAATGTTTTATTTGATCAGCAACATTATTTCCACATCCATCTGCATGGGGATGGTAGGCAGTGGATATTGAGCCTGCCCACAACTCGAGAGGAACGTTGTTTATGCACTGTCATAGGGAAAGTTCAATAAATTCTAGTTACAAACTAACCATATACATGTAGTTAACCTTGTTGGGCATATTTTATCTTTTAGAGTTGGGATGCAAAAATTCCTATGTTGATGAATCACTGTTCTTTTTCTATTTGCTTGCTGAATCCCCACTGAAACCTAGATCGGCCAGTCCCTCCCCCCACCCACCCACGCAAACCTCTCATGTGACCTTCTCCCTTGGACGACGCCGCCGCCCGCCGTCCCCTCTCCCAACCCTCTCCCTCCGCCGCTGCCGCCGCCCCAGAATCCCGTTGACCCGCGTCGCCCCATAATCCTTCCGGCCTGCGACCCTCTCCCTTGGCCGGCGGCTCCGCCCCACAATCCTTCTGACTTGCGACCCTCTCCCTTGGCCGCGCCGTTGCCCCACAATCTTGTCGGGCCGCGCCTCCCCACAATCCTTCCGGCATGCGACCCTCTCCCTTGGCCGTTGCTGCCGCCCCACAATCCTGCCGGCATGCGTCGGCGAAAACCTTAGGGTTAATGCACCTTCATTATGGAAATTGAAATACACAGGCCTCGAATTTTTCCTACTCTTAAACTAAACTTCAATTGTTTGCATCGCAGTTCCTTCTCATTGGTTGGTGGTCTAGTAAAATCTACTTCCACATCATGGGCAATGGTACTCTTTTCAACTCCTATGCCCCAATTGCCATCATTTTTTTATCTTATTTTTGTTGATGGCTTCTAAATAGTCTTTCTTTTCTGATTCCATTTTATATCTACAGTTGCAACCTTTTATTTTTCATGATTTTCCTAATTTAGATACATATTTCTTTTTGTATTTGAAAAACTTGGCCAAACAATACCTTCCAGATTATACATAAAGACTAAATAAAATTATGGACATTATTTAGTAGTGGCCAAAATTGGGGGTCTCCACTGCCCATCAACCATCACTTGTAGGTCTCAAATATGTTCATACACTTAGCACACGTGTAGTACATTAGTTGCTCATCATTTAGATCAAAGCCGCATAGGCACCTACATGTTGTTTCAGCGTATGCATGTGATTTAGTAGGATTAACAACAGATGCAATTTCATTATTGGGATTATGTTCCTTTTTCAAAATGAATGATGAGCAATTAAGGTACTATGTAGGTAAACTTATGAAGTACAAAAAATTTCATTGCTTGCAAGAGGAAGGTTTGACAAATGCTAAAACAACAAACCAGAATGTTTGGTAGTAGGTTTAACAATCAGAGTACGTTATTGAGAATCAACATGTTCCTAAATGACTTAACCTCATTTCCACGACATGATGTACACATGCTATTTCCAGTAGACCAACATCCCATTTCTGATAACAATATGGACTCAGTTATTGGACGAATATCTACATTGGTCTATAGTAGTCTATGGGATTGTATGATCCAAATTGATCATATCAAGGTGTTTGTGCTGGCCTTTTTGCAAGGTAAGTACCAATATTATGATTTCGAGTTATATATCGGCGCGGCCCCACCAATGATCCATTGAATTTTGCCTAGTTCCTGTGTTTAAGGGGTTTTTGGTTCATGCCCTGACAGGCAGCCAGCTGGCCAGGCATTAATTCTAGCCTCATGCCTACTATATTCAATGCCTGAGATCGTTGCCGAGGCAGCTTTTTTAGGGAGGCAACCAAATTGCCCCTTGGGGGCGGACTTTAGTTGCGGTGTTTGAAAGCCTAAAGTGAGATTTTCATGAACATTTTTTAAATTGGCATGGACATATTTTTAAACGGGAGAACAATTTTTAAATCCATGATTTTTTTTTTACATTTAAAGAACATTGTATAAACATGTGAATATTTTGTAAGTGTTTTGAACAGTTTTTTAAATGGTTACAAAAAGTTTACATAGGCCATAAAATATTTTAGAAATTGCACGAACAAGGTTTTGCATGGCACGATGTATTAAAAAATATCATTAATTGTCGCGAACATTTATATTGAGTGGTACACATATTTTTCTAAATTACATGACCATTTTTGTTGAATGGTTCAAATGTTTTGGTAAATGTCTTGAACACTTTTATAAATGTATGAACATTTAACTAACATTCCTTTAACCTACGTGAACAATTTTATAAACTAGATGATACCCCGCACGTTGCTGCGGGATTGGTTGTAATATATTTTGATGAAATTTAAAAAACTAAAAAAATATTGTATTTGATTATTATATAACTAGTAGGATGACCCGCGTATTTGCATGGGTAGATTTTCTCTTGTTTTAGTATTTATATTATGATTGAGATGTTGGTATGAGGTGGACATGTAAGTTCCATGAAAACAGTGGGTGGTCACGGCATGATGCAGGCGGGCCCGATCTGGGCCTAGATGGGTCTAGGCGGGTCGCGACATACACATTCAGAGGCATCAGTTCCTTCACACTGGCCCCCTGAATAGCTCGACTTGATTGCAACAACTCAAGCGGCACCAGATCTGGGTAGTCCAAGCTGTCGGCGAACTCTTCCCTGAGAGGAAACCTGCGGCAAACATGCCCTACGAGACGCCATTGAAGTCAGTCATTCCATCCCCAATCACGTTGAACCCCAAGCAGCTCATCCCTACCCCCGAGCTCAAATCAAATCAAACAGGAAATTAGATATTCGGCGGCATGCAAATCTAATTATTGGTCGACAGCGTCCAGCAGGAACTCAAGCCCGGCCTCCTCCATCATTAGCTGCCGCCGGCGACTCTCGCCGCTGCTGCCGGAGACTGAAGGAGGCCTGGCTCGATCCAGCGGCGTAGGGTTACTGAAGGGGGTCTATTTGGGCTGTGTTTAAGTTTTTATTTTTTAATCAGGTTATTCATGCTGCACACAAACCCGATTTTTGGTTACCCAAAACATCTCAGGAAATCTGTAACGTCATGTACACAGTTCATGTTCCTAGCTCAGACAAAAACGTAACTACCTGGATCACGAATCAGGATTGGCGCCGTTCGTGCGGCCTGCAAACGCTACAAATTGGGCCCACGTACGAGGATTGTTATGTAGAGTATATCTCAATTCTTTAATTACCAGTTTGCCTGCTAGACCATATTGGTCAGATCCCAAGATTTTTCTGGACCGTGGCGATTTCAGGTTCAGCTGAGCCCGGGCACCGAATCGCCGCGTCCATTGCTTCCTGCTTATATTGTACCTTTTGTTGTATTGTAAATTTGCACATTTGGAATATATTTCCTCAACTAGAATATTGTGTGCCTTGATTGAACTATTTATGTCATTTTTTTGCCGAATATTGTGTGACACTTAGATTAGGTAGATTTTATTTTGGAGTGTGCACACCCTCCATTTTATTCCTGGCTGTGCCACCAGTGTGAACTAGAAACTCTATCTAAAATCACAGCTAAAGAATAGATGTAGCAGGTTTTCAGTATCGTTTTTTAGTACAAACGCATAAAGCATCATCCACATGGAAGTCTTTCTACTCATAGGTCTCTAGTACTTAATCTTTCCTGAATCATCAATAACTAGAAGTAGAATGTTTGATTTGACCAGCAACATGATTTCCATATCCATCTGCATGGGGATGGTAGGCAGTGGATATTGAGCCTGCCCACAGCTCGAGAGGAACGTTGTTTATGCACTGTCATAGGGAAAGTTCAATAAATTCTAGTTACAAACTAACCATATACATGTAGTTAACCTTGTTGGGCATATTTTATCTTTTAGAGTTGGGATGCAAAAATTCCTATGTTGATGAATCTCTGTTTTTTTCTATTTGCTTGCTGAATCCCCACTGAAACCTAGATCGGCCAGTCCCTCCCCCACCCACCCACCCACCCAAACCTCTCTTGTGATCTTCTCCCTTGTGGACGACGCCGCCGCCCGCCCCACAATCTTGCTGGCCCGCGCCTGTCCCCCTCCCCCAACCCTCTCCCTCGGCCGCCTCCGCCGCCCCAGAATCCCGTCGACCCGCGTTGCCCCACAATCCTTCCGACCTGAGACCGTCTCCCTTGGTCGGCGGCGCCGCCCCACAATCCTTCCGACTTACGACCCTCTCCCTTGGCCGCGCCGCCGCCCCACAATCTTGCCGGCCCGCGCCTCCCCACAATCCTTCCGGCCTGCGACCCTCTCCCTTGGCCGTTGCCGCCGCCCCACAATCCTGCCGGCCCGCGCCGGCAAAAACCTTAGGGTTAACGCACCTTCATTTTGGAAATTGAAATACACAAGCCTCGAATTTTTCCTACTCTTAAACTAAACTTCAATTGTTTGCATCGCAGTTCCTTCTCATTGGTTGGCAGTCTACTAACTTCTACTTCGACATCATGGGCAATGGTACTCCTTTCAACTCCTATGCCCCAATTGCCATCATTTTTTTGATCTTATTTTTGTTGATGGCTTCTAAATAGTCTTTCTTTTCTGATTTCATTTTATATCTACAATTGCAACATTTTATTTGTCATGATTTTCCTAATTTAGATACATATTTCTTTTTGTATTTGAAAAACTTGGCCAAACAATACCTTCCAGATTATACATTAAGACTAAATAAAATTATGGACATTATTTAGCAGTGGCCAAAGGGGGGGGGGGGGTCTCCACTGCCCATCAACCATCACTTGTAGGTCTCAAATATGTTCATACACTTAGCACACGCACAGTACCTTAGTTGCTCATCATTCAGATCAAAGCCGCCTAGGCACCTACATGTTGTTTCAGCATATGCATGTGATTTAGTAGGATTAACAATAGATGCAATTTCATTATTGGGATTATGTTCCTTTTTCAAAATGAATGATGAGCAATTAAGGTACTATGTAGGTAAACTTATAAAGTACAAAAAATTTCATTACTTGCAAGAGGAAGCTTCGACAAATGCTGAAACAACAAACAAGAATGTTTGGTAGTAGGTTTAACAATCAGAGTACGTTATTGAGAATCAACATGTTCCTAAATGAGTTAACCTCATTTCCAGGGCATGTTGTACACATGCTATTTCCAGTGGACTAACATCCCATTTCTGATAACAATATGGACTCAGTTATTGGACGACTATCTCCATTGGTCTATATGAGTCTATGGGATGGTATGATCCAAATTGATCATATCAAGGTGTTTGTGCTGGCCTTTTTGCAAGGTAAGTGCCAATATTATGATTTCGAGTTATATATTGGCGCGGCCCCACCAATGATCCATTATCTTTTGTCTAGTTCTGTGTTTAAGGGGTTTTTGGTTCATGCCCTGACAGGCAGCCAGCTGGCCAGGCATCAATCTTAGCCTCATGCCTACTATATCGGACGCCTGAGATTGTTGCCCGAGTCAGGCAGCTTTTTTAGGGAGGCAACCAAATTGCCCCTTAGGGGCAGACTTTAGTTGCGGTCTTTGAAAGCCTATAGTGAGATTTTTCATGAACATTTTTTAAATTGGCATGGACATATTTTTAAACGGGAGAACAGTTTTTAAATTCATGATTTTTTTTACATTTAAAGGACATTTTATAAAATGTGAATATTTTATAAGTGTTTTGAACATTTTTTTAAATGGTTATAAAAAGTTTTATATAGGCCATAAAATATTTTAGAAATTGTACAAACAAGGTTTTGCATGGTACAATGTATTAAAAAATATCATTAATTCTTGCGAACATTTATATTGAGTGGTACACATATTTTGTTAAATGTCATGACCATTTTTGTTGAATGGTTCAAATATTTTGATAAATATCTTGAACACTTTTATAAATGTATGAACATTTAATTAAAATTGTGTGAAACATTTCATTAAGCTACGTGAACAATTTTATAAACTAGATGATACCCCGCACGTTGTTGCGGGGATTGGTTGTAATATATTTTGATGAAATTTAAATGAAAACTAAAAAATATTGCATTTGATTATTATATAAGTTGTAGGGTAACCGCATATTTGCGCGGGTAGATTTTCTCTTGTTTTAGTATCTATATTATGATTGAGATGTTGGTGTGAGGTGGACATGTAAATTCCATGAAAACATACACTAATGCAGAATCGTGTTTTAGTCCCGGTTCGTAAGGACCTTTAGTCCCGGTTCTGCAACCGACACTAAAGGGTGGGGATTAAAGCCCCCCCCCTCCCCTCCCCCCAATTTAGTCCCGGTTCAACACGAACCGGAACCAAAGACCCACCACGTGGCACAAGCCCGCGCTGGGGGCTGGGACCTTTAGCTCCGGTTGGTGATTTATTTTGAAAAAAAGTTCGAATTTTTTCCAGTCAAATTATTGAATTATTTGACAATTTTATCTCTAATTACCTCTCACTACTCCAGCCTGAGCACGCTTAACTTTCAAGTTTATTCACCCTAGTTTCCAAGTCTACACTTGTTGTTTTCCTGACAATAGTAAGCTGCCAATCCTATTAACCCTTAGGAGTTTAGCTTGAGCATGAAGTCACATGTTTCACCGTTTGAGTTTGAAACTATTATTCTAAAAAACAATAATTATTTAGTAACACTAATATTTCTTGAATAAGTAGTTTGACCATAGTTTCACCACAATTTGACCAGATTTGACCAAAATTCAAAAAAAAACTGAAATAATTATTTAGTAACACTAATATTTCTTGAGTAAGTAGTTTGACCAGATTTGACCAAAATTCAAAAAAAAATGAAATTTGAGCATAACTTTTTTCCTTTCAGAATTTGAGGATTCTAAAAATTTGCAAAACGGACTACGCCGGTCGAAATCGGAATAGGCTTTTCGTGTTGAACATTTTGATATATTATACATTTTTATACATCGTATGCAAAAGTTATAGCCGTTTTACTTTTTCATTAAACTTTTTTGCAAAACACGTCGAAGTTTATGTTTTTAAATTTCCCTAACTAGTAGATGTCGTAACATAACTACATCTCGAAGGATTTTAATTTTTGAAGTTTTTATCATTTTATTTTGTCTTTTTTCAAAACTGAAAAGGCGATACGGGGAGGGAGTAGAGTTTGAAAATTGCAGAACCCCTTTAATCCGGGTTGGAGCCACCAACCGGGACTCCAACCCGGACTAAAGGTCTAACCTATAGTCCCGGTTGGTGGCTCCAACCCGGACTAAAGGTCTAACCTATAGTCCCGGTTTGTGTCACAAACCAGGACTAAAGGGGCTCGTGGGGCCCCGGTCTGACGCCAGCCTGCCACCACCCCTTTAGTCCCGGTTTGTGACACAAACCGGGACTATAGGTACACCACGAACCGGGGCTAATGATGACATAATCGAACCGGGACTAATGAAGTGAACGTAAGGTCGTTTTTCTACTAGTGATATTATGAGCATAGTGCGGAAAACCCATTGTTCATTACGTTATCTTGCAGATGGAAAATTTTGCAATTTAATTTTAAGAAGTTGTTCGATTATTAAACCCAGTATGTCATTCAACATAAAATATTGTGGCCAATATCTATATCACGAGGAAAATATTAGTGGGCTACTTAGTGAATTTGCATCGAGGTATTGGTAACTGATTTGGTATGTGACAACAAAAAACCAAACATTGTGCTCCATGCATGATATGCCAATATATATAGTGTTTGGTTGTTTTTTTTTCTTTCCATCTTCTTATAATCAATTAGCGTATTTGTTTTATTCACATTTTTTCAAAACTTTTCAACCAACCTGAAAAATCAAACATTGATGTCTAGTACAACTGTCATCATTATCACGATTGTGTTGTGCAATGTCATATCTAGAGATGCTTCCACACATGCAAATATAATATTTCGGGTCCGTATAGTTACACATCTAAATTGATTATATGTAGTTATATTTTCTTGCCATTTGTTTGGACCCACAAATAAACCATATTGGATTCTAATATACAAAAGGGTAAGTTACTCAAACTATATAAAGTATTCTAATAAGAAGAAATCTTTTCAGAAAGTGTTATGAAGTTGTAGCTAAATATCTTGGTGTGTGATGACGAAAAGACAATGCCATCGATGTATGTGGCTTGCCAAGCAAAACCCTAGCCTTATATATTCTTTAGTTTTTCCCTCTTTGACTACACATCTTTTGCTGTTTGTCTTTTCACCAATATTTTTGTTGTGTAATTCAAAAATGAAATGTGAACACTAGATGATTCCTACATAAATTTTGCTCGTCTTCGTCCACCGACATTTATCACTTGTCCAATTGTGCTTGCGCTTCTCTGTTAATGCAATAGCATACTTATGTATGCTTTTTCCATGCGCACCTTGCTTGCTTTGACCAAATGACTTTATCGCTTGTCTATCTGTGGCATATAATTGCTCTATATTATATCAAATAGTGTTAGGCACATTTTCTTACCTATCTAATGCAATATGGTTCGTATGTATTCATCAATAATTGCTAAAATTACCTGACCCTTTGAGGGAATGTCTATGTATTTACGAATGAATTAACTAATGCATGTAATTTTACTGCTCTATTTAATAAAAAGTACATTTTTTATATTTTTACCTTGACACGTGCTCCTGTACGGTTCTGTTATTTTCCGCAAAGTCCTTTTTTTCTCATCAGTTAAATTAGGAATGGATTTCCTCTTTATTTTTTAAAAAGTGTAGCGTGTGTAGAATGTATGTCTTAGACCATTACATGCTTCTTCGTTTAGCCTTTGTACCCAATCTATTTATGTAAGGGTGCAGTGTGGTATGGAGTATATAAAGCTCTTGTTTCACAAAAAATAAGTACATAAAGCTCTTGACAGCAATGCATGATATTATCGACCGCTAGTTTCAAATAATTAGCTATAGATGACAATGCAATACATGTAGTCCTGGTACGAGGGAAAAAAACAAATTAGTTACGGATGGTTTAATCAGTAGGCTACACTTTTTTTTTTGAACGTTCGCTCTCACCATGTTAAGCGCAAAAAAAGGCCAGCCTTGTGTAGTGCCAAAAAACGTCTTACATTGTGAAACGAGGGAGTAGTATTTTTGTGAGAGCCAACTGATTGGTCATGAGTAACCTTCATAATCCAGACATGCATTAGCTTCTTCGGAGTAGATGCGTACAGGGAAAGTACAGGCTAAGCTTATTGCCACCTAAACCGCAGCTCAAATCACCCAGGAGCAATACCCGCGTATCGTGCAAAGCCAAGCAAGCAGGCAGGTAGCTCGATTCAAGCACGTGTTGGGTTTCTTAGGAGGAAGAAGAAACAACACACACAACAGGTAGAAGAAGAACACACGCAAGTCTGACACGCACACAACTTTGTGCCGTTTTCCTCTTATTTTCTTCTCACGGCTGATTACAACTTAAGTAGGTAGCACACATAGGACACACGGCCAAGCTCATAACTGCCTGTCCACTAAACACACTCAACTAGCCGATAGAAATGGCCACTTAATGATCTCACGACTCGGCCATCTTCTCATATCCTGGAGTCTCCACGTCTGATCATTAGCCTCGCAATTAAGCCTATCTAACTCAAGTAAAAAAAAAAGAAGCATATCTAACTACCAGCCTTATCCATGCAACTACATATGCACCACTCTAACTAACAATGCATGCAAGACCCGGATCCGGCTTGCCTGCTCCCTCCTCATGCTCCCATCCATGCTCCCACTTCATCCTATGACTGTTGTTTTTTCTTTTTCCTTCCTAATCTAATCACTTCCCCTGATTTTAACAGGGTGGACCCGGACCTTATTTTATTCCAATCAAATAAAGCCATGTAGGCGGGAGCATGGATAGACGCACGCGCGGGGTGCAGGCAAGTCTCATCCGCAAGACCCTGCTTGCACAGCCTAATGCGGCACTCACAACTTGGCATAATTAAACGTGCTATGCTCTACTCTAATCTGCATGCAACTAATAAATCAAAGTGAAATAAACCTGTACAACAAGGTTAACTCCAACAGCATGTACTGCATGTATTGCTCCTGGGTGATTTGAGCAATCGTTCTAGAACCAGCAATGCATCATTTTCTCCTCTTCGATAGTGGACACTGATTTTCTTTTCATTTATTTTTTGCAGATAGTGTACACTGAATTTCTTGTGGGATTTCATCAAGATCGTCCTTTGGATGCTCGGGATGAAATTTCTTCTAGCTTGCTTGCACACCAGACCTATATGGCTTAAAGTGCCAATCAATTTTCTTTGATACATAAGGAAACACATGCATTACACAACTTATTTTTTCCAAGGGCAAAAGCTTACACACTCTGTTTCTAAATGTAAGATGTTTTTATAGTTCAATTTAAACTGCCAAAACGTCTTAGACTTCGGAACATAGGTAGTGCATGATACTGCGAGGAGATAATACATATCAACATGTCAGATAGCATGCGCATAGCAAGCATTAAAAAGTTGCGGTGGTTGACATATGTGCTTTCCAATTCCTAGTCTATTGAATTTTTTTACTGAACTTTTTTTGCACCTAGCTTTATATATAAAGCAAACCCCCACAGTCACAACATAGTAGCATGCAGTACGCAACATTAATTAAACAGAAATAAAAATATACTGTTGGGGGCACACATCAAAGATGCACACCGATAGCCATGCAAAAATAATTCTGGATCTGACGGGTAGAGGTGAACGTGTTGCTGACGGCTGACCTGACTGAGATGTATGCATGGCAAGACTTGTATCGGGTCTCCATAGAGGCGTCCGGCGAGAGTTGCCTCGGATGATTTGCTTCTTCGCCTTGTTTTGATGCAGTGCCGGTCAACCCGAGGTACTTTTTCCACACCCACCATGAGCTATGCACCTACAATCTCGCCGCGCACCACCATGGCATCGATCGGCCTCACTCCGAGGCAGCAGCAGTGCCGCTGCCACCCCGATCCTCTCCCCTAGCAGGACCATGGCGCTCATCCGTTGCTATGCGTACAACGGCCACACCACCATCGGCACGCGGGAGGCCGGACAACACGCTCTCCAGCGCCGAGGCCGAGCCGCTCAAGTGGGACAGCACGTGCCCCTATAACGCACCCAGGCCACCACGGCCACCCCAATGCCCTCTCCAGGGAGCCCGCGGGAAGCCATGCCAATGGGTTGGGGTTGTCACCATAGTTGCCATCCACAGATTTGGCATCCTCGCAACTGGAAGGAACCCGCGGGGAAGTCGCTGGCTTCCAGCCCGGCAGCAAGCTCGACCGGCAGTTGCACGGTCAATGCCCTGCAAGCCACTCTAGGCACGATGGATCCAGCTGGCTGGAGACGTCATCAAGCCACTCTAGACACGCGGACGCGCTGTTGCCGCCGGCTTTGTCCGACCTTGAGCGCCGACGAACAGCCGCACGGGGACACATGGATGGGAACGCGGACGGCGCAGCGAGTAGCGACACGGCCCTCGAGGGAGACGGAGAGGCTCATCAATATCGCGATACTCACCAAGCGAAACACCGTCGTGGACTCGTGGAGCTCCACTGCGGCGCGCCTTCGGGTTTGGGGCACATGCCGCAAGGCAAGGGAGAGCCAGGAAGATTGGATGGTGTCGTCAGAGGAAGTGGAGAGGGACGTGGGCTCGTGAGGTGGGCAGTGGGAGGAGAGGACCGATCACGTAACAAAAACCAGAACCGATCACGTAACAAAACCGGAAAACTGCACGAGTCGGAGTATAAAGTACGCTCGTTCGGCCGTCTCGTTGAAACCATTATACCCAAAAATCAAGACGGGGACGGTTTCCCTGAACAACAAGAACAAGAAAAAAAGACAATCTAGGCGGCGGCGGCGAGTATCCCAACCTGGTTAGCCTGCTACGTACCTTATCTCCTCAACACCCAAAAACACCAGAGAGGAGAGCGACGGCCGGTGGAAAGGAGATGGAGAGGGGATCCGGCAAGGAGATCGACTGGGGATCCTGGGCGATTAAGGACCGGATGAAGGAGATGGTATCCGTGGGGAGGGAGCGCAAAGACGTGCTTGACTCACTTACTCCTAGCCTTTCTGGGTGGAGGCGGATACACAAAGGGGAAAGCAGTAAATCGTCGTGGATGATCGCCGGAAAAGCCGCCAAGGAGACGGCGTCCGAACTGATGGAATCGAGCACAATGGAGCTGCCTGAGAAAGAACTCGACAACATCTTGCAAGGTATGGAGGAGTTGGGCCACCGGATGTTGTCTATGGCGTATTTTCTGCGCAAATCCGGTGCCCCCAGCGTCTCCCTACACCAGGCCTCTGAGCTGCTTAGCGCTACATACAGATTACGGCGGAACACAGAGGATTTATACCAAGATACCGAGGCTGCCGAGAGTACTGTTGAGAGTGAGAGTGAGATTGAGGGTGACGATGATTGTGGTGATCACGACGAGGAGATTGAGAGTGAGGTTGCGAGTGATGATGATTGTGATGATGACGACCAGGAGATTCCCAGCGAAATCTGCAGTCTCACCAAGTACTTGAGATTTTGCTCTCGTTATGAGAACAAGTTGGCGCTGATTGAAAACGGAGATGAAGATGAAGATGAAGATGAAGATGATGATGAGGATGATGATGGGGATGAAGATGAGGATGATGATGAGGATAGATCCACATTGGAGTATCTCGAAAAGATGATAGCTGATGAACAGGAAAGTTTCGGCCAAGTATATGACTGCTGGGAACGTGTATGGGGTAGCAAGATTGGAGGGTGCGGTGGCTTAGAAGATACAAGTAAAAAACTTCAATGCTACTCAGCTTACTCATCAATTAAATTTGTATCATCTGTTTGCTTCCATTTGTTACAAAATTTTAGCAGATCACTAACTTCATTTCTCCTTGAATGTAGAAGAAATAATAGTTTACTCATTCATGTGAGATTTCTGACGGTTGACACTTGTCTTTGTCGATGCAGCTACATTGAGCCCTATGTTCTTTACCCACTGCACACCTCGTGCCGTCCCATCCCCTGCTGCTATTGCGGGGCGCACGTTGATGATCTATTCCATCAGGATTCTAGAAAAGAAAGAAAAAACCCTGAAGTGGCCACTCAAAGTGTATGGTGTGATCGTTGCTCGAGACACGGTGGACCGCAACCGCAACATTCTATTCTCTCGATCAAGGAGTAACTACCAAAAACTCGATAAACAAGTATGTACTATACATTCAGTTTGCTCCTCATTTTTCTTTGTTTCCTCTTCCTAGTTTCCTAGTCCACTGGAGTGCTTTCCTAGGAAACCATTGCAATCAAGAATAATGATATAATCCTTGCAGGATTCTTCTCTATGCTTGACTGGACCATCTCGTGCAATTTTTGCTGTCGACACTGTTGACTTTGAAGTTGAACTCAAAATAAATGAGGGAGCCGAAGAAGATACAACATTGATCAGTTCTTGCAACCACCTTTATGACAGTGCATATTATGATTTAAATGTCCGTCAACTGAGGCCCGCAACTGTTGATAGCATCTCTTCAATATTCATCCGTGGCTGCTGGTGTGATGCAGAATTAACCTTTGAGCAGTTTGATACAGCCGTCCAGGCCACCATTGTGGGTGTTCACGTTGTTGAAGGGGGTTGGCCTTTCAAATGTGGATGCAAAGTTGCTTGCTCCTGGTCTGCTGCAACAAGGAATATCGGTCCCACTTCTAGGGAAGTTATTTTGCTTGATTATCGTGGTGAAAATATGGATGTAGGATCAAATGGTTACCTTCATCTGTCGAGAAATGTTGTTCCAGTGGAGTTACAAGGAACACTGAGGCTTGTCATACAGGCTTACCCGGAAGCTGGTTGTAAACCTGTAGAGGGCCATGTGGACTTCGGTGTCCAACATTGCCAAACAAGCAACCTATCATGTGAAGTTGACAACTCTACGGTCGAGGTTACTGTTGCTTGGTCCCTCCTTGTAAAAGAAAAGTTGGATCTGTTGGTGGAGGGCTATGCTGCAGGGCATGATTGAAAAAATTGAGTGTATCGATCCAACTATTTGTGTACTGACTATATATAATATGACTTGTCATGCTATGGTTTGTCAAAATTAAATTCTGCGTATATCAACCTACTCGCACTCGGGTGTTTGATTTGTATCGTTATTCTATCTAGTTTTCTTCCTTTCTTTTGCCAACTTTCATTTAGCTTCATTTGGCAAGAATTTTGTATTTTGCTGTATGTATATTTGTGTGTTAGCGGGATTAAAACTCTTCGAGAGTGGTTACGGCTAGAGGCAAGTGGATTAAGGCCTTGTTTGGATGTGTGTCAGTGTGTCATTAAGCAATCGATCACTGCTAGGGCCATGCCCATGCAAATTCTTAAGCTGTTTGTGTGAAAGCATTTCACAAAGTGCCACTGTTCTATTCGATTCACAACAAAACTAGGGGTGACATTTTTTTTGTATGATGTGACAGCGGCCTGGTCTTTCGATGAGAATGGGGATAAATATCGACTTGGTGAATTTTGATCTTGACGATCCGGCTATACCACCCGACGATTTGCCTTGACAATCGATAAACCTTCGATAGTTATTGATCTTGCCATAGGCACGATCAACTTGAACAACGAGGTTCAAGTTCCTGCAAGAAACCAAAGAACTGGCAAGAATTATGATGAATACAATCTGAAATTGTAGATAATAAACTGAGCACACAAAAGATGAAACAGTTCGGATTCCACTGTGGATGTAACAAGGCGACAGTCCTACATCAAGATGGGAACGGGGGCGAGACCCTTCGGGTTTTGCTTGGCCATCCTCCCACCGGCGAGAGAAACCCAAGCCTGTCCCCCGTCCCCAAAACTGTGCACGGGGACAGTTTTTTGCGCATCCGGTTTTCCGTACCCACGGGGAACCCATCCCATAAACCTAAAAAACAACAACAACATTTGGGAGGCGACACTAGGAGGTAAGAAATGGGTGTGTGGATTTTAGATTTTTGGGGATGAGCATGCGATTTAGATGAGGGAGTGTGCTAACCTGGCAGCTACAAGTGATTGTTTCAGGTCCACAGAGGCGGGATAATGGGTTTTTGGCCAGCTCAGGTCTATTATGGGGGCCACATGTCATTTGTTTCACGGGTTTTGGGTGCGAGTAGTGCTGGAATTGGTTTGCACCCATGAAACCTGACATGTTTTAAATTTTACCCAAGAGCAGCCCCACACCCGATAGAAATAGGCCCATCCCCGTCCCCTAATAGGATAAAAACTCGTGGAGAAACGGGTTTCGAGGCCCCGTTGTCATATTGACTACTACACGTCTCTTAGATGCAAATTATAGCAATGGCTAGACAATACAATAAAGCCTAAATTATAAAGCTAGAGAATCTATTTATTTATTAGCAAAAAGATGAGGTCAACCGGCACCTGCCTCTGCACCTCGAACCACGTTGCAGACCAAGGCCTTGTGCATGCGTTCTACTCTCGTAGTCTTGGGATAGCACACGTATGGTCCACTTGATGCATGTTGATTTAGTAACGCTCTAGTGCAAAAAATAATAATTGTACACACGTGTAGATCAACTAGTCCTAGTGTCTTCATCAAGATTTTTGCCTGTCTTTTGTCATCCGATAGATTATAAAATATTGTGTTGTATTTTTGTTTTGAATAATAAAATAATAATTCATATAGTTTCTATTAGAATTCATTGATAATTATTTTTACGTGAACAATTGTGATTATATTTGTAAGGTCCATTTGCAAATTATCCTCCCTTCTATTGAAAACAAAACCGTCTTTGGCTATGCTTATTCTGAAAATAGACTAATCAAAAAGACAATGTGTACGCATGGTATATAAATATATCATCCATTGTAGCTCTCAAGTGTTGCACAATTAATATCTTTATGTAGGATTGAGTAATATATCTTGTGAGATTAAAAGTCAAGGAATCGTCACAAACAATATACCGACGTATTACATTGCAACTTAATTTGCACCTATAAGTGAAGTGTATATTCATATCATCCGAGTTGTAACACTCATCATTAAACCATCCCAACATATGTAGATAACTACTAGGGATATCCAAATTAGCATGTGTAGATAAGCAATCAAGCAAATAACATGCTATTTGACATGTAATCGACAACGATGCCGGACTTTGAAGCCTTCATGGCAGTTGATGATCTGGTTGTTTTTGCTCTTAGTGACCAAAGTCGTCGTATATGGTGTCTTTGCGATCAAACGGGTGGAGGCGTGCAGCCATGTGGCTCTCAACTAGAGTGTGTTACCAACGACCACGGTGGCTTCGCTATCGACGCCTTGCATCGTCAATTTGCTACTGCCATGAAGTTAAGACAGGGCAAAGACGAAAAAACTGGTGTGCTGGACCCGATTCGTGCGTAGGCAAGCGTATATAAAGAAGCTAACCTAATACAACTCTGCTAAGAAGCCGGACACGACACGATAGCCAGCCTAAATGCTCCTCTGCACGTTCCTTTTACCAGGGCTACGGGTTGGACATGCATGGCAATAACTGACCTGTCCGACCATAGAGCTCGAACTCGCATCGCTTCAACTCGAGGCGACGCAGGGGTGGAGGGGGTGTAATTGTCTACAACTGTAAGAGCAATTTCAATGACAGATAGGCAGAAACTCATCTCCCTTACTATATATAGATAGATAGATACAATTGGGGGTTGTACCGGGGCGCGGCTATGTGTTGTCTGCAGCGACGCCTACGCACGGCTTGCCAGGAGGGAGCCCGAACTGGTCCGGCCCAGTTACCACTTGATGTGTCATGCCGACATCATGTCAGGATGATGTTGTGCTTGTTTTTTATTTTATTTTTGTTTCATCCACATCTTTATTTTCTTTTTCTATTTTTTTATATTTTTGTATACAAAAATGCTTTAAATAAACATTTTTAAAATGTTAGTCTTGCACTTGAAAAATGTTAAATGGGTACAGAAAAATGTTTCTGATGTATGCCGACAATGTACAACGTGAATGAGAAACTAGAAATATTTATCATCTGTACAAAAACTATTTAATCATGTGTATGAATGTTTTTTGTGACATTTAAAATATGTCACACACTTCAAAAACTTATTGACATTTTAAAAAATGTATATGCAATGTAAAACAATGTTTGTGTAATCCAAACAAAAAATTTCATACATTGAATAAATGGTTCATCAAATTTTTAAAAATCTTTACAAGTTTCAAAAATGTGTTCGTGATAATTAAAAAAATGTTTGCTGCATAGTTAAGAAATGTTTTTATATTTTGTAAATGTATTTGAAAAAGTGTTTAACATGTATTTGAAAAAAAATCAAAACATGTCTTTGTAAAAATGTTAAACTTGGATTTGAAAAATGCTAAAAATGTATAAAAATATTTTAGATGTATAAAAAGAATAAAGTGTATCAAAAAGTAGAGATGTGTTAGAAAAATAAAAAAAGCAGACATGTTCATAAACCAAAAATCAAAGAACACCGACAAAAAACAGAAACACAACTGAAGAAAGAAACAAAGAAACAAACAAAGAAAAACAAAGTATAAAGAAGAAGAATATGAAAACCAAAGAAAATCATCGAAACAAAGAAAACCGAAAACACTATGAAGAAAAAATAAATACCCAAAGAAACCCATCGAAACATCAAAAAAAGCAAGAAAAGAAAAACGAAGAAAACTGGACTGATCGACCGAAACTGCGACCGGACGCGAAAAGAGCGAAGGCATCGAGCGACCACAGATAACGGGCCAGCCCGTAGTCGCCCACCCGTACTCGATTCCGATTAGGAATCGTTTTGGGCGAGACATAGCACTTGCGGCCCTGCCGGGCTGACCGTGAGTTGGGGTATAAGTATGAAGTATCCTCACCCGGCCTTCTCGTTGAAATCCCTCGACAGCAACAAAAAATCTAGGCGACGGCGGCGAGTATCCCAGCCATCTCAACCAGACAGCGACGGCCGGTGGTGGCGGCCCCTGTGAGATGGAGAGGGAATTCGGCAAGGAGATGGAGAGGGGATCCAGCAAGGAGGAGAGGGTTTGGGTTGGGGAACTCCGGAGGATAGAGAGGGCATACGAGAGGGAGATGAAGTTGACGAAGGACTCCGGAAAGGAGATGGACTGGGTTCGAAAATTCCGAAAGCTGGATAGGGACCACGGCGAGGCGATAGTGGAGGCTGCGGAGATGAAATGGGTTCGGAGATTCCGGAGGATGGAGAGGAAATACAGGGAGGAGATGGAGATCCAGTCGAGCAAGGACATGGGGCGGACCACCTACCTTGTCCGCAATAAGAGGGAGGACACGTTGCTGAGTTGTACAAAACCTGAGAGCCTTGCCGACGCTCTCTGTCGCCACATTTGTATCCAGAGGAGGGAGATCACCGCCCTGGAGAGGCATGTCGAATCACGAGGGTTGGCGACGATCGCCGGAAAGAAGGCTTATCTAGAGAGGCAAAGGAAAAAAGGAGGGGTTTACGCCCCACAGCAGTTGCCACCTGAGATGATAGAGAAGATGTCTGAGTTGTCGGTCTCGAGTGAAATCAACTTGCTCGGGGTGGTAAGTTTGCCCTATCTTGTTAGGAACCATGGGGAGGCACTTAATTTTCTCGTGCATGAGTGTCAGGAATTGGGCTACCGGATCCAGTCTCTCGCATCTATACTAAGGAAATCCAGTGTCCCCATCCGGTTGGACAAGGTCAAGAAGCTTCGTCTTATGTCCCAAGCATTTGTGACTATCTCGGAAAATATAATGGATTCACGCAGACAATTGAAAGTAGATGACCTTAGTTCTTACCATGCCGCCTGGAAATCTACATGGGGCAGTGAGATAGCAGGATGTGGTTCGTTCGATGACATAAGTAAGTTTCTTTCTTCTAGCTAGCTTTGCTTACTTTAGAAATTCAATTGACTACACATATCTCAATCACTGCAATCAGATCAGCCCCAGCTTTTTCTTGCATGATCGAATATTTCACTTGACTTAATTTAGTAATTCATTTGACTTAATTTGGTTCTGCAGCCTTGTTGAGCCCTATGCAATTCACACACTCCACGCCTGGCATCTTTCCACATGCTGCTGTTGCCGGCCCAGCCCTGCAGATCTTCTCCATCAAAATTGTGAACGTGAATGCCAACTTGGGCTGGCCGCTCCGTGTGTACGGGGTGGTTGCTGCACGAGACACCGTGGACCGCAATCGCAACCTTCTCTTCTCCCGGTCAAGGGCAAACTGCCAACAAGTCACTGAAGCGGTATGTATTAATAACACTAAGGCCCTGTTTGGATACAAAGTATTTTTTGAGTGTTTCTGAGAATACCATGGTTTCTGAAAAAAACTATAGTTTTAAACAAACAGAAGTATTCCCGAAACTGTGGTAATTTTGAAGTATTAATAAATCTACCTCTGTCCTCTTCTTTTTAAACAGAGAATTGAAAAGGCTTTCTGTTTGTTCATACGTGGCATATATCTGTAGTGAGGCTTTTCGATCAACTGATCAGTAGTGAGTTACAACATGTGGTGCAGCCATCGCCTGGTTGTTTTTCCTTGATGAATATGTTTCTTCGTGCCCTTCTACTTCTTGTTTACATAAACCTGTCAGCCTAGCAACCTCTATCTATATTACACATCAAAGTTTACATAACTCATCATCCCAGATTGATACGTCTAGCAGCTAGCCTTGACATGTAAATTTGAATCTGCTAATATCTAGCAGATAGCTACTTTATCCACAAGTAAACTAAAACCGACATAAGCTGAAGGCTCGACACACAAAGATATCATAACTTGCGTTGAACCAAATTGTGCACGTCCTGACATAAAGTTATTGGAATTATTCTTTCCCTCATAGTCAGTTGACATAATTCAAAACAAAGTAACTACACATAATTAAAAAAATTACTCTGGTCAATACTATAAAATGCCAAATGCACTTAGTTTTTCTAACATTGGAAATTACGGTAGTATTTGTGTAGTGTGGTATTCAGGGCCTACATGTTATAATATTGTGGTTTTGGGATACTGTGGGTTTTAAAATACTCTATACCCAAACGCAGAATAAGTGTTCTCTTCATCCTCCTTTGCTTTTTTGTCATGCATGTTATCTTGTTGATTAGTCCGTTTTGATTAAGTAGAGTAATGATAATGATGATAACAATGCTTGCAGGATCCTTTTTTGCTCTTGACTGGCCCTTCTCGTGCAATTGTGGCTGCGGACACGGTTAAATTTGAAGCTGAGCTTAGAATTATGTATGCTGGAGCAGATACCAAAGATACAATATTGTTCTCTTCTACCTATAATTACTATTCCATGCAGCAGTATGCCAACCCCAGGATCCACAGCTGCTGTGGTATGTTAGAGTTAAGTGTTGAGCGCCTTACTAGAGCAGTCCAGGCCACTATCGTGGGTGTCCGTGTTGTTGAAGGGGAGTGGCCTTTTCAATATGGATGTCGGGTTTCTTGCTACTTATCTCCTGATGAAGATCTTGTTCCCTCTACACCTACGGAAGTCGTGTTAGTTAACTGTAAGGTTGAGGAAATGGAGAAACAGTCTGATGGTTACGTAAATCTGTCGAGAAATGTTGTTTCAGTGCAACTAGAGCAAACGTTGAAAGTGGTCATTCAAGCCTACTCGGAATCTGGCCTTGAATATCTACATAATGTTGAGGCGGACTTCCCTGTGCGGCAATGCCAAACAACCAAGTGTTTATGTACAGTTGGTAACTCGACGGTTGAGATCGTTGTTGCTTGGTCCCTTCTTGCCATGGATAAGCTGGATCTTGTGCTGGAGGGGTATGTTACTCCAGTGTAGAGGGCTATTAACTTATACTGTAAGTTTTTGTGTATCTCTAAGATGCTCAATTGTTTCTTCTATTGTCCAACTATTACGCTGTGTCTGCAGACTAGGTACCGACTATAATTTATATGTTGTGTTGTGTTATGTGGAATATTTAAATTGTGATATGTTCCCCCCTATTTGGCACTAGAAAAATGCCCGTGCGTTGCAACGGGGCCACATTAACTTTAAGAGTTTAATATTAATATTCTCATACATATCAAGTGACATTGGCGACTTTTTTACCATCAAAACCTCACACACACACTCTCACCCTCCCTCTTCCTCACTCTCTCTCCCCCTCTGCCTTTCTCTCTCTAACACACACACACACACACACACACACACACACACATATCCATCTTATTGGGTACGGAACCATAATCCATCTATTTCACACACACACGCTAGTGCATAACAATATGAATTATGTGTATTATATTTGCCACCACAACTGAGAAAATTAATTTCATGTAAATCGGCCAGCCACAGCTCCAAGAATACGCGGAGGAGGTGGCCCGGGTCGGCGTTGGCGCCGTCCGGTGCAGGCCGCGGGCCCGCTTCCAAGTGCGTCTGCGCGCCGGCCACCCACGCCGGGTCCTTCAAGTGCCGCTTCCACCGCACCAACTCTCAGGGCCAGAGAAGCTGCCCTTCTTCGCCCCCTTCACCGGCCGCGGCACCCGGCCTCGCCGTCCTCGTCCTCCGGCACCGTCGCGACCGAGTGACGTAGCCCAAGCATCGGCCTCGAGAATCAAGAGCGCTCGACAACGGAGAGGGAAGGGAAGATCATATACATGTCATAAGAACGGAAGTTTATTTACTGCCCCCTCGATGTATTGTTTCCTTTGTTTGGAGATTGATTACCATACGTGAGTTAAGATAAGGTTAATGTGATTGAGCGAATTTTCTAAAAATCAATTTTCTGTTTTCTAATTAATGTGGTTGAGTGATTTAAGGTAAGGTTAATTAATTTAGATTTGATCTTTAGAGATTGTTCGTGATTGATTCTACATTGCTAAATAACTTGCGCCAGTATGGAAAGTTCTGATCTTTTTAGATTTCTTTCGTTGTGTGAGAGGGTGATGCGAAAAATAAACCGATGAAGTGGGGGGAGGGGACGAAAAAAATCTACGAAAAAAACCAGCAAAGGTGGGAGAAGGTACCAAAAAAATCATGAAAGGTGGAACGAAAAAAAACCTAGAAGCGAGACTACCAACTGCTTCATTAGGAGTAGAGATAGTATTAACTTCTGCATCCTCATTAGTGGCACAACGTATATCTCACTGCTTGCCGGAATATTTTTTTAAGTTTTCTTTTAATTATTTGTTGTCCCGTTGGTCCCTTGCTGCTTTCCGAGGCCATCAAATTTGGTGCTTACAATGTCGTTACTTTGGGCACATTGTCATGGAAGGATGTTTCTGAAACCAACAAACATAATTATCTGAAGGAAACGCCATCATGGCTCACGTTATTAAAAATCAAATAAGGCTTGCATATTTCACGAGAAGATTGAGAATAAAGTCCTGAGGTTCATCGAGCCATTTTTTTTTTTTTGAAAACTCTGCCTAGCAATTTCTTGAGCGACCGAATTTGCCGCCCGTAAGCAACGACAAAACTGGACGTTCCCAATTGAAGCAATCAAGTCCATGCAATCAGAGAACGATATCTGCCAACAAGTCACTGAAGCGGTATGTTTTTTTTAAAAAAAGCGGTATGTATTAATCTACTACCACTATAAAAGAAAGAGAGGGGCAGATCCAAACAATCACACCCATTCATCTTCAAAATCTAACGGCCCATAATCCTTCTGTGTTTAACACTGCAAACACGCATTAAGCCACCGCAATCCATCTATCGCTAATCTGCCCGCCGTTAAAAAAAACAACCGCTACCTGCACGACAGCACGACCTTTCTCGCCCGGAAGCCCCTCCTCTGCCGCACGACCTCCCCCTCCTCCTTCCGCGCCCTTCGCCGCCCCGTCGTTTCTCTCGCAGCCGGCGCGCAGCCGTTAGCCGCAGGAGCTGCTCCGCCGCGCCCTTCGCCGCCTCTCCCGCAGCCGAGCCCTTCGCTGCAGGTCGCCACGGGAGCCGCCCCGCCGCGCCCTTCGCCACCTCCCGTAGCCGAGGACGAGGCGAGGATCTCGGAGAGCAACGTGATGGTGGGGATCCATTGCTAGGACGCAAGAGGGTGCTTGTCAGGCTGCTCGCCGAGGTCGAGGCGCTACACCTAATCATCATGCACGCCAATGTCATCCCGTTCCTGGCTTCCACTGTTATCATAACCTTCATGGCAAAGGTAAGTTCGTTTAGTTAATTTACTCTCAGTTGCACATTCGTATTACAGTTTACAAGCTTCTTAAAGAGGAGATTTTGTTATGCTGTGACATCTCTTATGGCTACGGCTGTGAAGTTACTGTATTTTTTGCTTGTTTTTTTCTTTCAGTAGACTGTATTCAGTGATATGGTTACAGAAGCAAAGTGTGTTTTCCTTACATTAAACAAATAGTTGTTGTTCAAGTGTTAATGCAAGTGTCATACTCACCTGTCGAGATCGAAAACTGAACTGAAATCTTTATTTGTTATGTTGTCAGGTGGATGAGGGCTTCAATGTCTTGGCCTGCCGTGCGTGGTCCTAGCCAGATGGTCACCACCGCAGTCGGTATTATTCATCACCGTGCTTGACGGAACTGCTCGCCACCGAGTCGGGTGCACCACAAGTACGAACACGCCGCCATCTACTCACTCCCTTGCTGTAGGTCGGCAGATGGTGAGGAACGTCCATCCCATGGTGAGTTTCATTTTCCTTTATACGATTTGCTTCAGTAAGTTTGGGCTTTCTACGGTGGACCACATTCTGGTGGACTACATTGTACTGAAGGTGGATTTGTATTATCGTAGATCCATGACTTCCAATTATTCCGCTGCCACACCGATGTACGCTTTAGATTATGATAATGCAAATCCCTCCACCCCCACCTCCTCAGTTCGGAACATTGTTCCTATAATAGTGAAGATGAAAAACAATTGATCTTTTTGAGTAAAAAGCAAATTTTATCCTTGCTGAACCGCAGGTTGCAAGTTTCATCGTCCCACGATTATAAACAAACTGGTTGAGACTTGACGGCCAGGTTATTTAGACTGACCTACTGAACCAGGAACCAAGATTGCTGTGTTTCAACAATTGAGAAAATATCACATATGCAAAACCAGCTACCGACCAGATTGTTAGATCCTGGTGGTGTAAATAAGAACGAAAGCTTCTGAAGAGATCAGTGCACTATCTCTTATGCAATGCTACTACAATTGATTACTTTCCAATCTCTGGTAAGATCTACAGAGCTTAGCAATATCTCTCTTCTCAAATTTACCAGGGTATATGATGTAGTTTCTTTTCATCTAATAAGGTGCATCAGGCTCATTGCTGAATAGTTTCTCTCAAATAATTTCTTTTTCAGCACATTTTGTATCAACTGCTAACTTTGAATCTTTGCTTCTTTAATCAGATCATGTCTAAATCATTAGATGGCATTTCCTGTTGTAGAGGCTTTCACACACATGCATGCCTAGATTGTACTTTCATTATATACGTGCTTATCTACTACCCTGTCAGCACAAGATGTTCCCACAACTCATGCCATATCTACAACACTCAGGTTTCTAAGTTCCTATGATATTCTTTGTAGATTTATTCTGCTCATATTTATTGGGAACACTAGGAGGCATTGCAATATCATGGTAGCAAGGACAATTACTAGCTAGCTGAACTGAGGTAATATATTTATTGTGTTGGTGGCTATGAGATGATTTTGCTGAGACTGCAAATTGCATGTGTTAAACCTATTATCGGCACTAGATTAAGCATAGTTGGAAGGAATGACCATTGTTTTAGTGCTGAAAATGTGTCACTGACAAAAACTATTGCCTCGGATGCATAGCTTAATCATTGTAAATATTTTGGTGATGTATTCAAAACAACATTTTCTGCACGTCCAATATTGACGGGTTAATCCCAGTCTCCCAATGGTTTATTTGCAAGACATGCCGCATTTTCAGCAAGCTTGAATCAAACTTGCTGGTGCCAGTTCTGCCCTTAAAACATACACGTCCCTTCTATATTTCACATGCATGGGTTTCTTTAAAAATGTACGTGTGGTGTAAGGGAGGAGGTTCTGAGTGTGCCATGCCCTACTTTGTCCCCTCTTTACTAGGTTCAGGGCTAGGTATTGTGGAATTTGAGATCTCGCACTAAGCCCTCAAACTCTCTAGCAAGATTCTGTTTACATTATTCGTAGGTACTAAAAAGTATTCGGTACAAATTTTGGGTGCCTCGATGGTGGTATTGAATCAAGAGATAAATTTTCAAATGAGACAGGTGTGGTAACTTTTTAATTGAAACGTTCATGTTACCCTGTATGGTTTGGAAACAAGTCGACAGAGTGCATTTTTTCAGTGTAGGATTGTTTGGAAACGAACGGTTCTCTTTTGAATTTTGCAGTTTTTATGACGAATTGTTCAATGTTGTTAATGTGCAATAGAAGCATTTTCAAGATTGCAAGAAATAACACTCCGGAATTGGAGAAAAAATGTGCTATGCAATTTTTGATCAAACACGCTATTCTAATTCTTTTCTACAAATAGATAAGTATAGATCATTTTCAAGTAAGAGAATTATAATAGCGCAAGCTCTAGATGGCTGCTTATAATTCAAAATACTCTTCATTGTCTTGATAAAGTAGTTCACTTGCAGGATGTGGGGTTAAGGTTGGAATGGATAAACCTGGGTGGTTATTGCCAAGCATTTGAAGAAAATTGAGCCAATGGAGTGTCTTGAAAGCATCTCCATATTTATAGCTGAACAGATTTGTTGTCATATGAAACAGAGAGATAGTACCACACTTTGTAAAATGCCGAGGCACATTACATGTTCTTTCTTACTACTTATTTTACCACATATCAAAAGGTTTCATTATTGCTGCTACCCTAAGAATTGTGTCATCATTCCTTCATAATTGCAGTTTTTCATCCTTTGGGAATTTAGGATGCAAGGGATGGTATTTCATCAAAGATGATTTTTGGCTTGAACGCGGAGGTACGAATTAGCCTCTGAACATCATGTTATCTTCTTTTGGCCAATTACTCGAACCAGAGAATTGAATATTGCATTCTTGTCTTCTTCCAGGCTAGCAATAATAGGACACATATAGAAGAAATTCGCAAGATCCGTTTTCTCCTATTGAGTCTTGCAGAAATGAGCCTAAAGTAAGTACCACTTCATCCGGAGATGCTTTTTGGTGTCTACACTCCAGAACGCTGTGTTTTTCTCTCCATCTGAACTTCTGGATCATTTTCTTATTATTATGCTCAATGCTGCTATATACGCAAGTCTGGAAATATTTTCCTTGCGTTATGCTGATAAATTTATTCTTTAGTATATTTTCTCTTGGGATTAATCTGTATTATGACAAACTTCTGTTGTCGATTGAAGGTTTCCTGACATGATAAGAGTTCGTGTGTCCTTTTCCAAGAAAATGCAAGATGTTTCATGTATTGACAATATACTTTACATGGTTATCTGTGTTCTTTCACATAATTCACATCTATCATCATTCTTGGAGCAAGTAAATGCTGTTGGTGTTTGTTGGACCCAAGTCATTTAGTACTTATGTTTAGTGTGCTTTACTAACTGATAGTCTCTGCAATGTAAAGCTACTCTGGGTCAAATTCCACATTCCACTTCTACAGAGAGCTTGGGATTTAGCCACCCGTTTAGTCAGTGATATGTCATTTTTGTGCACTCTGATCTTTTTAATCCGAGGTGCACCTGTAGACATTAATAAAGCAAAAAAGTTCTACGATACCAAATGAAAGACGTTTTCATGAATTCTACAGAGATATGCCTTCTTTACATTTTTATGAATTCTCACTACATAATATGCAAGTGTACCGCCACCCAGAGGACGTTTCCCCTTTGTGTTCTAATACTACATGTGTTGTCATACTACAGGTATCATAAGAAGTTTGAGAATACTTGATGGTGTTGTCCTATGTATGCTTTGTAGGCTGGAAGAAACTTCACCCATATGTGATGACTCATGAATAATTTATCATATTTGTACAATGATTTGGATATACTGCAGATGTTTACTTGAACAAGTATGTTATCTGCCTTTATTGTCACATAGTTCTAACAATACTCACAAGACAAATTCTGTGGAACATGTTCTAACAATATCTTCAGCTAGAGAATGTTATCACGTCCTACACAAAGAGATGGATTTTGAAGGCTCTGTACTGAGAATCTAACTAGAATTTAGTATAACATGGAAGTTATGAACAAGCAAATAATGTGTTTTAACAAAGTATGAAATAGCGCGAAGAACTGTTGACAATCGTCCCTTCTAGATGAAAACATGTTACGACAATCGTCCCTTATAAACTAGATCAGCCAAAGCTTAAGGGGTGACTCTTGGCTTTGGCAGCTTTTTGAGCAATATATTCAGGTGGGGATCCTCTCCCCCCCGGTGACCGTTCAAAAAAATTATTTACCCCATGAAGTATTTGTGCGCATTATTATTTGTAAAACGGCCTATTCTTGGTGCATTAATCGGATACGTGCGTCTGCACGTGCAATTTTACTAGTAACACTAAGGCCTCGTTTGATACAAAGCATTTTTGAGTTTTTTGATAATACATGGAAGAACGGTGCACCCATTGGCGTCCAGATGTTTCTTTGGTTGGCCGGTTTGGATAGATGTTGGACAGGACAATGCCTTGCTCGTCACGGACTTTCGCACTTGCCGATTTGCATCCTTTGTGACCAGGAACAAAAATCTATTCACCACCTACTAGTTGGTTGCGTCCTTCCACGCACGTCTGGCAATGGCATGACATCTTCCATTAGTGTCGGCTCACCACCGCTCCTGCGGACGGCCCGGTTGGCTTCTTCGACTGGTAACACTAGTAGAAAAAGGGTCAAACGTGCAGCACATTAGTGCCGGTTTGTATTAGAGCCGGCACTAATGTATACATTAGTGCCGGTTTCAACGGCTAGCCGGGCCGCTCTCATTAGTACCGGTTCGTGGCTAACCTTTAGCACCGGTTCGTGCCACGAACCGGTACTAATGAGAGTGGTGGCAGAATGTTGTCAGTCTGGGCTCCCTCCAGCACCTTTAGTACCGGTTCTTGGCACGAACCGGTACTAAAGGCCATCCTACATAAACCCTTCGTCCACCCGAGCTCGCTTTGTTCTTCCCCTTTCCCCTCTCCTCTCTGTTCTTCCCCTCTTCCTCTCGAGCTCATCACACATTTTGCCCAAAATTTGTCAAGATTTGAAGGCCCCCATCCATTCAAATGATCACAAAGGTTAGCAACTTTGTCCTTTCATCTCTCATCGCTAGATTAGCTCTTGCAATGCTTTATATAGTTATTAATTTGTGAGTTTAGTAATTTGGGAGGAAATATATATATATATATATATATATATATATATATATATATATATGTGCTAGTATTTGATTTATATGCAATTTGAGGTCAAAAATAACACTTAGTTTGCATATGTAGGTGCGGTTTACTTAGTGCCTTCTAAATCTCCTTCAGAACCACCGCCGATCGCCTCAGACTCGTCTCGTCACCGGCACCACCTTGTGGTGAGCCTCTTGTTCATGAAATTTTATATAAAAATTAATGTTTGTGTGATTTGGATATATAGTTAATCATGTAATAATTATCTTACCCGACGTTATTTGTTATACATAGTGCCATGGTTTTGATATCCGCCCCGTCGGCCCTCGCCCTTGTTATGATTCGGATGTGGTATATTCTATTTTAAAACTATTTGTTGCATTTCGTGTTTATGACAAATTATGCCCATCAAGTTGACATAGATATTTTTATCTAGGAGGTATGTGAACGGAAATTCCAACCGACCCTATTGTCGAGAGGTTAAATTTAGTTGAAAGAGAAAACGAGTACTTGAAAGAAAAATTGAAAAGAATTGAGGGGAGAAGATGGAATTGAGTTGCATGTTGCCGATGTCGCCGATGATCACAAGATCAAGATGGAGAAAATGCGCTTGAAGAATAGAAAGATTAGAAAATATGCCATCGATAGTGAGGCTTGGTATCATTATGCTGTTGGATCAATTGTTACCTTAGTTGCGATCTTGATCGCATTTGTTGTTGCATTTAAATGCTTTAGCTAGAGAGTTATTTGTTTGTTGCATTTAAGTGTTGTATGAACTTTATGTATGAACTTGTATTAATTTGGTCTATTTGGTGTTGTGTAATGAAGATGAGCCGCAATGGATGTACGATGACCGATGCTCTCCCAGTTCGTTGAGGGCGTGCATACTTTTCTCGCTTGCGGCTGAGGCAAACAAGCGGGCGGATGGTTTTATGCCTTGTCCATGTCTGGCTGTAAGAATGGTCACAATTACTCTACGCCAAGAACCATTCACGCCCACTGTTTGAGTCCGGTTTCATGCCTCACTATAATGTTTGGACCAAGCACGGAGAAAGAGGGGTTATGATGGAAGACAATGAAGAAGAAGAGGACGACGACGCCTATCCCGCCATGGGTTCCCTAAATACGATGATACAACAATGGGGAAGAAGCTGAGCCGTAATGCGGAAGAAGCTGAGCCGGCAATGCGGGAAGAAGCTGAAGAAGAGGCATCAGATGAGCCCGTTGATGATCTAGGTCGGGCCATTGCCGATGCAAAGAGAGACTGTGCAAGTGGTTTGGAGAAGAAGAAGTTGCAGCGCATGTTAGAGGATCACAAAAAATTGTTGTACCCGAATTGCGTAGGTGACAAGAAAAAGCTGGGCACCACACTGGAATTGCTGCAATGGAAGGCAGAGAATGGTGTATCTGACAAGGGATTTGGAAAGTTGCTGGTAATGATAAAGGATATGCTTCCAAAGGACAACGAATTGCCCGAGAGTACGTCGAAGCAAAGAAGGCTGTCGCCCTCTAGGGTTAGAGGTGCGTAAGATACATGCATGCCCTAATGATTGCATCCTCTACCGCGGTGAGTACGAGGATTTGAACGCTGTTCGGTATGTGGTGCATTGCGCTATAAGATCAGCCGCGATGAGCTCGGTGATGTCGAGGGCGAGCGCCCAGAAGAAGATTCTGCCAAGGTGATGTGGTATTCTCCTATAATACCACGGTTGAAACGCTTGTTCCAAAACAAAGAGCATGCCAAGGCGATGCGATGGCATAGAGAAGACCGTAAGAAAGACGGAAAGTTGAGAGTACCACGACGGGTCGCAGTGGAGAAAAATCGAAAGAAAGTACGGAAGGAGTTTGCGGATGACGCAAGGAGCGTATGGTTTGGTCTAAGCGCAGATGGCATTACTCCTTTTGGGGAGCAGAGCAGCAACCATAGCACTCGGCCGTGACTCTATGTTTGTATAACCTTCCTCCTTGGTTGTGCATGAAGCGGAAGTTCATTATGATGCCAGTGCTCATCCAAGGCCCTAAGCAACTCGGCAACGACATTGATGTGTACCTAAGGCCATTAGTTGAAGAACTCTTACAACTGTGGAATGGAACAGGTGTACGTGCGTGGGATGAGCACATGGGGGAAGAATTTGACCTAAAGGCGTTGCTGTTCGTGACCATCAATGATTGGCCTGCTCTCAGTAACCTTTCAGGATAGACAAACAAGGGATACCGCGGATGCACGCGACTGTTTGGATGATACCGACAAGATATATTTGAATAGTTGTAAGAAGAATGTGTACAGGACATCGCCGATTTCTTCCGAGCAGGCATCCCGTAAGAAAGAAAGGCAAGCATTTCAAAGGTGAGGCGGATAACAGACGAAGCCTCGCCACCGCATCGGTGCTGATGTACATGATATGGTCAAGGATTTGAATGTGATATTTGGAAAGGTCTGGCGGACAACCTGTTCGAAGGACGCGACAGACGCGCACCCATGTGGAAGAAGAAATCTATATTTTGGGACCTGCCATATTGGAAAGACCTAGAGGTCCGCTCCACAATCGACGTGATGCACGTGACGAAGAATCTTTGCGTGACCCTGCTTGGCTTCTTGGGCGTGTATGGGAAGACAAAAGATACACCGAGGCACGGAGGACCAGCAACGTATGCACGGAGAAGACGGCATACATCAGGGTCATGCAAGCTATGCTCTTACCAAAGAAGAGAAGGAAATCTTCTTTGAATGCCTGCTTAGTATTAAGGTACCGTCTGGCTTCTCGTCGAATATAAAGGGAATAATAAACATGGCAGAGAAAAAGTTCCAGAACCTAAAGTCTCATGACTGCCACGTGATTATGACGCGAATCGCTTTCGGTTGCATTGAGGGGCTTCTACCGTAAAAACGCTCGATTAGCCATTGTGAAGCTATGTGCATTTCTCAATGCAATCTCTCGAAGGTAATCGATCCGTAAATCATACCAAGGTTACGTAATGATTTGGTGCAATGTCTTGTCGATTCGAGTTGGTGTTTCCACCATCCTTCTTCAACATCATGACGCACGCCCTAGTTCACCTATGCGAAGAGATTAACGTTTTGGGTCCTGTATTTCTACACAATATGTTCCCTTTGAGAGGTTCATGGGAGTCTTAAAGAAATATGTTCATAACCGTGCTAGGCCGGAAGGAAGCATCTCCAAGGGCCATCAAAATGAGGAGTTCATTGAGTTTTGTATTGACTTTATTCCCGACCTTAAGCCGATTGGTGTTCTGAATCGCGGCATAAGGGCGCATCGATGGAAAAGGCACGCTAGGAGGGGAACAAATAATATGTATGGACGGACATTCTCTCTTGAAGCACACTACACAGCTTCTCTGAATTCCACCTTGGTGGCTCCGTATATGGATGAACACAAGAATTTGCTACGCCCAAACACCGGAGCGGTCTCGATGATGGATTACACGTGAACAAACCAGAGTTTCACCAACTGGTTGCGAAACGCGTACCATGCATGACACCTCTATTGAAGATGACCTGTACTTGCTGTCCCGTTACCATCTTCGAATATAATGACTTTCAAAGGGTACGAGATAAATGGTAATACATTTTACACGATCGCCCAATATAAGAAGAGCACCAACCAAAACAGTGGTGTCCGCTTTGATGCAAGCCAAGACGGGAAAGGAAACATATTATGGTTATATACAGGACATATGGGAACTTGACTATCGACGTGGTTTAAAGGTCCCTTTGTTTCGGTGCAAATGGGTCAATATGACACGAGGCGGGGTAACGGAAGACCCGCAGTACGGAATGACAACAGTGGATCTCAACAATCTTGCGTATGCAGACGAACCATTCGTCCTAGCCAATGATGTGGCACAGGTTTTCTATGTGAAGGACATGTCTACCAAGCCAAGAAAAAGAAAAGATAAGGAAGCGAATTCATCGTACGATGAGCTAAAGCGGCACATAGTTCTTTACGGGAAGAGAAACATCGTGGGAGTGGATGACAAGGCAGACAAGTCGAAGATTATGAAAAGTTTGATGAAATTGCTCCATTCACAGTGAATATTGACCCGAGCATCCCGTTAAATGATGAAGATTTTCCATGGTTACTGGCGCAAAGGGACACGCTGAAGAAAAAGTTTCACACCCAAAGATCGGGATGTGATCGGCTTCACTATCATCACTTTCTTTCGTGTTTCACACCCAGGAGGGAATGTCTGTAATAGTTAGGGTAGTTATGTGTTTTGGCATTTGAAACGCGAAGAAATTTTATGTGCAAACAAATTCTTTTCATGCATTTACTGATTTTTTTCCAATTTAAATGACCCTGAAATTGAAAAGCAATTCAAATGAACTCGAAAAGGTTGAAAGTTGGTATGGTATCATAATTTCATACAAATAGCATGTGCAAGAAAGTAGAGAGGGTTACGCAAAACTGGATGCACTTGGCGTATAAAATGGACAATCTCTTTCAAGTATCGTGGTTTCCATTTAAAACTGAATCTGTTATAAAGGCATTTCATTTTTAAATAACCTAAGCATTACTAAATTGAATATAATGATAAAACACACTAATATTAAACATAAGAAAATAGAATCACTAAAAAACTTTTTTGAAGTTAAGTTATTCACAAACTAGTGATTCACGAAATTTCAAATAATTCAAAATTTAAACTATTCAAATTTAAAATCTACCGGCACTAACTGAAAGTTTGTAATTTTTTGTACCTAAAGCAAAAATATTCACAAAGAAACTCTAAATACAGCAAAAAACTCAAAAATAAATAAAACAAAAATAAATAAATCAAAAAAATAAGAAAATAAAAAAGCCCGCCTACTGCGCCATAGCGGCCTGCATACGACTAGAAACCCAACTTTGTAGTTGGGCGGGATGCAGCCCGCAAGCCCGAGAGGCCCCTGCAGTAGTAGGAGAGGTAGGCCTGAAGGCCTGCTATTGAGAGGAGTTCAATGCGATTGCAGGCCGGGCTTATAAACTGGTCTGGCGCTCCTAAACTAGGGAGGTGGGACTAAACCTGCGCCCCGCTTTGGTAATAAGACACCCTTTAGTACCGGTCGTGGCTCCAACCGGTACTAGGGGGCCTTTAGTACCGGTTTGTGCCACCACCCGGTACTAAAGGGGTCGCTTCGCCGCTGGCTTCGGGCAAAACAGACCTTTAGTACCGGTTGGTGGCTCCAACCGTACTAAAGGTGCCTCTATATAAGAAAACACTTCAAAATTTCGCTGGGTTTCTCTCTCTCTCGCTTCTTCTCCTCACTGCCGTCGCCGCCCCCACCGTCTCCATATCCTCGACGCCGCTTCGCCCGTTGCCGCTTGCCGCCGCTTCGCCCGTCCCGTATCGCCGCCCGTCGTCCCATCCCGTCGTCACCGCCGCCCGCCCCGGCAGCGTCGTCACTGTCCCGTCGTCGCTGCCGCCGCCGCCCAGACGCCCCGTCCCCATCGCCGCCGCCTGCCCGACGTCCCGTCCCGTCGTCGCCGCCGCCGATCGCCGTCCCGTCTGCCTGCGCCCCCATCGCCTCTCGCCTCGCCGGCCGGTGAGCGCGCACACACACACATACATTTTTAGTTATAGATTTTTCTGTTTTTAAGAAATTGTTAGACATTTTTCTGTTTTTTAGAAATAGTTAGAAATGTTAGAATTGTTAGAAATGTTAGAAATTGTTAGAAATTTTTCTGTTTTTTAGTTATAGAAATAGTTATAAAAAAGTTAGAATTGTTAGAAATTTTTCTGTTTTTTAGTTATAGAAATAGTTATAAAAATGTTAGTTATATATATAGAAATGTTATAATTTTTTTCTGTTTTTTAGTTATAGAAATATTAGAAATGTTAGTTATATATAGCACTGTTAGAAATTTTTTAGAAATGTTAGTTATATATAAATGTTAGAAATTTTAGTTATCAAAATCCAATCATTAAAAAAATGTTACTTTTTGCGGGCATATAGCTAGTATTTGTTCTCGACGATGCCCGGCCCGCATCCTCGCCGTCGACCCGTCCGCGACGACGTCCAGCCGACCCATGTCCGGGACTGGGCTCCGCCGGGCTGGCACTGGGAGGTGCTGCTTGGAGGGGCGCGCCGCTTGACGAGGAACCCGGCCGCGGGTCCCGTCGTCGACCCTGATCTCGTTTGGTGGCGTTCGCGTGGGCCAGTTTTGGTGCGGAGGGACCCGGCCCCGCCGGAGGTGGTACGTCGCCGTGTCAGGGAGGAGGACGAGCACGTCCATCGCTACATGGTTGCGTTAGAGGGCGGCAGGTTCTCCAATACGTGGCAGTATCTTCGGGGATCTCACTTCAGCTATGATCCTGTGAGGGTTCCTTCTCTTTGGGTGTCCACCGCCACGCACGGAGGAACCGCGAGTGTCCTAGATTCTTCTGTAGTATTCGATCTTTATTAGCTAATACCAAGTGATGTACTATTCAATATTATATATTATTTGAGACGATGTATTCGAGATTATATCTATTATTCTGGACGATGTATTCGAGATTATATCTATTATTCGAGATTTGAATACTAAATTGTTTTATATTTCTTTTGGATTAGTTAAACAAAAGCTATGGCGCATAATACCGACGAGAGAGGAGAACAGACCATGTTCGATATGATACGTGAGGGCGATGATAATCGAATGAAGAAGATTATGACGGCTCAATTTCTAAACAACACCGGAGAGGGTGATATGATATTCGATCGCGACGATTTAAATTGATGAAGTCATGAACTATGATTATGACGATGACGAAGAACATGTTGATCCTGAAACAACAAACACCGCGAGGTATATATATTTATATAAGAAGGCATCCGTGATCATCACATGTTTTAAATGACTTGAAGATATATTAACGAATCGATCTTTGTTCTTTCAGCCATCCGGATCGAGCAAATCTTCAGGCAAAATGATGAAACGAGGCCCAAACAAAAAGTTGAAGCCGGGCGTAAAGTACAATATTGAGGCATGCGGCCCTCTTGGCAAACCATTAGCGCCTAAGAAGATTGCGACAAGTTCGTTAAATCGGTGCGGAGTTCTTGTGAAGGACCAACTCCGATCAAACTTCAAGAATGGAGAGCGCGGCAAAGCCACGCCCAGATGTTACTTTTGTCGACAAGAATCAAAAAGATCTGCTTTGGGATACTCTCATGGAACATTTCACCCTACTAGATCATTTCACAGAAGCAGATGTGCAGAAAGTCAAAGAGGCTGCTCTTAGGATGATGGCGACTGCATTCAAGAACTACAAGAATCGTGAATGGAACAAGTACGTCAATGGAGGAAGGAAGACTCCAGTATTCAAGGGAACACTGGAGAACCAACGTGATCATTGGGACGATTTCGTGAAATTCAAGGATTCGGAATTAGCTAAGGAACGGTCGAGAATAAACAAGAAGAATGCGAAAAAGGATAAGTTCCATATCTTTGGGGCGGTGGTTATGCGGTGGCAATGCCTAAGTGGGATAAGTCTGAGAAAGAGATGGAGGATGCAGGTGTCACTCCGGCTACTAAGAGCTAGCCCCCCAGGGTCAGGACTTGGTTCTATGCGCATGGGGGGGAGTTGGACCGGGAGACAGGCAATGTTTCGACGAGGGCAAGTCTGAAGGGAGCCGACGATGCGATACTTGTTGCAATAGAAGAGGCACGAACGGGGGTGTTCCATCCCAACAGAGAGAACGACGAGTTTACGCGTGCCCTGGGAAATCCTGAACACCCGGGAAGAACACGAGGCAAGGGTCATAAATCCGAATGGAGAATTCTATTACCCGCTACCGCCCCCATGAAAACCACTTTCAATTGTCATCGTGCTTCGAAGGCACCAATTAGGCTAATGCCACTGGCTCCGAAGGCAACATTCATATGTAGGAGAAATTGTATATAGCTATACATGTGTGTATGTGTGAATTAATTAATATGGTGGTTTAATTTGTGAGACATTGATGTGATATATATATGCATGATTGGTTCTACTAGAAATTTATATATATATATATATATATATATATATATATATATATATATATATATGCATAACGTGTACAATGTGTAGTATCGTAAAATACCAAAGAAACGAAAAAGAATTAAAATGGAAACACAAATTAAATGAAAAGAAATCATAAAACTAAACCCCCCAAACCTTATAGTACGGTTGGTCTTACCAACCGGTACTAAAAACTCAGTCCCGGAGCTGGCTCGTGCCACGTGGTTGCCCTTTAGCACGGTTAATGCTGAGCCGGTGCTAAAAAGCTCAACATGACAAGTTATACGTTGGTAAGACCAAACTGTTGGTTGTACATTTATTTTATTTATTTCATTACATTGTATATATATATATATATATATATATATATATATATATATATATATATATATATATATATATATATATATGCATACGTGTACAATGTGTAGTATCGTAAAATACCAGCAAACGAAAAAGAATTAAAATGGAAACACAAATTAAATGAAAAGAAATCATAAAACTAAACCCCCCAAACCTTATAGTACGGTTGGTCTTACCAACGGTACTAAAACTCAGTGTCCCGGAGCTGGCTCGTGCCACGTGGTTGCCCTTTAGCACCGGTTCGTGCTGAACCGGTACTAAAGGGGGGGGGGCCTTTAGTGACCACAAATTAGTGCCGGTTATGTAACCGGCACTATAGGGCCTTACGAACCGGTGCTAATGCCCCGTTCTGCACTAGTGGAAGGCCGCCGCCAGCGATCAGAGGGTAGATCAGGGGGAAACATGGATGCTCGTGTGTATTTGTTACGGCCGTGGATCATGGGATTATTAGTAGGAGGATATTTTTGGAAACAAAAACATGACGGGAGGGGATGCTCGATCGTGGGGATTTTTAAAGCCTTTAGGGTTTAGGGTTTAGGGTTTAGGGTATTACAAGAAAATGAAGGTTATCTCGATTACAACTATGTGGAACAAACGTATATGGCAAGGCAATTCTAGCAAGCAATATTATCAAGATAAAGCTAGTGCTACCACGTGTCGTAGGAATAGTTAAATACTATTGGGGTCCCACCTATTCTTACATGGAAAATCAACATCAAGTGAAGTCCACAATAGTCCAAGCAATTAGTCATGGTCAACAAGTTAAAGGAGGGGGACAAACAAAAGACAAGTCAAAGTAAGAAGCGAGAAGTAAAGAAGCCCATGATTAGAATAGGCCCATGAAGCTAAACGCCTGTCATGGTGTAGGGATGAGAAGGATGACTCACCAAGGACTATGTACCCTCTCTCACCATGGATTAATGGACCAACTCTTACCTAAATACACCTCCATACCTACCACCCTGTAGGGTAGCCTTGGCATTTCTAAGGACCCTAGCCTAGGCTATGAATATTTCCCACGGGCATGTACTCTCATTCACACTCGCTTGAATAAAATCAAGAGGAGTGGCACCCCCCCTTCAAAGGAACCAAAGTTCTTTGGAGGCCGGGTATTGGGATCCAGGCAGGCCCATCGAGGGGCATGTGCGAACGGTGTGACCGCACAGGGCCCCAAAAATCGTGAGGCCCCTGGTCGAAGCAAAAAACCAAGAAAGCAGGGGGCCATCAAGGGCATGTGCAAAAATTGTGACCGCACAGGGCCCCAAAAATCATGGGGCCCCCGATCGAAGCAAAAAACCAAGAAAGCAGGTGCCCATCAAGGGCATGTGCAAAAATTGTGACCGCACAGGGCCCCAAAAATCATGGGGCCCCCGATCGAAGCAAAAAACCAAGAAAGCAGGTGCCCATTGAGAGAAAACCAGAGAAATTATCCCCCAACATACACTCGTGCGTAACTCTTCCTCCTCTAATGAAGCTGCCATCGGGAGGTCAAGGCCAGCTAGGGTTCCAGCTTCCCCTCCTGCCACTCAAGCAGTCAGTCCCGACCAGTCGTGCCCTATGCCGGACTCTCGCCTCCTGATCCTGACCTTTCCCCCGTCTTCTGCAGAATTCCCGTTGCCCCAACCAGGTAACCTCTCCACCATCCTCCCTCGCTCCCTCCCGTGTCATGATTGGTTTTGTTATTTTCTTTTCTATAATTGTGCAATTATTGAATCTAGTGAATTATATGCTTTCCTTTCATGTCTTGCTTGCGAATTATGAACGATTTCTTGCTTTGGAGTGTATATTGTGAGTTTATACGTGGAATGGAGTTTGTTTGCAAGGTGTTTCTGAGAATGCCTGTATGAAAAAAATGTTTTTTGTGTATTATATAGAAATTGACAGCGAAATTAGACAAGTCACATTATCTGCGACTTTCTCGTCATGCCTAACTAGTTATCGACACCTGATGAAATGTCATATACAATTGATCATCATCTACATGTTGTTTCAGCATATGCATGTGATTTAGAAGGATTAACAACAGATGCAAATTCCTTATTGGGATTATGGTCCTTTTTCAAAATGAATGATGAGCAATTAAAGTACTATGTAGGTAAACTTATGGAGTATAAAAGAGGGATAAGTATAGTTTTCGTCCTTGAACTCTCGCCAAAGTATAGAAATCGTCCCTCAAATCCAAAACCACCAAAAGTTAGTCCTCAACTATTTAAACCGGATACTTTTCGTCCCTCAAAACACTTAAGGTGGTTTTACTGTGACGTGGACCCGGTTTTGACAGAAACCGTCCACATGGCGTGGTTTGACCGCCACGTCAATTACGTGACTAAGGGCACCGGCCGGCTCTCTCTCGCTCTTGCATTCTCTCGATCCACTTTTTCATCTGAACAAGAGAAAAGTACATTCCAGAACTGAAAATAACCGAACAAAATCTGAATATAACTGAACATAGTTTGGACATTTTAGAGCATGGTACTGAATTTAGTTGAACATAGTCTGCACCAAATTTAGTTGAAAATAGTCTGAACATAGTCTGAACCCAATTTAGTTGAACATAGTCTGACAAAGTACTAAATGGGAAAGGGAAACATTACTGAATATAGCTTACAATCAAAAACAAACATGAATTCTAGGGATCTAGACAAGCAAAAAGCACTAGTCTAGGTAGTTTTGCTAGCACTTTGTTTGCTCTTTTATTTCTGCCAACTTGGGAACTTGCCGGGCTGTAGGTAACATCGAAAGTAAAGGACGAACTGGAGTTCACATTTGCTGTCACATTTTTTACAGCAATATTGGAAAAAGCCTTTATCTTTTTCTTAGGTAACCCTAGGGATTTAGATGACCTTTTCTACACAGGAGCTAATGTGGAGCACACTTTTTTGGACGGATGGTTCTCTTCACTTGTAGCAGCTCTCTATCGGTTAGTGCTTTGTTGAGATGTTTGCACATTTGCTCAACAGGACATCAGAAGAAAGAAATTCATTAGGAGTAGTTAGCAAAACAAGAAAGGTTGGCAAGCATGTAATATAGGCTTTTGTACCTTGGAAGTAGACATCTTGGAGTCTTTTCCATTGCATATGGACTTGGATAAGGATATAGTATTTTGTCCAATATAGTAGCCAGTCCATTTGAACCTGAAGCAGCAGTTCTTGGACATGTTGTATTGTTGTGACCAGTACACTTGCATTTCCTGCATCTAATTACATTTCCAACCCTTGAAACTTTGGTAGATTTTGGCCCTTTCTTTTTCTCTCTTTCCTAGGCCTTCCTGGCATCTTAACATATCCAGGAGCTAGTGGTTTAGGCTTGTCTGATTCTGGCCAACCCTGAGGTCCTTCAACTGGTTGCAGACAATGTCCATATGTTCTCTTCAATGCTTCCACGGAGTAGCAACTAGCCACATAACCATGTACGTAATTGATTGGTGTGTTGACCAAGGTTTTGGATTCCGAATCGAACATTTTTCTCGGGGGGGGGGGCGGTAAACTCGGTTACAACGGTAACCACCAAATACCGAAAAAAATTCGAGCAAAATTTAAAATTCAAAATTTTTAAGATGAGAATACATAAATTTGGAAAATAAAATGTGCTGCGCACTAGCACTAGCGCGGCGGTAACAGGTCTGCTCCACTGGCACGCACACGCTGGTCGTGAGTTCGACCCTCACACGCACAAATTTGTATTGTAGAAATTACAGCATACGGTGTGGCGTGCATTCTTCAAAAATCAAAAAATAAAAAGTGCGCCCGACTGTCGTCGAACTCATGACGCGCAGTTGCGGGACGAAGATCCTTACCACTAGGACACGGGTAATCATGTGTTTTAGCTAGAGATATATATTATTTAACTAGACTTTATGAATGTTTTAAATTCAAAAAATTCAAAAAATTGAAATTTTGTGCTCGAGATACATAATTATCATGGGGCAGCCGGAAATGCGGTTATCACGCGGTAACCGAATTTACCGCCCGGTACCCAAAACCTTGGTGTTGATGGACTGTAAAAGTCTTTTGAGTTGCCAGAAGTTATTGCAATACAATCATTTTCCGTAGGTGGACAACTAGCCAGTGTGACGAAATGATCTACTGCTCCCTCTGATTCACCACTAGCATTTGAATCCATCACAAAATCAACATCATTGCCCGGCTCCTTGTCGTGTTCGTCATTATCAGAATTTGGACATATCTCAACATATATTTCTGCTGCACTTCCAACAGCAACACAATCTTTAATCTGTTTGCAATCAATATCTAAAGCAACCATTTTTAGACCATAAAACATCTCTTTTTCAACCGTGAAGGCCGGGTATTGGGATCCAGGCAGGCCCATTGAGGGGATTGTGCGAACGGTGTGACCGCACAGGGCCCCAAAAATCAAGGGGCCCCCGATCAAAGCAAAAAACCAAGAAAGCAGGTGCCCATCGAGGGCATTGATGTCTACTATACAACCTTCTTCTTGTAGATGTTGTTGGGCCTGCAAGTGCACAGGTTTGTAGGACAGTAGCAATTTTCCCTCAAATGGATGACCTAAGGTTTATCAATCTGTAGGAGGCGTATGATGAAGATGGTCTCTCTCAAGCAACCCTGCAACCAAATAACAAAGAGTCTCTTGTGTCCCCAACACACCCAATACAATGGTAAATTGTATAGGTGCACTAGTTCGGCGAAGAGATGGTGATACAAGTGCAATATGGATGGTAGATAAAGGTTTTTGTAATCTGAAATAATAAAAACAGCAAGGTAACTAATGATAAAAGTGAGCGTAAACGGTATTGCAATGATAGGAAACAAGGCCTAGGGTTCATACTTTCACTAGTGCAAGTTCTCTCAACAATAATAACATAGATAGATCATATAACAAGCCCTCAACATGCAACAAAGAGTCACTCCGAAGCCACTAATAACAGAGAACAAACGTAGAGATTATGGTAGGGTACAAAACCACCTCAAAGTTATTCTTTCGGATCAATCTATAAAAGAGTCCGTACTAGAATAACACCTTAAGATAAAAATCAACCAAGACCCTAATGTCACCTAGATACTCCATTGTCACCTCAAGTATCCGTGGGTATGATTATACGATATGCATCACACAATCTCAGATTCATCCAACCAACACAAAGTACTTCAAAGAGTGCCCTAAAGTTTCTACCGGGGAGTCAAGAACGTGTGCCAACCCCTATGCATAGGTTCCCAATGTCACGAAACTCGCAAGTTGATCACCAAAACATACATCAAGTGGCACATGATATCCCATTGTCACCATAGATAATCATGGCAAGACATACATCAAGTGTTCTCATAAAAGACTCAGTCCGATAAGATAACTTCAAAGGGGAAACTCAATTCATCACAAGAGAGTAGAGGGGGAGAAACATCATAAGATTCAACTACAATAGAAAAGCTCGGGATACATCAAGATCGTGCCATAGAGGGAACACGAGAGAGAACAAGAGAGAGAGAGAGATCAAACACATAGCTACTGGTACATACCCTCAGCCCCGAGTGTGAACTACTCCCTCCTCGTCATGGATAGCGCCGGGATGATGAAGATGGCCACCGGTGATGGGATCCCCCTCCGGCAGGGTGCCGGAACAGGCTCCCGAGAGGTTTTTGGTGGCTACAGAGGCTTGCGGTCGCGGAACTCCCGATCTATCTTCTGTTCTGGAAGTTTTAGGGTACATAGGTATATATGGGTGAAAGGAGTACGTCGGTGGAGCTACGGGGCCCCCACGATGTAGGGGCGCGCCTGGGAGGGGTGGGTGCGCCCCCCACCCTCGTGAGCACCTCCCGTATCTTCTGACGTGGGGTCCAAGTCGATCGTGGGTTTCCTTCCAAAATAACTTCTCCAGCTTGATTTCGCTCCATTTTGACTCAGATGATATTCCTTTTCCTCGAAACACTGAAATAGGCATAAAACAGCAAATCTGGGCTGGGCCTCCGGTTAATAGGTTAGTCCCAAAAATAATATAAAAGTGGAAAATAAAGCCCAATATTGCCCAAAACAGTAGATAAAGTAGCATGGAGCGATCAAAAATTATAGATACGTTGGAGACGTATCAAGCATCCCCAAGCTTAATTCCTACTCGTCCTTGAGTAGGTAAATGATAAAAAAGAATTTTTGATGTGGAGTGATACTTTGGCATAATTTCAATGTAATTCTTCTTAATTGTGATATGAATATTCAGATCCGAAAGATTCAAGACAAAAGTTTAATATTGACATAAAAATAATAATACTTCAAGCATACTAGCAAAGCAATCATGTCTTCTCAAAATAACATGGCCAAAGAAAGTTATCCCTACAAAATCATATAGTCTGGCTATGCTTCATCTTCCCCACACAAAATATTTAAATCATGCACAACCCCGATGACAAGCCAAGCAATTGTTTCATACTTTAACATTTTCAAAACTTTTTCAATCTTCACGCAATACATGAGCGTGAGCCATGGATATAACACTATATGTGGAATAGAATGGTGGTTGTGGAGAAGACAAAAAGAGGGAAGATAGTCTCACATCAACTAGGCGTATCAATGGGTTATGGAGATGCCCATCAATAGATATCAATGTGAGTGAGTAGGGATTGCCATGCAACGGATGCACTAGAGCTATAAGCATATGAAAGCTCAACAAAAGAAACTAAGTGGGTGTGCATCCAACTTGCTTGCTCACGAAGACCTAGGGCATTTTGAGGAAGCCCATCATTGGAATATACAAGCCAAGTTCTATAATGAAAAATGCCCACTAGTATATGAAAGTGATATCATAGGAGACTCTCTATCATGAAGATCATGGTGCTACTTTGAAGCACAAGTGTGGTAAAAGGATAGTAGCATTGCCCCTTCTCTTTTTTTTCTCTCATTTTTTTTATTTGGGCCTTTTCTCTTTTTTTATGGCCTCTTTTTTCTCTTTTTTTTCCTCCGGAGTCTCATCCCGACTTGTGGGGGAATCATAGTCTCCATCATCCTTTCCTCACTGGGACAATGCTCTAATAATGATGATCATCACACTTTTATTTTCTTACAACTCAACAATTACAACTCGATACTTAGAACAAAATATGACTCTATATGAATGCCTCCGGTGGTGTACCAGGATGTGCAATGACTCATGAGTGACATGTATGAAGGAATTATGAACGGTGGCTTTGCCACAAATATGATGTCAACTACATGATCATGCTAGCAATATGACAATGATGGAGCATGTCATAATAAATGGAACGGTGGAAAGTTGCATGGCAATATATCTCGGAATGGCTATGGAAATGCCATGATAGGTAGGTATGGTGGCTGTTTTGAGGAAGATATATGGTGGGTGTATGATACCGGCGAAAAGTGTGCGGTATTAGAGAGGCTAGCAATGGTGGAAGGATGGGAAAAAGTGTGTATAATCCATGGACTCAACATTAGTAATAAAGAACTCATATACTTGTTGCAAAAATTTAGAAGTTATCAAAGCAAAGTATTACGCGCATGCTCCTAGGGGGATAGATTGGTAGGAAAAGACCATAGCTCGTCCCCGACCGCCACTCATAAGGAAGACAATCAATAAATAAATCATGCTCCGAGTTCATCACATAACGGTTCACCATACGTGCATGCTACGGGAATCACAAACTTTAACACAAGTATTTCTCAAATTCACAACTACTCAACTAAACTAGTGCTAAAACAAGAAACAAAAAGATTCGATTGCAAGATCTAAAGATATACCTTCAAGCGCTAACCTCCCCGGCAACGGCGCCAGAAAAGAGCTTGATGTCTACTACACAACCTTCTTCTTGTAGACGTTGTTGGGCCTGCAAGTGCACAGTTTTGTAGGACACTAGCAAATTTCCCTCAAGTGGATGACCTAAGGTTTATCAATCCGTAGGAGGCGTAGGATGAAGATGGTCTCTCTCAAGCAACCCTGCAACCAAATAACAAAGAGTCTCTTGTGTCCCCAACACACCCAATACAATGGTAAATTGTATAGGTGCACTAGTTCGGCGAAGAGATGGTGATACAAGTGCAATATGGATGGTAGATATAGGTTTTTGTAATATGAAAATATAAAAACAGCAAGGTAACTAATGATAAAAGTGAGCGTAAACGGTATTGTAATGATAGGAAACAAGGCCTAGGGTTCATACCTTCACTAGTGCAAGTTCTCTCAACAATAATAACATAGATAGATCATATAACAAGCCCTCAACATGCAACAAAGAGTCACTCCGAAGCCACTAATAGCAGAGAACAAACGTAGAGATTATGGTAGGGTACGAAACCACCTCAAAGTTATTCTTTCGGATCAATCTATAAAAGAGTTCGTACTAGAATAACACCTTAAGACACAAATCAACCAAAACCCTAACGTCACCTAGATACTCCATTGTCACCTCAAGTATCCATGGGCATGATTATACGATATGCATCATACAATCTCAGATCCATCCAACCAACACAAAGTACTTCAAAGAGTGCCCCAAAGTTTCTATCGGAGAGTCAAGAACGTGTGCCAACCCCTATGCATAGGTTCCCAATGTCACGAAACCCGCAAGTTGATCACCAAATCATACATCAAGTGGCACATGATATCCCATTGTCACCACAGATAATCACGGCAAGACATACATCAAGTGTTCTCATAAAAGACTCAATCCGATAAGATAACTTCAAAGGGGAAACTCAGTTCATCACAAGAGAGTAGAGGGGGAGAAACATCATAAGATCCAACTTCAATAGCAAAGCTCGGGATACATCAAGTTCGTGCCATAGAGGGAACACGAGAGAGAGAGATCAAACACATAGCTACTGGTACATACCCTCAGCCCCGAGGGTGAACTACTCCCTCCTCGTCATGGATAGCGCCGGGATGATGAAGATGGCCACCGGTGACGGGATCCCCCTTCGGCAGGGTGCCGGAACAGGCTCCCGAGAGGTTTTTGGTGGCTATAGAGGCTTGCGGCGGCGGAACTCCCGATCTATCTTCTGTTCTGGAAGTTTTAGGGTACGTAGGTATATATGGGTGAAAGGAGTACGTCGGTGGAGCTACGGGGGCCCCATGAGGCAGGGGGCGCGCCGGGGGGGGCACCCTCGTGAGCACCTCCCGTATCTTCTGACGTGGGGTCCAAGTCCATCAGGTGGGTTTCCTTCCAAAAATAACTTCTCTAGTTGATTTCGTTCCGTTTTGATTCCGTCTGATATTCCTTTTCCTCGAAACACTGAAAAAGGCATAAAACAACAAATCTGGGCTGGGCCTCCGGTTAATAGGTTAGTCCCAAAAATAATATAAAAGTGGAAAATAAAGCCCAATATTGCCCAAAACAATAGATAAAGTAGTATGCAGCAATCAAAAATTATAGATACGTTAGGTTTCAAAAAAAATTATAGATACGTTGGAGATGTATCAGGCATGTGCAAATAGTGTGACCGCACAGGGCCCCAAAAATCATGGGGCCCCCAATCGAAGCAAAAAGACAAGAAAGCAGGTGCCCATCGATACAAAACCAGAGAAATTATTCCCCAACACACACTCGTGCGTAACTCCTCCCCTAATCATGCTGCCATCGGGAGGTCAAGGGCAGCTAGCGTTCTAGCATCCCCTCCTGCCACTAAAGCAGTCAGTATCGGCCAGCCGTGCCCTATGCCAGACTCTCGACTCCTGATCCTGGCATTTCCCCTGTCTTCTACCGAATTCCTGTTGCCACGACCAGGTAACCTCTCCACCCTCCTCCCTCCCTCCCTCCCTCCCTCCCGTGTCATGATTGGTTTTGGTATTTCCTTTTCTATAATTGTGCAATTGTTGAATCTAGTGAGATTATATGCTTTCCTTTCATGTCTTGCTTGCGAATTATGAACGATTTCTTACTTGGGAGTGTATATTGTGAGTTTATACGTGGAATGGAGTTTGTTTGCCAGGTGTTTATGAGAATGCCTTATGAAAAAATGTTTCTGTGTATTTTATAGAAATTGACAGCGAACATTATCTGTGACTTTCTCCTCATGCCTAACAAGTTATCAACACCTGATGAAATGTCATACACAATTAATCATCATCTACATGTTGTTTCAGCATATGCATGTGATTTAGCAGGATTAACAACATATGCAAATTCATTATTGGGATTATGGTCCTTTTTCAAAATGAATGATGAGTAATTAAGGTACTATGTAGGTAAACTTATGGAGTATAAAAAAGGGATAGGTATAGTTTTCGTCCTCGAACTCTCACCAAAGTATAGAAATCGACCCTCAACTCCAAAACCACCAAAAGTTAGTCCCTCAACTATTTAAACCGAATACATTTCGTCCCTCAAAACACCTAAGGTGGTTTTACTGTGACGTGGACCCGGTTTTGACGGAAATCGTCCACATGGCGTGGTTTTACCGCCACGTCAATTACGTGACTAAGGGCACCGGCCGGCTCTCTCTCGCTCTTGCATTCTCTCGATCCACTTTTCCATCTGAACAAGAGAAAAGTACATTCTAGAACTGAAAATAACTGACCAAAATCTGAATATAACTGAACATAGTTTGGATATTTCATGGCATTGTACTGAATTTAGTTGAAAATAGTCTAAACCAAATTTAGTTGAAAATAGTCTGAACATGGTCTGAACCCAATTTAGTTGAACATAGTCTGACAAAGTACTAAATGGGAAAGGGAACCATTACTGAATATAGCTTACAATCAACAACAAACATGAATTCTAGGGATCTAGACAAGCAAACAAGCACTAGTCTAGGTAGTTTTACTAGCACTTTCTTTGCTCTTTTATTTCTGCCAACTTGGGAACTTGCTGGGCTGTAGGTAACATTGAAAGTAAAGGACAAACTGGAGTTCACATTTGCTGTCACATTTTTGACAGCAATATTGGAAAAAGCCTTTATCTTTTGCTTAGGCAATCCTAGGGATTTAGATGACCTTTTTCTGCACAGGAGCTAATGTGGAGTACACTTTTTTGGACGGATGGTTCTCATCACTTGTAGCAGCTCTCTTTCGGTTAGTGCTTTGTTGAGATGTTTGCACATTTGCCTAACAGGATAGCAGAAGAAAGAAATACATTAGGAGTATTTAACAAACAAGAATTGTTTGCAAGTTTGTAATCTAGGCTTTTGTACCTTGGAAGTAGACATCTTGGAGTCTTTTCCATTGCATATGGACTTGGATAAGGATATAGCATTTTGTCCAATAGTAGCCAGTCCATTTGAACCTGAAGCAGCATTTCCTGGACATTTTGTACTGTTGTGACAAGTACACTTGCATTTCCTGTATCTAATTACATTTCCAACCCATGTAACTTTGGTAGGTTTTGGAACTCTCTTTTTCTCTCTTTCCTAGGCCTTCCTGGCATCTTAACATATCCAGGAGCTAGTGGTTTAGGCTTGTCTGATTCTGGCCAACCCTGAGGTCCTTCAACTGGTTGTAGGCAATGTGCATATGTTCTCTTCAATGCTTCCACAGAGTAGCAACAAGCCACATAACCATGTACATAATTGATTGGTGCGTTGATCAAGGTTTTGGATTCCGAATGGCACATTTTTCTCGAGGGGGGGGTGGTAAACTTGGTTACCACGCCAACCACGAAATACCAAAAAAAATTGAGCAAAATTTAAAATTCAAATTTTTTAAGACGAGAATACATAAGTTTGGAAAATGAAATGTACTACGCACTAGTACTAGCGCCGTGGTAATAGGTCTGCTCCACTGCCACGCACACGTAGGTCGTGAGTTCGACCCTCACGTGCCCAAATTTTTGTTGTAGAAATTACAGCATATAGTGTGGCGTGCATTCTTCAAAAATCAAAAATGAAAAAGTGCGCCCGGCTATTGTCGAACACATGACGTGCAGTTGCGGAACGAAGATCCTTACCACTAGGACACGGGTAATCATGTGTTTTAGCTAGAGATATATATTATTTAACTAGACGTTATGAGTTTAAATTCAAAAAATTCAAAAAAATTGAAATTTTGTGCTCGGGCTACATAATTATGGTAGGGCAGTGGGAAACGCGGTTACAGCGCGGTAACCGAATTTACCGCCCAATACCCAAAACCTTGGTGTCGATGGACTGCAGAAGTCTTTTGAGTTGCTAGAAGTTATTGCAATACAATCATTTTCTACAGGTGGACAACTAGCCAATGCGACAAAATGATTTGTAGCTCCCTCTAATTCACCACTAGCATTTGGACCCATTAGAAGCTCAACATCACTACCCGGCTCCCTGTCGTGTTCGTCATTTTCTGAATTTGGACATATCTCAACATATATTTCAGCTACACTTCCAACAGCAACACAATCTTTAATCTGTTTGCAATCATTATCTAAAGCAACCATTTTTAGACCATAAAACATCCCTTTTTCAACCGTGAAGGCCAGCTATTGGGATCTAGGCATGCCCATCGAGGGCATGTCCGGAAGGTCTGACCTCACAGGGCCCCAAAACCATTGTGCCCCCAATCAAAGCAAAAAACCAGGAAAGCAGGTGTCCATCGAGGGCATGTGCAAACAGTGCGACCGCACAGGGCCCCAAAAATCGTGGGCCCCCCGATCGAAGCAAAAAACCAAGAAAGCAGGTGCCCATCGAGAGAAAACTAGGGAAATTATCCCCCAACATACACTCGCACATAACTCCTCCTCTAATCATGCTGCCATCAAGAGGTCAAGGGCAGCTAGGGTTCCAGATTCCCCTCCTGCCACTCAAGCTGTCAGTCCTGACCAACCATGCCATATGCCAGACTCTCGCCTGCTGATCCCGGCCTTTCCCCCATCTTTTGTCGAATTCCCGTTGCCCCGACCAGGTAACCTCTCCACCCTCCTCCCTCCCTCCCTCCCGTGTCATGATTGGTTTTGTTATTTCCTTTTCTATAATTGTGCAATTGTTGAATCTGGTGAGATTATATGCTTTCCTTTCATGTCTTGCTTGCGAATTATGAACGATTTCTTGCTTTGGAGTGTATATTGTGAGTTTATACGTGGAATGGAGTTTGTTTGCCAGGTGTTTGTGAGAATGCCTTATGAAAAAAATGTTTTTAGAGTATTATATAGAAATTGATAGTGAAATTAGACCGGTCACATTATCTGCGACTTTCTCCTCATGCCTAACAAGTCAACACCTGATGAAATGTCATATGCAACTGATCATCATGTACATGTTGTTTCAGCATATGCATGTGATTTAGCCGGATTAACAGAAGATGCAAATTCATTATTGGGATTATGGTCCTTTTTCAAAATGAATGATGAGTAATTAAGGTACTATGTAGGTAAACTTATGGAGTATAAAAAAGGGATAGGTACAGTTTTCGTCCTCGAACTCTCGCCAAAGTAGAAATTGTCCCTCAAGTCCAAAACCACCAAAAGTCTGTCCCTCAACTATTTAAACCGGATACTTATCGTCCCTCAAAATGCTTAAGGTGGTTTAACTGTGACGTGGACCCGGTTTTGACTGAAACCATCCACATGGCGTGGTTTAACCGCCACGTCAATTACGTGACTAAGGGCACAGGCCGGCTCTCTCTCGCTCCTGCAATCTGTCGATCCACTTTTACATTTGAATAAGAGAAAAGTACATTATTCCAGGACTTAAACTAACTAAACAAATTCTGAATATAACTGAACATAGTTTTAACATTTCATATCATTGTACTGAATTTAGTTGAACATAGTCTGAACCAAATTTAATTGAAAATAGTCTGAACATAGTTTGAACCCAATTTAGTTGAACATAGTCTGACAAAGTACTAAATGGGTAAGGGAAACAGTACTGAATATAGCTTACAATCAACAACAAACATGAATTCTAGGGATCTAGACAAGCAAACAAGCACTAGTCTATGTAGTTTTGTTGGCAATTTCTTTGCTCTTTTATTTCAGCCAACTTGGGAACTTGTCGGGCTGTAGGTAACATTGAAAGTAAAGGATGAACCGGAGTTCACATTTGTTGTCACATTTTTGACAACAATATTGGAAAAAGCCTATATATTTTGCTTAGGCAATCCTAGGGATTTAGACGACCTTTTCTGCACAGGAGCTAATGTGGAGCACACTTGTTTGGACGGATGGTTCTCATCACTTGTAGCAGCTCTCTTTCGGTTAGTGCTTTGTTGAGATGTTTGCACATTTGCCTAATAGGATAGCAGAAGAAAGAAATTCATTAGGAGTATTTAACGAAACAAGAAATGTTTGCAAGTATGTGATATAGGCTTTTGTACCTTGGAAGTAGACATCTTGGAGTCTTTTCCATTGCATATGGACTTGGATAAGGATATAGCATTTTGTCCAATACTAGCTAGTCCATTTGAACCTGAAGAAGCATTTCCTGGACATGTTGTATTGATATGACCAGCACACTTGCATTTCCTCCATCTAATTACAGTTCCAACCCTTGAAACTTTGGTAGCTTTTGGCCCTCTCCTTTTCTCTTTTCCTAGGCCTTCCTGGCATCTTAACATATCCAGGAGCTAGTGGTTTAGGCTTGTCTGATTCTGGCCAACCCTGAGGTCCTTCAACTGGTTGCAGGCAATGTGCATATGTTCTCCTCAATGCTTCCACAGAGTAGCAGCTAGCCACATAACCATGTTCGTAATTGATTGGTGTGTTGATCAAGGTTTTAGATTCCGAACGGAACCATTTTCTTGAGGGTGTGGTGGTAAACTCGGTTACCATGGTAACCATGAAATACCAAAAAAATTCAAGGAAAATTTAAAATTAAAAATTTTTAAGATGAGAATACGTAAGTTTGGAAAACAAAATGTACTGTGCACTAGTACTAGTGCGGCGGTAATAGGTGTGCTCCACTGCCACGCACACGCAGGTCGCGAGTTCGACCCTCATGCGCACAAATTTTTGTTGTAGAAATTACAACTTATAGTTTGGCGTGCATTCTTCAAAAATCAAAAATCAAAAAGTGCGCCCTGCTGTCGTCAAACACATGACGCGCAGTTGCGGGACGAAGATCCTTACCACTAGGACACGGGTAATCATGTGTTTTAGCTAGAGATATATATTATTTAACTAGACGTTATGAGTTTAAATTCAAAAAATTCAAAAAAATTGAAAATTTGTGCTCGGAATACATAATTATCGTGGGAAAGTGGGAAACGCAGTTACCGCGTGGTAACTGAATTTACCGCTCGGTACCCAAAACCTTGGTGTTGATGGACTGAGAAGTCTTATGAGTTGCCAGAAGTTATTGCAATACAATCATTTTCCGTAGGTGGACAACTAGCCAATGCGACAAAATGATTTGCTGCTCCCTCTGATTCACCACTAGCATTTGGACCCATCAAAAGCTCAACATCACTACCCGGCTCCCTGTCGTGTTTGTCATTTCAGACTTTGGACATATCTCAACATATATTTCAGCTACACTTCGAACAACAACTCAATCTTTATTCTGTTTGCAATCAATATCTCAAGCAACCATTTTTCGACCATAAAACATCTCTTTTCCAACCATGAAGCCCGGGTATTGGGATCCAGGCAGGCCCATCGAGGGCATGTGCGAACGGTGTGACCGAATAGGGCCCCAAAAATCGTGGGGTCCCCGATCAAAGCAAAGGACCAAGAAAGGAGGTGCCCGTCAAGGGCATGTGCAAACAGTTTCACCGGACAGGGCCCCAAAAATCATGGGGCCTCTGATCGATGCAAAAAACAGAGAAAGCAGGTGCCCGTCGAGAGAAAACCAGAGAAATTAACCCTGAACATACACTCATGCGTAACTCCTCCTCCTCTAATCACGTTGCCATCGGGAGGTCAAGGGCAGCTAGGGTTCCAGCTTCCCCTCCTGCCACTCAAGCAGTCAGTCCTGGCCAGCCGTGCCCTATGCCAAACTCTCGCCTCCTAATCCTGGCCTTTCCCCCCTCTTTTGCCGAATTCCTTTGCCCCGACCAGGTAACCTCTCCACCCTCCTCCCTTCCTCCCTCCCTCTCGTGTCATGATTAGTTTTGTTATTTCCTTTTCTATAATTGTGCAATTGTTGAATCCGGTGAGATTATATGCTTTCCTTTCATGTCTTGCTTGCGAATTATGAAAGATTTCTTGCTTTGGAGTGTATATTGTGAGTTTATACGTGGAATGGAGTTTGTTTGCAAGGTGTTTGTGAGAATGCCTGTATGGAAAAAATATTTTTTGTGTATTATATAGAAATTGACAGCGAAATTAGACCAATCACATTATCTGCGACTTTCTCCTCATGCTTAAAAAGTTATCAACACCTGATGAAATGTCATACACAATTAATCGTCATCTACATGTTGTTTCAGCATATGCATGTGATTTAGCAGGATTAACAACAGATGCAAATTCATTATTGGGATTATGGTCCTTTTTCAAAATGAATGATGAGCAATTGAGGTACTATGTAGGTAAACTTATGGAGTATAAAAAAGGGATAGGTATAGTTTTCGTCATCAAACTCTCGCCAAAGTATAGAAATCGTCCCTCAACTCCAAAACCACCAAAACTAGTCCCTCAACTATTTAAATCGGATACTTTTCTTCCCTCAAAATGCTTAAGGTGGTTTTACTGTGACATAGACCCGGTTTTGACTGAAACCGTCCACATGGCATGGTTTGGCCGCCACGTCAATTACGTGACTAAGGGCACCGGTTGGCTCTCTCTGGCTCTTGCATTCTCTCGATCCACTTTTTCATCTGAACAAGAGAAAAGTACATTCTAGAACTGAATATAACTGAACAAAATCTGAATATAACTGAACATAGTTTGGACATTTTAGAGCATTGTACAGAATTTAGTTGAACATAGTCTGAACCAAATTTAGTTGAAAATAGTCTGAACCAAATTTAGTTGAAAATAGTCTGAACCCATTTTAGTTGAACATAGTCTGCCAAAGTACTAAATGGGAAAGGGAAACAATACTGAATATAGCTCACAATCAACAACAAACATGAATTCTAGGGATCTAGACAAGCAAACAAGCACTAGTCTAGGTAGTTTTGCTGGCATTTTCTTTGCTCTTTTATTTCTGCCAACTTGGGAACTTGCCAGCTGCAGGTAACATTGAAAGTAAAGGATGAACTGAAGTTCATATTTTCTGTCACATTTTTGACAGCAATATTGGAAAAAGCCTTTATTTTTTGCTTAGGCAATCCTAGGGATTTAGATGACCTTTTCTACACAGGAGCTAATGTGGAGCACACTTGTTTGGACGGATGGTTAACATCACTTGTAGCAGTTCTCTTTCGGTTAGTGCTTTGTTGAGATGTTTGCACATTTGCCTAATAGGATAGCAGAAGAAAGAAATTCATTAGGAGTATTCGCAAAACAAGAAATGTTTGCAAGTATGTAATATAGGCTTTTGTACCTTGGAAGTAGAAATCTTGGAGTGTTTTCCATTGCATATGGACTTGGATAATGATATAGCATTTTGTCCAATAGTAGCTAGTCCATTTGAACCTGAAGCAGCATTTCCTGGACTTGTTATATTGTTGTGACTAGTACACTTGCATTTCCTGCATCTAATTACAGTTCCAACCCTTGAAACTTTGATAGCTTTTGGCCCTCTCTTTTTCTCTCTTTCCTAGGCCTTCCTGGCATCTTAACATATCCAGGAGATAGTGGTGTAGGCTTGTCTGATTCTGGCCAACCCTGAGGTCTTTCAACTGTTTGTAGGCAATGTGCATATGTTCTCCTCAATGCTGCCACAGAGTAGCAACTAGCCACATAACCATGTACGTAATTGATTGGTGTTTTGATCAAGGTTTTGGATTCCGAATGGAACCATTTTTCTTAAGGGGGTGATAAACTCGGTTACTACGGTAACCACGAAATACCAAAAAAAATTCAAGCACACTTTTTAAAGATGAGAATACATAAGTTTGGAAAACAAAAGGTACTGCACACTAGTACTAGTGCAGCGGTAATAGGTCTGTTCCACTGCCAAGCACACAATGGTCGCACATTCGACCCTCACGCACACAAATTTTTGCTGTAGAAATTAGAGCATACAGTGTGGCGTGCATTATTCAAAAATCAAAAATGAAAAAGTGGGCCTGGCTGTCGTCGAACACAAGACGCGCAGTTGCGGGACGAAGATCCTTACCACTAGGACATGGGTAATCATGTGTTTTAGCTAGAGATATATATTCCGGACGTCCGGACCGTCCCGAGCTTCCGGACGTCCGACCCCCACCAGACTTATTAAACTAGACGTTATGAGTTCAAATTCAAAAAATTCAAAATTTTGGATTTTTCGTGCACGGGATACATAATTATGGTGGGGCAGCAGGAAACGCGGTTACCGCGTGGTAACCAAATTTACCGCCCGGTACCCAAAACCTTGGTGTTGATGGACTGCATAAGTCTTTTGAGTTGCCAGAAGTTATTGCAGTACAATCATTTTCCGCAGGTGGACAACTATCCAATGCGACAAAATGATCTGCTGCTCCCTCTGATTCACCACTAGCATTTGGACCCATAGAAGCTCAACATCACTACCCGGCTCCCCGTCGTGTTCGTCATTTTCAGAATTTGGACATATCTCAACATATATTTCAGCTACACTTCCAACAACAACACAATCTTTAATTTGTTTGCAATCAATATCTAAAGCAACCATTTTTAGACCATAAAACATCTCTTTTTCAACCGTGAAGGCCGGGTATTGGGATCCAGGCAGGCCCATCGAGGGGCATGTGCGAACGGTGTGACCGAACAGGGCACCAAAAACCATGGGGCCCCGTTCAAAGCAAAAGACTAAGAAAGGAGGTGCCCATCGAGGGCATGTGCAAACAGTGTGACCGGATAGGACCCCAAATATCATGGGGCCTCTGATCGAAGCAAAAAACCAAGAAAGCAGGTGCCCGTCGAGAGAAAACTAGATAAATTAACCCCAAACATACACTCGTGCGTAACTCCTCCTCTTCTAATCACACTACCATCGGGAGGTCAAGTGCAGCTAGGGTTCCAGCTTCCCGGCCAGCCGTGCCCTACGCCAGACTCTCGCCTCCTGATCCCGGCCTTTCCTCCATCTTCTGCAGAATTCCCGTTGCCCCGACCAGGTAACCTCTCCACCCTCCTCCCTTGCTCCCTCCCTCGCATGTCATGATTAGTTTTGTTATTTCCTTTTCTATAATTGTGCAATTGTTGAATCTAGTGAGATTATATGCTTTCCTTTCATGTCTTGCTTGCAAATTATGAAGGATTTCTTGCTTTGGAGTGTGTATTGTGATTTTATACGTGGAATGGAGTTTGTTTGCAAGGTGTTTGTGAGAATGCATGTATGAAAAAAAATAGTTTTTCTATATTATATAGAAATTGACAGCAAAATTAGACCAGTCACATTATCCGCGACTTTCTCCTCATGCCTAACAAGTTATCAACACTCGATGAAATGTCATATACAATCGATCATCATCTACATGTTGTTTCAGCATATGCATGTGACTTAGCAGGATTAAAAACATATGCAAATTCATTATTGGGATTATGGTCCTTTTTCAAAATGAATGATGAGCAATTAAGGTACTATGTAGGTAAACTTATGGAGTATAAAAAAGGGATAAGTATAGTTTTCATCCTCGAACTCTCGCCAAAGTATAGAAATCGTCCCTCAACTCCAAAACTAGCAAAAGTCAATCCCTCAACTATTTAAACCGGACACTTTTCGTCCCTCAAAATGCTTAAGGTGGTTTTACTATGGCGTGGACCCAGTTTTGACTGAAACCGTCCACATGGCGTGGTTTGACCACCACGTCAATTACGTGACTAAGGGCACCCGTCGGCTCTCTATTGCTTCTGCATTTTCTCAATCCACTTTTTCATCTGAACAAGAGAAAAGTACATAGTTTCAACTGAAGATAACTAAACAAAATCTAATATAACTCAACATAGTTTGGACATTTCAGAGCATTGTACTGAATTTAGTTGAACATAGTCTGAACCAAATTTAGTTGAAAATAGTCTGAACATAGTCTGAAACCAATTTAGTTGAACATAGTCTAACAAAGTACTAAATGGGAAAGGGAAACAATACTGAATATAGCTTACAATCAACAACAAACATGAATTCTAGGAATCTAGACAAGCAAACAAGCACTAGTCTAGGTAGTTTTGCTAGCACTTTCTTTGCTCTTTTATTTCTGTCAACTTGGGAACTTGCCGAGATGTAGGTAACATTGAAAGTAAAGTATGAACTGGAGTTCACATTTGTTGTCACATTTTTTACAGCAGTGTTGGAAAAAGCCTTTATCTTTTTCTTAGGCAACCCTAGGGATTTAGATGACCTTTTCTACACAGGAGCTAATGTGGAGCACACTTTTTTGGACGGATGGTTCTCTTCACTTGTAGCAGCTCTCTCTTGGTTAGTGCTTTGTTGAGATGTTTGCACATTTGCTCAACAGGACATCAGAAGAAAGAAATTCATTAGGAGTAGTTAACAAAACAAGAAATGTTTGCAAGTATGTAATATAGGCTTTTGTACCTTGGAAGTAGACATCTTGGAGTCTTTCCATTGCATCTGGACTTGGATAATAATATAGCATTTTGTCCAATAGTAGCCAGTCCATTTGAACCAGAGGCATCATTTCCTGGACATGTTGTATTGTTGTGACCAGTACACTTGCATTTCCTGCATCTAATTATAGTTCCATCCCTTGAAACCTTGGTAGCTTTTGGCCCTCTCTTTTTCTCTCTTCCCTAGGCCTTCCTGGCATCTTAACATATCCAGGAATTAGTGGTTTAGGTTTGTCTGATTCTGGCCAACCCTGAGGTCCTTCAATTGGTTGCAAGCAATGTGCATATGTTCTCTTCAATGCTTCCACAGAGTAGCAACTAACCACATAACCATGTACGTAACTGATTGGTGTGTTGATCAAGGTTTTGGATTCTGAATGGAACATTTTTCTCGAGGGGGGGCGGGGCGGTAAACTCGGTTACCACGGTAACCACGAAATACCAAAAAAACTCGAGCAAAATTTAAAATTCAATTTTTTTAAGACCAGAATACATTTTGGAAAACAAAATGTACCACGCACTAGTACTAGTGCGGCGGTAACAGGTCTGCTCCACTGCCACGCACATGCAGGTCGCCAGTTCGACCCTCACGCGCACAAATTTTTGTTGTAGAAATTGCAGCATACAGTGTGGCGTGCATTCTTCATAAATCAAAAATGAAAAAGTGCGCCCGGCTGTCGTCGAACACATGACGCGCAGTTGCGGGACGAAAATCCTTACCACTAGGACACGGTTAATCATGTGTTTTAGCTAGAGATATATATTATTTAACTAGACATTATGAGTTCAAATTCAAAAAATTCAAATTTTTTGAAATTTTGTGCCCGGGATACATAATTATCGTGCGGCAGCGGGAAACATGGTTACCGCGCAGTAACTGAATTTACCGCCCGGTACCCAGAACCTTGGTGTTGATGGACTGCATAAGTCTTTTGAGTTGCCAGGAGTTATTGTAATACAATCATTTTCTGCAGGTGGACAACTAGCCAATGCGACAAAATGATCTGCTGCTCCCTCTGATTCACCACTAGCATTTGGACCCATCAGAAGCTCAACATCACTGCCCAACTCCCTGCCGTGTTCGTCATTTTTGGAATTTGGACATATCTCAACATATATTTCAGCTACACTTCGAACAGAAACACAATCTTTAATCTGTTTGCAATCAATATCTAAAGCAACCATTTTGATACCATAAAACATCTCTTTTTCAACTGTAAAGGCCGGTTATTGGGATCCAGGCAGGCCCATCGAGGGGCAAGTGCGAATGGTGTGACCGCACAGGGCCCCAAAAATGGTGCCCCCCCATCAAAGCAGAAAACCAAGAAAGTAGATACCCATTGAGGGCATGTGCAAACAGTGCGACCATACAGGGCACCAAAAAACGTGGGGCCCCAGATCAAATCAAAAAAACCAAGAAAGCAGGTGCCCATCGAGAGAAAACCAGAGAAATTATTCCCCAACATACACTCGTGTGTAACTCCTCCTCTGATCACGCTGCCATCAGGAGGTGAAGGGAAGCTAGGGTTCCAGCGTCCCCTCCTGCCACTCAAGCAGTCAGTCCCGGCCAACCGTGCCCTATGCCAACTCTTGCCTCCTGATCTCGGCCTTTCCCCCATCATCTGTTGAATTCCCGTTGCCCCGACCAGGTAACCACTACACCCTCCTCCCTCCCTCCCTACCGTGTCATGATTGGTTCTTTTATTTCCTTTTCTATAATTGTGCAATTGTTGAATCTGGTTGGATTATATGCTTTCTTTTCATGTCTTGCTTGCGAATTATGAACGATTTCTTGCTTTGGAGTGTATATTGTGAGTTTATACGTGGAACGGAGTTTGTTTGCAAGGTGTTTGTGAGAATGCCTGTATGAATTTTTGTTGTGTACTATGTAGAAATTGACAGCAAAATTAGACCAATCACATTATCTACGACTTTATCCTCATGCCTAATAAGTTATCAACACCTGATGAAATGTCATATACAATTGATCATCATCTACATGTTGTTTCAGCATATGCATGCGATTTAGCAGGATTAAGAACAGATGCAAATCCATTATTGGGATTATGGTCCTTTTTGAAAATGAATGATGAGCAATTGAGGCACTATGTAGGTAAACTTATGGAGTATAAAAAAGGGGTAAGTATAGTTTTTGTCCTCGAACTATCTCCAAAGTATAGAAATCGTCCCTCGACTCCAAAACCACCAAAAGTCAGTCCCTCAACTATTTAAACCGGATACTTTTCGTTCCTCAAAATGCTTAAGGTGATTTTACTGTAACGTGGACCTGGTTTTTACGAAACTGTCCACATGGCGTGGTTTGACCGCCACGTCAATTACGTGACTAAGAGCACCGGCCGGCTCTTTCCTGCATTCTCTTGATCCACTTTTTCATCTGAACAAGAAAAGTGTACATTCCAGAACTGAATATAACTGAACAAAATCTGAATATAACTAAACATAGTTTGGACATTTCAGAGCATTGTACTGAATTTCGTTGAACATAGTCTGAACCAAATTTAGTTGAAAATAGTCTGAACATAGTCTGAACCCAATTTAGCTGAACATAGTGTGACAAAGTACTAAATGGGAAAGCAAAATAGTACTGAATATAGCTTACAATCAACAATAAACATGAATTCTAGGGATCTAGATAAGGAAACAAGCACTAGTCTAGGTAGTTTTGCTGGCACTTTCTTTGCTCTTTCATTTCTGCCAACTTGGGAACTTGTCGGGATGTAGGTAACATTGAAAGTAAAGGATGAACTGGAATTAACATTTGCTATCACATTTTTGACAACAATATTGGAAAAAGCCTTTCTTTTGCTTAGGCAATCCTAGGGATTTAGATGACCTTTTCTGCACAGAAGCTAATGTGGAGCACACTTTTTTGGACGGATGGTTCTCATCACTTGTAGCAGCTCTCTTTCGGTTAGTGCTTTGTTGAGATGTTTGCACATTTTCCTAAAAGGATAGCAGTAGAAAGAAATTCACAGGAGTATTTAACAAAAGAAGAAATGTTTGCAAGTATGTAATATAGGCTTTTGTACCTTGGAAATAAACATTTTGGAGTCTTTTCCATTGCATATGGACTTGGATAAGGATATAGCATTTTGTCCAATAGTAGCCAGTCCATTTTAACCTGAAGCAGCATTTCCTGGACATGTTGTATTGTGGTGACTAGTACACTTGCATTTCCTGCATCTAATTACAGTTCCAACCCTTGAAACTTTGGTAGATTTTGGCCCTCTCTTTTTCTCTCTTTCCTACCTCTGTGTGTCATCATAACATATCCAGGAGATAGTGGTTTAGGCTTGTCCGATTCTGGCCAACCCTGAGGTCCTTCAACTGTTTGCAGGTAATGTGCATATGTTCTCTTCAATGCTTCCACAGAGTAGCAACTAGCCACATAACCATGTACGTAATAGATTTTTGTGTTGATCAAGGTTTTGGATTCCGAATGGAACATTTTTCTCGAGGGGGGCAGTAAACTCGGTTACCACGGTAACCACGAAATACCAAAAAAAAATCAAGAAAAATTTAAAATTCAAAATTTTTAAGACCAGAATACATAAGTTTGGAAAACAAAATTTAATCCGCACTAGTATTAGCGCGGCAGTAATAGGTCTGCTCCACTGCCACACACACGCGGGTCGCGAGTTCGACCCTCATGCGCACAAATTGTTTCTGCAGAAATTACGGCGTACAATGTAGTGTGCATTCTTTAAAAATAAAAAATGAAAAAGTGCGCCCGACTGTTGTCGAACACATGACACGCAGTTGCGGGACGAAGATCCTTGCCATTAGGACACGGATAATCATGTGTTTTAGCTAGAGATATATATTATTTAACTAGACGTTACGAGTTTAAATTAAAAAAAATCAAAAAAATTGAAATTTTGTGCTCGGGATACATATTTATCGTGGGGCAGTGGGAAACGCGGTTACCGCACGGTAACCGAATTTACCGCTCTGTACCCAAAACCCTGGTGTTGATGGACTGCAGAAGTCTTTTGAGTTGCCAGAAGTTATTGCAATACAATCATTTTCCGTAGGTGGACAACTAGCCAATGCGACAAATGATCTACGGCTCCCTCTGATTCACCACTAGCATTTGGACCCATCAGAAGCTCGACATCACTGCCCGGCTCCCTGTCGTGTTCGTCATTTTTAGAATTTGGACATATCTCAACATATATTTCAGCTACACTTCCAACATCAACACAATCTTTAATTTGTTTGCAATCAATATCTAAAGAAACCATTTTTAGACCATAAACACTCTTTTTCAGGAAATAGCCAATGGAATATCTTCTGATCCTTTGTTTGGCAGTGCATACCAAAACTCTGAACAATATCGAAAAGACAGAACTTGTCGCGATAGATGAATGACATGGCCTCTTTTCCCCCAATATATTGCACTGATTTCCCATCATTCAAAAACTGCCCTTGAAAATGAAATCTAATGAACAACACGTCTCTGGGAGCCATGTGACTACCCTATAATCATATAAAAACAGAACTTGTTTGGCTGTAAAATCTGCAAGCAAAAAATACCTCCAGCATCGAGCTTGCTGTCGTCGTTCAAGGTCACCACCGCCCTACCCAGCCTGCCACCACCGCGCAGCCGCAGCTGTGCTGACCTAGCAACCGCGGGCCTAGGGTTCGTGAGAGAAAGGGGATTGAATGAATATGGGAGAGTGAGAGAGTCGGCGGTTGCCCTTAGTCACGTGATTGACGTGGCGGTCATGGCGGTCAAACCAGGCCACATGGACAGTTTCAGTCAAAACCGGGTCCAGGTCACAGCAAAAACACCTTAGGCATTTTGAGGGACGAAAAATATCCGGTTTAAATAGGTGAGGGGCTGATTTTTTGTGGTTTTGGATTTGAAGGGCAATTTCTATAGTTTGGCGAGAGTTCAAGGATGAAAAATATACTTATCCCTATAAAAAGTTTCATTGCTTGCAAGAGGAAGCTTTGACAAATGCTCAAACAACAAACCAGAATGTTTGGTAGTAGGTTTCACAATCAGAATACGTTATTGAGAACCAACATGTTCCTAAATGCCTTAACCAGTTTTTCAAGGCTAGTTGTTATCCAAGACAAAAAATAGGGCATGTCATGTTTCTAAATAAAATAAGGCTAGTTGTTATCCAACACAAAATAGGATTAAGATTTTCTTTTGACAAACACAGTACAAACAAAGGTGCTCAGAAACAAACACGCACACTCACCCCTATGTAACAACCCCAAAATTGGGTTATCAATTTTTGTGCTGTTATTCCTTCCTGGCACTCATTTTCAAAATCTCTATCCTGAGTTTGTTGGATGACTCTGAGATTTCTTGTCATTTCTAACCTTTCCAAAACTTGCTCATGTCTTTTTCAGTGGGCAAGACCTCAGTTGCATCATCTTAAACCCTCTCAAACCCTAATTCCAATTTTTTGGAATTTGAATGTGCCCTTTGTGATTACAAAGGAACCATCATTTTCCTTGATCTGTTGATCATCCCATCTGTCCCTAGGGACCCTCCTATCCTTTTCAACCTTGGATATGCAAAAATATTGCCAAGTCCCATGCAATATTTTTGAATTGAGATTTATTCCTTTTCTTGCCTTTCTAGGAATAAAATCCAAAGGCATATCTAGCCATCTCCTAAATTCATGTGAATTTGTGGAGTTGATAATTATGCCTAATCCAAGCTCTAGCAATCATATTGACCATAATTAAATAAGGAAAATTGCCTTTTCTTATTTAATACCAATATTGCATTTCTTCCATTTTCTAAAGGAACTACTATTTTTATAGCAGGGAAAATTCTCACATAAATTGTGGAGCTTGTCCTTGCTATATAATCACTAGTTCCATCCTTATCTCATGTTCAACAAGTCAAAATTTGGTAGATGATCCAATGCAAGTTTCTGACTTCTCTGAAATTTTGCAAAGGAAGTACTTTATTCATAACTACTTTTGAGCTGAAATTTGGGAGGGTGATTAATATTGATAAATCACCATGGGTACCAAAGATGAGCTCAATCCAATCATCCTAGCTCCCTGTGCAATTTTTCAAAGTTTCTGATCAGATTGTCACTTTGTGAAGGAAGTACCTTCATAGAGTTTCCAAATGGGATGAAACTTTTCCATCCTCTCAAGTATCCGAAATCATTAGACTCCACCCAAATTCAGCTCATTTCATTGAGCTATGTGAGCACAGGAGCAATTCTTGTTTTCTGTCCAAATTTTCAGTTTGTGAAGCAAGTATATTTTATCTTGCTCCATTATGGCTGAAAATAATCCAAGCCTTCTCCTATCCTTATAATGGACGATGCTTCCGTGCCTTAAGGCACCTACCTTTGTGTCTATGACATGTGGGCCCAACAGGTGACTGGCCCACATGTCAGTGACCCAAAGGTAGGTGCCTTTAAGGCACCGAAGCTGTGTCCCCTTATAACCCACCTACCCAAGAGTTTGGTTAATTTCATTTAGCCAATAGTTTCCTAGGATTTTCCCAAGTTTCTGGTCAAAAGTGATGCTTGTGAAGAAAGTACCAATTTGGTAAGTCCATTTGGTGTGATCTTTTTACAACATCTAATTATGACCAAATCATGAGGATTTGCCAAGTTATAGCTCACTCCAACAGCCCTAGTGAGTGCTTCATCATCATTTGATTTCTGGATAATTTTTAGCGATTGTTAAGAAACTATGCTAAATATTTGTCCTAATGACCTAAAAACCCCCAGGACCGTAGTCCTTGCTACCCTAAGCCTACCAGACATCAAATTTACCATTTCAACTCTCTGGTTTTATCTCCAGCATGTTGCCAAGTTTGCAGCAGTAAACTTGTGGAGCATGGTTTACTCATCTCCCTTTGTCTCTGCCCGTACCTTTACCGTAATAACAATCTATCTTTCAAGGACTACACGATAGACATGATTTAGCCTCAGTAAAATCTCCAGAACGCGCCATGCCAGTGGTGGCCACGAGGGAAGCCAGCCAAAACGGTGGTCTAGCCACTGTTCTTGTTGGCAGCGCTGCTCCGACCGTTCCTGACCTCGCCATTAATGTCCAGCAGCTCCCCCTCGTCGTCGCCGTTCTCCTGGACCCCGCTCTCCCTCCGTTTTCTTCTCCGACAAGCCGTGCCAAGGGTGGAGCAGTGCGCGCCCGTGAGCTCGTCTTCTTCCTCTCTTCTGTCTTCTTCTCCCTCTCGTCCGCGAGCGCCCCTCGTCTCCGTGAGCCCCTGCTGCTCGTCTGCATCCTCCTCGTCGCCTTCCCACCGCCTCCCGTGAGTCTTGACCGTGCCTGCCAACGCTGCGCCGTCGCCGACGCACGGACACGTCGCCCGCCGTGTGCCACCTCGCCCCCTCCTTCCCGAGCTCTCCCCGCGGCTATAAGTAGCCCTCCCGAGCCCCCTCGCAGTCCCCAAGCCTCCCGCAGCTCTCTCCCCCTCGCCTCGGAGCCTCTCCATCCCTTCCCCATCGCCATGGCCGCGCCTCTGCCTGCTCAAATCCGAGCAATGGCAGGCGCGCCTCTCCCTCTCTCCTCCACCAGCAACCTCCCCGGAGCCCATAGACTCTCCCCATCCTCTCCTCTTGCCGCTGGAGTACCCGAGTGGCCTCGTCCCCGAGAGAAGCCGTCGTCTGCCCAGTCTTCTGTCGCCTCGAGCTGCGGCAGCCCTGCGCATCCCCGGCGAGTGCCCCTCGTCTGAACGGGTGCGGCACTCCGCCCTGGACTCGTCGGTGGCCTTGCCTCGGCCGAAGGCGGCTGGAGCAGCCCGGGCCGCCGCCGACGACGCCCTGTTCTGCCCCTCCTCCTCGTTCTGTCGGGAGAACGAGGAGAAGAAGATGACCGAGCCGGCCCCTCCCCTCGACCCCACCTGGCAGTGACCCAGGGGCATTGATCCGGTCCTGCCAGCGTGGATAAGTGGCTGGGCCCCACCCTTCGCGCGACCCCACCTGGCAGCGACCCTGCCGCCCGGCCCCGCCTCTGCCACTTTGACCGGTCGTCGCCATGTCATCTAAGTGGAAGGGATGAGACTTGCCTGCTCCCTTCCCATGCTCCCATCCGTGCTCCCGCCCGGAGGAAGCCGTAAGTCCTCGTGGCGTGGTGATTTGTTTCCTAGGATTTTCTTTTCCTATGCGCCCATGATTTGCTTCCTAATTCATCGGCATGGGATTTTTGTGTTTTCCTCCGCGGTGGAGTGTCAGTAAGTAAATTGCTAAATGTACACATAGAACAGATTAGGGTAAGCCAAACTGTTGATTAAGTTTAGTGGATCTAGTCGGACAGTGGTAATGGGTCCGTGTATATTTTATGGAATGCGTTTAGAGAAGATTATGTTTTATCTTTTATAAGTAGTGTAGATCATGTGATGCATATGCCTCTCCATTATTCAGTTCAGAGTTTTACAACATCCAGGCAACATATATATATGTAAGATATTTAAAGCCGCTAAGCAGGGGCTCCTCCCAAGCGTCGACAGTTGTGCATGACAGCTCTTGCATGGCTGACATGTGGCAGCAGTAAATAGTGTCTGTGAACAGTATTTTTGAATGAACAAGGCCTACGGAGAGTGACTGGGTGAACATAGTAATCCGTGCGAACAATATTTCCATAAATAATGCAAACACACTTGAAAAATGATACGAAGTGCAATTACTTATGCAAACAATATATAAATATGAAGAGTATTTTCAAAAATAAAAATACAAACAATTTTTTTCAAAAAATTGAGATTTTTACACATCAAAGATAAGAGGCCGTTCTACAAGCTTGTGCAAGTTTTTACGGTGAGATGACATCCAAGAAGCTCGGTACAAAAAGAAAAGTCAGAGCTCAAATTAGCTTCCTCTTTTTTTTTCCTTTTTTTTCTTTTTTTTCTCCCGAGTGATTTACATTGGAACAAGACGTGTTTATTCAGGTGGTCACCGTTTTGAATAATTCTTCAGGTACAATTCACATTTCTTCTAGCTTCTGCCTCACACCCGGTTTATTCTTTTTTGAAAAATTAGGCTTCAACAATTAAACATGTGTTCAAGTAGTGGACAGTGCACACAATAATATATTTTTTCATCCCTTCTCATAAATCTACAATAATAGGGAGGAAGTACAAAATGGAACTGCATACATAAAAGAATTAAACGAAAAGTAGCAACCATTATTAATTGTGACCAGCTTGTCCTCCCCACCCCTCCCGGTCGCTCCCGCGAGCGACGCGCAGGGAAAACCCTAGCCGCCAACCTCTGCCCCCCTCCCACCCCTCCTCCCTCCTCGCCGCCGGGCCGCACGGAGGGGCGAAGCCCTTCTGCATCGGCGGCGGCGGGGCGTGTCTTCCCCTGCTCTGTCGAGGGCTGGCGTGGGCCGGCTAGGACAGGTGGTGGCGCAACGCTGGCAGAGGCGCGCGTGGCGATGTGGCGGGACTTGCGCTTGGCGGCGTGAGGAGAGCCCTATGGTGGCGGTGCTTGCGCGGAGCGGCGTGGGCTCTCGTAAGCGCCGCCGGATCTGTGGTGGCGGCTGCTGCCGGTTGGCGCACTGGCTTCCCTGCGGTGGGTGGCCGGGGCTGATGCGGAAGGCCGTCGTGTCTGGCTGCGTGGGCGGCAGGCTGACGACAGCCTCGGAGCTGGCTCCGAGGGTCTCCCCGTTGGCCCCTTGGAGCGAATCTGACGGCAACGACCTCCTCCCATGCGCCTCTTATTGCCTCGCCGGTCTGCGAGGCGGGCATCCGTGTGCCCGGTGCTCATGGCTGGTTGGGGATGGAGGGTTGGTGGGTTTGGACCGGGGGAAACCCTTGGTCCGCGACTGCGTCCACGGTGTCGGCGGCGCTCCGGCGTCTCCTATTGTGGCGGCATCGAGGTCCGTCCCCCAGCCTCTTCCTCCGGGACCTGGGCGAAAGCCCAAACTCTCCGGTTGGGTGGTGATGGCGCTCTGGCGTCGTTGTCCTTCTTGAAGGCACCACCTTTGGTCGGTGGATGGGTGGTCGAGGCTTCATAGGTGGGGGTTGTCTTCCTTAGTGGTGTTCCTGCTCGGTTGCTTTCGATCGATGTTGATTCAGGCTGCGGCTGTGACGAAGTATGGGTTGTGGCGGTGCGAGGTGAGGTGGCTGTGCTTGCAGTTCTCTCCCCGACATCTTGTTGGCCCAGCCTTCCGCTCGGGTGAGCGGCTTTACCCGCCGACGGCGTGGCGCCCTACGTTCTGGGGGAGGGGGGCAGAGGCCTTCTTCGGAGGTAGAGACGGCTTGCCGTTCAACGTTGGTTGGCCTTGGCGTAGTTAAGGATGTGGCCCCTCCTACAACCGCGGGTTCTGCCCTGTCCTAGTCATGTCGCAGTCAGGATCGGGTTTGCCGACTTAGTGGTCCTTCCGGTGTCTTGTATCTTTACCGTTCTTGCTCTTTTTCTTTTGTTTTGTTGTATGGCCCGTTGTATGCTGGTCGTGGTGCTTTATATATAAAGCGGGGGGAAACCCTTTATCGTATAAAAGAATTAAACAAGCAAGAGCTCCTCCATGCAATCCCAATGCTGGGCAATGGCTCTTCTCTCCGCGACACGTGTCGTCGGTTTTTTGTGGTTCAGTCTGGCTTGGCGATCGGTGACTACGATTTTCTTCTGGTCTGTTCATCTTTTCCCAACCATTGTCTCCCTCATATGCAGATTCCACCGTTGATGGTGCATTTGCGACGGCTCCTGTACTCTCCCGTCCCATGCAACCATCACACCGCTGTCTCCCTCATATCTGGCCACCGCCCTCGATGGTGCCTTTGCGAAGGTTACTGTACACTCCCGTCCCGCGCAACCATCCACCATCGCATGAGACTACAAAAAAGCTACTTCGTAGTCATCTCCCAGATCCCAGTGGGGTCACCGCTCCACCATCGTGTGCGGTAAATCCCGACTGGCCTCACGTCCCCTAACCCGTCCTCCCGACCTTACCACCGTTCTGTGTCTTTTCTGAGCTCTAACTGCCAGTCCCCAATCTCCCTTCCCAGCGTCAACGCCTTCTCCTCACCATGCATCGGAGGAGAACTCATGACACGACGACACTAAGGCCCCGTTTGGATACAAAGCATTTTTGAGTTTTCTGATAATACATGGAAGAACGGTGCACCCACTGGCGTCCAGATGTTTCTTTGGCTGGCCGGTTTGGATAGATGTTGGACAGGTCAGTGCCTTGCTCCCCACGGACTTTCGCTCTCGCCGGTTTGCATCCTCTGTGACCAGGAACAAAAATCTATTCACCACCTACTAGTTGGTTGCATCCTTTCACGCACGTCTGGCATGCCATCTTCCATTGGTGCCAGCTCACCACCTCTCCTCCGGACGGCCCGGTTGGCTTCTTGGACTGGTGGACCATGGCTATTGATAACAACCCCCCCCCCCTCCCCCAAGGCACCGCAAGGGCATCGGAACACTCACAATTCTCATCTCATGGTCTATTTAAAGATACTGAAACACTTGCATTTTTTATGGCGTCACACCTTCTCATACCCACCTTGTTAACTTTATACAGTAACATCTTACCTGTAACATAAGCTCCTCCTATCTCGGGGCTGGGCAACCTTTGTCCCTCTCTGCTCCAAAGCATTCTCGCTAGTGCCTGTCCGTGTAATTTTTTCTCCTTCTATCAATGAAATGATATGCGTTCATGGGTATTTGCGAAAAAAAACCTATGAACATTTCCATTATAATCAAAGAAATGGGGCAGGAGTTCTAAAAGAAAAAAACTGAGCCGAACCGTGGCTCGCGGGTAGCGGCGCCGCTTGGTACCCCACCGATCCAGGGAGCAGCCGCCGCCGCATCTCCGGCTGCCCCTGCTCCACCTCCACCTCCTCCTCTCCACTCTCCCTCCTGCCTTCCAGTTCCGTCGCCGCTACTCCGAGATGCAGTAGGGTCGCCTTCTCCTCCTCGTGCGGCCCACGGAGGAGCGGGATGCGAGAGAGAGGCACGCGCGATTGCAGGAGCAAGGATGAGAAGGCGGAGGCGGCGGAGAAGGAGGGAGAGCCGGCGTTCAACCTGTTCGGGTTCGTGGAGTCGTGGAGCCGCAGCGCCATCCAGGTGCCGTGGAGTCGCCCGCCCAGGACGGCAATGTCGGCCAGATGCTCTACGTAATGCCGACCTCCACCTCCTCTTGTCTGATCCTTCTTGCTGTGCGTTTTGGCGGCTGATGACTGACCTGCCTTGTTGCGTGTAGAGGACAGAGGACAAAGAGAGGGAGTGCGGCAAGAGCGTGAGATGAGGAGAGCAAATGGTCCACAAGGCATTTGATGAACTTCTTGTACTCTATATATCACTGAACCATTCTTCTTAGTTGTCCAGATACATACTTGGAAGTTTTTGGAAAATCCTTGCCATGAAAGTTCTCATATGGTGAATCACCTCATTCATTTCCTTATATATAGGGATTTCTTGCAGAGTGGGTTCTAATGGTCTGAAATGGGCATTGAAGAACTCGAGCAAACTTCTTAAGGTAGCAATTCTTAACCGCCCACTTACTGTTTCTTCTCCAGTGCCTGGAGTCTTAAAGTAGCTCAGGTCAGCTATTTATGCTTCTCTTTATTCCTTAACTTTAGTCCTTCTATGTTGTAAATCCAACTAGCATGCTTTGGTAGGTTTCAAAACTAGTATGAATCCGAACATATAATCATCTGAAATCCGCAACTAAGTTTGACTAGAACACACATATGCTCTAGTGCTGTCATATCTTTTTTGTTTTTTAACAGAACTCTTTCATTTATTATTTCTTATTTTGGGTGTTTATGGGTGTAATTATGTCTATTGCACTCAGTAGTTTTTTTATTCAATCCAAAAATATATTTTTGGCAAGATAGTGGTGTTGTAGATGTTTATTTCACCTATCTTTCCATATTTTTCACTAATATTTTAGTTGATATTCATGTTTTCCCAGTAAGTTTATTATACCATGCCAACCAAGGGAATCATTTTGAATGCAGGTTGCCACTTTTTGGCGAATTTACCTGCCAAAATGCTATTTTGGCCGAGAGATTCATTGAAGCAGGTAGCTAATATGTATCCTTGTCGCAGAAATCTGTTTATTATACCATGCCGATTTTGTTAGCACTAAACCTTTTTTTTCTGGAAGTCTTGAAACAAGAAAGTAACTTTTGTGATGAACATTTCCTTTAAACATGGTATTTTCTTCCTGTTATATCCATCTATCAACATCTCTATGTTTGAAAGATCAGTATTACATTCAAGCCGTAGCACTGGTGTAGCTAGTGGGCAGCACAAGTGAGCCGTGGCACACCCAGAATTCTAAGAATTTATTTTTTATCATGTCATATTTTGCAGATTTCGAGGTCCAAAATCAGCAGCCCATCGGGCTAAGCCCAGCAAGGCAGCAACCCACTAGAGGAATGCGAGACCTAACGCTGCTACTGTTCATCACCGAGCATGCAGTCAGCGCCGCTCCCCTCCCTTGGGCATCGCCGCTGCTCCGCTCGGCTGCTCTGGTTCCAGACGTCGCTGGTCGGCCACCCGCTCCCCTCTGGCCAACTATTTCCCCTTGCCGTCTGCCCCCCGCTCCCCTGTCTTGTCCCCTGCTGGCTGTCGCCGAGACGCCGAGGCCAGCGCCCGCTCCCATCACGGCGCCTACCAGCCGCACAGCCCCCTCCCCTCGCCGGCTCACCTCCAATCTGCTGGGCGTCCGCAGTTCGCACCATCGCTCCCTCCGCCGCTGCGCTAGACAGGCACTGTCGACCTGCCGTAGCAAGTTAGCACGGTACAATTGATCTTCCTGCAATTCTTCTTAGCAATTCTGGGAATATGAAGATGAATAATTGATGCCTACAATGCTCCTGCTTATATGGCCATTGATGTCAATCATGTTCATGTCATATTGCCATTGATGTAAATCATGCAATGATGCTTCCTGCTTATATACAATTGAATAATTTATGCCATTGCTTCTGGGATATTCGATTCGCGGGCTCAGATGCCCCCGAAATCTCTCCCGGCAGATGTGCATTTGGACTGAGCCTGGACTCGTATTTATATGGATATTGGAGATGTATGCTGACTAAAATAATCAGGCCGTTATGGGTATTGGCCCTGTTTGGATACTCTAACTCAGTTAGAGGTTAGAGTTAGATTTTAACTCTAAACTAACCCTAAACTAACTCTAACCAAAAAGCTGTTTGGATGGAAGGGTTAGATTGACAATAAAATATTATTTCTCAATCATTTGACTACTTTGGACCTTGTTTGAATGGGAGGGGTAACTTTTTTTACTATTTTTTCTAGTGGGTCCAAGAGAACTAACCCAAATAAGCCCCTCTAGTGTGGGATAGTTTTTTGGGGTGGGTTAGATCCAACTAACCCAAACTAACCCATCATGTTTGGATACTTTTGGGTTATTTGAGCCCCAACTAACTAAAACTAACTCTAACATAGGGATCCAAACAGGGCCATTGGAGATGTATGCTGACTAAAATAATCGGGCCATTGGCTGCATTAAATGCGGACACTGCCGTTTAGCTAAGGCGGAACAGAATTCACGGAAATGGCTCACGCGTTCTTGTCCCATACCGAGCCGTCACCGTCGACGGATGGCTGTAACGGTCTTTTGCCACTTCCAGATCAAACCTGCCAACCAAGCAGGGTTCAGGATAACACCGGCAATCCATATCACACGGTTCCGGAAGTGTCAATGGATTTCGCGAACCACAACAGTACCCAAAACTGGTATGCTTTTTCACAATCAGTCATACTATGTCGTAAGGCTAGAATCTACCATGTTTATGCCCTCACACACGGCGACATGTTTAAGGTAGCAGACGAGGTCATGATGATCCTGAAGCAGCAAAACATCAGAGCAATAAGGCAGATGTCACAAATGAAGAATGCAATGCAGTTGGACATGTTTTCAAGTTTGCTGACCAGCTTTTCAAGTCACCGCACGGGCGATTTGTATGCTGCCGAGCACAAGGGTTCACTGATTGCCCTGTATGAGACTATGAGGTAATGTTTTTGATCTAGTCTCATCCAAATGAATATTAGATAGGTACCCTCTCCTGTTCGCTAACAAATGTCTTTTGACTAATGTATGCACCTGCTGGCACGCCGAATCCTGCGGCTTTCAACGCGCCTGCTGCGCAGAAGATTCATGGTCATAGGCTGGAACTATCAGATTGCGGAGGTTCGACTCTCACCCGCAAAGCTACCCTTTTTCTTTTCATCTTCAACTAGCCAGTCACATTTTTTAGCTCGCGCCATCTCCTGATCCACCACGAACCCTCTCCAGCAGACTTCTAGTGTGATCAAATACCACTGCCAAACAGAATTAAAATTTGTCAGCAATCAGAGAGACACTGAGATGAAAAGCCCTGTTATTAACAAGTGAAACTACAACCTTCAAATATTTCAGGATTGTTTATTGCTCGGTCAACCATATCTAGCGCCACAGCAGCAAGTGTGCACACTGTTCTTCATCGGGTATTGGAGGAACCCCTGCACCTGTATGGCTGTACCGTTACTCCCCTCTCACACTCGAGCTGGAAGAATCCCAGTGAACTGAGCATCTACACAGCAAAACAATGTTAGAGCCAACAGTTTTTTTATTGCATGTGTTTCTTTAAGTTTACAACCTTTTCTACTATCTTAGTTGTGTTTATGCCTCACATTCATGTTCCAATTTTGCCCGTTCGCCGGCCGCAACCCCATCAGGAATTCCAATTTGGTTGCCAGTTCCAGCAAACGCATTGTACTCATCTGTTTCCATATTCCCGGCACCTGAACTAGTACCACCCAAACCAACTTAATCTTCATTTCTGAACTCCAGCCGCCGCCTTAGCCTGCACATTTCTCGACCTCAAGGCCTTGTCCTACAGCAAAACAGGAAATGGTGTCGCAACCAGTCTCACTAACATGGTTTGTGCTGATTGGCACAAAAGAACCCAATCAACAACCTGTAGGATTTGCATTCTCAACGCCATTTCTAATGTGAAGGCCACCTTGCACCCCACTGCCACCCAAGGGATGACCTGCAGTTTTGTTTTTTGATAGAAGGATAAATACTTCTTCCTAAGGTACACGATCTGCTCCTGTCACAAAAAAAGGGAAAACAAATGTTTTGTAACGAATCAGTATTTTGCTGCAATTCCAACTTCTCATCGATGTGGCTAAATTTTATTTGTTTTTCCGAACTTGGTTTTACAGTAGATCTCAGGTACAGACCAGTGAACTGAAGGATGTAGTGCCCGACATAGCCCCCACTATCCTCCCTGTGGTCATAATCTCTGGTTATATATTTCGGTCACGCATGCACGACTGTTAATGGTTTCACAAATTGCATGGGAGAAGTTCTCACCTTATGCCTGACCGCATGGGTCGTGCTGTGCCACCAAAGGGTATACGAATTTCCATCCAGTTGTCTCAACCCACCCAGCACTGAATATATCGTTAAAAAGGGTACAGAACCAAACATGGAATCGCTTTGCTAGCCCCTCACGCTTCCTTTTTATCCCATCCGCCGGATCTGTCTCCGTTGGGTCAAGTATCATCATAATCTTCTTCTCAATATCCAAAATATATAATGACCAGCAGAAACTGAAAAATAGTTTTCACATGTAGAATCAGTTAGCAAGCAAGCCACAATGCATCATAAACTCTACCCAACAACGGCCACAGTCACTGCAGATGGTCCACCTACCTTCTTTAGCCAGTCAACTCTGTAGCCCATCTTTTCAGAGTTCACCATCATGGTGATGTAGTCCCTGTCCATTTCTCTGTCCCCCTTGCAAAGCTCTTCCTGCATGACATCTTAACACAATTGAGTCGTCAGTTCAAACTCAAAAAAATTCTGGATCACAAAGAATTGAAATGAACAGACACAATACCATAAACTGTGGATCGAAAATGCGTCTCCGTCTCGCAAGCCAACCACGGTTCAGGACCACGGTACATCCTTCGTTCCTTTCCACTTAGCATTCGCTCTATGCATCTCATTATGTTTAATGTCACCTCCCCTCCAGGAGACAGTTCATCTTTTAATGTCATGACCAGATGCCACAACAAGCAGGGGATGAAAGTTCTTGAATCATTTCCTGAAATAAACAACTTTCCTAGTCATGTTGTTTTGGAACGCAATTCGGATGAAAGTATTGGTATTAGTTTTAATTCTTTACTTTCGTACCATGCTTTCGCTGCACCCATTCATCTTGCCAATGAACCGAAGCACATCGGCATCTGATGGTTCAGCATGATTGAGTCCAACTGAAGGGGGGTACTTCTCCCCCAACACACTCCTTGCTGACTAATCAGCCTCTGTATTACCATTTCCAACCGAAGAACCTAGCCCGCTGCCACGAGTGTTGACCAGGTATCAGATACCCCATATCTCCAGATAGTCCACGACAGTTTGCTGCTGCCAACGTACATGCTTAAGCAACGCAAACGGAATTAATTAGGCCCAATGAATTAAGCTAACATTTTTTTGTCCACCCAGGGGCTTCTGGGTTAACCCTGTCAGTGGACCGCGCTGATGCAGTGGGCGATGTCTCTCGCCACTGTCGGTCTCCGCGGTTCGTCCCGCCCGCGGCACCAGCACCGACATGTTGCCCGCACCTCTCCAGAGGCGAGATTCTGTTCATCCTTCCCCCTCCGGATTCGCCTGGGCAGGCGGCAACAAGGCAAGCGGCACTGGATTTGGGTGTTCCAAACTGTCAGTGAACTCCTCCTGTAGGGGAAACCTATACGAACTCGGCGCTAATGGCGTCAGGCCACTCACCAATAATCACACAAAACAGAAAAATCCGGTGGAATAACACATTTTTGCGGTACTCATATCCACTTACCGGTCGATGGCATCAATCAGGACCTCAAGTCCGGCATCTTCCATCCCCTCCGGTGCCGAGATTCAAGCCGCCGCCGCACGACCAGCAAGCATTTCAGTGGGGAAAGAAACAACGGGGGCCAGAGTGGGGCAGTCTGGATCCCTTGGTCACGCTTTGTTATTTTTTTCACAACAACCCACATCGTCATCCACCGTTTGCATACTTCTGAATTGTCTGCTCCTGCGCACTCATGCGAGAGGGGCATGGTGTCCTATCGGGAGGGGCACTGCCCAGGCGTAACCTGAATTTTCACCACACCAATTATTAATGCGGAACATATACACCAATCAACAATGTTTTTTGCTGATTCAGTACTGCCAACATCCTTGATTGTTTGCATCTTGTTTACAGCCAACACTTGTTTTCAGTTGACATAACAGTGTGAATGAATCACAAACAAATATGCATCAGGGGATCTGTTCTACATTTTCTTTGCACATTATAATGAATTAGCAGAAGAAAAAAACATCTGAATGGATAACAGAGTTTTTATCACGACACAAAAATGTAGGACAGTACACTGTAAACTTAAAATTCAGTAGTTCAGTAAACCATTTAGTCCAACCAGGGGCCTCTGGGTTAACCCTGTCAGTGGATTGTGCTGAAGCAGTTGGTGATGTCTCACGCCGACGGCGCTCGCCGCACTTCTCCGCGGCAGCTCCGCCGCCGCCAGCACACTGCCCACATTCAGAGGCATCAGTTCCTTCACACTGCCCCCCTGAATAGCTCGACCTGATTGCAACAACTCAAGCGGCACCAGATCTGGGTGGTCCAAGCTGTCGGCGAACTCATCCCTTAGAGGAAACTGCGGCAAACATCCCCAGCGAGACGCCATTGAAGTCAGTCATTCCATCCCCAATCACGTTGAATCCCCAAGCAGCTCATCCCTACCCCCGAGCTCAAATCAAATCAAACGGGAAATTAGATATTTGGCGGCATGCAGATCTACTTACCGGTCGACGGCGTGTTGCAGGAACTCAAGCCCGGCCTCCTCCATCATTAGCTGCCGCTGGCGACTCTCGCCGCTGCTGCGGGAGACTAAAGGAGGCCTGGCTCAATCGAGCGGAGTAGGGTCACTGAAGGGAGGGGGGGGGGGGGTCTGTTTGGGCTGTGTTTAAGTTCTCATTTTTTAATCGGGTTATTCATGCTGCACACAAACCCGTCAGATTTTTGGTTACCCAAAACATCTCAGGAAATCTGTAACGTCCTGTACACAGTTCATGTTCCTAGCTCAGACGAAAAGGTAACTACCTGGGCCACGGATCAGGATTGGCGCCATTCGTGCGGCCTGCCAATGCTACAAATTGGGCCCACATATGCGGGCTGCTATGTAGAGTATATCTCAGTTCTTTAATTACCAGTCTGCCTGCCAGAACATATTGTTCAGATCCCAAGACTTTTCTGGGTGGCGATTTCAGGTGCAGCTGAGCCCGGGCGCCGAATCGCCGCGTCCATTGCTTCCTTCTTATATTGTACCTTTTCGTTGTATTGTAAATTTGCACATTTGGAATATATTTCCTGAACTAGAATGTTGTGATCCTTGATTGAGCTATTTATGTCATTCTTTTGCCGAATATTGTGTTACACTTAGATTAGGTAGTTTTTTTTGGAGTGTGCACACCCTCCATTTTATTCCTAGCTATGCCACCAGTGTGAACTAGAAACTCTGTCTAAAATCACAGCTGAAGAATAGATGTAGCAGGCTCTCAGTATCATTTTTTAGTACAAACACATAAAGCATCATCCACATGGAAGTTCTTTCTACTCATAGGTCTCTAGTACTTAATCTTTCCTGAATCATGAATAACTAGAAGTAGAATGTTTGCTTTGACCAGCAACATGATTTCCATATCCATCTGATTGGGGATGGTAGGCAGTGGATATTGAGCCTGCCCACAGCTCGAGAGGAACGTTGTTTATGCACTGTCATAGGGGAAGTTCAATAAATTCTAGTTACAAAATAACCATATACATGTAGTTAATCTTGTTGGGCATATTTTATCTTGTAGAGTTGGGATGCAAAAATTCCTATGTTGATGAATCACTGTTTTTTTTTCATTTGCTTGCTGAATACCCACTGAAACCTAGATCGGCTAGTCTCCCCAAACCTATCCTGTGACCTTCTCCTTGGCATGCCGCCTTGCCGCCCCACGATCTTGCTTAGGCCCTTTGTCCCCCCCCCCCCGGCGACCCTCCACGGCGGCGCCCGCCTTCTTCCCCCACGATCTTGCAGGCCGCGCTGCCGCCCTCCCATGACCCTCTCTCCTTGGCGTGTGCCGCCCGCCCCCACGATCTTAGGCCATGGCTGTCCTCCCTCGCCGCGACCCTCTCCCTTGGCCGGTGGCGCCGCCCTAGTATCCCGCCGGCCCGCACCGCCCCACAATCCTTCCACCCTGCGACCCTCTCCCTTGGCCGGCGGCGCCGCCCCACAATCCTGTCGCCCCGCGCCGTCCCACAATCCTTCCGGCTTGTGACCCTCTCCCTTGGTCACCGTCGCCGCCCCACAATCTTGCTGGCCCGCGCCGCCCCACAATCCTTCCGGCCTGCAACCCTCTCCCTTGGCCGCTGCCGCCGCCGCCCCACAATCTTGCCGGCCTGCGCCGCCCCATAATCCTTCCGGCCTGCGACCCTCTCCCTTGGCCGTCGCCGCTGCCCCACAATCCTGCCGGCCAGCGCTAGTGAAAACCTTGGGGTTAATGCATCTTCATTTTGGAAATTGAAATACACAATCCTCGAATTTTTCCTACTCTTAAACTAAACTTCAATTGTTTGCATTGCAGTTCCTTCTCATTGGTTGGCGGTCTAGTAACTTCTACTTCGACATCATGGGCAATGGTACTCCTTTCAACTCCTATGCCCCAATTGCCATCATTTTTTTGATCTTATTTTTGTTGATGGCTTATAAATAGTCTTTCTTTTCTGATTTCATTTTATATCTACAATTGCAACCTTTTATTTGTGATGATTTTCCTAATTTAGATACATATTTCTTTCCATATTTGAAAAACTTGGCCAAACAATACCTTCCAGATTATACATTAAGACTAAATAAAATTCTGGACCTTATTTAGCAGTGGCCAAAGAGGGGGGGGGGTCGCCACTGCCCATCAACCATCACTTGTAGGTCTCAAATATGTTCATACACTTAGCACACACATAGTACCTTAGTTGCTCATCATTTAGATCAAAGCTGCCTAGGCACCTACATGTTGTTTCAGCATATGCATGTGATTTAGTAGGATTAACAACAGTGCAATTTCATTATTGGGATTATGTTCATTTTCAAAATGAATGATGAGCAATTAAGGTGCTATGTAGGTAAACTTATGAAGTATAAAAAATTTCATTGCTTGCAAGAGGAAGCTTCGACAAATGCTGAAACAACAAACCAGAATGTTTGGTAGTAGGTTTCACAATTAGAGTGCGTTATTGAGCATCAACATGTTCCTAAATGACTTAACCAGTTTTCAAGGCTAGTTGTTATCCAAGACAAATAATAGGGCATGCCATACAACAACAACAACAACAACAACAACAAAGCCTTTAGTCCCAAGCAAGTTGGGGTAGGCTAGAGGTGAAACCCATAAGATCTCGCAACCAACTCATGGCTCTGGCACATGGATAGCAAGCTTCCACGCATCCCTGTCCATAGCTAGCTCCTTGGTGATACTCCAATCCTTCATGTCTCTCTTAACGGACTCCTCCCATGTCAAATTTGGTCTACCCCGCCCTCTCTTGACATTCTCCGGCACGCTTTAGCCATCTGCTATGCTGCTGGAGCTTCGAGGCTCATGTTGAATATGCCCAAACCATCTCAGACGATGTTGGACAAGCTTCTCTTCAATTGGTGCTACCCCAACTCTATCTCGTATATCATCATTCCGGACTCGATCCTTCCTCGTGTGGCCACACATCCATCGCAACATACACATCTCCGCCACACCTAACTGTTGAACATGTCACCTTTTAGTCGGTCAACACTCAGCGCCATACAACATTGCGGGTCGAACCGCCGTCCTGTAGAACTTGCCTTTTAGCTTTTGTGGCACTCTCTTGTCACAGAGAATGCCAGAAGCTTGGCACCACTTCGTCCATCCGGCTTTGATCCGATGGTTCACATCTTCATCAATACCCCATCCTCCTACAACATTGACTCCAAATACCGAAAGCTGTCCTTCTGAGGTACCACATGACCATCAAGGCTAACCTCCTCCTCCTCACACCTAGTAGTGCTGAAACCGCACATCATGTACTCGGTTTTAGTCCTACTAAGCCTAAACCCTTTCAATTCCAAGGTTTGTCTCCATAACTCTAACTTCCTATTTACCCCCGCCCGACTATCGTCAACTAGCACCACATCATCCGCAAAGAGCATACACCATGGGATATCTCCTTGTATATCCCTTGTGACCTCATCCATCACCAATGCAAAAGATAAGGGCTCAAAGTCGACCCTCGATGCAGTCCTATCTTAATCGGAAGTCATCAATGTCGACATCACTTGTTGAACACTTGTCACAACATTATCGTACATGTCCTTGATGAGGGTAATGTACTTTGCTGGGACTTTGTGTTTCTCCAAGGCCCACCACATGACATTCCGCAGTATCTTATCATAGGCCTTCTCCAAGTCAATGAACACCATATGCAAGTCCTTCTTTTGCTCCCTATATCTCTCCATAAGCTGTCGTACCAAGAAAATGGCTTCCATGGTCGACCTCCCAGGCATGAAACCAAACTGGTTTTTGGTCACGGTTGTCATTCTTTTTAAGCGGTGCTCAATGACTCTCTCCCATAGCTTCATTGTATGGCTCATCAGCTTAATTCCACGGTAATTAGTACAACTCTGAACATCCCCCTTGTTCTTGAAGATTGGTACTAATATACTCCGTCTCCATTCTTCTGGCATCTTGTTTGCCCAAAAAATGAGGTTGAAAAGCTTGGTTAGCCATACTATCGCTATGTCCCGAGACCTTTCCACACCTCAATGGGGATACAATCCCGCCCATCGCCTTGCCTTCCTTCATCCTTTTAAAGCCTCCTTGACCTCAGACTCTGGATTCGACGCACAAAATGCATCTGGTCTCATCAAAGGAGTCGTCGATTCAATGGTAGAACTTTCATTCTCCCCATTGAGCAGCTTGTCAAGTACTCCCGCCATCTATGCTTAATCTCCTCGTCCTTCACCAAGAGTTGGCCTGCTCCGTCCTAGATGCATTTGACTTGGCCAATATCCCTCGTCTTCCTCTCTCGGATCTTGGCCATCTTATAGATGTCCCTTTCGCCTTCCTTCGTGCCTAACCGTTGGTAGAGGTCCTCATACGCCCGACCCCTTGCTTCACCAACAACTCGCTTTGCGGCCTTCTTCGCCATCTTGTACTTCTCTATGTTGTGTGCACTCCTATCCAGGTATAGGCGTCTGAGGCAATCTTTCTTCTCTTTAATCGCCTTTTGAACATCATCATTCCACCACCAGGTATCCTTATCTTCGCTTCTCCTTGCCCTGGACACTCCAAACTCCTCTGAGGCCACCTTACGAATGCAAGTCGCCATCTTCATCCACACATTGCCCGCATCCCCTCCTTCCTCCCAAGGGCCCTCCTTAATGACCCTCTCCTTGAACGCCTGAGCTACCTCCCCCTTGAGCTTCCACAACTTCGTTCTAGCGACTTTGGCCCGCTTATCCCGCTGGACACGAATCCGAAGCGGAAGTCGGCAACCACCGACTTATCTTTGGGTACAAGACTCTCTCCGGTACCACCTTACAGTCTAGGCACACACGCCTATCTTCTCTTCTCGAGAGGATGAAATCAATCTGGCTAGAGTGTTGGCCACTACTAAAAGTCACCAGATGTGATTCTCTCTTTCTAAAGAGGGTGTTGGCTACAATCATGTTGTAGGCTAGAGCAAAGCTTAAGACATCTTCTCCTTCTTGATTCCTGATGCCATAGCCAAAGCCCCCATGTGCCCCTTCAAAACCTGTGTTAGATGTACCCACGTGGCCATTGAGGTCTCCTCCTATAAAGAGCTTCTCACCAATCGGTACACTCCTAACCATGTCTTCCAGGCCTTCCCAGAACTCCCTCTTGGTGTTCTCATTGTGGCCTACTTGCGGGGCATACGCGCTGATAACATTGAGAACTAAGTGCTCAACTACCACCTTGACCAGGATAATCCGGTCCCCACGTCTCTTGACGTCTACCACTCCATACTTGAGGCTCTTGTTGATCAAGATGCCTACGCCATTTCTGTTTGCAGCCGTCCCCGTGTACCATAGCTTGAAGCCGGTATCCTCCACCTCCTTTGCCTTTTGTCCTCTCCATTTGGTTTCTTGGACGCAAAGGATATCAACACCTCTCCTCACCGCTGCATCAACTAGCTCCTGAAGCTTCCCTATCAGAGACCCTACGTTCCAGCTACCTAAGCGAATCCTCCTAGGCTCGGCTAGCTTCCTTACCCTTCGCACTCGTCGAGTCAAATGCGAAGACCCTTGCTCATTTTCCATTACATCCGGGCGCCGATGTAGCGCGCCACTAAGGATGCGATGACCCGATCCTCGCTCACTTGCCACCGTATCCGGATCAAGATACGGCGCGCCACCTAGGGGATGACGGCCCGACCCTTGCCCATTTTCCACCACACCCGGGTTCCGATGTGGCGCGTCACCGAGAGGGTTACGCCCCAACGAAAATCTTTTGGGTTTCATCTCCATAAGAGTGGCTGAGTTTTTACGTTGGCTCGCCAAGCCTATCACAACCCTCCTCCTTTACCCGGGCTTGGGACCGGCTATGTTGAGACAACATAGGCGGAGCTAAATAATAGGGCATGCCATGTTTCTAAATAAAATGCTACCATAAGTCCATAACATGCGCATGTGTAATAGAAACGAATAGATCGAATGCAAAATAGGATTAAGATTTTTTTTGACAAACATAGCACAAAAGAAGGCCCTCGGAAACACACACGCACACTCACCCCTATAAACGCAAGCACTCACACCCTGTCGCTGTGAGCACCTCTGATAGACTGAGCCGGTAGATCTTGAGATTGTCGAAGTCGCCTCATGCACCTCATAGTTGACGAGCATGCTACCATTGAAAGAAAGCACCAAAAAGCATAGAATCTATCCGGGAAAATGTGGGCACCAGTGCCAAATCTAGGACTTGGAACCAGGGTGGACTGGTTCCACCACAAAGAATCTAACCAACTCAGCCAGTTACCAAACATGGTTGAGATTTTAAACACACTGACAGTAACATACTCCTTCCGTCCCACAATGTAAGATGTTTTTGCAAATTATGTTAGCTTGTAAAAACATCTTACATTATGGGACAGGGGGAGTATTTTGTAGCGAAACAAGAGATGCAAGTAAGAACATGTTATCATACACTTGTGTAAAGGATGAAAAACTTGGACAAACAATACCTTCCAGATTATACATTAAGACTAAATAAAATTATGGACCTTATTTAGCAGTGGCCACAATACTGTTGTATGATGACTTTCTTTGTGGTCACATCCAAGGTACCTCATCTAGGTTAATCTTGATTATAAAACTCAATCTACGTATTTCTTCCGTGAATTACTAAAAAATTTGGCCTCACAAGATTGGTTGGTTACAAACTTTAGAACTGAAACCTTTTTTTGCACTTCTTTGTTGTGAGGGTCAATGAATGTCATCTAGGTGAATCTTGACTATAAAACTCATCCTCTTTTTTATTCTCTGAATTACTCTAAAGTTTGACCTCACAAGATTGGCTGGTTAAAAAACTTTAGAATTGAAACCCTTTTCCCTCTACTTTGAAGGTAAGCACATGATGCAATGGCCGGATCAAAGTTAACCGGTTCCAAAATAAAGATGAAGTGAATAGAACATGCATTGCTATGCAAATTTGAGTCTCTGTTGACCTCCAAATAATTTGAAAGCAAATAGGATCTAACAGTGGTTGTACCAAAGAGACATGCGAGATGTCAGAACTAGACAAAGGCACCTTTAGCCTATCAGAAGGTTGATTAAAGTAATATGGCTATATATTACCTCTAGGTGATTCCTAGTGATAGAGTGAAATATAAATATGGTGCGACATTTATTAGGTACTAAACATGATTTACAAGAATGTAAAACAACACATTATATTTCTAATGCAATCATTTTTTAGATGATGATATGAAGTCAGTCGTTGGTCGCATATCTCCGTCAGCCCGTACAAGTCTATGGGATGGTGAGATCCAACTTAAGAGCATCACGGTGTTTGTGCTCGCTTTCTTTAGAAGGTAAATAAGTACCATGATTATGCTTTCAAATGATTTTTTTACAACATTCTTTTTTTTGCGAACTCTTTTTTTTTACAACATTCTTACCATTGATTTTAGTATGATGTCTCATTGTTCTGTCTTTAGACAAGTAACATATTTTGTTTCGATAACAGACAACCTTATACATGTAAAAATGATTGTTGTTTTGCACTTACCAAATTGGTGTTTTGCTAAAACATCTTTCAATTTGTTACGATAGTAGCTTAAATATCATGGAGCACAGAGCAAAAAATTGTCATTGAACTATTAACCACAATAGTAGCTTCTAAATTGATGTGGCTTCCTTCTATTAGTGTCTTAGGTATGAGTGAAAAACATATTCAATCTTAAAAGACAACAGATAAATGAGAGCAAAAAGGAGTATTATTAAAATTTAGGCATGCCTTATATACTGAAATGAGACTGAAGAAGCAATATGCCCTTTAATCATATATGCAGAGAGGCATGCATCCATTCAGTAAATGTTTGAATTATAAGCATGAACTTGTATGTTGTACCACTTACAATGATCTGTTCTACCAATTGGTCCACAATTAATTCACTACTGATGGGAGCATGTATCATTTGAATGGCTTTGTTTCTTTGTTCCCAGAGAGAATTCATAACTCATAAATTGACCGCCATTGACACCACCTACAAAAGAGTGGCTCAACATTCTTTATCAAGCCCTCCCTCTTTTCGATATCCTCTAGCGACAGAACAAACACCGTGAGACACAACTTAATCAACTACAATATATGCAGAGTAAAACACACCGCCTCATGCTTACTCAAGAACATGCATGGTGGACCAAGAGTCGAAAGTGAAGTTTTAATAGAATTTTAAAATCGCCGATGACAGATCAAAAGCAGATTGTGAAATTTAAACATTATCAATGAACTCCATCAGTCAACCTCGTCGTTGTTTCTATCCACCTTGACCTCCGCCGCAAGAGGCTTGTGCCACCGGCGCGATGGCGGCTGGTAACCTCCTCCTCCTTGACTTGACGCAGGCGCCGGGAGTGAGCAGGGCAAGACAACGGCGCCCCAAATGTGCAACCGTGTGAGCCCGTCGTCGACGCGCTCGCTGTGCACCCCTGCCACGAGGTGAGGCTTGCGCGCTCCCCAGTCTCCCGTCATATTACCTTCCCCTCAATCGAGCTCATCTCCTTCATCTCCTGCCCATGCCCCCATCGTGACGGGATTGCCGATTCCTCCTGCATAGAGCCTCCTCTGCACCGCCGACAGCGTCTTGGCTAGGTAGCACACGCGATAGTGTGTGCCTGGGTACTGACCTTTCCGCAACACATTTGACGAAGTCTTGCCCTACAATGGTGGCGATGAGCGTCTGCTTGGATCTAGATACTACCACTGTTTTAAATAGCCCGCTATAGCACGCTATAGCGTTTACAAGAGGTCTTGCGCTAAGAGACTTTGGTCCAAACAAATGAACAAACATTTTAAATAGCGCGCTATAGCTCCGCTATAGCACGCTATAGCATTTGGAAGAGGTCCGCCGCTAAGATGCTTAGCGCGCTATTTAAAACTATGGATACTGCAGATGTCGTGGCGGCTACCATGTGCAATGGAGAAGGCGCTGGCTTGCATCAGTGGCTCATGTCTTCAAGCAGGTGCCTCAATCAATCCGTCCGCAAGGAAGCTGATCCGGCTGCTGAGCTCACAAGCGCCTCAATCGATCTGTCGATCCAGCTAGCTGCTTAGGTAGCTAGATTTGTACGCGGGTGTTAACTTGGCCTCGTGCTCTGTATGAAGCTACCTCGGTCTCTCGTGATCCATATGAAGCGTCCTGTGGGATTGACCTCCTCGTCCGGTGGCTCCATCAGTTCCTCCTCTGCCTCCATGGGATCCGCTCCCTCGTGAGCCAATATTGAGAGGGGAGGGGGTGGGTAGAAGGCAACCATGGATGTAGAGTTCTCCGAGTCTAGGTCGTGACTTTTTTGGGGCCAATCTAGGTACTTAGGTGTGCATGGGGATGGGGTAGGCCGAAGAAGGCCCAATGCAGCGATGGCGCGACATACCAAAATGAACGGACAGAGAACCAAGAAAGGATCCTCCCTTTTATATTATTTAATTTTATTATTCAATTTAATTAATTAATTATATTATACCCTCATCTAACTTATGTTTAATATAGAAACGATCAATCTCCACATGCTTCGTTCTATCATGCTGGACTGGGTTGTTGGCTATGTTGATAGCTGATTTATTATTGCACCACACCTTCACAGGGCCCTTTCTAAGTACTTTTCAGTTCTGACAGGAGATTTTTTTAGCCTTAACAGGAGATTTCTTTTCAGTTCTGACAGGAGATTGCTTGGTCACAACATCTTAGTAAGGCCTACTGTCATGGCCATGTACTCTGGTTCAGTTGTCGGTCTAGACACAATGGATTGCTTCTTTCTCCATGACACAAGGTTCCCTCCAACAAAAACACAACATCAAGAAGTTGATCTTCTATTATCAAGGCAATTAGCCCAATCAGCATCACAATACCCCTCTACATTCAAGTGTCCATTGCCTTTGAACCATAGGCCTCTTCCAGGACTCCATTTTAGATAGCGCAATTCTATGTGCTGCCTCTAAATGCCCACTTCTTGGGTCATGCATGTAGCGGCTCACCACTCACAGCATAGGATATGTCAGGTCTGGTGTGGCACAAATAGATGAGTCGGCCGACAAGCCGCTGGTAGCTCTCTCGACCGGATCTCCTGACTGTGCACATAGCTGATGGTTTTGCTCAATCGGAGTTGACGCAACTCGGCACCCAACATACTTGTCTCAGTGAGCAGATCCAATACATATTTTCTTAGAGCGAGAACTATTCCTTTGGCAGAGCTTGCAATCTCAATTCCCAAAAAATACTTGAGTTGACCTAGATCCTTAATCTTGAATTCTTTTCTCAACATCACCTTCAGCCGACTTATCTCTACATTATCGTCTCCAGTGATAACAATACCATCCACATTAACTGCAAGGATGGTAATATGACTCTCTGAATGCCTATAGGAGTATAGGACACAATATGATCCCCATGACACTGTTTATAACCCATACTGCATATGGCTCGTCGGAATCTATCAAACCACTCGGTGATTGCTTGAGACCATACAGACTTCTTCAATTGGCACACCTTGTCCGTGGTGCTTGGACTACCAAAGCCAGGTAGAATCTCCATATAAACTTCTTCCTGAAGATCTCCATGCAAGAATGCATTCTTGACATCCAACTGATGCAATGGCCAACCAGAGCTAACAACACAAGAAATAAGAGTTCTTATGTAGTCATCTTTGCAACGGGTGCAAAGGTTTCATCATAGCCAATCCCATAAGTTTGACCTTAGCCCCTTGCCACTAGTCTTACCTTGTACCGTTTTACTTTCCCTTCCAGGGTTTGCTTCACGGTATACACCCACTAGCAAGTAACTTCCTGCTGGAAGAGAAACAAGATACCATGTCTTGTTCTTCTGAAGAGCTTTCATTACCTCCATCATGGCCTCATACCACTTTCGATCCTGTATTCCCTTGGGATCACAACAAATTGTAATGAAGCAATGAAAGCTCTATACCCTGGCGACAGTGAGTCATATGCCACATAGCTTGCAACATCATGCTCAAAATTGCACCTTCCAGGAGGCTTTCCTGCTTTAGCTTGTGGTTCTTTCCTGCTTTAGCTTGTGGTTCTTTCCTGCTTTAGTTTGTGGTTCTTTCCTTGAGGCAATAGGCAAATTCAATGAATCATCACCTATGATACAGGGCTCACTCTTAGATGAGTCCACTTCGATAGGCATTGAAATCTGCTGTTTAAACTGGCATCAACCAAGGAGCTTATAGACACCAAACTAATAGGAAATGATGGAACACATAAGACCGAAGACAATGTGATACACGAAGTGTATTTCACAGTGTCGATCCGTTTGATAGAACGATAAGTTCCATCAACGACTTGAATAATCTTTTTATGCATAGGTGGATGTGGAGCATATGATTCAAACTCACTCCACCTTCCTGTGACATGTGCTAATGCTCCAAGAGTCTAGTATCCAGTTGGAATAAGAAGTTTTATTTGAAGTACCTTTGCCAATATGAGCAAGATTAACAAGATTGCCTAGAACTGTTGTTTTTCCACTTTGGTTTGGAATTTCTGCAGTCCTCTTTGACCGTCTCAATTTCTCTAACTCCCCCACTGAGGGTTTAAGCATCTTACTTGATCCTTTTGCACTCAAAGTTAGATTGCCATTTTTTCCTCAAACAAATGAGTGGATTTTTCATGTAGCTTCTTAATTCTTTGATTTCCCCCCATTGTTCAATGTAACTGAAAAGCACCAAGAGCCTCCTCTCTTCTGCTCTATTGTATCTTCTCTTGCACTTTACTTGAGCAACAACAGTTAAAAAGCAGGTTAAAAATCCACCACGCTGCTCCCTGTCACAAACACCAACCACACCTCCTAGAAGTTCTCCTTTGCCTTCTTTCAGCAACCAGCGGAAAAAACAGCTCCTTCTCTCCACTAACAGATTCCGGCAACACCTCTTCTCTGCTTCTTGCTACAGTACTCGCTGCACCAGCACCGCTACCTCCAGGGAGTTGATTGCTCAAAACCACCACATTTGTGGCTAGGGTACTCCAAAACTACTGCTTTCGTCAAAAATCACAAAAGACCACCACTTCTGCGCCAAGTGGATATAACAAATCGCATTGATTCAAAATTGAGCGTGTCTAACAGCAAACCTGATGGTTGGGACCGCTGATGTGGGCAACACTAATCCTACTCGATCTTTGACCAACTGAGTGGACGGGGGTCCCACCTGCCAGCTCTCCTCTCCTTCTCTTATCTCCTCTCCTCCCTTCCAACATGAGCGGTGGAGGAACAGCAGCGGCGACTGACCCTGCTAGCTCTGGCGAGGTCGAACCCCCGCGCCCCAGCATGCTCCGGCGTGGCCGAGCCCCCTCTCCCCCAGCCCCCGCCCCTACCCGCTCCGCCGAGGCTGAACCCTCGCGTGCCCACGCCCCTACTCGCTCCGGCGAGGCTAAGCCCCTGCGTGCCCGTGCCCCTTCCTCCCTGCGGCGAGGCCGAGCCCCATCCTGCCCGCGCCCCTGCCAGCTCCGGCGAGGTCGAGCCCCTGCGCGCCCGCTCCATCAAGGTCGAGGCACAGCCAGCCCGCCCTCCCTAACAGGTGCCAGGTGGCCAGTCACCGCGACGACGCCTTGCAGGGTGGATCCGGGAGCTGGTGCCGGTGGGAGCTCGTAGGGCGATGTCGGAGAAAGGTCGAGTGCAGGGGAGGCGACACCGCAAGCGCGGGGGAGGCCGACAGGCGCGGGATGGGCTTGATCCTCGTGTTGAGACGGGCACTCAGCCGCGGGATAAGGCTGGCGCGGGGCGGGGCTTGCCGGGGAGGCGAGCGCGAGGCGGCGGCGCTTGCCGGAGGGCACCCCTCCTTCAGCTCGGCCTTAGCCGCCGGTGGAGCTGGTTAGAAGGGGAGGGAGTGAGAAATTTGAGGAAGGAGGTGTGAGGCAGACAAGTGGGACCCCTGTCCACCTCAGCAGTCAAACTTTGACTAGGACTAGTCTTCGCCACATCAACCCAGACAGACGGGTCCCACCTGTCAGTTTTCCTGGTAGACACGGCTCAATATTAAATCAGTGTGATTTGTTACTCACTTGCCGCAGTGCTGGTGGTTTTTTGTAGTTTTCGGCAAAAGCCGTAGTTTTGGAGTACCCTAGCCACAAATGTGATGGTTTTGAGCAATTAACTCACCTCCAGGTGATAGTAGCCGTAAGGCTTCACCCAGCTCTCCTTTCACCAGCACAGACCAACACCGCAGGCCTGCAGATCCTTCTACTTGCACGCGCTGCTGGCAGCCGTCTTGGCTGAAGCTTTCGATTTCGAGCAGCCACACCTCTGCCTCCTGTTGCTGCCCCCAGCACCCATGACCTACAGTACCTGCATGAGCCACAAGAAAGGGCCCCAGTCCCAGATTGCACACCACAAGCTTCAATGCCGACCTGCTGCGTTGCCCCATTCTCCTGGCCGCAGGCACCTCTTCTCTCCGCTCTAGTCCACCACCAGCAGCGCTTCTCTTCCCCTTGCTCCAGACCAGTTCCTCTCTGCTACAGGCCATGGCTCTGCTGCAGCTTCTCCCATGCGATTTCCCCCTCACTCCAGGAAGCTCCACTAGCGCCAGAACCTTCCTCACCCACAGCTACGAGCACCACCTTTCCTCTCGCCTCCGGCGATGGCTTCAGCCGTAACCTGGGTCTGATACCATGTTGTCTCTTTGGGAAAAAATCTGGAACACTCTCTTGCTCTCTAGCTACAGCCCACAAGTATGACTAGATATACACAAGGGTGGGCCTTTGGGCCAAACCCATACACACACCCCGCACATACACTCAGCCCAATATATATCCTTAGTTCCTTACTAGGATGTTGATTGGTAGAAGTTTGCACCGTGCTTCTAAGTTATGTAACTGTTGTATTACTCAATCCAGTCAAATCTCCATTTCCTTACATAATAGGTGTTGAAGCCTTCAACTGTAGGACGTGAGATGGTTTTGGTCCTTTAGGCATCACTTTCATAATAGTACAGGGACAAAACATACATCTTCTATTGGTACTAATGGGGCATAATGTCAAAAAGGAATTTGATAGCGAGAGGCCAATGAGGTCAAACGAGTCAAACTCCAACAAAACGAGCCTTTCGTCATATTATTGTATGAATTACAGAAGGTAGTTGTAACATGTTAATTATTTCGGGGTTGAAACATTTCGTTGTTGCAACATCTCCACTACATATGATTCTATTTTTTGTATGTAACACGAGTTTGCATATAAACATTTCGGGGTTTAAAGATTTTTGATACTGGTCATCAGATAGTGTATATTTCCGCATGTATATGTGGACTTCTGTTCATTTCTTTTTCCTGCTCAATTATTCCTTGTACCATTTTTAAGTGGAAAATAGTAGGGAAGACACTACTGCTCTTCTAGAAATTGTTTGATGGAAAATGTACAATGGAGGGTGGGCAGCCAGAGCTACCTTACAAAGTATCTAAGTACTATTGCATTCCCTCTTTGAGGCTAGGTTTTACTCTATACGTATCCTTAGCAAAGTATTCTTTGAACATCCTAAAACATTCTGGAGCTAATGGAATCACAGTAACATGATCATATCCCCAAAAGTGTTGCAGTCCTTCCCCAAAAGATCTCTGTAACTCTGTTATAGAGCCTATCAAGTAGGAGTGAGAAAACAGCCTATGTTTACATTCACAATATGGCTTCCATATCCAGGACATAGGGGTGGGATAAGGATCATGATTGGTTGTATTCTTGTAACTTTCTTGCTGGAAAGTTTTGTGGGCAAGGGTCTTTTTTTTCCAGCAACAAAAAACTTCGTTGCTGAAGACCCTTGCCCGCAGTGAGTTTCTAGGAACCATCATCATCAAAGTAGCTGAATTGATCATGAATAATGACAAGGTTGTTGCATTGCTAAGGGCAAAAAAAGGTTGTTGCATTGAGAGGATGCCATAGAAGACAGGGGAGGGTGAAACATGTCACATATAGATTCATAGGTTAAGGCCTTCTGAATGGTGGTCTCCTCATCAATAGTAAAATAGTGCAACTGGGGGGGGGGGGATTTAGATTGCATTGTATGATCAGACCATGTGTCCTACCAAAACCTAACAGTATCACCTCTCCCAACATCACATTTAGCCAAAGGCTGAAATTGGTCCCATGGAGACATACAATCTCTCCACCAAAAGGAGCAGCATCTGCCAAAGTGTTGTGGAGGCCGACATGTCAGAGTAATGAGCTTGCTAGATGAAGTTCATCCCAGGGATGTTCTGCTTGCTGAAGAATATGTATACTCTCAGATGAAGTACCTCTACGCCACATGACTTGGGCCTACATGCAAGACCTCATTTGACAAGACATTTACCTTGCTATCAATATCTTTGCCTACATAGATAACATTTGTACCATTTTCTTAGTGAAGGTCTGAAGCATAACAAAATTGATATATATGGTGCTTTAATTGCTTTCTGCAAGTTAGAATTAATATAATTTGTCTTTGTACGACAACACATGTCTTGAGTTGATCAGATTTAATGATAATCTGATGTGCATAGTGTATTTATTTGTTTCCACCGTAATCATACAGTAGGAATATACCTGTTTCTTAGATTGAGAAACAAATATTTAGTTGTTGTGAATGGTGGATGTTCAAACCATGTTGTTTCTTATTATAACATATCCATGTGTTCTTTTTGCAGTGGGGAAAAAATTCAAGATATTGTCTGGCCGAAAACCATAGAAATCGAAAGAAGAGTGAAATGGGGGGATTTCAAAAAATTCCTCAAGGATCTTCGTCACTCTCAAAACCGGTCGATAATGGTAAGATTATTTTCTTACATTATAGATGATTCATCCTTGTTCTTATGATTTGACATTCTCCCCCTATAGGATTATTTACTATTATGCTGAAATGAGTTTGAAATTGTATGTGACATACCTAGAGAACTACTCCCTCCGTTCCTAAATACAAGACTATTTAGAGATTTTAATATGGACTACATACAGATGTATATAGCGTATTTTAGAGTGTAGATTCGCTCATTTTGCTCCATATGTAGTCCATATTGGAATCTCTAAGAAGACTTTATATTTTGGAACGGAGGGAGTATGTGTTCTGTAGCGTCATTTTTCTTCCATCATAAGTTTTACTAGTTGATGAAACATCACAGAAATAAACCTGAACTAATATTTACTTGCAATCAATATTCTATTAGGTAATTTCCCTGTGCTTGAATGCTGAGTCTTCGAAAGATGGCTTAGAGGGAATGAAGGAGGTAACGTTGACACTTGATTTTCCATTTCCAGCCTTTGTAGGGTATGGACATTCAGAATATTATGTTTAAGGTATTTATGACACTGATGCAGGTTGCAAAGATGTTAAAAGTGAACAAAAGAATTGGTTTAGCAACAATAGAAGATGATACATGTATTTATGTATGTCCCGGACAGAAGGAGATAATAACAGTCCTTCAAAAATATGGTTTCTGGAAAGGCGCGTCAACAGTCCATACAAACCAAGACTCTTTAATCGGTTTTGTGGTACGGGACCGAAGATCACCGGTAAACACAAGCACAGGAGAGAAAAGCATTGACAAAATACAAGAAATTGGGGTTACTCATGTGGAAGCACAACAAGTGATATATGGTAAGCTTGTATTATCTATTAGTCCACATACATGGAAGTCTTATTCTCTCACTGTCCTCCTCTGGTAGTTGCTGATCATGCACATCATCCTTCTCTTCTTTCAGATCAACGATCATACCCTGTTCACCCTCTTCATGTTCCAGTAGATGATGGCATATATTTTCGGCGTCCTCCTCTGGTACTAGCAGAGCAAGGCGCATATCGTCCATATCCTCCTCCTGGACTACTAAGTCATGACTTTCATGCTCGGCATCCTCCTCCTGGACTACCAGGTCAAGGGTTACATCCTCGACATCCTCCTCATGCCCCAGAATGTCAAGGCGTCTTTCACTCGCATGCTCCTTGCGCAAGAGACCAAGGTTTCATTTCCCATCATCCACCCAATTTTGCACCAGGATATTTGAGGCCCTCAACTGGTCATGGAAACAACAATGGTATTTCTCCTGACTAGCAACATTGGATGTTTAGCGAATGGCATGAGACTGACTATGTGATTGCAGGTTCACTACACTTGAGGCCACCTAGCGGTTCTGCTCCTGGTCATGTGTGGCCTCCCATGTCGCATCCAGGGTCCAGGAACGATCGTTATGGTTTTGAAAGATCGAAAGGTTTCTCCCGCTCTAGCTCCACATATTACTCTAGATACGACAATGGCTCAGGTAGCAGGCCTCGCAACTAAAGTCATTGATGAAAGCGTAGCCTTGTCCCAAACAACATTCTGAATGATTTATCTTAGATTGGTGTATTCAGAAGTACAAGCCAGACACCAAGACATGGATTCTTGTTTTCTTTCCCTTTTGGACCAGTTACTCCCAATATCTGCAGAACAGAATTCTTGATGTGTACAATGATGTATTACTATGTATCAACTGGCATTGCTACATGTATCTTAAGATTTGGTGCTCAATGATGTTATTATGTATTTTTCTGGATAAGCCATAGGAAGTTTTCTTCTGAATAGTTGAAGTGTGTCATAGTGAACTACTACTACGGCATGGTAGATATGGCGATGGAACAAGTCCTCTAAGTCTCGTCCCTGTCTTGGAACTAATTCTACTAAAAAGCTTGTCAAACACCTCCCTCCTTGTCGACTGCCAGCCGGTTGCCCAATAAGCTTGGCTTCGAATATAGAATCGTGGTAAGCTACACCGCAGTTGGAGTTTCTTAGGTGGTGTTGCCGGTTGTGAGTGTTTTTTCCCACATTGGCTGCTCTCTTTATTATAATTGTTCCCTTGACATAAATAGATTTTTTTAAAAATTGGATGCTAAGTATTAAAAAGCTAGCTCAAATGGAGAGTTTTAGGGAGGTTCCATCACTGCAGCCAAGAGGGTGTGTAACAGAATGGCCCATGAACTAGCTGCTTACGCTAGGAGATTTGGGGACAGTGTTACCGTTGCTGATGTCCCAGTTTCGCTCAGGCGCCTCCTCCAGGAGTAATGTAATGCTAGTCAGTAATGTAATTGGCCTGGGCCTTTTCTAGAAAAAAAGTTTTGAAAAGCTAGTTGATTTTCATTTGGGTAACAGTCGGTTTTTCGCCCATTCTGTTTTTTTTTTTGAGGGCACAACGTGTATGTGCGCACATTTCCTCTGTCCTGATTGTATCCCTTCTCGTCTGCCTTTGATTTGGGTCATAGCCAAGTTTCCCCCTACTACTAACTGGCCCAAAACTTGAGAAAAGAAAATCTAACGGTTGTGATCTTCTGGACCCAATAAGAACAACTTCAACAGCTCACCTAAAAAACTTTCCGTAAAAGTCGTTTTACGATGTCTGTATAATTTAGAGGAACTTGTCAGAAGACAACTTTTTTTAATTCCCGTAAACATCTTTCACTAAAATCATTTTTCTTATATTTTTTCATTAAACAAGCCTAGCTAATGGCCTATGGCCCGCAAGTCAGTGACACATGTGACGGTGACTGACAAGGTGGCGTGGCAGCGATGATGATGGTGGCCGGCGAGGTGGCGTGGCGCCATGGCGCGAGGGTGTCCGGGCATGAAAGTTCAAGCGGTTTCAGGCCGCTAAAATTATACATAAAGATCATCTTTCCACAAACATAAGGAGAGTTATTGGCAATTATAGAGGATCCCGTAAAAAAAATTTAGGGGAGCTATTGAAGAGCTATTTTTGCCTCAACCTCTTGTAAACAATTGTGTTTTTAATCATATGGGGACTATTAGAATTGCTTGAACACCCGATGGGTAAACAACTTTGGTTGACTGCTCTGCACGGAAGGCTGAGCCTACATGGGTTGATGGTAGACATTTGTCTCTATAGTACTTTAAGAAAATATATAGGTTTTCATGTTTTACTTTTCTTCTCTTCATCTCTTCGTCCAACATTCCCTGCATGTGATAATCAATCACCTTAATCTACCCCCTAACCAATTTTATTTTAATTTATTTGCCAATCTTCTCATCAAACTATAAGATAAATCACGAGCACGATTTGAAATATTACACAATCGCATTAATATAGGCAGGTAATCATAAGTTAAATATTATTTATACCCAGTTGCAACGCACGGACATTGTCCTACTAAAAAAAAACCACCTGTTTGTAAGAAAAACCTTGAACACGAGCATATAAACAATGGGACAACTAACGTACCTGTGCACGTTGATGACACATGACAAAGGAAAAGAGTAAGGCAAGATACTCAGATCTGGAGAGCTAAGATGGTCCCTGAGGGAAGGGTCACATTGTTGCCGACGGCCCGTATTGCACCATGTGAAACTGTAATTGACACCCCCTTGTCGGTGTCAAAACCGGCAGATCTCGGGTAGGGGGTCCCGAACTGTGCGTCTAAGGATCGAAGGTAACAGGAGACAGGGACACGATGTTCACCCAGGTTCGGGCCCTCTTGATGGAGGTAATACCCTACTTCCTGCTTGATTGACTTTGATGAATATAGGGGTTACAAGGGTTGATCTACCTCGAGATCATAATGGCTAAACCCTAGATGTCTAGCATGTATGATTATGATTGCCTCTACGGACTAAACCATCCGGTTTATATAGACACCGGAGGGGCCTAGGGTTGTACAGAGTCGGTTTACAGAGAAAGGAATTTTCATATCCGAACGCCAAGCTTGCCATCCACGCAAAGTAGAGTCCCATCCGGACACGGGGGAAAGCCTTCTATCTTGTATCTTCGCGGCCCCTTAGTCCGGCCCATGTCACATAGCCCGGACGCCCGAGGACCCCCTAATCCAGGACTCCCTCAGTAGCCCCTGAACCAGGCTTCAATGACGATGTGTCCGGCGCACAGATTGTCTTCGGCATTGCGAATACTTCAAAGTAGTTGATCAACAAGAACTTTGTTCGGATCTGTTTTAACATTCACAACCTGACTGCCACAAAGGCATAATACTTAATCAAAAAACACGATATGTCTTCACTGATAGTTTTGCTGGCGAGACGTTACGTCTGGCCTCTTTATTATTTTGAATCATTTTTCAATCTCCCGTTTCGCGTTTCGAGACGCAACCTCCGGTGACATGTCTTGTCAAAGCAGAGATCGTGTCCCCTTATCACAGAATTCTCATTAATACGGGTTTCGGTAATCCAACCATGTTGTCCGCACGACCCCTTGGGAATAGGCGAGTTTTAAGGCTCGTGGGGGGGACGCTCTATATTCACTGCCTTTATAAGGAGATAAGAACCCACCTTTTCACCCCACGCCCTCTTATTCCTCAGCCCATCCGCCCTCGAGCTCCAGCGCCAAGCTTCAATCCTTTCCGTCCCCAGAAAACACTCCAGCCATGTCTGGATCTGGAGCGCAGGGCAAGTGGATGGCCTCCTCTGTCACGGAGGGGAACATCAAGGAGCTCCGGGAAGCGGGGTATCTAGCCAAGGAAATCGCCCACCGGCTTCCGGCCAAGAAGCAGATCGTCCCTACTCCGGAGCCCAATGAGAGGGTAGTATTCATCCCTCATTTCCTTTGTGGATTAGGGTTCCCCCTCCATCCTGTCGTTCGCGGCCTTATGTTTTACTACGGGCTAGATTTCCATGATCTAGCCCCGGATTCTTTCCTCAACATTTCGGCGTTCATCGTCATGTGTGAGGCATTCCTCCGCATCCCTCCCCACTTCGGCCTATGGCTCAAGGTCTTCAATGTGAAGCCAAAAGTGGTGGATGGTCAACATGTGGAGTGCGGCGGCGCCATGGTGAGCAAGCTCCCCAATGTCACTTGGCCCAAAGGCACCTTCGTGGAGACTGTGAAGGGGTGGCAGCAGGAGTGGTTCTACGTCACGGAACCCCATGACTCCACATGGGCCGCCGCACCCGAGTTCAAGTCCGGACCTCCACTGCGGCTGACATCCTGGCTCAACAAGGGTCTGGACTAGGCGTCATCTGACGAGGTGATGACGCTGCAGAAGCGCATCAAAAGTATGGTAGACAAGAACAACAGTCTTGCCAGCGCAGTCCAGGTAATGCTCTTTCGCCGGATTCTCCCCTGCCAACGCTAGACTCAGCATATGTGGGAGTTCAATCCGGCCGGTCCCCGAACCCTGCAGCGGTTCTTTGGCACGAAGCACGAAGACATGTGGAAGCTGCTGTTCAAGACCCAAAAGACGTGGCCGAAAATGACCGATGACCTCGGCCTTGACTATACTCAGGCCGCGTCTCCCGTAAGTTTTACAATAACTTTACTATTTGTAAATCCAAGGGGCATACTAAGCTTTCCATTCTTCCCAGAGGGCTGGACGAAGAAGGCGGAGCGGATTCACTGTCCGGCTCCGCTACCTGAAGAGCCAGTCATCCCTCTGCTAACGAGGATGCTAGTTCTGGCGCCATATCAGGCGCCGGAAAAGAAGGCCAAGAAGAAGGGCAAGGAGGCCAAAAGTGGCCTCTGCCGCAAAGGCGCTTCGGACGTAGTGTCCGAAGACATCGAGACTCACTCCTCCCCCAATGAAGGCGAAGAGGAGGAGGAAGAGAGTAATTCTCCCCTTAAGGGGGAAAAGAAGAAAAGGGGGCTTCCGCAGACCTGGAGGCGGAGGCGTCCAAGAAAGGGAGAATCTCCCTTACGGATGATTCCGAGTCGGATGCCGACGACATCCATGAGTGGCGCCCCAGGCTGAAGCCCCTTGCCGGATCGTAAGTACCCAAAGGCACTTGTACTTATATATATATATACATCCGATTTTCTGCTTTGTGATTTTAATAGACTGAATTACGTGCTGCAGTCCGGCTCGGGTTCTCCCCCAGTGATCCTCATCTTCGGGGAATTCGCTAGGTCCCAACATGATGGATAGCAAGTCGCCTCCGACGGCCTCCCCCCAATGCTACGGACAATGCTGAAGTGTTGTCTCGAAGGACCCTTCCGAGTCAGGGAGAGGTGCGGGAGGCCGTCAAGGTGGCGCCAGAGGGCGATACCTCTGCTGTCTGACACATGGGGAAATCGACCCCATGGAGACTGGCGACGGGGGCCATGCCCAATTCGGCCCCCAATTGAATATTATTCCAGAGACCCACATGGCTCCGGAATGAGGTGAGCAGCCTTCTTCGAAAGAAGGGGGTGCGCCAACTCCACCGGCGACCTCTGTCCATCCGGAGGCACCGGATACTCTGGTGGGAGCGCTTCAGAGCGCTTCCATTGTGGAGGAACACCGTATCCTTATGGGTACGGTGGTTGAGAGGGTTCGGTCCGCTAAAAGCGGATTGAACGAGGCATGTGCTAGCCTTCTGACAGGCTTTGAGGTATGTGATGTAACTATATAAAAAAGAATGCTTGTGTACATATAGTAGCCCCTGAGACTCTGTTCGGCGTTCATGAAGAAAGGACGGATAGGGGATCAAAAAGTTTTTCCAGGAGACTAACATATATGTCTATTTGAACAAATAGGCTTCGATGCTAGCGGCGACCTCCCATGCCGCCGAAGTCTCCAAACTAAAGCAGAGGTTGGAGCAGGCTGACGAGGAGCACATCCGTGCCAACAAACAACTGGAGGACAAACAAGGTATGCAAATACCTATTCATATCTGAAAATGATATGAGTTGTTACGTTATCTTGCTGATCGTGTTGTTATGATGCTCATAGGCGACGCGTCTGAGGTCGAAACCCTAAAGAACACGCTGGCCGAAGCCCAGAAGAAGGCGGAAGAGGAACGACCCGCCCGCCAAAAACACGAACCAAGGGTGGAGGAAGTCCAGCAAGAGCGCAAGCACGCCAAAAGTAAATGCGAGTCCTTGGAGCGCAAGGTTGCGGATCGAGATTCTGAACTTGCTAAGGCCCTCCAAAGCGCACAGGAGACCCGGGCTGAGTCCCAGGGCGCCCTTCGGGAGATCCAAGAGGCGAAACAGATCGCGGCGGGTAAGGCCTTTAATATGCAAAGAAAATTTGTGAGGAGAAGGTACATCTTACTGACCCGGGTTTGGAGTTCTCTAGGAGCATTTGCGGATCTGCTCCGGAGTGTTGCTGATGCTGCGGAGTTCTTACGAGCCGAAGAGGGGAGCTCAACGGAGAAGCTGTTCTGGTCGCAATACCTTGCGCCAGAGCATCCAGTGCCCCTTAGCGATCAGCTGAACAACTGACCGAACTGCATAGATTGGCTATGAAGTATTTTATAATCCATCTGTGGCCTACCGAACCCATACCCAGCAGTTACTTCGGGCTCGTGAAGCGGCTGGTCAATGCCTGCTCCCAACTTGATGCCGTAAAGCGGTCGGTCTGCATCGATGGTGCACGGATGGCCTTCGCCCGTGTCAAGGTGCAGTGGGCAAAGATGAACACCGTCAAGCTCGAGACCGAGGGACCGCCCGTAGGCAAAGAGCACCACACGCCGGAGCAGTATTTCGATGATGTCCTGGAAGGATACCGCATTGTAGAGGGCCAGTGTTTGAAGGACATCATTTTTGAATGAATGTATCTATGTTGTCCAATCCTGTATTATGGAACAAGACCTATAGATGATATGTTGCTTGCTTTATTTTAAAATGTTTCCTCCTGTGTGTCCGTTTACGATATCTGAGAGTTGGCCAGTCGTCGGCTTCAGCCCCCACGTAGGTAGTTCGGGGGTGTTCGAGATAGCACATAAACACACTTGACCCAACGGCTTGGTCTATGAAGGAGGTGTTAGTGCGGCGAACCAGGCAGTCGGACTATGTGGCTTTATCGCTCTCACTTAGCCATAGGAGTTTTACAATGTGGGCGCAACCCCTAGTATTGTTCGATTATCCGAACTTGGGTGTTGTGGATGCCCGGCCGGGTGAAGGCCGGCCTATCGCGTAATGCGGAAAAAATCGCAAGAGATTTATACTTAGTCGCCGAATAGCTGACCAGCTCTCGCCGCATCATGACAGTCAGCTTTCGGCTTTCTCTACTGAGGTGTTTATTCGGATGAACCGGAAACACAATCGCAGTAGTTCTCCCTTTACTACCTTAGCTGAACAAGGCAGAACGTAAGGCAGTAACCGCAGGAGCCGGGCAACCCAACTATTGACCAAAGACATGATTCGGAGCCGACGCATATAATGCTATGGTCGGGACGCCGAATTGCACTATGAAAGTGTTCGGACTTTATTTTATATTTAAGAAATGTATGTGGCTCAATAGAGCCCCTGGAGATTTAAGTCGTACCGAGGTGTACATGACAATCGGAGAAAAACAGGGAAATACATATTAAGAGGTAAGCCAGTACCACATGGGTTGGGCTAGAAACTGTTTCCATTATAGTCTGATTGATACATCAAAACGTATTGGTACAAATAGTGCGGTAAGCAACAAGGCTATTTTACATGCCGAGCACAAGGGAAAGCTGTGTACGTGTCTTGAAAATGGACGAGGTGATCTTTAAAGACCCTTTAGGTACTCTGCCACGCGTCTACCCTGCTTTTCTCCTTGGTGTATTGTCCTTCGAGAGGATCAATGATTGTTGTTTTCATGGTAGGCCCCGAAAAGAGGCCTTGGTACCGTCGACAAGGTGATGTGGGTTGTAAGGAACCTGGAAAAATAAATAGAAGAGAAAAAGGAAATATGAATGTCCGGATAAGGTCTAGCCGTATTGTGGACTTTATCTTTATTATGCCTCCAGCCTTTCCCATGGTATCTTTAGTGCATAGTTATGTACACGTGGTACATATGCCACAATTTGGTAGGGACTGAGATGGAGGCCGAATTGCTAATCGAGCTCTTGGTGACCTGGACTGTCGTACTGTGGGGTAGTTCGGACTCGTTTGATAGTGTCCGGGGACTTGGCCATCGATGTAACAGTTGGCTTGATAAGGCTGCCCTGTACTTCCACTGCCAGGGCCATGGTGTGCTCCTCAGTACAGAGGGAGTGTTCCATGTTTCCATTGACTGTTATAACACCACGTGGTCCGGGCATCTTGAGTTTGAGATAGGCATAGTGTGGGACCGCATTGAAGTGAGTGAACGCGGTTCATTCGAGCAGTGCATGGTAGCCACTGCGGAAGGGGACGATGTCGAAGATCAAGTTTTCACTTCGGAAGTTGTCTGACGAACCGAAGACGACCTCCAATGTTATTGAGCCCGTGCAGTGGGCCTCTACACTAGGTATTACTCCTTTAAAGGTAGTTTTAGTGGGCTTTATTCTTGACGGATCAATACCCATCTTGCAGACTGTGTCCTGATAGAGCAGGCTAAGGCTGCTGCCGCCGTCCATGAGGACTCGTGTAAGGTGGAATCCGTCAATGATTGGGTCGAGAACAAGTGCGGGCGAACCTCCATGACGGATACTGGTCGGATGGTCCCTACAATCAAAGGTGATCGGACAGGCCGACCATGGGTTGAATTTTGGGGCGACTTGCTCTATTGCATAGACGTCCCTTAGCGCACGCTTGCGCTTCCTCTTAGGGATATGAGTAACGTATATCATATTCACCGTTTTGACTTCGAGGGGAAATTTCTTATGTCCCCCTGTGTTCGGTGGACGAGGCTCCTCGTCGTCGTCCTCGCTGGGCGACCCTTTCTCCTTATGTTCGATATTTAACTTACCAGCCTGTTTAAAGACCCAACAACTTCTGTTGGTATGATTGGCAGGCTTGTTGGGGGTACCGTGAATCTGGCAGGGTCGATCGAGTATTCGGTCCAAGCTAGATGAGCCCTTTCTGTTTCTTTTGAATGGCTTCTTCCGCTGACCGGACTTGGAGCCGCTGAATCCGGCGTTGACCGTCATGTCTTCGGTATTGTTATTGTTGCTTCGACGCTTGTGTTTGTTGCGTCGGGTCCTGCCGTTGCTATTCCTGGCTTCGGAACTACCGGGTTCGCTTGTACTATTACTGCTACGGGCTAGCCAGCTGCCTTCGCCCGCGCAAAAGCGGGTCATGAGTGCTGTCAGGGCTGCCATGGACTTCGGCTTCTCTTGGCCGAGGTGTCGGGTGAGCCATTCATCGCGAATGCTATGTTTAAAGGCCGCTAGGGCTTCGGCATCTGGACAATCGACAATCTTGTTCTTTTTAAGGAGGAACCTAGTCCAGAAGTTTCTGGCTGACTCTCTGGGCTGCTGGACAATATGACTGGGGTCATCAGCATCTGGAGGCCGGATATAGGTGCCTTGGAAGTTGTCTCTAAAGGCATCCTTCAGGTCTTCCCAGCTTCCAATAGAGTTTTCTGGGAGGCTGTTTAACTAGTGCCGAGCTGGCCCCTTAAGTTTTAGGGGAAGGTATTTGATGGCGTGTAGATCATCACCACGAGCCATGCGAATGTGGAGAATAAAATCTTCAACCCATACCGCGGGATTTGTTGTGCCGTCATATGATTCAATGTTCACGGGTTTAAACCCTTCTGGGAACTGGTGCTCCATTACCTCATCGGTGAAGCATAAGGGGTGTGCGGCGCCTCTGTATAGCCCATGTCACGACGCAGTTCGGATGAAGTCCGTATGCGGTTTTCGGCCCGGGCGTGGTTATGCTTGTCGCGCCAGGCTTGATAGCCGTCTTCTCGCGCCGGGGCACGCCCCCGCGATCCGTAGATTGATCTGGTCTGACCTCCTCTATTTTCCATTTCCTGTCGTAGGTCATATGTGTATCCCCAAGCTGTTGTTTCTTTGCTTTTACGGCGAGGTGGTGCGGGCTGGTGTTCGGCTTGAGTTGTTGTTCTGTCTCGGACACGGGGTGGTCGGTCAGGTCTGTCAGCCGCATTACACGCTGGTGGTATGGGCTCCAGCGCCTCATCGTCGAATTGGGGTAGCATCTTACGCTTTGGGTAACTCTTGGTTGGGCGTTCGAGGCCGTATTCTTCGGCTGCCAGGATATTAGTCCATCTGTCGTTGAGCAGATCTTGTTCATCTTGAAGCTGTTGTTGCTTCTTTTTTAGGCTTTGTGCAATGGCTATTAGCCGGCGCTTAAAGAGCGCCTTGTTCAAGGGGTTCTTCTGGCACGATGAAATCTTTGTTGCCGAGGCTTACATCGTCTTCAGAGAGTGGTAGATAGTTGCTATCCTACAAGTCCTCGTTCCCTATTGGCTCGTCAGGGTCAACTTGCCCGTCCTCCCGATCATCCTGTTCGGATGTTGGTTCGATGGGGGCTTCTTGGTCTTCAGCGTTCTCCAGAGTACTATTGTCTCCGGTGCCAGTATTGCTATCTTTTTTGCGACACAATTTAGACCGGCGTCACTGACGTCGATGCTTTGGTGGTATCTCAGGAGGTTCATCCTCGACCGGATCCTTCTCATCGTTGTCGTCGCCTTCTTTAGGTGTGTCCACCATGTACACGTCATATGAGGAAGTGGCCGCCCAGCGTCCGGTGAACGGCGGGTTTTGGGCCTGCTCCTCTCCGGCATCGTTGTCCATATCGTCGATGTCTTCAGAGGCGTAATTGAGCATGTTGGTTAAATCCTTGACAGTGGCTATGAAGTGGGTGGTGGGTGAGAAGTAAAATTCCCTGCTTTCAGCCCCTAGTCCGGGCTGGGCGCAATTCGGAAGTGATTCCTCTATGATGACGAGGGATCGTATTAAGTCCAAAGCCTCGTTTAGGAGCGAGCTTTGGACGGGGAAGCGGGAGTCCGTAGATTAGGGAGGGACAGAAGTTCCCTGGCCGAGCTCACATGACGTGCACTTCGAGGGTTCGGAGCTAGTGTTTGGAGAGGAGTCCGGCTTTATGATGACAGAGGGAGCCTGACGTAACTCCAGGCCTACCGTGTTGGGGAACGTTGCAGAAAATTAAAAATTTTCCTACGGTTTCACCAAGATCCATCTATGAGTTCATCTAAGCAACGAGTCATGGAAGAGAGATTGCATCTACATACCACTTGTAGATCGAGTGCGGAAGCGTTCAAGGGAAGGGTGATGATGGAGTCGTACTCGCCGTGATTCAGATAACCGATGACCAAGTGCTGAACGGACAGCACCTCCGCGTTCAACACACGTACGGGACGGACGACGTCTCCTCCATCTTGATCCAGCAAGGAGGAAGGAGAGGTTGAGGAAGATTGCTCCAATGGCAGCACGACGGCGTGGTGGTGTTGGTGCAGCAGTACTCCGACAGGGCTTCGCCAAGCACGTAACGGAGGAGGAGAGGTGTTGGGGAGGGGAGGGGCTGCGCCTTAGATTGTGTCCAGCAGCCCTCCCCTCACCCCTCTATTTATAGGGGAAGGGGCAAGGGGGGCCGACCCCTCTAGATGGGATCTAGAGGGGGGGCGGCGGCCAGGGAGGGAGGACTTGCCCCCCAAGCAAGGGGGGGCGCCCCCTTTAGGGTTTTCCCCCCAACCCTAGGCGCATGGGCCCAAGGGGGGGCGCCCAGCCCTCCAGGCTGGTTCCTGCCCTTGCAGCCCATGAGGCCCTCCGAGAGGGGTGGCCCCTCCCGGTGGACCCCCGGAACCTCTCCGGTGGCCCCGGTACAATACCGATATGCCCCCGAAACTTTCCGGTGTCCGCATGACAACTTCCCATATATAAAACTTCACCTCCGGACCATTCTGGAACTCCTCGTGACGTCCGGGATCTCATCCAGGACTCCGAACAACATTCAGTAATCACATACAAGTCTTCCTAATAACCCTAGCGTCACCGAACCTTAAGTGTGTAGACCCTACGGGTTCGGGAGACATGCAGACATGACCGAGACGACTCTCCGGTCAATAACCAACAGCGGGATCTGGATACCCATGTTGGCTCCCACATGTTCCACAATGATTTCATCGGATGAACCACGATGTCGTGGATTTGATCAAACCCCGTATACAATTCCCTTTGTCAATCGGTATGTTACTTGCCCGAGACTCGATCGTTGGTATCCCAATACCTCGTTCAGTCTCGTTACCGGCAAGTCACTTTACTCGTACCGTAATGCATGATCCCGTGACCAACCACTTGGTAACTTTTAGCTCATTATGATGATGCATTACCGAGTGGGCCCAGAGATACCTCTCCGTCATACGGAGTGACAAATCCCAGTCTCGATCCGTGTCAACCCAACAGACACTTTCGGAGATACATGTAGTGCACCTTTATAGTCACCCAGTTACGTTGTGACATTTGGTACACCCAAAGCACTCCTACGGTATCCGGGAGTTACACGATCTCATGGTCTAAGGAAAGATACTTGACATTGGAAAAGCTCTAGCAAACGAACTACACGATCTTGTGCTATGCTTAGGATTGGGTCTTGTCCATCACATCATTCTCCTAATGATGTGATCCCGTTATCAATGACATCCAATATCCATAGCCAGGCAACCATGACTATCTTTTGATCAACGAGCTAGTCAACTAGAGGCTTACTAGGGACATATTATGGTCTATGTATTCACACGTGTATTATGATTTCCGGATAATACAGTTATAGCATGAATAAAGACAATTATCATGAACAAAGAAATATAATAATAATACTTTTATTATTGCCTCTAGGGCATATTTCCAACAGTCTCCCACTTGCACTAGAGTCAATAATCTAGTTACATTATGATGAATCGAACACCCATAGAGTTCTGGTGTTGATCATGTTTTGCTCGCGATAGAGGTTTAGTCAACGGATCTGTGACATTCAGATCCTTATGTACTTTGCAAATTTCTATGTCTCCATCTTGAACATTTTCACGGATGGAGTTGAAGCGACGCTTGATGTGCCTGGTCTTCTTGTGAAACCTGGGCTCCTTTGCAAGGGAAATAGCTCTAGTGTTGTCACAGAACAGTTTGATTGGCCCCGACGCATTGGGTATGACTCCTAGGTCGGTGATGAACTCCTTCACCCAAATTGCTTCATGCGCTGCCTCCAAGGCTGCCATGTACTCCGCTTCACATGTAGATCCCGCCACGACGCTCGCTTGCGGTTGCACCAGCCATCTTGCTCCACCATTCAACATATACACGTATCCGGTTTGTGACTTAGAGTCATCAGATCGTGTCAAAGCTAAGCGTCGGCGTAACCCTTTACGACGAGCTCTTCGTCACCTCCATAAGCGAAACATGTCCATTGTCCTTTTCGGTACCGGGATATTCTTGACCGTTGTCCGGTGTTCCTTGCGGGATTACTTTGGTACCTTCCTACCAAACTTACGGCAAGGTTTACATCTGATGCAGTACCTGACATGGCATACATAATAAATCCTATGGCTGAAGCATAGGGATGACACTCATCTCTTCTTTATCTTTTGCCGTGGTCGGGGGTGAGCCGAGCTCAATCTCACACCTTGCAACACAGGCAAGAACCCTTTCTTGGACTGATCCATTTTGAACTTCTTCAAAATCTTATCAAGGTATGTGCTTTGTGAAAGACCTATAGGGCGTCTCGATCTATCCCTATAGATCTTGATGCCTAATATGTAAGCAGCTTCTCCAAGGTCCTTCATTGAAAAACACTTATTCAAGTAGGCCTTAATGCTGTCCAGAAGTTCTATATCATTTCCCATCAAGAGTATGTCATCTACATATAATATGAGAAATGCTACAGAGCTCCCACTCACTTTCATGTAAACGCAGGCTTCTCCATAAGTCTGCATAAACCCAAACGCTTTGATCATCTCATCAAAGCGAATGTTCCAACTCTGAGATGCTTGCACCAGCCCATAAATGGATCGCGGGAGCTTGCATACTTTGTTAGCATTGTTAGGATCGACAAAACCTTCCGGCTGCATCATATACAGCTCTTCCTTAAGATGTCCGTTAAGGAATGCCGTTTTGACGTCCATCTGCCATATCTCATAATCATAGTATGCGGCAATTGCTAACATGATTCGGACGGACTTCAGCTTCGCTACGGGAGAGAATGTCTCGTCGTAGTCAATCCCTTGAACTTGTCGATAACCCTTAGCGACAAGTCGAGCTTTATAGATGGTAACATTTACATCCGCGTCCGTCTTCTTCTTAAAGATCCATTTGTTTTCTATCGCTCGCCGATCATCGGGCAAGTCTGTCAAAGTCCATACTTTGTTTTCATACATGGATTCTATCTCGGATTTCATGGCTTCAAGCCATTTGTTAGAATCTGGGCCCGCCATTGCTTCTTCATAGTTCGAAGGTTCACCATTGTCTAACAACATGATTTCCAGGACAGGGTTGTCGTACCACTCTGGTGCGGAACGTGTCCTTGTGGACCTATGAAGTTCAGTAGCAACTTGATCCGAAGTACCTTGATCATTATCATTATTTTCCTCTTCAGTTGGTGTAGGCATCACAGGAACATTTTCCTGAGCTGCACTACTTTCCCGTTCGAGAGGTAGTACTTCATCGAGTTCTACTTTCCTCCCACTTACTTCTTTCGAGAGAAACTCTTTTTCCAGAAAGCATTCGTTCTTGGCAACAAAGATCTTGCCCTCGGATCTTAAGTAGAAGGTATACCCAACGGTTTCCTTAGGGTATCCTATGAAGACGCATTTTTCCGACTTGGGTTCGAGCTTTTCAGGTTGAAGTTTCTTGACATAAGCATCGCATCCCCAAACTTTTAGAAACGCGACTTAGGTTTCTTCCCAAACCATAATTCATACGGTGTCTTCTAAACGGATTTAGACGGTGCCATATTTAAAGTGAATGTAGCTGTCTCTAGAGCGTATCCCCAAAATGATAGCGGTAAATCGGTAAGAGACATCATAGACCGCACCATATCCAATAGAGTGCGATTACGACGTTCGGACACACCGTTACGCTGAGGTGTTCCAGGCGGCGTGAGTTGTGAAACGATTCCACATTTCCTTAAGTGTGTGCCAAATTCATGACTTAAATATTCTCCTCCACGATCTGATCGTAGAAACTTTATCTTTCGGTCACGTTGATTCTCTACCTCATTCTGAAATTGCTTGAACTTTTCAAAGGTCTCAGACTTGTGTTTCATTAAGTAGACATACCCATATCTACTCAAGTCATCAGTGAGAGTGAGAACATAACGATATCCTCCGCGAGCCTCAACGCTCATTGGACCGCACACATCGGTATGTATGATTTCCAACAAGTTGGTTGCTCGCTCCATTGTTCCGGAGAACGGAGTCTTGGTCATTTTGCTCATGAGTCATGGTTCGCATGTGTCAAATGATTCATAATCGAGAGACTCTAAAAGTCCATCAGCATGGAGCTTCTTCATGCGCTTGACACCAATATGACCAAGGTGGCAGTGCCACAAGTATGTGGGACTATCGTTATCAACTTTACATCTTTTGGTATTCACACTATGAATATGTGTAATATTACGCTCGAGATTCATTAAGAATAAACCATTGACCATAGGGGCATGACCATAAAACATATCTCTCATATAAATAGAACAACCATTATTCTCGGATTTAAATGAGTAGCCATATCGTATCAAACGAGATCCAGATACAATGTTCATGCTCAAACTTGGCACCAAATAACAATTATTAAGGTTTATAACTAATCCCGTGAGGTAAATGTAGAGGTAGCGTGCGACGGCGATCACATCGACCTTGGAACCATTCCCGACGCAAGATCACCTCGTCGCCCTTCGCCAGATCTCCGTTTATTCCGCAGCTCTGCTGTGAGTTACAAATATGAGCAACGGCACCGTATCAAATACCGGGAGTTACTACAGTACTAGTAAGGTACACATCAATTACATGTATATCAAATATACCTTTGGTGTTGCCGGCCTTCTTATCCGCTAAGTATTTGGGGCAGTTCCGCTTCCAGTGACCCTTCCCCTTGCAATAAAAGCACTCAGTCTCAGGCTTGGGTCCATTCTTTGACTTCTTCCCGGCAACTGGCTTACCGGGCGCAGCAACATCCTTGCCGTCCTTCTTGAAGTTCTTCTTGCCCTTGCCCTTCTTCAACTTAGTGGTCTTATTGACCATCAACACTTGATGTTCTTTCTTGATTTCAACCTCTGCTGACTTCAGCATTGAAAATACTTCAGGAATGGTCTTCACCATCCCCTGCATTTTGTAGTTCATCACAAAGCTCGTGTAGCTTGGTGGGGGCGATGAAGGATTCTGTCAATGACCGCCTCATCGGGAGGTTAATGTCCACTGGGTCGGCGGTTGTGCAACCGGACATTTTGAGTACGTGCTCCTTGACAGAACTGTTTTCCTCCATCTTACAACTATAGAACTTGTCGGAGACTTCATATCTCTCGACCGGGCATGAGCTTGAAAACTAGTTTCAGCTCCTCGAACATCTCATATGCTCCGTGATGCTCAAAACGCTTTTGGAGCCCCGGTTCTAAGTGTAAAGCATGCCGCCTTGAGCGAGGGAGTAATCATCAGACGAGACTGCCAAGCATTCATAACGTCTTGGTTCTCTCAGGGACGGAGCGTCACCTAGCGGTCCTTCTAGGACATATTGTTTCTGGCAGCTATGAGGATGATCCTTAGGTTAGGACCCGATCCGTATAGTTGCTGCCATCATCTTTCAGCTTGGTTTTCTCTAGGAACGCGTTGAAGTTCATGTTGACATGAGCGTTGGCCATTTGATCTACAAGACATATTTGCAAAGGTTTTAGACTAAGTTCATGATAATTAAGTTCATCTAATCAAATTATTCAATGACCTCCCACTCAGATTAGACATCCCTCTAGTCATCTAAGTGTTACACGATCCGAGTCGACTAGGCCGTGTCCGATCATCACGTGAGATGGACTAGTCATCGTCGGTGAACATCTTCATGTTGATCGTATCTTCCATACGACTCGTGTTCGACCTTTCGGTCTCGTGTTCGAGGCCATGTGCGTACATGCTAGGCTCGTCAAGTTAACCCTAAGTGTATTGCATGTGTAAAACTGTCTTACACCCGTTGTATGTGAACGTAAGGATCTATCACACCCGATCATCACGTGGTGCTTCAAAACGACGAACTTTAGCAACGGTGCATAGTTAGGGGAGAACACTTCTTGAAATTGTTGTAAGGTATCATCTTATTTACTACAGTCATTCTAAGTAAACAAGATGCATAAACATAATAAACATCACATGCAATTATATAGTAGTGACATGATATGGCCAATATCATGTAGCTCCATTGATCTCCATCTTCGGTGCTCCATGATCATCTTGTCACCGGCATGACACAATGATCTCCATCATCATGATCTCCATCATCGTGTCTTCATGAAGTTGTCACGCCAACGACTACTTCTACTTCTATGGCTAACGCGTTTAGCAATAAAGTAAAGTAATTTACATGGCGTTCTTCAATGACACGCAGGTCATACAAAAAATAAAGACAACTCCTATGGCTCCTGCCGGTTGTCATACTCATCGACATGAAAGTCGTGATTCCTATTACAAGAACATGATCTCATACATCACAATATATCATTCATCATTCATCACAACTTCTGGCCATATCACATCACATGACAATTGCTGCAAAAACAAGTTAGACGTCGTCTAATTGTTGTTGCATCTTTTACGTGGCTGCAATTGGGTTCTAGCAAGAACGTTTTCTTACCTACGAATAACCACAACGTGATTTTGTCAACTTCTATTTACCCTTCATAAGGACCCTTTTCATCGAATCCGCTCCAACTAAAGTGGGAGAGACAAACACCCGCCAGCCACCTTATTCAACTAGTGCATGTCTGTCGGTGGAACCGGTCTCACGTAAGCGTACGTGTAAGGTTGGTCCGGGCCGCTTCATCCCACAATACCGCTGAAGCAAGAAAAGACTAGTAGTGGCAAGCAAGTTGATAAGATCCACACCCACAACAAAATTGTGTTCTACTCGTGCAATAGAGAACTACGCATAAACCTGGCTCTGATACCACTGTTGGGAACGTTGCAGAAAATTAAAAATTTTCCTACGGTTTCACCAAGATCCATCTATGAGTTCATCTAAGCAATGAGTCATGGAAGAGAGACTGCATCTACATACCACTTGTAAATCGAGTGCGGAAGCGTTCAAGGGAAGGGTGATGATGGAGTTGTACTCGCCGTGATTCAGATCACTGATGACCAAGTGCTGAACGGACAGCACCTTCGCGTTCAACACACGTACGGGACGGACGATGTCTCCTCCGTCTTGATCCAGCAAGGAGGAAGGAGAGGTTGAGGAATATTGCTCCAACGGCAGCACGACGGCGTGGTGGTGTTGGTGCAGCAGTACTCTGACAGGGCTTCGCCAAGCACGTAACGGAGGAGGAGAGGTTTTGGGGAGGGGAGGGGCTGCGCCTTAGGTTGTGTCCAGCAGCCCTCCCCTCACCCCTCTATTTATAGGTAAAGGGGCAAGGGGGGCCGACCCCTCTAGATGGGATTTAGAGGGGGGGCGACGGCCAGGGAGGGGGGCGCCCCCTTTAGGGTTTTCCCCCCAACCCTAGGCGCATGGGCCCAAGGGGGGCGCCCAGCCCTCCAGGGGCTGGTTCCCTGCCCCTTGTGGCCCATGAGGCCCTCCGAGGGGGGTGGCCCCTCCCGGTGGACCCCCGAAACCTCTCCGGTGGCCCGGGTACAATACCGATATGCCCCCAAAACTTTCCGGTGTCCGCATGACAACTTCCCATATATAAAACTTCACCTCCAGACCATTCCGGAACTCCTCGTGACGTCTGGGAACTCATCCGGGACTCCGAACAACATTCGGTAATCACATACAAGTCTTCCTAATAACCCTAGCGTCACCGAACCTTAAGTGTGTAGACCCTACGTGTTCGGGAGACATGCAGACATGACCGAGACGACTCTCCGGTCAATAACCAACAGCAGGATCTGGATACCCATGTTGGCTCCCACATGTTACACGATGATTTCATCGGATGAACCACGATGTCGAGGATTCGATCAAACCCCGTATACAATTCCCTTTGTCAATCGGTACGTTACTTGCCCGAGACTCGATCGTCGGTATCCCAATACCTCGTTCAGTCTCGTGCGGCAAGTCACTTTACTCGTCATCAGTAATGCATGATCCGTGACCAACCACTTGGTCACTTTGAGCTCATTATGATGATGCATTACCGAGTGGGCCAGAGATACCTCTCCGTCATACGGAGTGACAAATCGATCTCGATCCGTGTCAACCCAATGAGACACTTTCGGAGATACATGTAGTGCACCTTTATAGTCACCCAGTTACGTTGTGACATTTGGTACACCCAAAGCACTCCTACGGTATCCGGGAGTTACACGATCTCATGGTCTAAGGAAAGATACTTGACATTGGAAAAGCTCTAGCAAACGAACTACACGATCTTGTGCTATGCTTAGGATTGGGTCTTGTCCATCACATCATTCTCCTAATGATGTGATCCCGTTATCAACGACATCCAATATCCATAGCCAGGCAACCATGACTATCTTTTGATCAACGAGCTAGTCAACTAGAGGCTTACTAGGGACATATTATGGTCTATGTATTCACACGTGTATTATGATTTCCGGATAATACAGTTATAGCATGAATAAAGACAATTATCATGAACAAAGAAATATAATAATAATACTTTTATTATTGCCTCTAGGGCATATTTCCAACATGCCGGTGATACTATCCCCTCCGGCTCTCCAGTGTCAGGCTCTAGAGCTGTAGAGAGTCCGGCGGGCTCTAAACTCCCGTCCTCAGACCTGATGACGTGCTCCGGATCTAAGGCCAGAGCGGTAGTCGGGGTCGTGAACCCTTGGAAGATCAAGTCTCCTCGGATATCTGCGACATAGCCCAGATTTCCAAAACTGATCTGATGACCAGGGGCGTAGCTGTCGATCTACTCTAAGTGGCCAACCGAGTTGGCATGCAGCGCGAAGCCGCCGAACACAAAAATTTGGCCGGGGAGAAAAACCTACCTCACGGCGGCATTGTTGTAGATGGTCGATGGTGCCATCAAGCCTTTCGATGACGGCACAGTGGTACTCTCAATGAAAGCACCAATGTTGGTGTCAAAACCGGCAGATCTCGGGTAGGGGGTCCCGAACTATGCGTCTAAGGATCGAAGGTAACAAGAGACAGGGACACGATGTTTACCCAGGTTCGGGCCCTCTTGATGGAGGTAATACCCTACTTCCTGCTTGATTGACTTTGATGAATATAGGGGTTACAAGAGTTGATCTACCTCGAGATCGTAATGGCTAAACCATAGATGTCTAGCCCGTATGATTATGATTGCCTCTATGGACTAAACGCTCCATTTTATATAGACATCGGAGAGGGGCCTAGGGTTGTACAGAGTTGGTTACAGAGAAAGGAATCTTCATATCCAAACGCCAAGCTTGCCATCCACGCAAAGGAGAGTCCCATCCGGACACGGGGGAAAGCCTTCTATCTTGTATCTTCGCGGCCCCTTAGTCCAGCCCATGTCACATAGCCCGGACGCCCGAGGACCCCCTAATCCAGGACTCCCTAACCCCTCCATCCCATAATCTACTATATCACTAAGCTCCCTAGGATTGGAGGCCTTGATGGAAATATGCCCTAGAGGCAGTAATAGAGTTGGTATTTATATTTCCTTATATCATGATAAATGTTTATTATTCATGCTAGAATTGTATTAACCGGAAACTTTATACATGTGTGGATACATAGACAAAACACAGTTTCTCTCGTAAGCCTCTACTAGACTAGCTCGTTAATCAAAGATGGTTAAGTTTCTAACCATAGACATGAGTTGTCATTTGGTAAACGGGTTCACATCATTAGGAGAATGATGTCATGGGCAAGACCCATCCGTTAGCTTAGCATAATGATTGTTAAGTTTTATTGCTATTGCTTTCTTCATGTCATATACATATTCCTTTGACTATGAGATTATGCAACTCCCGAATACCGGAGGAATACCTTGTGTGCTATCAAACTTTACAACGTAAATGGGTGATTGTTGGGTTGGCATAGATCAAGATTAGGATTTGTCACTCCGAGTATCAGAGAGGTATCTCTGGGCCCTCTCGGTAATGCACATCATAATAAGCCTTGCAAGCAATGTGACTAATGAGTTAGTTGCGGGATGATGCATTACAGAATGAGTAAAGAGACTTGCCGGTCACGAGACTGAACTAGGTATGAAGATACCGATGATCGAATCCCGAGCAAGTAACATACCGATGACAAAGGGAATAACGTATGTTGTCATTATGGTTTGACCGATAAAGATCTTCATAGAAGACTGCCGGGACCCACCAGCTACATCTTCGCACGCAAGGAAGTGCCAGACAGTCGGGACCCACCTAGTCGAAGCGTACGTGGCGTTGTCATTCTGGTCGCGAACGTGTACGTACATACTGGTGGATGTGGAGGCGCGCACGTGTCGTAGTAGAGGCGCGCATGTGTCGTAGTAGAGGCGCGCACGTAGCATGTACACGTACGTATAGCGGCCAGGGTGCAAGAAAGAAAATACGGGCACGTACGTACATACGGGCAGGGTCTCGAACGCCTACTCACGCATACATACGGCCAGGGCTCGTGTACATGGCTGGGTCGGAACGGAGAAACGGTGTCGTCGTCGTGTTCATGGGGCGGCAACGGAATGCGTCGTGTTCATGGGGAGGCAACGTAATGCGCCGTGTTCATTGAGAGGCAACGAAACGCGTGGGAGCCAACCGGCTTGGACGGAACAGGCGATGGAAATGAGGCCTGGCGTACCGCAGAACGAAGGAAACGGCCTTGTGTTCGACCGGCCATGTTCGAAACAGGGTCCTGTTCATCGGGAGGGGTCTGGCGTCATCAGAAAAAGAGGAAAGCGGACCTCCTACAATAAGCGGGGTCTGCTGACCGGGAGGGTGTGGCGTGCCGCAAAACGGATGAAACGGACTTGTGTTGGGCGCCACGGTCAAACGGGGTCCTATTCATTGCGAGGTGTGGCGACGCAAAGCGGACTCCACGGGATATTGTTCATCTCCACCGTCGACCTCCTCCAGCCTCCACGAGCTACCGTCGACCTCCTCCAGCCTCCACGGGCTCCTGTTCATCCAGCCTCCACCGCGCGCTACTCCACCAGCTACTGTTCAACCACCCGTCCATGGGCACCCCTCCACCGTCTAGTGTTCATCCAGCCCTCCACGGGGTTGTCCTATTCATCCAGCCCTCCACGGGGTCCTGTTCATCCAGCCCCAACCGGCTCAACCGAGGCAACGCCACGGGGTCCTGTTCATCCACCTCCACCGCTCACTATTCATCCACCCCCCTCCCAACACTCACTGTTCATCTAGAGAGGCAGCATCGATCGGCTTCATTTAGCAGCAGTAGCGAAGGAATCGCTCGATCGGGTTCAGTTAATAGCCATCGATCAATCGCTCGGGTTCGATGAGCGTAGCCTGCGGTCTGTCGCTTCGAGTTGATTAGAGCCCAACGCCTCGCTCGGGTTCAGTTAGAGCCAACGCCTCACACACACCACATCGCTCGGCCCCCGACCACCCACCATAACCAGGAACTCCCCGAAATTTTCCTCGCCCTCGCTTCTACCACGGTTTTTTCCGTCATGGACGGCCCAAAGAATGTCATGCAGTTGCGTCTCCAGCCCGCCCAGGACGAAAAGCCCATTTTCTGTCATGATTTTTTGTCATAGAAGTAGGAGCCCACCACATCTATGATGATGCCGGGTTTTGTCACAATTATCGTCATAGAAGTGTCATATGTATGACAGAAAAAAGTTTCGTTCGGCCCAAAATGTCACGGATGTGTCTTCTTTTTTGTAGTGATCACTTGTTGATACAAACTAAGACCCAATAATCCTTTTCGTTGTATGTCGTGGGAAACCAGACCATGAGCCCCTTTTGGTTCGGCGGGGGGAATTGACACGTTGCATGAAGAGCGGAGACGCGCAACACAACACGACAGAGATCACACGGGCAATTTTGACCCAGGTTCAGGCCGCTGCGAGGCGTAAAATCCTACTCCTGCTTTGGTGGATTGATGGTGGATAATGGTGGAGAACGCAATGTTCTTGCCCGGCAAGGTTGCCTTGGGGCAAGAGTGGCTACGCGTGTATGAATGTGTGAGGGTCCGAATCCTCTCTACGGTTACCATGGGCCTCCTTTTATAGATAAAGGGGTCACCACAGTGGCAAATCAGTCTTTTACACACTAATTAGATAGCAAACGGTGCTATCATACCTAAATCTGCAGGCATACATAGCACCTTAAATGTGCCGCTCAATGTCACATCACGGTGTGCCCAGCAAGTTTTGCCAGCTTCACGCCTGCTTGCTTGACACACCACAGGATGGGTGTCATTTGGAGGCATTTTCCGTAGGAAGTTGCTGCCATGTGGCAGGAAGCAGCCACTTAGTCACTTAGGAGCTTGACACCACACTGATCGATGACTTGCATCGCTATGAGGTGGTGCGGTGGAGTGGTTTGCCTTCGCAAGCCCCGGCAAGCCTGCCGGGACGATCTGGAAGCTTGCTTCTGGGTAACCCCAACCTTGCCAGGCTCGCCTTCCCGGCAAGGGAGGTTTTTCCCTTAGCGATATCTTGCTTCTCTGGCTCGTCTTGGTCTTCTTGATCTTCACTTTAATCCTTCAAAGAGCTGATCTCTTGTCCTTGGTCTGATCTTCAGTGCTGCAATCTTGTCGTTAGGCCCGTGCACAGTCTGGGCAACGGACCTAGGGTTTTTTGCACCGACCGGAGCCCCTGGGCTTGGCCCGTACGCGCTGTCAGCCGTCGTCGGGGTAGGCCCCAACTAGTTCACAGGTAGGAGCGTAGGGGTGGCTTCGCCCTTTGAGATTTTCTTTGCTTCTTCATTCACATGAGCCTAGGTTAGTTTCCGGTTCTCCCGCGCGTCATGTAACGCCAATTGCAATGATGGATAAAATGGGCCACGATGCATGGAGTTACCCACGTCCTTTGTTCACGGGGCGGTAACTGCCACCCCACTACTCTCCCTGCTCCAAACGCCTCCGCCACGTGTATCGCATGCATTACGCGAGGTTGGCGGTGGATGTGGAGGGCGCGGGAATGAGTGCCATGGCAGAAAGCCAGGCGCCTTAGGTTGGCGCAGGGGGTCGGCCTTGATTCTTCAAGCCGTTGATGGCGGGAGGAACCGGACTGGACAAGCGGGGCGGCCACCTGTATGAAGAAAATCCAGCCCCCTGCCACACCCGCCTATAAAAAGGGGGTGTGGTGCGAGACGTTCCTCCACACCTCCCTCCTTCGTTTCTGCAGTAGCTCACGTCTGTCATGGTGAGAGGTCGAGGGTCCGGCCCTCCCTAAGCGGTGATGAGAGCTTCTATTCGACAGCGTCTCCCTCCTTCCTCCAAGGATGCGGGGATGGAGCCGGCTACGAGAGGAGGTGGGAGAGGACGAGGTCGAGGTCGTCATTGCGTATGAGGCCGAGGGGGACGGGGTGGCGCTCTGATTGCGCCCCTACAGGCCGCCCCTCCCCTAATGGAAGGCCATGTTGGAGACCAGCCCCTGGAGTTCGCCCTTAGGCTGTATAAGCCTATGCATGGCCGCCTCTGCCTCTCTACTCCATTTGCAAGGGTGATGGAGCTCGAGCAACCGCGAGCTTTGAGACAGCACATGAGGGGCTGCGGGAATGGCAGCATACGGGTGGGTGTAGATTTCCCCGCCCCTCATGTCATGTACTTCCATCGAGGCTGGAAGACTTTTGCTCGTGCCCATAGCTTGTCGGAAGGGCACATCCTCCATTTTAAGTTAATGGAGGACGGTTTCCTTTCCGTCAAGGTTTTTGGGAGCTCGGGTGCTTGCTTAGGGTGCTGCGCGGAGAGCTCGACCAATGACGAAAGCTCCTCCTCGAGCGATAGCAACGAGGAGGACAGTGACGGCGATGACAACGGCGTCGGCCGGGAGGGTGACGACTCTGACTCCGGCTGAACACCAGTCACACCATCACCGTAAGGCGGCGACACCAATATCTGCACCTGCATCTCCTCTCCGGCAAGGTGATTTGCCGGGGAGTTGGATGCAGGGGTGGGGATGGTGCTCCTGGCTCCTCCAGCAGCCTTCTAGTTGGCTCCCAGCAGGCTTCCTCGCGGGTTGCAGCATCGTTCGCCCTACCGTGTCCTGGTGGCCCTGATGCTGGCGGTTGACAGGTCGCCTCCACCGATCTCTTCACCATATCCTTCATATGTGCCCTCCTATCCCCACCGGGCTACCTCTCTTGGAGCCTGACAGGGTCAGGCTGGGCCTCTGCCCAGGCACTCCTTTCGCCCTCTTCATCTCCTGCCGCAATGCCTAGGAGGAGAGGGACAAGAAAGGGCATCACGGGGCACTTATCTTTTTTATCTTATATCTGTAGGCACTTGCCAAACTTTAGTTCAAATTATGTAATCTCTTTAATCCATGTTTGTGTTCTATAAGGTCTGTACTTGTCGATCAGCATATTAATGAGAAAGATAAACCTAGTCGGGGACTCGTGAATGTAACATGTCCATGCAGAGGTTGGATGCCTCTATACTTTTAAGTAAACAAGTTTCCCCCGGTAAGCTATCCTGTCAGTACTCTCAATTTTGTTGCTGCAGAGTGAGGCCTAGCGGGCGAAAACCATAAAGAGGGACTAGCCCACCACCAGTCCTTTTCCATCAAAGGCCACAGCGACCATCCCGACCGAAGCATCGAGTCAAAGGATGAGAGCACCTAAGTTTCAAAGGGCAGCGAGGTTTTCTTATGCATAAGTCTTTACCTACAGAACACGTATGGATTAGGAGAAAGAACTTATCTGTTTGGCTTGCCGGGGATCGCGGTGTAGGCTTGTCTTCTCATCTCTTCTTGGGGACCAAGTCCATGGCAGGAGCCTGCAGTTTATGCAGATGAAAATGATGCCAGATTCGATCTTATCTACATGAACATGTGATGCTCATGATATGCTTATGCATGCATTCTATATGTCGGGGGGCCCCTCTGTTGCTCAGGGTCTACGTCTGGCTTTGTATAAGGGGTCACATACAACTGAGGCAAGGCCTGTACAAAAGGGTGGTTGCCGGGTAGGGCCCGACAGCCGCGCCTTACGGGTAGAACTTGCGGAGATGCTCAATATTCCATGAGTTTTGCAATTCAATGCCATCTCCGGTCTCCAGACGGACTGCGCCAGGTCTGGTGACTCGTACCACCCGGTAAAGGCCTTCCCACTTCGGTTTCAACTTGTTTGTACCCTTGGTGGACTGAACGCGCCTAAGGACAAGGTCGCCTTCCTCAAAACACTGGGCATGAACCCTGTGGCTGTGATAGCGACACAAGGCTTGTTGGTAGCGTGCAGCATGCGTAGCAGCCCAAAGACGGTTCTCCTCGAGAAGCACAACATCGTCACGCTGGTGTTGTTCCTGTGCTACTTCATCATAGGCAAGCACTCGAGGCGACCTGTAAATGAATTCCGTGGGGATAACTGCTTCTGCCCCATAGACTAGGGAGAAGGGAGTCTGCCCGATAGCTCGATTTGGTGTCGTTCTGAGGGACCAAAGAACCACCGGCAGCTCGTCGATCCATCGCATGCCGCACTTCTGCAGCCTTCAAATGTTCTCGTCTTGAGTCCTAGCAACACTTCAACATTCGCCCTCTCAGCTTGTCCATTGCTTTTGTGATGTGCAACAGAGGCAAATGAGATCTTGCTTCCGAGGGCATGAACATATTGCATGAAGGCAACTCGTGAATTGGATGATGTTGTCAGTGATGATCCGAGCAGGGACCCCGAAGCGGCATACCAATCCTTTCAAGAACTTGACAGCTGACTGAGCAGTCACCTTCCTCATGGCTTCTACTTCTGGCCACTTTGTTAACTTGCCGATTGCAACAAACAAGAATTCAAAGCCGCCGACAGCTTGGGGGAAAGGGCCGTGGATATCAAGCCCCTAGACCGAAAACGACAATGACAAAGGAATTGTCTGAAGAGCTTGGGTAGGTAGATGGATATTCTTGGAATGGAACTAGCAGGCTTCACATTTGGTGACTAGCTCGACCGCATCTTGGAGGGCTGTGGGCCAACAGAATCCTTGCCGGAATGCTTTCCCAACCAAAGCCCTTGATCCAATGTGGGAGCCGCACATGCCTTTGTGTATTTCCGCCAGTAGTTCCTTTCCTTCTTCCCGACAAATGCACTTCAATTTCACACTGTTGGGCCTTCTTCTGTGTAGTGTGTTTTCGACAAACTAATACGTACTGGCCCTCCAGGCTACTCTTTCAGCTTCTTCTTGCTCTTCGGGAAGTTCTCCGGTTTGGAGGAAATGAACTATGTGTTGTGCCCAAGTTGGAGCCTGGGGCTCAGCAACGAGGACTAGCGGCACCTCCTCCTTCATGGGAGCGCACCCCTCGACCACGAGGACCGGTGGTATGGTGGGAGGGAGTAGCTTAGCAGCTAAAGAGGAGTTGTTCCCGTCAAGCTCTCTGCCGGGAGCACCGGGAGGCTCTACCAAGAGAGGTTTGCCAGAGTCCAGATTCCTCCTCTTCCGGGACATTGTTGTCGGGGATACGGAGGGCTGAGTAGGTTGGAAAACAAAAGTTCTTGGTCCCACAGGAAGCTTCTGTGCAACGCACTTCGACAGATGATCGGCAATACTGTTTTCCGCACGGGGCACGTCCTCTGTTTGCAATCCGTTGAAGCGCTCCTCCAGTCTTCTCACTTCCTCGACATATGCCTCCATCAATGGACTTTGGTAATCTTTGTTGACTTGTCATACCACAAATTGTGAATCTCCTCGAATGACCAGTTTCTTGATTCCCAACTCTGTTGCAATCCTGAGCATGGCAAGGAGCCCTTCATACTCTGCAGTATTGTTGGTCGCTTCCTCCCAGGGGAAATGCATCTGGACGACATACTTCAGGTGCTCCCCAGTGGGAGAAACAAGAAGCACACCAGCCCTTGCACCATCGAAATACATAATCCATTTTTGAGGTGCTTCCTTGCCGAGAATAACTATCTCCAGTACCGCTTCGTCAGCGGTTGGTGTCCATTCTGCAAATAAACTCTGCCAGTTCTCTGCTCTGAATTGTTGATGTGATTTCAAACTTTAAGCCAAAGCTGGATAACTCCAATGCCCACTCCACTATTCTGCCGGTAGCCTCAGGGTTTTGGAATATCCTTTGCAAAGGGAAGCGGGTGACAACCGTGATCTCATGGGCTTTGAAGTAGTGGTGCAGTTTCCTTGAGGTCATGACTAGGACAAAAATCAATTTTTGAACGCCAGAATACCTGGATCTAGCCCCCTATAATAGAGAGCTGACGAAGTATACTGGGTGCTGCACCACTTTCTTCATTGCCGCATCATTGGGGTTGACTCTGTTGCCATGCTCTTCTCTATCATGACCTACGTCTGGCCTTGCCGAGCTGTGCTCATTCTCTCCCCCGGAAGGAACACTGGCTGAGGCTACTGCTTCCTCTACTTCCCGTTGCGCCACTAGTGCTGCATTAACCACTTGATTAGTTGCCACCAGGTATAGCAACAACGACTCTTGTGGTTTGGGAGCAACCAAAGTGGGCACAGAAGACAAGTAGGTCTTCAAATCTTGCAGTGCTGCATCTACTTCCGAAGTGCACTTCATAGGTCCCGCCTTCTTTAGAATTTTGAAGAACGATAAGGCGCGCTCGGCAGACTTGGAGATGAAACTGCTAAGCGTGGCAACACACCCTATCAAACGCCTCACATCCTTAACTGTCTTGGGTGCCTGAATCTGCTTGATAGCCTTGATCTTATCGGGGTTGGACTCACAAGTGTAGGGGATCGCAAGTGTAGGGGATCGCAACAGTTTATGATAAGTAAGATTGTCAAACCCAACGAGGAGCTAAAGGTAGAATAAATATTCCCTCAAGTTCTATCGACCACCGATACAACTCTACGCACGCTTGACGTTCGCTTTACCTAGAACAAGTATGAAACTAGAAGTACTTTGTAGGTGTTGTTGGAAAGGTTTGCAATATAATAGAGAACACGTAAATATAAACCAGGGGCTGTTTAGATAAAGATGCAATAAAGTAAGTATTAGTAGAGAGCTTTTTGTTACGAGAAAGTTATTTGTCCAAGGCAATCGATAACTAGACCGGTAATCACTATTACAATTTTATTTGAGGGAGAGGCATAAGCTAACATACTTTCTCTACTTGGATCATATACACTTATGATTGGAACTCTAGCAAGCGTCCGCAACTAGTAAAGATTCATTAAGGTAAAACCCAACCATAGCATTAAAGTATTAAGTCCCCTTTTATCCCATACGCAAACAACCTACTTACTCGGGTATGTGCTTCTGTTCACTCACGCCACCCACCATAAGCAAATCATAAACATATTGCAAACCCTACAGCTGGAATCCCTCACGCTTGCGCGACATGGAGGGAACCATAGGACAGCACCAATATTAAAACATGCAACTCAAACCAATCACGATCATCAATTAACCCATAGGACAAAACGGATCTACTCAAACATCATAAGGTAGCCATACATCATTGGGAAATAATATATAGAGTTGAGCACCATGTTTAAGTAGAGATTATAGCGGGTAAGAGAGAGGTTACACCACTGCATAGAGGGAGGAAGAGTTCGTGATGAAGGCGGTGAAGTTGTTGGTGAAGATCGCGGTGATGATGATGGCCCCTGGCAGCGCTCCGGCGCCACCGGAAGCAAAGGGGAGAGCCCCCCCTTCTTCTTCTTCTTCATTGACCTCCTCCCTAGATGGGAGAAGGGTTTCCCCTTTGTTCCTTGGCTCCCATGGCATGGGAGGGGCGAGAGCCCCTCCGAGATTGGATCTATCTCTCTGTTTCTGCGTTCTCAGATTCTACCCCTTCACCGTTTCCTAAATACCCGGAGATCCGTAACTCCGATTGGGGTGAATATTTCGCCCAGATCTTTCTCATAAATTAGGTTTCTTGCACCAAAAGAAGAGCGTCAACCACCTTACAGGTGGCCCACGAGAGCCCAGGCTGCACCCAGGGGGGAGGGCGCGCCCCCTATCTCGTGGCCACCCCGGACACCGTTTCGCGTTGATTTTACTTCCCAAAAATCATAAATATTCCAAAAAAACTCCGTCCGTTTTTATCCCGTTTGGACTCCGTTTGATATTGGGTTTCTGCGAAACAAAAACATGTATGCAGTGAACCGCATCTGGGCACTGGATCAATATGTTAGTCCCAAAAAATATTATAAAAAGTTGCCAAAAGTATATGAAAGTTGAATAATATTGTCATGGAACAATCAAAAATTATAGATACGACGGAGACGTATCAGGCAGGTACCCACCTTCGTCGTGCGTGGGCTCGTCGACGTCGGGGCCATCACACCCATTAGACCGGAGGTGGTTGTCACGGCATCACTCGATGGTGAAGCGCGCGCCTTCCCTCTGCCCGTCCTTCGGGACTCACTGTCGGCCTTGACGTGCTCGAGGATCAGATGAAGCCATCGAGACACCATCAAGCTCTTGGTCGTGCAGAACTCGTACTGGCTGCCACGGTGGGGATTGCACCGTGGGGTGGCCCCTTCCGCATGGCCAGCAACGTGGGCCACCGTCATCATCTAGGGAGGCCGTGGCGGGTGTCGGAGTAAATGACCACGGGTAGCCCAACTGGCTCCCCCTTGCACTTCCAAAAATATTGGGCTGACTGAGCCATCAAACATCAAAGACGCAGGGTCGCCTTCTCTTGGCCGGCTGTCCCACCGGCTGGCTGCTGGAAGGCTGCAAGGCTCTAAGAGCTCTCTCAAAGAGGGTCGTTGAAAGTGCAACTAATCCCCGGGTGGTTTTGGTAACTAATAACAACATATATATCATTTAACTAATAGTTTCTTGAGAACATTTCAGAAAGTTCAGTGATATGGGTATGGCAATGATCAAGAAGTGGACCCTCAAAATGCTAAGGCAAGCATTGGCAAAAGCTCAAGACTCCATTTTTGGTTTAGTGATCCAAGATCACATTGAGTCTATAGGAAAGCCAATACTATTAAAAGGGGATGAGGTTATGTTAATGATCTGGTTGCTCAAAGTGCTTAGTGGTACATCTCCCAAACCATCGCAATCTTTCACTCCAACATACACTCATAAGTAATCTCGGTCCCACCGATTTCCTAAACTCACCACACCGAGATGAATCACCTCAGCCACAAAGCCAAACCCTAGTAATTTGGATTTTCCGATTCCAAACTCGGTCTCACGAAACTAGTGTTGCCAAGCTTCAGAATCTACGTCATCAAATCGGTGTCACCGAGATGATAAAGTCGGTCCCACCGAGATTGGCAAACCCTAGTCTTTGGAAGAATCGGACTCACCGAGATTGTATTTTCGGTCCCACGAAAATCCCAACGTTCACAAGATTTGAACTTTCGGTCTCACCGAGTTGTCAACTTCGGTCGACCGAGATTGGTCAAATGTGTGTAACGGTTGGATTTTGTGTGGAGGCTATAAATACCCTCCACCCCCTCTTCATTCGTGGAGAGAGCCATCGAAAGAACTACCACTCCTACCTTATATTTCGAGAAGAAAACTACCTACCCTTGTGTTGAGATCAAGTTGCTCCACTCCCACCATATGAAGCTTGATCTCTAGCCTTCCCAAGTTGCTTTCCACTCAATCCCTTCTTCCACCACAGCCAAATCGGTGAGGAGAGTTGAGTGTTGGGGAGATTATCATTTGAAGCACAAGAGCAAGGAGTTCATCATCACCAACACCATCTATTACCTTTTGGAGGGTGGTGCCTCCTAGATTGGTTAGGTGTCGCTTGGGAGCCTCCGTCAAGATGTGGAGTTGAACCAAGAAGTTTGTAAGGGCAAGGAGATCGCCTACTTCGTGAAGATCTACCCCGAGTAAGGCTAGTCCTCCGTGGGCGTATGCCATGATGGCATAGACAAGGTTGCTTCTTCGTGGACCCTTCATGGGTGGAGCCCTCCGTGGACTCTCGCAGCCGTTACCCTCCGTGGGTTGAAGTCTCCATCAACGTGGATTGACGATAGCATCACCTATCGAAACCACGAGAAAAATCTCCGTGTCTCCAAATTGCGTTTGCTCTTCTCCACCTCTCTTTACTACATGTGCAATTTACTTTCCGCTGCCAATACTCTAGAATTGCATGTGTAGGGTGATACTTGACTTGATCACCATTGTGAACTTGCCAAAAACTTGTCTTAATCAAAAGGCTAAATTTTTATATTGTCAAGTAGTCTAATCACCCCCCCCTCTAGACATACTTTCGATCCTACAAGTGGTATCAGAGCTTTGGTCTCCATTGTATTGGTTTCCATTGCATTGGACTCCATAAGCTTGGTTTCACAACCTAGGAGAGTATGGCGTCTAGTGAGGGTAATTTTCGTAGAGGTCCTTACTTTGATGGTTCAAACTTTGCTAGTTGGAAGCATAAAATGAAAATGCATATTCTTGGACATAACCCTGCCGCATGGGGCATTATTTGTGTTGGCTTGCAAGGTGAGTTCTTCGAGGAAGGAAAAGTTCCGGATCGTGAAGCTACAACGGATGAATTGCGGATGTTGCAAAACAATGCTCAAGCTTGTGACATTCTCTTCAATGCTTTGTGTCCCGAGGAGTTCAACAAAATCAGCCGTCTTGAGAATGCAAAAGAAATTTGGGATACTTTGGTCGAAATGCATGAAGGTACCGAGTCCGTGAAGGAATCAAAGCTAGATGTTCTTCAAGGTCAACTTGACAAGTTCAAGATGAAGGAAGGTGAAGGAGTCGCTGAAATGTACTCTAGGCTTGCTCTCATCACAAATGAGATTGCCGGCTTAGGAAGCGAAGAAATGACCGACCGATTCATCATCAAGAAGATTCTCAGAGCTTTGGATGGAAAGTATGACACCGTGTGCACTTTGATCCAAATGATGCCAAACTACAAGAATCTCAAGCCTACCGAAGTCATTGGAAGAATTGTTGCTCATGAGATGACACTTAAAGATAAGGAAGAGCTTCACAACAAGTCAAGTGGTGCTTACAAAGCTACTAGTGATGCTCCCACAACCTCAAGTGACAAGCTTGTTTCCAATGAAGAGATAAGCCTAATGGTGAAGAACTCCAACAAATTCTACAAGAGTAGAAGCAAGGAAAGAAGCTCAAAGTCTAGATCATATGATGAAAAGAGATCTTCTAGTCGTGATCGAAACTGCTACAATTGTGGAAGACCCGGACACTACTCAAATGAGTGTTCGACTCCCCACAAGAGAAGAGAAGAATCTCCAAGAAGAAGAAGCTCAAGAGAAGAGTCACCTCGGAAAGAGAGAAGGAGTAGAGATGATCGTTATGAACGAAGACCCTCTCGGAGAAGCAAGGATTCGGAGAGGAAAGACAAGTCATCAAGGAGCTACACAAGAAGAAAACATCAAGCTCATGTAGGTGAATGGGTCTCCGGCTCCGACTCCGACAATCACTCCGAAAGAAGCTATCACTCCAACTCCGACTACAGTTAAGATGAAGGTGTTGCCGGTCTTGCTCTCGTATCATCCAACTCCAACTCCTATGACATATTTGATTCACCAAATGAGGGAATTGGAAGATGCTTCATGGCTACAGGCCCCAAGGTATCACACCCTGAATTCATTGACTTTGATAGTGATGAGGATGGCTTGCTTGGTGAAGATGAGCTTTTACATGATAAATCTAGTGAGCCTAGTAATGATGAACATGCTAGTAGTCTTTATAGTCGAGAAGAGTCGAATGACAATGCTATGAAGGAGATTGAGCGTTTAACTAAAGAACTAAACACTCTTAAGTTAGCTCATGAAACAACTCAAGAAGATCATAGAGAGCTCCTAAGATCTCATGAGAAGCTACGCTTCGAGAAGCTCAATCTAGAGCAAGAACATGAGTTCCTAAAAGCTATCAATGACGATCTTCGAAAGAAGAGTTCTTCATATCTTGCCAAACGACTTCTCTTGTCTAATTTCTTGCCACCTATTAAAACTAAGCATGACAAGCATAAGAAAAATTCTTCATCTAGTAGTAACAATAACCATGCTAAATCCAATGTTTTTACTCCTAGTAGTTCTCTTGATTCCACTAACAATGTTTCAAGCCAAGTTACACTTGAGCAAGAAAATAGTTTATTGAAAGGGATTATAGAGAAAGGTGTCTACAAGAGCCTTGCGGAAGCAAGAACTTTGAGGAAATTGTTCTTAAGCAAGGAAGGCACCGGAAGAATCAAGGAATTGGTTTTGAGCGAAAGTTCAACGCCGAGGGTGTTGAATGGGAAGAAGGTCAATATCCCACTCCAAAGTTTGTTTCTCAAAAGGAGAAGTATGATCCTACTTCCTCCAATGTGGAACAAGCTCAAGATGATCTTCCACCACAAGACCACAAGCTAAAAGGCAAGGACAAGCTTCAAGAGGAGATTGATGCACTTATTGAAGCACCTAAGGCCATGGTCAAGTGGGTTCCCAAGGAAACGTCAAGTTCTACATCGTCAAGATCAACTACAACCCCAAGGATTCCCATCAAGATGATGTGGACCCCGAAGAAGAAGAACTAGAGAGTTCTTGAGGGTGACTCCGCCAACATAATTCACTCACATTCATTTTGGCAAGAACTTGTGCTATCAACTTCCACATCTTGCACTAGTTCATGGAGTTACAAACCCTCTTGTTGGTAAGTCAAGGGACATGGTAATCATTGCTTTCATGGACATCATCTATTGTGTACTTCAATCTATGTCCATGGATATCCTTGTTTGTTCCTTGTGGGACTAACCCATGTAGGTATTGAAAGTGCCCGAATCCAAAGGATTGCTCCCAACTCTTGATGATCTTCATCAACATTGAGCATCCACATCTTCAACATCTACATGAAGTCTTCTACGACAACCCAAGGTTAGTTTGACCCTTTAAAAGGGGTTCTCACATCAAGGGGGAGCTTTGCTCTAAAGAATTGAGCTAAAGCATCTTCAAATGATGTGAACACATCAATGCTTTATGTAAAAGTGGTAACCCCACTTGTGCTTAAACGATGAGTATGACCTATGATCAAATGTTCTCATTTGACTCCTAAGTCAATATACTCATATATAGATGACCTAGTCATCGACAAATTGTGTGATAGTAGCTAGTGTTTTGTTTGTGCATGTTTGACACATATTTCATTTGCTATCTTATTGTGTGAGCATGTTGGATGCATAATTTTATCCATTCGAGGACATCCATTTGTTGCTTTGGTCTTTTGGATTTTTCTGACCAAATGGATGGACAAGAATGCCTAAGTTCCTCCCCTAGCTATCTATGCTTTCTTGTCTCAAATTCTATTCATGCTTATATCACAAACTTTGATCAAGTCATTTTCGGACCCACCGAGTGAGGAGCACTCGGAGCCACCGATCCGTCTAGGGCTAAAATTCCAAAACCTTCTAAGTATTTTCGGTCAGACCAACCCACTCAACTCGGACAGACCGAAAGCACTTGGATTGATCTAGGTTTTCACCTCGGTGAAACCGAGTTGCAAATTTCGGCGTGACGAAGTGTGTAATCGCTTGCGATTATCCATCTCGGTGCCACCGAAGTTTTACAACTCGGTCCCACCGACGACTAAAGGGTATATATATCCGAGGGCAGCGTCGTTGATTCCTTCTTAAAACGCCTCGCCCCCAAACCCTTTCTTTGCCGTCGCCGTGGTCTCCGGATCGTCTCCGTTGCCGCGTCAGGCGCCCTCGCCGCAGTCTCCGTCGCCGTCAGCGGACATTCTCTCCGCGCCGTTGCGCCGAGAGGAACTCCACCAAGTTAGGGTGAGTTTGATCCTCTCGTGCTTCAACCTCCGATTCAATGCACGATTGGTTTGCCTAGCATCTTGCCACGTTTGAGATCTTCCATAACACCAGATTAGTTCGTTAGAACGAAATTCGAGTGAAAGTTTTAGGGTTAGGTTTCCGCGAACACATCTCGGTGAGACCGATTTACATTCTCGGTATGACCGATTTGGCCTCTGGCCATTGATCGCACTTTTCGGTCCAACCGAAGTTGTGCAAATCGGTGCGACGAAATGAGGATTTAGTGAAACCCTAGTGTTTTGGCGGGACCGAAACCCACATCGGTCCAACCGAAAGTGGTGTGAATGCCTCTGTTAGAACACTTCGGATTCACGAATTTTAGACTCGGTCGACCGAAATGCATTCTCGTGAAAACCTAAAACTGAAATTTGAACTCATTTTTTTGCAAAATCTTCTGCAGTTTTCGATAACTCTTCTATTCTCGCCTACACCTAATCTATTCACAGGTTGTCGGCCATGTCGGATGCCGGTGACAGCCAGAAACAGGTCTGAATCTCCAATTGCTGAAATTCCAGAGGCAGGCACTAGTCCTGAGGCCAGCAGCTTTTCAGATGATGGTGAGAGGAGCACACCAAGTGGTTTGCCTCCTGCTGCCACCAGGGCCAGGAAGAAGAAGAATTCTGATGAAGAAGATTCTGATTTCATAGCTGAGGAAGAGATCTCCTCTAAGCCTAAGAGGAAAGTTGTTGCCAAAGAGCATCAAGGGCAACAAACCAAGAAAGGCACAAGTAAAGTGAAGAAGTCCACTGTTGCCAAGAAGCTGAGTATGGAAGAAGAAACTTCAAGCAAAGTGAAGAAAACTTCCAAGAGGAAGAGGATTGTGCATGATGAAGCTGCTGATGAAGATGAGGATGAGGAAGCACCCCAGCCTCCTCCTCAGAAGTCTAAGTTTATGGGTGATGCCATCAGGGCTGGAGCCCCTTCTAAATCCAAGCCATCTACTCCAGCAAAGGCAGCTCAAGCCAAGCCTGCTGCCAAGCCCAAGAAAACTGTGAGGAACATTCCAGCTTCAGAGAAGAAGAAAGACAATGTGCCACCAGCTGAGTCAGATGATGAGGCACCTGTATTGCTGAAACTCCGTCAGAAACTGCCAATTCACAATGATGCTCATCCTCGAGCTGAAAACATGAAGGAAAGAAAGGACAGAGGTCTCAGGCTATGGAGACAAGCTGATCCATATGTTGTGAGGAGAAGAACTGCTGTAGATCCAAGGTTCCACACCAGAGAGCAGCAGGATTTCTATGAGACTGTGCTTATGGACAAGAAGCCCATTGTTGCAGACACTCGCTATGTTGACTGGGCATATATTGACAGTGAAGAGCACAGAGACTTCTTTCCACATGTGCATGAGAGCTTTACTGCATGTGGTGTTGCTGATTTCGTTGGTCGGTCGATGATTGGAATGATGAGATGATCATGCAATTCTATGCCACAGCTCATTTCTATCCAGATGGCAGGATTGTATGGATGACTGAAGGTCAGAGATTCTCTTCAACTGTTGAAGAATGGGCAGCACTGCTGAATGCTCCAGTACAGAGAGAGGATGATGTTGATGTCTATGGAATTCCCAAGAAAAACCATGAGTCTATGAAGAACATGTACAATGAGGTACCAGCTAAGGATGTGGAAATCTGGAAGCTCGGCTCGGTGTATCATCTCTAGGCAGGTCTCCCTACCACAAACACAATTCTGAGGCATACCTTGATGCCCAAGTCTGGAGATCATCGCATGATAAGAGGCTATTCTATCAACATGCTGCATATACTTGATCAGAAGGCACCTTTCAAGGTGATGGACACGATAGTTGAGACTATCAAGAGGACCGCAGAGACGAGAAGAGGTCGTGTGGATTTGCCCGCACATTCAGATGCTTATCAATGCCAAGTTTGGCACGGGCACCTACTTGTTGGAACGACCACACTTGCCATCGCAGCCTGAGCATGAGGACAATGAAGTTGTGATGGTGAGGATGATCCCACGTCTGTTGAAGGTCAAGCAAAGAGTGAAGCTGCCAAACAAGCCAAAGCTGAGAAGGAAGCAAAGCAGCAGCAGCTAAACCCAAGAGTGTTGGAGAGCAGCTCCTTGAAGCTACCAGAGAGATTCAACCGCCTGCCAAAGCATTGTGCGTCTCGGGAGAGTCTTGAGAGGATTGTTGAAGACAAGATCCATGCTCTGGATGTCAAGCTGACTGAAGTGCAAGTCACTGTCAACAAGCTTGAGGCAGATATCGAGGAAGCAAAGAGGGAGAAGGAAGAGCTCATGAAGGAGATGCAGGATGACCTAGTCCAGGATGATCATGAACAGCCTGCTCCGGTTCCTACCAGACCCCGATTAGCTGCTATTCCAGTGACAGACACCAGGAACAGCCTTTGCAGATGCAGCCATCCCAACTCCATCAACCCAGAAAGGAGCCGCCAGCAGAGTCCCCAGTGACGTTTAGCTCTATACCTTTCGAACTTTTTGGTAACTTGTTGCCAAAGGGGGAGAAATTGTATAGATCATAGGACTTCGAGAGAGAGAGTGCTCGCTTTTGCTCTTTTGTTCTTTTGCGGTCTTTTTGAGATACTTTTGAGATTTTCGAGACATTCCGTGTGTTTGATACTACGTTTGCTCTACTTTGATGAGTGCTTGGTCGTACTATGCCTTAATGTGTGCTTAATGCTTATCATATGCTATTCATATCTTGTATGACCATTTACTCATGTCTTGGTGATTGGGTGCATGCTATTCATTCTTATCATTTTGTGCGCTCCACCAAGATGTATGTGACATGGAAGAGTGACCCATGATCCTAATCGATTGTGCATTTGCATTCAAGCGCAAATCTTAAATAATGCACAAATTTAGGGGAGCTCTTGCTTATCACATACTTCTCAAAGCGACGATATTATTCATTGATTATATCATTTGTCGAAGCTTTGATCTATATGTTGTCATCAATTACCAAAAGGGGAGATTGAAAGTGCAACTAATCCCGGGTGGTTTTGGTAATTAATAACAACATATATATCATTGAACTAATAGTTTCTTGAGAACATTTCAGAAAGTTCATTGATATGGGTATGGCAATGATGAAGAAGTGGACCCTCAAAATGCTAAGGCAAGCATTGGCAAAAGCTCAAGACTCCATTTTTGGTTTAGTGATCCAAGATCACATTGAGTCTATAGGAAAGCCAATACTATTAAAAGGGGATGAGGTTATGTTAATGATCTGGTTGCTCAAAGTGCTTAGTGGTACATCTCCCAAACCATCAGCAATCTTTCACTCCAACATACACTCATAAGTAATCTCGGTCCCACCGATTTCCTAAACTCAGTCACACCGAGATGAATCACCTCAGCCACAAAGCCAAACCCTAGTAATTTCGGATTTTCTGATTCCAAACTCGGTCTCACCAAAACTAGTGTTGCCAAGCTTCTGTAACCTTCTGTCATCAAATCGGTGCACCAAGATGATAAAGTCGGTCCCACCGAGATTGGCAAACCCTAGTCTTTGGAAGAATCGGACTCACCGAGATTGTATTTTCGGTCCCACCGAAAATCCCAACGTTCACAAGATTTGAACTTTCGGTCTCACCGAGTTGTCAACTTTGGTCTGACCGAGATTGGTCAAATGTGTGTAACGGTTGGATTTTGTGTGGAGGCTATAAATACCCCTCCACCCCCTCTTCATTCATGGAGAGAGCCATCAGAAAGAACTACCACTCCTACCTTATATTTCTGAGAAGAAAACTACCTACCCTTGTGTTGAGATCAAGTTGCTCCACTCCCACCATATGAAGCTTGATCTCTAGCCTTCCCAAGTTGCTTTCCACTCAATCCCTTCTTCCACCACAGCCAAATCAGTGAGAGTTGAGTGTTGGGGAGATTATCATTTGAAGCACAAGAGCAAGGAGTTCATCATCACCAACACCATCTATTACCTTTTGGAGGGTGGTGCCTCCTAGATTGGTTAGGTGTCGCTTGGGAGCCTCCGTCAAGATGTGGAGTTGAACCAAGAAGTTTGTAAGGGCAAGGAGATCGCCTACTTCGTGAAGATCTACCCCGAGTAAGGCTAGTCCTCCGTGGGCGTATGCCATGATGGCATAGACAAGGTTGCTTCTTCGTGGACCCTTCGTGGGTGGAGCCCTCCGTGGACTCTCGCAGCCGTTACCCTCCGTGGGTTGAAGTCTCCATCAACGTGGATTGACGATAGCACCACCTATCGGAACCACGAGAAAAATCTCCGTGTCTCCAAATTGCGTTTGCTCTTCTCCACCTCTCTTTCCTACATGTGCAATTTACTTTCCGCTGCCAATACTCTAGAATTGCATGTGTAGGGTGATACTTGACTTGATCATCATTGTGAACTTGCCAAAAACTTGTCTTAATCAAAAGGCTAAATTTTTATATTGTCAAGTAGTCTAATCACCCCCCTCTAGACATACTTTCGATCCTACAGTCGTCTCCTCGCAGCCGGCAACCAGAAGGTCGGCTCCAAGCAGGCAGCCTGGCTCATACCCTCAAAGTTTGCACCCACATAACGGCGATAAGACGGGGCGTGGCTACAGTGAAGCCTGCCACCCCCGAATCCCGGAGCAAGCGTGGCCACAGTGCGCCGTACGGGGCGGCCACTCCCCGTCCGGCGTGACACTGTTGCCATCTTGACCATGGCATCATCCACGACACGCTGTCAGTATGGCCCGCAGGCGGCGGGCCCCTCCTGCCAGAGAGACACCAGAAGGCGGTCGAGCTTGACTAGTCGGCCTGAGGGGGGGTCGGCTCCCAACAGTCGGCCTGCCCCCCACCCTGGAAGTTTGTGCACCATTAAGCAGATGAGATGGGGTAAGGCTACATCGAACGCCCCCCAGGCGGCGGCACTGTAGCCATGCTTACCCCGATAACGCCATCGTCACCAAGAGTAAGGCTACAGTAACCAGTAGCCGACAAGACCCCCGCGGTGGGCCCAGCCTATCGGCCAAGAGGCCGGCAGCCAGCGGGACCCACCAAGAAGCCGGCGATTATAGACACTGACGGCCTGGACCCACATCCAGCCGAATTACCATTGTACCCCTGGGGGGTAGGCCTATATAAGCCCCCTAGGCACTACAAGAAATATGTCAACTTGTGACCACCACTATTGGTCACTGAAAGGTCACAAATTTCCATTTGCGACCTTTTTGTGACCAAAACCAGAAGGTCAAAAGCTGGCCGTCATAAACTGACTATAGCGACCTTCTCGTGAGAAGGTCGTGGACGCATTCTGACCAAAATATTCCTACTATGGCGTTTTGGTCACTAGCAACCTCCTGTGCCACGTAGGCATCCAAAGGTGGCAAGTCGATGTGGCACAAGATTCAGCCCGGTCCAATTCGTTTTCTACATGGGCCTAGCCCAACAATTCAACCTATTTGTGTTTTTTTTTGTCATCAATTTTGGTTGGGTACATGGGCCAAGCCCAATATTGCAGCCTTTTTATTGTTGCGTTATGGCCTTTTTATCTAAATGAATTTAGTTTTTCCTTTTTTCCCAAAAGAAGGGTCCACTAGTCGATGGGTCCGATTGTCATCATCGATTAATTTGTAGCCTTTTCAAAGCGCAGACACAGAATACAATTTTACAGATATATTGTTGAGAAATTTTCATAATTTTTCTGTCAAAGCAGCATGTACACAGGAATACAATTTTGCTATCAAAGCAACATTTCAAACGTACATCTTCATGACACCGTACATAAAAACCAGCAATAAAAAGATTACAATATGCCATTTGGCTCAGATCTTGCATGCGCAGCATCTCACATTCATGTACAGGAGAGGAGGAGGGGCTTGAGTTGTCCTGAAGGATACACATTCCTGAAGGACACACAAAGTAGAGGTATTATTTTGGACAATAAGCTCCAAGACAACATTGTAGGCTATTAACATAAAATAAGTTATTATCAGGTTAAGCCTCCTTAGTTTAGTGATCACCATGAGATAGATAGCAGTACATTTGTTATACATATCAGCTTTCAACTCGATATTTATGTACACCATACAGAAATTGTTTCCAGTTAGAACAAGTTCACTTAATACTCAACTCCTTTATTTGTGTCCATTTAGTGCAAGTCCATTATCCATGCATATAAACTTTTGCTCCCAGCCAAAGACCTACCCAACTAAGTACAAGTCAGAGGCCACTACTATTAAACCAACTCAAGTGAGAGAGCCGACCAAACTAGGTGGGATATTTCCTTATCACTAAAATTAAAAATTTGAGCACACCAAAATTGATTGTGTGTCATAAGATGTTCTGAGAGTGCAGCACCATGTTACCATCTCTAAAGCTCATTAGCCAGCAGCAAAAATTGTGTAACATATGTATAACCATTGCAAACAACCTTAGCAGAATAAGCAGAACAAAATTTCATGTAAAATCTTGGTATAACTAGTAGATTATCCCCTAATAGAAGCTAATTAGGCTCCAATACACAAGGCATAGCAAGCACAGACTAAATAAGCCATGACCATGAAACAGAGCATGGTATTACAGCAGCTCAGAGATGGAGCTAGAGGTAGGAGAAGGACTCACCGGAGAGGAGGTTGTAGTCGAAGCCGCACACAGGCGCGCCACCATCGTCACCCTCTAGAGGAGACGCTGTCGCTTCATCGACGGACTCATCTGGTACAAGGAGATCATCAAAATGCATCACACTCATGATCATCAAAATGCAGTAGCAGGAGCAAATACAAGTTTAGCCCACCATGAGCAGGGGCACTAGGCAATCCAAAGAGCAATGTCATATATAGGTAATAATAACAAGACCTTAGATAATTAGTTTTTGTTCTTCTTGACACACAAGTTGAGAATGTACTCAATATATTCTAATAAAAAGGTTTGGGAGCAGAGGAGAGGAGGGTGGAGATGGACGTGCTACTGCTGCGGCGGTGGTGCCTCTTGGTGGTCGTGCTTGAGCTCCTCCTCCGATGCTGCTCACTAACTGCAGGACAAACAAGACCATGGGTAAAGGAACAACACCATGGGTAGCAGTACATCTTCACTTGGATATATCTAAGAAGTCCAGTTGGTTCTCACAAGCAAGTGTTCTCAGGTTTGCCTTAACATGAAAGGTTAACTTATACTTAATCGTGAGCAAGCAAGTACATAACAAAATCATGGATTTGATTTCAAGTAACCGAGACTAATTAATGTGTTACTGCACGATCATCGATCGAGAAAAGCATAAGCATCAAACAATATCCTGCGTGTCGGTGGAAACAAGGTGACAAACTAATGTTCCAGGAGGTACTTTATATAATAAAAACTAATAAAAACAAACTAGGCACTGCATAATCACACGGCGGTAGTTTTAGATAATAAAACTCTTGTTCCACGCAGTCTTAGCGCTCCATCAAAGAATCAACTAAAATTAGTTTCAAGCAAACAGGTTGTACATTGATCAGGTTGTAAAGGACAAAAATTCAGGGGTTTACCTAGTGCAAGAAGGCATTTACTAGGTTTTGAAGCTAATAACAATTAGCATGCACGTATCACTTGTTGGAGTTGGTGCGTGGTCAAATTCAACTAGTGTAATGTATCGCCTATATATAATAGACCCATCTCTCCAATGCAATTTCACGGACCAAGAAACATAGTTGTTTATTTCTTCCTCTGCTAAACTATCTCCATATGGATACCAGCTAATGATATGCAGATTGTATTAAGGCAACACTTTGGATGACACATATTCTGCAAGCTGCTGCTAATTTGCAAATACAAACGAACGCCTAACAATGCTCGCATAGAAATTAGCGAGCATGGTAAATTTATAGCCATCGGGGAGGGACACCGAACCCCGTCGGCTGCTGCAGAGCTTGTGCTGCACACAAACACACACATACATGTATTAGAAGCAATTATCAACACTCTTGGCAGGCAAGAGGCAAGTTGGCACTCACGTGGTTGAGATAATAGCAGAGACGTGCGTGCACTGAAGGGTTGAGCGATTGGTCCGAGCCCGAGAGAAGAGGAGGCATGGCGGTGGTGTCTTTGGCGCGCCTTGGAAGCCCGAGAACGTGGTGGTACCGATGGTCAAGGAAGAAGAGGAGCAGAGCAGGCCCTTGATGGCCAGCTAGATCGTCCTCATACGCTCCTCGAGGATGGGTGACCTGCGATATGAGATATGTTATACAACCCGGGATCAAATGTAGCACATACTATCGTTGTAACAGTCTTCTCTTGTGTCTTCGCTAAGACAGATACAGACTAACTGCATGTCCAGGAAGACATTGAATACATACGCTTTGAATAAATAGCATAACAAAGTGATGTAGTGACAACATTGAGCATCTAAAAAAGAAGTGGCATGAACAAGAATCAATTGTTTACCTCACCACCAGGTGTCTGTCGTAGCATACACATTCAGCTTATTCGGTGACAACGGACTAAAAGATACGATATACAATCCTAATTGCGAAAATTCCTACTAGCACCAAAATACTCAGCTGAAATCCTTGAGTTGAACATACACCATATTGCATCTAATCAGAGGACACTAGTCCTGTAATGACTACCCGGTATTGACATACAAGAGTACGGCTAGGCGCGAAGAAGGGTAAAACTATCACTTTATTTGCTCCCCAAATGCAAGAAGCTAAGGCACTAAAAAGAGGGCCGAAGCTACAATCTTCCTGGTCTAAGCATCATCTGATCAAAGAAGGAAGTACAGGCAGAGGCCAAGCTGTACTACTCGCTTCCGGGCACCAGTTCCATCAGCTCTTAATACCACCGCATCTACTGGCCGGCCATGGACGAACAAATTCGCAGCAATACATGGATCTCAAGAGCTAGGGGTCGTTGACACACGCACGGACAGCCAAGTGGGTCGAGGAGGGTACCTTGGCGTGGTTCCAGGTGTTGCCGACGGTGAGGGGCCCGTGGTCGGCGAGGATCTGGAGGAGGCGGCCGGAGATGGCCAAATTGGATGGAGAAGGAGCTCCATCTCCTTGGTGGCGACCCGTCCCATGGAGGTTCGCCCCTCCTGCCATCATCGTCGTCCCACCCACAACCATGTTGACCTTCCGAAAGGGAACACAAGACGAGGTGAGGTGAGGCGGAGATAGTGCATGAATAAGGAGGGGAGGGGCTTACCGGTGCCAGATCCGGCCACCTCTGGCCTCCCCGTCGCCGGATTTGGCAGATCCCGACGAAGTTAGGGGTGGCGGCCGAAACCCTAGCCACGGGTGAGGGTTGCGGGCGAGTACTAGAGGGCGCGGGTCGGGGCGTGGGCTCGATGGTGAGGGTCGTTGACGGTGGGGGTGGGCGGCGGAGGGGGTGGGACAGTGGGCGGCGGTGGGGGTGGGACAGTGGGCGGCGGTGGGGGTGGGCGACTGTGGGTGGCGGTGGATTCAGATCAGATCGGAGTGAGGAGAGGGAGAGGGCGTCGGTCGAGGAGAGAAGGTGCGAGAGGAGGAGTGCGGGACGTGGGTGAGACAGGCGATGTGCCGGCCATTGGATCGAGGAGCATCCGACGGTGATTATCCACGATCCGCGTGAGAGGCCTCTGGACCAATCAAAAGCAAGATCTGGTATGATATTTTGACCATTTAAATTGGTCGTAATCGACTAAAAGTAAGGTGCTAAATCATGTTAGCTATTTTATCATGACCTGAAAAATTGGAAAAAAAACTTCGCATTGTGTCAGCAAATTTGAATTTAGTTTTCAAGAATAATCACAAATTGAAATAAGACAAATATTTTTATAAAGAGTTATGAGAAATGACATTTTTTAATTCATTTTTTCATTTATCGTGTGTCCAAAATAAGTTCTTTTGTGAAGGACCTATCATATATTTATTACAAATTTGTACCAAATTAATTTTCTAAAAAACTAGAACATATTTAATGCACAATTGACCAAACGGTTGGGTGAAAAAAGATTTGATCTACCTCTCGTGAAAAAGACAATTTTTGCCGATTCAGCTGGAAGCGGGTCAAATTTGAACAGTAGCTACCTCGGAGTTTGCTCTTTATTTTTTCCAAAAATTATTTGTAGGTACATAATTATCTATTTAATCAGAGAAACGCCAAAAAAATTCCAAGATTCGACCACTAACTAGGAACAGTTATTCCCGCCGTTTTGACCGCATTTTGAAACGGGCATAAAAAAAATTAAAATAAAATCAAAAAATTGGAAAACCTTTGCATAGTTTCGTTTTATGTGGCCAAGTTACCAAAAAAATTATAAACTTGTAATACGACAATTATTTTTAAAAAAATGTTCTCAGAAACGAGTTATCAAGTGTGAAGATTCATGGCTTTCAAGCCAAATGATCAATCTTATGGCCACATTCATGACATAGTTTGTTCAAATGATCTCATATTATGCACAAGGATGCATCTTGGAATGGCAGACAATGTTGCCTAAGGAAGTTTTCATTTTCTTTGGACGAAAAATTCATTTTCCATTTTTCGAGTGCCCAAAATGAGTTTTTTTGTGAAGGACCTACAATATATTTGTTGCAAAATTGTACCAAATCAATTTTCTAAAATACTAGGACATATTTAATGCACAATTGACCAAAATGGTTGGGTGTAAAACGTTTTGATCCACCTCTCGTGAAAAAGACAAATTTCCGCCGATTCAGCTGGAAGAGGGTCAAATTTGAACTGTAGCTACCTCGTAGTTTGCTCTTTATTTTTCTCAAAAATCATTTTTAGGTACAAAAGTATCTATTTAATTAGATAAACACCAAAAATTTTCCAAGATTCAACCACTAGCTAGGAACGGTCAAGCCCGCCGTTTTGACCGCATTTTGAAATGGGCATAAAAAATTCAAAAGAAAATCAAAAAATTGGAAAACCTTCGCATTTTGTCATCATATGTGACCAAGTTTCCATGAAAAATAATAAACTAGTAATAAGCCAATTATTTTTAAAAAGTTTTCTCAGAAACGAGCTATCACGTATGGAGATCAATGACTTTCAAGCCAAATGATCAATCTTATGGCCACATTCATGGCATATTTTGTTCAAATGATCTCATATTATGCACAAGGGTGCATCTTGGAATGGCAAACAATGTTGCCTAAGTGATTTTTCATTTTCTTTGGACGAAAAAACCATTTTTCATTTTTCGAGTGCCCAAAAGGAGGTTTTTTTGTGAAGGACCTCCCAAATAATTGTTGCAAAATTGGACCAAATCATTTTTCTAAAATACTAGGACATATTTATTGCACAATTGACCAAATGGTTGGGTGCAAAAAGTTTTGATCCTCCTCTCGTGAAAAAGACAAATTTCTGCCGATTTAGTTGGAAGCGGGTCAAATTTGTACTGCAGCTGCCTTGTAGTTTGCTATTTATTTTTTCCAAAAATCATTTATAGGTACATAAGTATCTATTTAATTAGAGAAATACCAAAAAAGTTCCAAGATTCAACCACTAGCTAGGAACGGTCATTCCCGCCGTTTTGACCGCATTTTGAAACGGGCATAAAAAATTCAAAAAAAATCAAAAAATTGGGAAACCTTTGCATTGTGTCATTATATGTGGCCAAGTTCCCAGGAAAAATAACAAATTTGTAATACAGCAATTATTTTAAAAAAGTGTTCTTAGAAATGAGCTATCATCTCTAAAGATTCATGGCTTTCAAGCCAAATGATCAATCTTATGGCCACATTCATGGCATAGTTTGTTCAAATGATCTCATATTGTTCACAAGGGTGCATATTGGAATGGCAAACAATGTTTCCTAAGGAAGTTTTCAATTTCGTTGGACGAAAAAACCATTTTCCATTTTTCGAGTGCCCGAAAGGAGGTTTTTTTGTGAAGGAACTACCAAATAATTGTTGCAAAATTGGACCAAATCATTTTTATAAAATACTAGGACATATTTAATGCACAATTGACAAAATGGTTGGGTATAAAATTTTTTGATCCACCTCTCGTGAAAAAGACAAATTTCTGCCGATTCAGCTGGAAGCGGGTCAAATTTGAACTGCAGCTGCCTCATAGTTTGCTATTTATTTTTTCCAAAAATCATTTCTAGTTACACAAGGACCTATTTAATCATAAATACATGGTTTGGTGGCCATATGTCGAGGTTTGGGCGGTGGCCGAGGGCCCCAACTCTAGAGCGCGTAAACTCGCATGCCCGCCGCATGATCACCTCGTGACCGTGGCGTTGCCATGTGTTCTAGGTGGCCTAGGCATGTCTAGTGGGTTGGGCACTCCCTAGGTTGGTGCTAGGAAGAAAATTACAACATAAGATTCTCACGAGGAGACCGATCGATGCTCAAACATGAATTAGGAGCCAAGTGTTTGATTAGCGGTACGGGAAATGTACATGGCTAATGGGCGCGAGTTTTGGCTGAGGATGATCAGTTACTAAGAAGACCGTCTTCACAAATTTTCAGCTCAAAAGGAGGAGCCTAGGTGGTACTTGCTTTGCAAACCACCACACTGGACATAAATACGAATTTTGAAGCTCGGCTCAAAATAATGAATGGATTGAGTGATGTAGGGTGGAACCCTATGGGGATGATCTTTCACGTTTTGGAGGTGGAATCCCCAAGAACAAGAGAGGGAAAACAAGAGGAACACTCAAGAACAAGTCAAATCACACATCCACTAGACAATCAAACACACAAGATCCACAAGGTACATGAACAACAAAGGGAAATAATATACATGGTAGAGTTCATCCCAAATCCTATGAAGGTGTTGAGGGCTTGATGATCCTATGATTGGCATCCTTCCCCAAGAAGGAGGTCTTGAGCTAGGTCACTCCAAGAGGAGGTGTTGATCTCCTAGTGGAGTGGATCCATGGAGCAAAGCTCTCATATGTCTAACATATTCTTTGCTAACCCTAACAAATGGTCTAGGTACGGAATATATAGCCTTGGGGTCGAAGTGGAGGAAGGGGGGCTCGGAGTGGAGATCATGGCCGTCCATCCTGATGAGCCCGTGCGCACGGGGTAAGTTGGGCCCATGCGCACGGGGGTCCCGTGGGCACGGTACAGGCCCGTGCGCACGGGGTGCTCCAGCGCCAACTCTCTGAGTAGTCTGTGCGCATGGGGTCTCGGGGGCCCGTGCGCACGGGGTCGCCTGGGACCTCCTGTCCAGCTCCTGTTGGGCTCCATCTTCTTCCTCGTGGCCTTGTGGTCCTTCTCCAACTCCTTTGGGGTGTCCTTTGCCATCTTGTGGTCGTCGATCTTCGTACCTAAGGACACATAGAGCACTTTGGTGAGGTAGCAAGCAAGTCCAATGGATATTCAAGATGTTCTCGAAGAAGAGCGGGTTCACCTTAGTTCCCATGGCGCATGTTCGAGGTCTCGTCATATGTCCTCTTGGGGTATGGAGAGTAGTCGGAGTATACATGGGGATGACCGTGGGATGCTCCGCATCATCTCCCCCCTTGGGAAAGATCCAACCTTGGATCGTGATCCTCATCACCATGGAAACGGTTGTCGTAGAGGGACTTGTAGTTGGACGAAGTTGAAGACATGGCGCCATCCAAGTAGTCCAAGGTGTCACCAGAGTGATAGACATGCAAAAAGAGCAAACACAAGCAACACTCGGAAATACAATGGTTAGCGCACACAAAGTGTCCATCATGTAAGAATGAGTCTGTGCGACAAGATTGGTCGTGATAAAGCGCATTAAGCTTATCAAGATGATATAGAATGAGATGCAAAGCATTCATGGGAGGACATGCAATCATGGTGCACACAAATGTGTTGTGAATATGATCAATGCAACCACGGTGGAAAATGATGTCATAGTGAGACGGTTTATCAATAGCATGAATATGGCAATGGATGCTCAACATGTGTATGTTATCATGCAATTGATGGTGGACAATATGATCATGATGTAAGAATATGCCATCGAGGTAGATCACAACAAATTTGCTAAGGAAATGCACAAGCTCATATATCATGGATGACATGGGAGTACAAGATGCAACAAGGCAATCATAATGTGAGTCAATCCATGCATGGTGTGCAAACTTGTGGTGAGTATGATATGTCCATCGAGCATGACATGTATGAGCACAATCAACAAATATGGAGGTGTTGGTGTACCAAAGCTCGATGTCGAGGCATGAGTGGAGTGCCGAAGGTGCATCCAATAAGTGCGAGCGCTCCTCAATGTGAAGGCCCATGTAGCCAATCTCCAATGTCTCTCCTCCGTTCACGAGATGTATCATGTAGACAACAAGAAGGAAACAACAATGAAAGAGAGACCCATCCAATATGCGTATTTGAGGATGGCTCAAAGAGAAGGAGTTCACCTCAAGAAAGTTCCCAAAGATGTTGGAGTCGTACATCATGTATGCCTTCACATAGCCAATATGTCGCCTAACGGCACCGCCTTGTGAATCCTAAAAAATGAAAGAACATGAGAAACACTTGGAAAAACAAGTGAGGTTATTGCAAAAGCAAGACCAATCATTCGAGGGGCGAGATACCCAACAAGTGTATGCATCAAGCTCATCATAAGAAGGTACAAGGGAGCATTTCATAGTGTGGAGGCATATGATGCAAGAACAACCAAATACAATAGGCTCAATCAAACAAGCATGCTTCACAAGTAAAGTGTCCAAGTCTCCAAGATCAATAAGCATAGCAAGTTGGCACTCAATACAAGGTGATATGAGAGATGCAAGTAATGGAGACAATAGACAATGATCGATATAAATCATGTGAGAGGCATGAGCATAGGTGCTATCAACCTAAGAAAGCAAGTAATAGTGGAACATGGGTGATGCAACATAGCGAGCAATCATAGCAATCAAGTCAAGTATGCTAGTAGTGCGAAGATGCAACATACTAGAAGGAATCATGGCATGCATGTCATGTGTGCAAATAGTGGGCATGAATAATGCACATGACATATCACAAGCATGAAAGCAAGATGTGAGTAAAATAGCATGAGGCACATGATAAACATGGCAAAAGCAACAAGGATCTCCACCAAGCATGCAAATACACATAGAAGTAGCATAATGATGAAACATGGGTAGATGCAAACAAGGGTCACAATTGCATGGTAAAGGCATAGAAGCAAGCATAGCATGCAAAGTGAACACGGTAATATGAGCATAATGTGAGAAGTGGTAAATGCCCAAAGCCGTGTGAGAGCCAAGTAGAGGAGTTGCGCGTAGTCCTTGCGCGAAGGGAATGTTGGTAAGGATAGTCCACGGGATCCCAAGTCATCATTGCTCTCAAGAGCTCATTTCGTCAACTCTTGGGATTGAGAGGTCGACGAGTATACATGAGTACCTACACAAAACAAAGGCAAAGGGAAAATTGTGTGTGCGTGGTAGGTGTACACATCATCCATCATGATGCATACGTGCTTGTGTTGGTTAGCACCAAATATCCAATTCTCAAATAAATGAGATGCGTGATATAGAAACATGTCATCCATCATGATAGGTTTGTTATGATGTATGTCATAATGGAGACTCAAAGTATGTAATGCATCACGAGTAATATCTATAGCATTGTTATTCATGTGGAGCATATGGTGCACACAAGTATTGGGATCATGCAATGGATGGAATTGATCAAAATCTCCTAAAATGTATGGGGAAACTATGGAGGTCTCCTCATGAGCAATAGTGGAAACATCACATGGAGAATATTGACAATGTTCAAAACAATGCATATTTGGAGCAATGTGATCATGGTATGGCATAGTAGATGAATTGTGAAAAGCATGTAAAGGAAGCATGGCAATATCATCACATGAAAAACATAAGCCAATGACCATCATCTCGTCATCTATGCCATAAGTGCAGATGGGATTGATTTTAATGGGGCATGCATAGTTACTATGTTGAGATTGAAATGATGCAATATGGGAGATCTCACTCATAGCATATGACAAGTTCAATGGATTGTCAAACATGACGTGACCAATAGAATTTTCACAAGATATCCTATGAAGCATAGCATCACAACTAGGCAACTCAACATGCTCATCATCGTATTCATCATAAATAGGTAAGTCATGACATGAAGAAGTTTCACTAGCATGAAGCATGGCAATAGGAGGGTCAACATCATGGGAGCAATGGATGTCAAGAGAGTCCACTAGTGGGACAAGAGAAGCACCATCACCTATTTTACCTTTGGAGTGTCGCTCATGTGTTGTAGGTGAGGTGTTGAGGGTCGTCTCGTTTTCATCTTCATTGTGATGGAACCATGTGGGGGGTGCATCATCGTCCATCATGGCCATCGTCGTCTCCATAGGAGGTATGGACTCATCAATGGTAGGCTTGTCATCATGTAGGATACCTAGCACCAAAGGAGAAAACACACTAGGAGTAGAGGTTAAGTCGTTAGAAATCATGGTGGCCTCACATGCCGTGTCAACTACCTCGCTCACTAAGTGTTGTGGCTCACTCACTCCCTCAAGGATGCACTCACTCATATGGTTGGTGGAGTCACTCAAATGGCGCTCAACCTCACATCGGGTGTGTGGCATGCTCTCATGTGTGGGGCTAGTGGTGGTCACACTCATCCTCTCAAAGGAAATGCTCTCAATGTCATGTATGGTGGAGTCACTCATGTCACTCATGTGGTGGTGTCTCTCCTCACATAGCAATTGGGTCATCTCATGATATGTGTGTGTCGGAGAGATGTTGGTGCAAATGTCTCCATGCTCAACTCCGATTGTCGCCTTGGTTGAAGGGATAGTCCCATGCTCAACCTTCTTGTCACCGTCTTGTGGTTGGAGGTCCATATGATGTGGCACCTCATAGCTCGTCTCCATGACCGAAGGGAATGTCCCATGCTCGGCCATCGTCCTTGAGGGGCTTCCGAAGATGGAAGTGTCACCCTCGCTCGTAGGTCGTCGTCGTGGACTTGAGGAAGTCATTGTAGGCATACTAGTGGGAAGTAGGCGAAGATGTCGTACGTCCAAAGGCGAAGATGCCTTGATAGCACTTGGCGAAGATGCCATAGTGGTTGTTGTAGCCGTAGCGCCGTCTTGGTGGTGGTCGTCTCACGGTCTTCTTTTGTGCTCTTGAAGCTTGGACTTGGCGTGAAATAGGGCTTGTTGGGACTTGTGCATTTGCGCTTGTGGAGCATCTTCATGATGATGATGTCGTTGTCGTGCTTGAGCTCGTAGTAGATGTTGTTCATCGTCGTCGTGCACATGTTGCTTGGAAGTGACTTGGCCTTCATGACGATGTTGATCACGAAAGTGATGGTGGTCTCCATGTAGATGTGGACGAGGACGATTTGCACTTGCATCGTGGCCGCGCTCCGAAGACTTGTGGCTTGAATGTCGCCGCCTTGAGGATGACGAAGGGGAAGAAGACTTGATCAAGGCTCTAATCTCCTCCATCCGTGCATCTTGTTCCTCTTTATGTGCGGAAAGCTTCTTGTCGATGTAGTCCCTTTTCCTTGCTTTAGAGTGACGAATGTCGATGGAGATGTTCTCGATGCGCTCTCGCAATCTTGATTGTGCGCCTTGCATTTGTCGTTGTAGACCGAAGATGGACGCTTTGGTGATGTAGTCGTTCATTCCGTCATTGTTGTTGTAGACCGAAGAGGAAATGCCTTGCCTATCCATCACAAGACTCGAGCAAAGGTGAGTAGGAAATGAGATAAACAATACCAAGCTACCTTTTCCCAAAGTTGAGGATGTATCTTGTATCACTCAATGTGAAATGAAAGAATAGTGGAATTGGTACTGGACTTGTTCACTCACACCTATCAAGTAAAGCTTACGGTAGAGCTCGGTGAGGATAGTGGCACAAAAATTTAATGCAAAATGTTAGCAAGAGTCAATAATGTTGGAAAAGATTCACGAATTCGCAAGTGAAACAAGTAGACCAATAGCAAATGAGGTACACGGGAACACACACACAGATAGATAAATGGGGTCGTGCAACCAAGGAATGAGCTCAAAATGTGGAGTCCACAAAAAATGCTCGTGTTGCACAACTCAAGAGAGACGCTAGCACGATTGCTCAATCGGCGGATACGACACTTGTGCACAACCTATAGATGCAAGATGGGTAAACTTTCTATCCCAAGTATGCTATGTATGTATGGTTCCCGGTGTTTCTCTCAAGCATGATATCATATTATGTAGATTTGACAATTTTATGTGCAATGGGGTATGATGCTATGGCACTTGGTCACGAGCTCTTTGCTCTCTTTTTGCTTAAAAGCTTTTTTTTCAATGGCCACTTTTGCACAATGCACAAACCAAGATAGCAATTGTGTATATGCGGGAACAAACTTGAGGCACAATGGATGATATGATACCAATATGATATGGTATGTATGCAATGGATGGTCTAGATCACTAATGTGCACAAGTAACGTGGCCCGACAATACTCAAATGGCTAGTCTCGATAGGCAAGTGACGCAAAATGGGCTAGGGGTTAACAATGCAATTTGCAAGGGGATATACAATGGTGTCGTCGAGGTTACCATCCTTTGCGATGATGAGTAGCGGTGTTCTTGATGTAGATACCAAGATGATGTAGACACGTCCCTAAGTAGCCGAAACACCTTAGGAAACGGTAAAAACCGCAAACTCAAAATATCAAGAACAAAAGTCAAATGGTGGTAGTGGAAGTGGCAATGTGGAAGTGGTGGTGGTGTGTGAAGAAGAAATCGTCCCTAAGTAGCCGAAACACCTTAGGAGACTCAAGTCACCACTTAAACAACCAAAAATGCTATATGGAGCGAAATGGGTTAGGTTGCGGAAGACTATGGTGGTTATGCGGATGATATGGTGGAAGGCCTAGGCAAAGATGCCAAAATTTCAAAATATTTATGGAGTCAAATGGGGATGGAACCTTCTAGGTGGATGGGGAATGTCAATAGCTACTCAACGAGCTAAAGAACGCGAAAATCGGACTCCGGATGTGGAAGTTATGGGCGAAATGGTGATGTGCTGGCGGCTGACCTCGGGGGGCGCGCGACGGGTCTAGGGCCCATGGGCACGGGGTGCCGTGCGCACGGTACACACACCGAGGGCACGGGGTCACCTGGGACGCGCGGGTTTGGCGGATTTTTGGTCGATTTGGGCTCCAAATGGATGGATCTCGTGGATGGGGTTGAGGTGGGGGGTAGGGGGTATGGAAGGCGAAGGGAGGTGGAAGATACGCACTGGAAGGGCCGTGCGCACGGGGTCTGGCTGGCCTGTGTGCACGGGGGCCCGTGTGCATGGGGTCCCGATGGCCCGTGTGCACGGGGTCCTCTGAGAGCGGACGAACTGCTCCGGATCCGTGGGGAAACTCGAATTTTAGGGCAAAATCGAAGGATGGAAGGTAGGGGAAGATGGTAGAGGGATGGATCTACTTGCTAAACACCAAATCCATGGATCAAATCCAACAAAATCACTCTAAACCAACACATCACAAAAATTTGGGGTTATTTTTGGTGGGGAATTTTCGAATTTAGGACAAAAACAACAAAATCAAGCTAGAAAACACAGGGTACGGGCTACAAAAACGTGATCAACGTGGCTCATGATACCATATGATGTAGGGTGGAACTCTATGGGGATGATCTTTCACGTTTTGGAGGTGGAATCCCCAAGAACAAGAGAGGGAAAACAAGAGGAACACTCAAGAACAAGTCAAATCACACATCCACTAGACAATCAAACACACAAGATCCACAAGGTACATGAACAACAAAGGGAAATAAGATACATGGTAGAGTTCATCCCAAATCCTATGAAGGAGATGAGGGCTTGATGATCCTATGATTGGGATCCTTCCCCAAGAAGGAGGTCTTGAGCTAGGTCACTCCAAGAGGAGGTCCTGATCTCCTAGTGGAGTGGATCCATGGAGCAAAGCTCTCATATGTCTAACATATCCTTTGCTAACCCTAACAAATGGTCTAGGTACGGAATATATAGCCTTGGGGTCGAAGTGGAGGAAGGGGGGCTCGAGTGGAGATCATGGCCATCCATCCTGATGAGCCCGTGCGCACGGGGTAAGTTGGGCCCGTGCGCATGGGGGTCCCGCGGGCACGGTATAGGCCCGTGCGCACGGGGTGCTCCAGCGCCAACTCTCTGAGTAGTCCGTGCGCACGGGGTCGCCTGGGACCTCCTGTCCAGCTCCTGTTGGGCTCCATCTTCTTCCTCGTGGCCTTGTGGTCCTTCTCCAACTCCTTTGGGGTGTCCTTCGCCATCTTGTGGTCATTGATCTTCATACCTAAGGACACATAGAGCACTTTGGTGAGGTAGCAAGCAAGTCCAATGGATATACAAGATGTTCTCGAAGAAGAGCGGGTTCACCTTAGTTCCCATGGCGCATGTTCGAGGTCTCTTCATATGTCCTCTTGGGGTATGGAGAGTAGTCGGAGTGTACATGGGGATGACCGTGGGATGCTCCGCATCATTGAGCTGGCATTTGGTGGAGGATGGTTATTTGGGCATAGGAAAGCACTGTAGAAAATGGATACTATTTGGACATGCCAAAGTGGTACTTCCTTCACAAACTGTTACTCTGAACAGAATAGGAAAATGAATATTTTTGAATTAGTTTTGAACTAGGCAAGGAAGGTTTTTACATATTTGACGAGGATATGACCCAAAGAATTTATGAGATTTTTTGGGGAATTTTGGGAATGACAGAAATATAGGTTGCTTCACAACCTAGGGCAAAAACTGCCACATGGACATGACACATAGGCAAAACTGATGAGGTGGCGCCTAGTCATAGCAACCCACCACAATTTACAAGGCTATGACCATCTATATTGGTCGTTACCAACTAGAAATAAGGCAGCGGACTAGCGTTGTTTGCTTTATTACCATTTCGTGTAAGGAAATTACGACCTTTCTGACCAAAATGGTCGCAATGGTTTAGGGTTTGGAGCCCCCCGAACAGCTTTTGACCAATTGGTCGGAAATGGTCATAGATCTATGACCAATTCTTCCAGGGTCACTGACAGAAGGTCACAAGTTGACATATTTCTTGTACTGAGGGCACCCATGAAAAGGGTTGATCTCTGAGAGTTTTAGACACGACATAGAGAAGAGAAGAGCTAGCCTTGCCCTTCTTCCTCTAGCCAAACAGCTCAAGGAGCCTCTTGTAGCTACTTGTTGATCTAGTGATCATGCGGAGACCCCGCAGAGCAGGACTAGGGGTGTTATCTCCTAGGAGAGCCACAAACCTGGGTAAGATTCGCCGGCGTGCATGTCTTCGCCTTATCCCGTTTCCAGGCACCGGCGATGTCTTACTGGCTCCCACAATGATAAGCCATCCGTTGGCATATGTCGCACCTACCATCCGGCATTTGGCGCCCACCATGGGGCCAGGTGCACCGTCGTCAGGAGACCTGTTCTGGATGGGAACCCTCTTCCTCCCCAGCGAGCGTAGCCAGCCCGGCACGCCCAATGGCGCTTGCCCCGACGTGCTGCATGGCGTTGACGACGCCTGTGAAGTGAGCTGCCTCGCCGATCTTCTCGGCAAGGTCCGCCTCTCCGACCAGCCCGCGCCAGGCGCGAGTGCCACCAGCTTCGAGAGCTGCCTCGTCGACTTTCTTGGCAAGCTTGACATCACCAAGGAGCGCACCTCCGACATGGAGTCGATCGGCTCCACTGACCCGATGCTTGTTGACTCCGACACAACATCGCTTGACGCCTTCCCCACCAACATGGTGGTCATCGATGACCCTCTCCTCGAGCCGACAGCAGTAGCAGCATCGTCAATAAGGTGCTGGTCATCAGTCACGGCGCCGCCTCCGGCGGAAACATCCACGACACCCTGCAGATGGCGCTGCATGACTTGTCTGCCCCCATCCCGGCCAACGCCGACGCCAATGCGTTGGAGGCCCACCGCCTTGCCCTCATCGAGAACGGCAAGAAGATAGCCTCCATGAGACGCCTCACCGAAGCTTACCAGCACGAGGTTGATCGTGCCGCCACCGACATGCTGCCTGCTGGCAAGCCCAGCCGGATTGGCGCTATCAAGAAAAGCGGCGCGGCCATCGCCAGCATGCTGGGTGCTGACCGCCCCGTCTAAGCCAAGCCACTCGAGAACCTGCATGCCGCTCAAGCGGCCGTAGATGAGCTGAATGGGCTGGAGGGCGACGAGCTTCACTGCATGACCAGACGCATCCAGCAGCTGATCGAAGTGGCCACAGAGCGGCACGAAGCCGGCGCCCACGCTGAGAGTCCTCCCCCACGCCGAGAGCACGGCGCGACATCCCGGACGCCGACTGCAGGCGGCACCCACGAGCGAAAAGACAAGGAGCCGGCTGCTAGCCGCAGTCGGACTCGCCTCACCATCGAGCGTGATGCAGAAGGCCGCCCCCAAGCCATGGAGCGGCGAGGCAACCCGCCTCCTCCTCTGCCCCGCGGGGAGAGATACCCCACCCCTCCGCCTATCACGCACCCGACGCTCAGCGGTCGACTGGTCTGCCGCGAAGGAATCGGCGAGAATGATGCCCGCCATCGGATCGACCGCCTGGCGCGATCCCTGGCGCTAGAAGAAGAAGACGATGTCGGCCCGCCCTGTTTCGGCCCCCGCATCCGCGACAAGCCTTTCCCCAAAGGGTTCTCGCTCCCAAGAGACACGCTAAAATACAACGGTTCGGTGAAGCCAGAAGACTGGTTGATAGATTACTCCACTGCAGTCAGCATAGCAAACGACAACAGGCATGTTGCCGTGAAGTACGTCCCTCTCATGCTTCAAGGCACGGCACGCACCTGGCTGAACAGCCTCAAGACCTACAGCGTCAACAGCTGGCTAGACTTTACGGAAGTCTTCATTCACAACTTCACCAGCACGTAGAAGCGAGCCCCCAAGCCCCGTCACCTCTCCCTTTGTGTCCAAGGCCCGACCGAGTCCAGCCACGACTACCTGACGCGCTGGGCCGAGCTCCGCAACTCCTGCGAAGGGGTGCATGAGGTGCAAGCGATAGAGTACTTCACTGCCGGGTGCCGAGAGGGCACCCTCCTCAAGCACCGACTTCTCTGCGACGAGCCGACTACACTCGACGAGCTGCTGATCATAGCAGACAAGTACGCCACGGCCGACTCCTCAATGAAGACCGACTCAGAGTGGACGCCTCTGGAAAGGTGCTTCCTCTGGCTCCAAAAACGCCGGCTGGTGACTCCAATTGACGCCCACACCAGAACGACAACAAGCACAAGGCTCCAATGTCGCCTTCCACCTGTCGGCAGGTGGCCACGGTAGAATACGAGCAGCTTGAAGGGCAGCCTATACCCAAGTGACCGAAGGGTGGCAGGCCGGCTTGGCAGTCGGCTTTCTCCTATGAGCAAACCCTTGATGCCCCCTACAAGTTTCACAGCGGCGCGAAGCCGTCCAACCACACAACTTGGAAGTGCCATTGGCTCACCTGAATCTCCAAGGGTGAAGGACTGCTGCCCCCTCCGCCTGCTGGTCAGCCGCCTCCGGCTCTTCAGCAGCCGGCCGCTCGCCCAGCAGTCAGAGACGTTCAAGACGAGTTCCCTGACGAGCATGCAGCCTACGTCATCTTCATGAGCCAAGCTGAGGACAGGCGCAGCCGGCGCTGACTGCACCAAGAAGTCAATGCAGTCGCCTCCAAAGATCCAGAGTTTATGCATTGGTCCGAAAAGCCTATCAGCTGGAACCGAGCTGATCACCTAGAGGCGATGCTGTCTCCAGGCTCCTATGCATTGGTGTTAGATGCCACCTTCGCAACAGAAAGGCGAGCTGCTCGTTTCTCCTGAGTTCTGATTGATGGCGGAAGCAGCATCAACATCCTGTACCGTGACACAATGGAGAAGCTAAACATCAAGATGAAGCAACTTTTGCCCAGCCGGACCATGTTCCATGGCATTGTACCCGGCCTGTCATGCTCACCAATTGGCAAGATCAAGATAGATGTCCTCTTCGGAGCCAAGGATCACTTCCGCTGTGAAGCAGTCTGGTTTGAAGTGGTGGATCTAGAAAGCCCTTACCATGCTTTGCTTGGCCGACCCGCCCTGGCCAAGTTCATGGTTGTGCCCCACTACGCTTGCCTCAAGATGAAGATGCCGAGCTCCAAGGGCATCATCACCATAGTCAGAGACTACAAGAAATCCTCTACCTGTGCTGCAGCCAGCAGCCAGCTGGTTGAGTCCCTCGTGATCGCTGCTGAGAAGAAGATCCTTGACCGGGTTGTGGCCATGGCCGGCAAGCAGCCGGACCTATCGCCTGTCCCCAAGGAGTCGGAAGCTCAGGGCTCCTTCCAGCCGGCCAAGGAAACAAAGAAGATACCTCTAGACCCAGAGCACCGAGAGAGGTTTGCTGTTCTAGGAGAAAACCTGGAGAGCAAATAGGAAAGCAAGCTCGTCGATTTCCTCCGCGAGAATCGGGATATCTTTGCATGGTCCCCCAAGGACATGCCGGGTGTTCCGGCGGATTTCGCCGAGCACAAGCTACATGTCTGAGCGGATGCAAAACCAGTCAAACAGCCCCTCCACCGACTGTCGAAGGAGAAGAGAAGAATCGTTGGTGAAGAGATAGCCCGGCTTCTGGCAGCCGGCTTTATTATGGAGGTGTTCTTTCCAGAATGGCTAGCCAACCCAGTCCTTGTACTGAAGAACAAGAAGTGGCGCATGTGTATAGATTATACCAACCTCAACAAAGCTTGCCCCAAAGATCCATTTGCCTTGCCTCAGATTGACCAAGTGATAGACTCCACAGCCGGATGCGAGCTGTTGAGTTTTCTGGATGCCTACTCGGGTTACCATCAGATGAAGTTGGATCCAGCCGACCGCCTAAAGACCGCCTTCATCACACCATTCGGAGCTTTCTGCTACCTGACTATGGCATTCGGCTTGAGAAATGCTGGTGCCACTTCTCAGCGTTGCATGTAGAAATGCCTCCTCAAGCAACTCGGCATAAATGCCCACGTCTACGTAGACGATATTGTGGTGAAGACGGAGAAGCACGGCACCCTGCTGGAAGATCTCAAGGAAACATTTGACAACTTGCGCCGATTTTAGATCAAGGTCAACCCTGAGAAATGTGTGTTCAGAGTACCAGCCTGCCAGCTCCTAGGCTTCCTGGTCTCTGAACGAAGCATTGAGTGCAACCCAGTGAAGATCAAGGCCATAAAGAGGATGGAAATTCCCACCCAGCTTTGAGATGTCCAAAAGTTCACCGGGTGCCTGGCCTCCCTTAACTGCTTCATCAATTGGCTAGGGGAGAAGGCTCTCCCACTGTACCAACTCATGAGGAAATCCACTCACTTCGAGTGGAACGATCAGGCGGACGAAGCTTTTCACAAGTTGAAGAAGATGTTTATCACACCGCCTGTCCTGGCAGCACTGACTAAGAAAGAGCCCATGCTCCTTTACATTGCCGCAACCAACCGGGTGGTCAGCACTGTCATCGTGGTTCCGCGTCCAGAAGAAGGCAGAGCTCAGCTGGTCCAGAGGCCGGTGTATTACCTGAGTGAAGTACTGTCAACCTCAAAGCAGAATTACCCCCACTACCAGAAGATGTGCTATGGCGTATACTTTGCCGCCAAGAAGATCAAGCCCTACTTTCAAGTACACCCCATCATGGTCGTTTGCACTGCCCAGCTTGCCGAGATCATAAGCAGCCAGGATGCATCTGGTCGGGTGGCCAAGTGGGCCATTGCGCTAGCTCCTTACTGAAGGAAATATGCCCTAGAGGCAATAATAAAGTTATTATTTATTTCCTCATATCATGATAAATGTTTATTATTCATGCTAGAATTGTATTAACCGGAAACATAATACATGTGTGAATATATAGACAAACAGAGTGTCACTAGTATGCCTCTACTTGACTAGCTTGTTAATCAAAGATGGTTATGTTTCCTAACCATGAACAAGGAGTTGTTATTTGATTAACAAGGTCACATCATTAGTTGAATGATCTGATTGACATGACCCATTCCGTTAGCTTAGCACACGATCGTTTAGTATGTTGCTATTGCTTCCTTCATGACTTATACATGTTCCTATGACTATGAGATTATGCAACTCCCGTTTACCGTAGGAACACTTTGTGTGCTACCAAACGTCACAACGAATCGGGTGATTATAAAGGTGCTCTACAGGTGTCTCCGAAAGTATTTGTTGGGTTGGCGATTTCAAGATTAGGATTTGTCACTCCGAATGTCGGAGAGGTATCTCGAGGCCTTCTCGGTAATGCACATCATATAAGCCTTGCAAGCATTGCAACCAATGAGTTAGTTGCGGGATGATGTATTACGGAACGAATAAAGAGACTTGCGGTAACGAGATTGAACTAGGTATTGGATACCGACGATCGAATCTCGGGCAAGTAACATACCGATGACAAAGGAACAACGTATGTTGTTATGCGGTCGACCGATAAAGATCTTCGAGAATATGTAGGAACCAATATGGGCATCCAGGTCCCGCTATTGTTTATTGACCGGAGACGTGTCTCGGTCATGTCTACATTGTTCTCGAACCGTAGGGTCCGCACGCTTAAGGTTTCGATGATGCTTATATTATGAGTTTATGAGTTTTGATGTACCGAAGGAGTTCGGAGTCCCGGATGAGATCGGGGACATGACGAGGAGTCTCGAAATGGTCGAGACGTAAAGATCGATATATTGGACGACTATATTCGGAGTTCGGAAAGGTTCCGAGTCATTCGGGTAATTATCGGAGTCTGGGAGAGTTACGGAATTCGCCGGGAAAAGTATTGGGCCTTATGGGCCATACGGGAAAGAAAGAGGGCTGCCCTAGGCAGGCGCGCGCCCCCTTGCCCTAGTCCGGGTGGGCTGGGGAGGGGCCGCACCCTCCTTCCTTTCCTTCTCTCTTCCCTTCCTAGTCTCCTACTCCTAATACATGGAAGGATCCCTAGTTGGACTAGGAAAGGGGGAATCCTACTCCCGGTGGGAGTAGGACTCCCTATGGCACGCCTCCTCCTAGGCCGGCCTCCTCCTCCCTCCCTCCTTTATATACGGGGGCAGGGGGCACCCTAGGACACACAAGTTGATCTACGGATCGTTCCTTAGCCGTGTGCGGTGCCCCCCTCCACCATATTCCACCTCGGTCATATCGTCGCAAAGCTTAGGCGAAGCCCTGCGCCGGTAGAACGTCAAGATCGCCACCACGCCGTCAGGTCGACGAAACTCTCCTCCCGAAGCTCTACTGGATTGGAGCCCGAGGAGCGTCATCGAGCTGTACGTGTGTCAAGAACTCGGGGGCGCCGGAGTAACGGCGCCGGGATCGGTCGGATCGCGAGGAGAACGTACGACTACTTCCTCTACGTTGTGATCGCTTCCGCTACGGTCTACGAGGGTACGTAGACAACACTCTCCCCTCTCGTTGCTATGCATCACCATGATCTTGCGTGTGCGTAGGAAAAATTTTGAAATTACTACGTTCCCCAACAGTGGCATCCGAGCCTAGGTTTTTATGGTTTGATGTTTTGCACGAGTAGAACACAAGTGAGTTGTGGGCGATACAAGTCATACTACCTACCAGCATGTCATACTTTGGTTCAGCGGTATTGTGAGATGAAGCGGCCCAGACCGACATTACGCGTACGCTTACGCGAGACTGGTTTCACCGCCACGAGCACTCGTTGCTTAAAGGTGACTGGTGGGTGTCTGTCTCTCTCACTTTAGTTGAACCGAGTGTGGCTACGCCCGGTCCTTGAGAAGGTTAAAACGGAGTCTATTTGACGAAGTATCGCTGTGGTTTTGATGCGAGGTGAGATTGGTTCTTGCTTAAGCCCGTAGCAGCCACGTAAAATTTGCAACAACAAAGTAGAGGACGCCTAACTTGTTTTTGCAGGCATGTTGTGATGTGATATGGTCAAGACGTGATGCTATATTTTATTGTATGAGATGATCATGTTTTGTAACCGAAGTTATCGGCAATGGCAGGAGCCATATGGTTGTCGCTTATTGTATGAAATGCAACGCTCAGTAATTGCTTTACTTTATCACTAAGCGGTAGCGATAGTCGAGAAGCAATAGGTGGCGTGACGACAACGATGCTACGATGGAGATCAAGGTGTCGCGCGGTGACGATGGTGATCATGATGGTGCTGCAGAGATGGAGATCACGAAGCACAAGACGATGATGACCATATCATATCACTTATATTGATTTGCATGTGATGTTTATCTTTTATGCATCTTATCTTGCTTTGATTGATGGTAGCATTTTAAGATGATCTCTCACTAATAATTATCAAGAAGTGTTCTCCCTGAGTATGCACCATTGCCAAAGTTCGTCGTGCCCAGACACCACGTGATGATCGGGTGTGATAAGCTCTACGTCCATCTACAACGGGTGCAAGCCAGTTTTGCACACGCAGAATACTCAGGTTATACTTGACGAGCCTAGCATATGCAGATATGGCCTCGGAACATGGAGACCGAAAGGTCGAGCGTGAATCATATAGTAGATATGATCAACATAAGATGTTCACCATTGAAAACTACTCCATCTCACGTGATGATCGGTTATGGTTTAGTTGATTTGGATCACGTGATCACTTAGATGACTAGAGAGATGTCTGTCTAAGTGGGAGTTCTTAAGTAATATGATTAATTGAACTTAAATTTATCATGAACTTAGTCCTGGTAGTATTTTGCAAATTATGTTGTAGATCAATAGCTCGCGTTATTGCTTTCATATGTTTGTTTTTGATATGTTCCTAGAGAAAATTATGTTGAAAAATGTTAGTAGCAATGATGCGGATTCGATCCGTGATCGGAGGTTTATCCTCATTCTGCACGTAAGAATTATGTCCTTAATGCACCGCTAGGTGACAGACCTATTGCAGAGCGGATGCGCACGTTATGAACGTTTGGCTAGCTCAATATGATGACTACTTGATAGTTTTGTGCACCATGCTTTATGGCTTAGAATTGGGACTTCAAAGATGTTTTGAACATCATGGACCATATGAGATGTTCCAGGAGTTGAAGTTAATATTTCAAGCAAATACCCGAGTTGAGAGATATGAGGTCCTCAACAAGTTCTATAAGCTAAAAGATGGAGGAGAATCGTTCAACTAGTGAGCATGTGCTCAGATTGTCTGGGTACTTCAATTGCTTGAATCAAGTGGGAGTTAATCTTCCAGATAAGATAGTGATTGACTGAATTCTCTAGTCACCATCACCAAGTTAGTAGAACTTCGTGATGAACTATAGTATGCAAGGGATGATGAAAATGATTCCTGAGTTTTTCATGATGATGAAATCGATGAAGGTAGAAATCAAGAAAGAACATCAAGTGTTGATGGTTAACAAGGCCACTAGTTTCAAGAAAAGGGCAAAGGGATAGAAGGGAACTTCAAGAAGAACGGCAAGCAAGTTCTGCTCAAGTGAAGAATCCCAAGTCGGACCTAAGCCCGAGACTAAGTGCTTCTACCGCAAAGGAACTGGTTATCGAAGCGTAACTACCCCAAGTATTTGGCGGATAAGAAGGATGGCAAAGTAAACAAAGGTATATTTGATATACATGTTATTGATGTGTACTTTACTAGTGTTTAATAGCAACCCCTCGGTATTTGGTACTGGTTCAGTTACTAAGAGTAGTAACTCGAAACGAGAGTTGCAGAATAAACAGAAACTAGTTAAGGGTGAAGTGACGATGTGTGTTGAAAGTAGTTTCAAGATTGATATGATCATCACCGCACACTCCCTATACTTTCGGGATTAGTGTTGAACCTAAATAAATGTTATTTGGTGTTTACGTTGACCATGAATATGATTTGATCGTGTTTATTGCAATACGGTTATTCATTTAAGTAAGAGAATAAACTGTTGTTCTGTTTACATGAATAAAACCTTATATGGTTACACACCCAATGAAAATGGTTCATTGGATCTCGATCGTAGTGATACACATATTCATAATATTGAAACCAAAAGATGCAAAGTTAATAATGATAGTGCAACTTATATGTGGCACTGCCGTTTATGTCATATTGGTGTAAAGCGCATGAAGAAACTCCATGCTGATGGATTTTCGGAATCACTTGGTTATGAATCATTTGATGCTTGCGAACCGTGCCTTTTGGGCAAGATGACTAAAACTCCGTTCTTCGGAACAATGAAACGAGCTACCGACTTATTGGAAATAATACATACTGATGTATACAGACCAATGAGTATGAAGGCTCGTGACAAGTATCATTATTTTCTGACCTTCACAGATGATTTGAGCAGATATGGGTATATCTACTTGATGAAACATAAGTCTGAAACGTTTGAAAAGTTCAAAGAATTTCAGAGTGAAGTAGAGAATCATCGTAACAAGAAAATAAAAGTTTCTACGATATGATCGCAGAGGTAAAATATTTGAGTTACGAGTTTGGCCTTCAGTTAAAACAATGTGAAATAGTTTCACTACTCACGCCACCTGGAACACCACAGTGTAATGGTGTGTCCGAACGTCATAACCGTACTTTATTGGATATAGTACAATCTATGATGTTTCTTACCGATTTACCACTATAGTTTTGGGGATATGCATTAGAGACAGCTGCATTCACGTTAAAAAGGGGCACCATCTAAAGTCCGTTGAGACGACACAATATGAAATGTGGTTTGGCAAGAAACCAAAGTTGTCGTTTCTTAAAGTTTGGGATTATGATACTTATATGAAAAAAGTTTCATCCTGATAAGCTCAAACCCAAATCGGAGAAGTGCGTCTTCATAGAATACCCAAAGGAAATTGTTGGGTACACCTTCTATCACAGATCCGAAGGCAAGATATTCGTTGCTTAAGATGGATCCTTTCTAGAGAAGGAGTTTCTCTCAAAAGAAGTGAGTGGGAGGAAAGTAGAAAACTTGATAAGGTAATTGTACCTTCTCCCTTATTGAAAAGTAGTTCATCACGTAAATCTGTTCTTGTGACTACTACACCAATTAGTGAGGAAGCTAATGATGATGATCATGTAACTTCAGATCAAGTTACTACCGAACCTCGAGGTAAACCAGAGTGAGATCCGCACTGTGAGTAGTACGGTAATCCTGTTCGAAGTCATGTTACTAGACCATGATGAACTTGCGAACTATGAAGAAGCGATGGTGAGCCCAGATTCCGCGAAATGGTTTGAGGCCATAAAATCTGAGATGGGATCCATATATGAGAACAAAGTATGGACTTTGGTTGACTTGCCGATGATCGGCAAGCCATTGAGATTAAATGGATTTTCAAGAGGAAGACGGACGATAGTAGTGTTACTATCTACAAAGCTAGAATTGTCGCAAAAGGGTTTTTCGACAAGTTCAAGATGTTGACTACAATGAGATTTTCTCAAGCGTAGCGATGCTTAAGTCTGTCCGAATCATGTTAGCAATTGCCACAATTTATGAAATTTGGCAAATGGATGTAAAACTGCATTCTGAATGGTTTTCTGGAGGAAGAGTTGTATATGATGCAACCAGAAGTTTTTTTTTCGATCCAAAGGGAGCTAACAAAGTGTGCAAGCTCCAGCGATCCATCTATGGACTGGTGCAAGCATCTCGAAGTTGGAATATACGCTTTGATAAGTTGATCAAAGCATATAGTTTATACAGACTTGCTGTGAAGCCTGTATTTACTAGAAAGTGAGTGGGAGCACTACAGCATTTCTGATAAGTATATGTGAATGACATATTGTAGATCGGAAATAATGTAAAATTATTCTGCAAAGCATAAAGGAGTTTTTCAAAGAAAGACCTCGGTGAAGCTGCTTACATATTGAGCATCAAGATCTATAGAGATAGATCAAGACGCTTGATAAGTTTTTTCAATGAGTACATACCTTGACAAGATTTTGAAGTAGTTCAAAATGGAACAGATCAAAGAAAGAGTTCTTGCTGTGTTACAAGGTGTGAAATTGAGTAAGACTCAAAACCCGACCACGGCAGAAGATAGAAAGAGAATGAAAGTCATTCCCTATGCCTTGGCCATAGGTTCTATAAAGTATGCCATGCTGTACCAGATCTATTGTATACCCTGCACCGAGTTTGGCAAGGAGTACAATAGTGATCTAGGAGTAGATCATCGACAGCGGTCAAAATTATCCTTAGTGGAATAAGGATATGTTTCTCGATCATGGAAGTGACAAAAGGTTAGGTCGTAAAGGGTTACGTCGATGCAAGTTTTGACACCGATCCGATGACTCTAAGTCTAGATACATATCGAAAGTGGGAGCAATTAGCTAGAGTAGCTTCGTGCAGAGCATTGTAGACATAGAAAAATTGCAAAATATATAACGGATCTGAATGTGAAAGACCCGTTGACTAAGACTCTCTCACAAGCAAAACATGATCACACCTTAGTACTCTTTGGGTGTTAATCACATAGCGATGTGAACTAGATTACTGAATCTAGTAAACCCTTTGAGTGTTGGTCACATGGCGATGTGAACTATGGGTGTTAATCACATGATGATGTGAACTATCAATGTTAATCACATGGTGATGTGATCTAGATTATTGACTCTAGTGCAAGTGGGAGATGAAGGAAATATGCCCTAGAGGCAATAATAAAGTTATTATTTATTTCCTCATATCATGATAAATGTTTATTATTCATGCTAGAATTGTATTAACCGAAACATAATACATGTGTGAATATATAGACAAACAGAGTGTCACTAGTATGCCTCTACTTGACTAGCTTGTTAATCAAAGATGGTTATGTTTCCTAACCATGAACAAGGAGTTGTTATTTGATTAACAAGGTCACATCATTAGTTGAATGATCTGATTGACATGACCCATTCCGTTAGCTTAGCACACGATCGCTTAGTATGTTGCTATTGCTTCCTTCATGACTTATACATGTTCCTATGACTATGAGATTATGCAACTCCGTTTACCGAGGAACACTTTGTGTGCTACCAAACGTCCACAACGAATCGGGTGATTATAAAGGTGCTCTACGGTGTCTCCAAAGTATTTGTTGGGTTGGCATATTTCAAGATTAGGATTTGTCACTCCGAATGTCGGAGAGGTATCTCGTGGCCTTCTCGTAATGCACATCATATAAGCCTTGCAAGCATTGCAACCAATGAGTTAGTTGCGGGATGATGTATTAAGGAACGAATAAAGAGACTTGCCGTAACGAGATTGAACTAGGTATTGATACCGACGATCGAATCTCGCAAGTAACATACCGATGACAAAGGGAACAACGATGTTGTTATGCGGTCCGACCGATAAAGATCTTCGTAGAATATGTAGGAACCAATATGGGCATCCAGGTCCCGCTATTGGTTATTGACCGAGACGTGTCTCGGTCATGTCTACATTGTTCTCGAACCGTAGGGTCCGTGACGCTTAAGGTTTCGATGATGCTTATATTATGAGTTTATGAGTTTTGATGTACCGAAGGAGTTCGAGTCCCGGATGAGATCGGGGCCATGACGAGGAGTCTCAAATGGTCGAGACGTAAAGATCGATATATTGGACGACTATATTCGAGTTCGAAAGGTTCCGAGTCATTCGGTAATTATCGAGTACCGGAGAGTTACGGGAATTCGCCGGGGAAAAGTATTGGGCCTTATGGGCCATACGGGAAAGAAAGAGGGGCTGCCCTAGGCAGGCCGCGCGCCCCCCCTTGCCCTAGTCCGAATTGGGCTAGGGGGAGGAGCCGCACCCCCTCCTTCCTTTCCTTCTCTCTTCCCCTTCCTAGTCTCCTACTCCTAATACATGGAAGGATCCCTAGTTGGACTAGGAAAGGGGGAATCCCACTCCCGGTGGGAGTAGGACTCCCTATGGCGCCTCCTCGAGGTCGGCCTCCTCCTCCCTCCCTCCTTTATATACGGGGCAGGGGCACCCTAGGACACACAAGTTGATCTACGGATCGTTCCTTAGCCGTGCGGTGCCCCCTCCACCATATTCCACCTCGGTCATATCGTCGCAAAGCTTAGCGAAGCCCTGCGCCGTAGAACATCAAGATCGCCACCACGCCGTCGTCCGTGAAACTCTCCCTCCCGAAGCTCTCTTGGATTGGAGCCCGAGGAGCGCCATCGAGCTGTACGTGTGTCAAGAACTCGGGCGCCGAGTAACGGCGCGGATCGGTCGGATCGCGAGGAGAACGCGACGACTACTTCCTCTACATTGTGATCGCTCGCCACGGTCTACGAGGGTACGTAGACAACACTCTCCCCTCTCGTTGCTATGCATCACCATGATCTTGCGTGTGCGTAGGAAAATTTTTGAAATTACTACGTTCCCCAACACTTACACCATCTTGTACCATCCTCGCACCGCCATCAAGTCCCAAGTGCTGGCCGACTTCCTTGTCGACTGGGCCGAAACCCAATACCAGCCGCCAGCACCCGACTCCACCCATTGGCGGAAGCACTTTGACGGATCCAAGATGCGCACCGGCTTGGGAGCCGGCATCGTCCTCACCTCTCCCAAGGGCGACAAGCTCAGATACAGTTTTCAAATTCATTTTGCCGCCTCCTACAACGTGGCCGAGTACGAGGCGCTCATACATGGGCTCCGGCTGGCCAAAGAACTCGGCATCCGCCGGATCTTGTGCTATGGCGACTCGGACTTGTTGATCCAGCAATCATCTTGCGATTGGGACGCCAAGGACGCAAACATGGCGAGCTACCGCTTCCTCGTTCAACAACTCAGTGGATACTTTGAAGGGTGTGAGTTTCTCCACGTGCCATGGGCCGACAACGAGCAAGCAGATGCCCTGGCACGAATCGGCTCCACCCGGCAAGCTATACCAACCGGCGACTCCCTCCAACGCCTCCTCAAACCATCTGTCAAGCCGTCTCCAGAATCAGACTCCATCTTCATGCCGCCTGACCCTGACGCAGTCGAATCCGACTTGGGGAACTCAGCAGGTGGCTTGGGTACTTTGGCAGGCGGCTCGGGGACTGCTGTAGTCGCACCCGGCTCGGGGACTTCAGAACCCGGCCCGGGGACTGCAGCAGTCGCCCAGGGACTACAATGACACAACAGGCGGTGGCCGACTCCAACTCTTCACCACCCAACCCACCCGCCCTGGTCGCAGTAGCCGTGTTGGCAATAGAAGAAGTTGCAGTTCCATCATGGGCCCAGCCCATCGTCAACTTTCTGGTGAACAAAGAGCTGCCGACTGATGAGATCTCGGCAAGATAAGTTCAACGCCGAGCCGGAGCATACACAATAGTGAACAGAGAGCTCGTGAGGCGCAGTGTCACTGGAGTCTTCCAGTGCTACGTCGAGCCAGAGAAGGGCATTGCAATCCTCAAAGACATCCATCAAGGCGAGTGCGGCCACCATGCGGCCTCAAGATCACTCATCACCAAAGCCTTCCGTCATGTTTCTTCTGGCCGACTGCTTTGGAAGACGCCAGAGAGTTGGTCAAACACTTCAAAGGGTGCCAAGTTTTCAGCTCAAAGCAACACCTGCCGGCTTTTGCACTCAAGACCATCCCCCTCACCTGGCCTTTCACCGTCTGGGGGCTGGATATGGTGGGCCCATTCAAGATAGCACGAGGCGGCATGACACACCTGCTTGTTTCCATAGATAAGTTCACCAAGTGGATTGAAGCGAAGCCAATCAAGAAATTGAATGGGCCGGCTGCTGTGACATTCATCGCAGACATCACCACCCAGTATGGCATACCACACAGCATCATCACCGACAACGGCACGAATTTTGCCAAAGGAGCATTGGCACGTTTCTGCGCGAGACAGGGCATCCGACTGGACTTAGCGTCCGTTGCTCATCCGCAGTCAAACATCCAAGTCGAGCGAGCAAACGGCCTCATCCTGTCCGGCATCAAGCCCCGACTGGTCGAGCCACTGGAGTGCTCGGACGGCTGCTGGCTCGAGGAGCTGTCGGCCGTCCTCTGGAGCTTGCGTACCACCCCGAACAAGTCAACCGCTTTCACTCCGTTCTTCCTTGTGTATGGGGCCAAGGCTGTCATCCCAACTGACATCGAGTTCGACTCACCTCGAGTCACCATGTACACAAAAGTGGAGGCAAAGGAAGCGCGAGAAGACGATGTTAACCTGTTGGAAGAGGGCCAGCTGTTAGCACTCAGCCGGTCCGCCATCTACTAGCAGGGCTTGCGCCGTTACCACAACCAGAAGGTCAAGCCAAGATCCTTCCAAGAGGGTGACCTTGTGCTCCGGCTGATCCAGCGAACAGCCAGCCAGCACAAGCTCTTGGCCCCTTGGGAAGGCCCCTTCATCATCAGCAAGGCTTTGGGCAACGACTCCTACTACCTGATCGAGGCACAAAAGCCCAAGGCGCGCAAGAGCGATGATTCCTGCAAGGAGCCGGAACGACCATGGAACGCCAATCTCCTCCGAAGATTTTACAGTTAAAATGCAGTATGTACCACACTATCTTTTGTATTAAGTACAAGACATCGGGCCCCCCGAGGAGCACTCGGGGACTACCCTCTTGTATCTATATGATGAGTATCATGCCTATGAATGTATTACTACATTTGTTCTTCTGTCCGGCACCGGGTTCGACCAGTCGGCCCAGGGACTTACCACCTTGAATTATGTTAAGTACCACCTACAGTCAGACAAGTAGTGTGCTGGCACCTAAGCCCTCTCTTGCCAAAAGTCGCAGCTCGCAGAATCGACTGTTCGACTGGCAAGAGTTAAAGGCAGGAAAAGATGCCCACACGAAAAACGACTAAGGACCAATGGGCTTACATAACACAAGCTGGCTTCCCACCCTGCCAACCGGCTGTTAAGCAGTCGGCTGGCCGGTTTCCCACTCACCTTGCGGCAATCTAAGAAAGCTAATGTACTTGCCCTCCCACACGGCCAAGTACTTTCCCAGCCACAGACTGCAGAGCAGCTATCCGGCTAGGAAGGCGGCGCCCAAGGGAGGGCGTCGAAGGAAACAGCCAGAAAAAGATGTAAAGCAAGCACAGTCGGAAGTCAAACACATGCAAGATTATATTTACAAAAGGCCTTCGAGGGCCGGCATTCAACTTAGTCTGAATACACCACCAGTGGGTGGAACTGTGCGAATTTAACAAGTATTGTTCAAAAGACTTAATGAGGAGGAAGACAAAGATAAAGATGGCGGCTTAGGCCAAGGGTGCAACGGGCGAGCTAGGCAGGTCTGTGGAGACGGCGGTGCTGGCTATAGGAGTGGCCGGCTGGCGAGTCTCGGCTTGATCATCACCAGTGGCAGGTGGCGTGTTCGCACGTGCCTCGTTGCTGGAGGCACGGTTAGGCTGAGGCTGGTCGGCTGCTTCACCACCCGGCACGGCGTCTTCACCATCCTATTCCTCCTCCTCTTCACCCTCATCGTTGGATTCGATCTCCTCCGTCGAGTCTTCACTATCCACTGGGTTCATCCCAATCCACTCCTCCGGCAGAGCAGCGCCATCATCGTTCAGCTCGGGGACAAAGACGCTGGTGTCGGTGTACTCGGTGATCGCCGAGGCATGCTGGATGATAGTCGGCCGCACCGCCTCCAACTCTTCATTGGCCTCCTACCGAAACATGGTCAGCTGGGTCAAGTCCAGCCCGGGATCCCATGCTCGGACGAACTCCAGCGCCCGCCGGGCGCCTGCCCGGGCTGCAAAAGCTTTCCAAGCCTTGAAGCGGCCAGCCGCCACCTCCAGCCAGTCGGCAGTTCTACTAGGGGTGCGGGGAATCACTTCGTCAGACCAGAGGGCGGAAAGCACCTAGGCTCCAATGCGCTAAAGGCGGCGGAGCATGCGGTGAGCCGGCTGGAGGCGGGCCTGGATGGCCAAAAGCTGCTCCTCGAGCGTCCGGCACAATCTCTGCGCCAGCCTGCCTCTGCACATTGTGATGGGCCTCGATGACTTGGCTGGCGGCAACAGAGTAGCTAGGGAAGTACTCTACACGAAGAAGAAAAGAAGAAATGCAAAGTCAGAAGTCGGACCAAGCAGCAGGAGGCAAACAAAGGGACGAAGAGGAAGGCGGCTTACCATCAACCATGTCTTCAATATGGCCATAGCCATCATTCAGCGCCTGCCTCGACTCGGCCCAGCTCGCCGCCTTGGTTTCGTACTTGCCTTGGAGGGCGGCCTCGCTATCCTTCACCGCCTTCAATGCCGCCTTGTGGCTCTCCTCCTGGTCGGCCAACTTCTTGGCCAGGCGGTCGCGCTCCTGAACCGCAGCGCTGCACTCGGCCTCCTTGGCACGCAGAGCGGTCTGGGCCTCCCCCAGTTGCTACCGCAGGTTGGCATTGGCCTCTGCAAAGACGGCAAAGAAGAATCAACATTGAGAAAGAAGTCGCTAGAAAAGATCCAGCCCGATCGCCAGCATCGTCCGAATCTCGGGACTACACCCGGTGGCAGTCTTGTTGACGCCCCACGAGAGATAGAAGATGGAGCACTTACTCTGGCTCTCGGACAAGTCGGCGGTCTTCTGAGTTAGCTCCCGGGCCTAAGAGTTGTGGGCGGCCGCGCGGAGGTTATGATAGTCCTGCAAAAGGGACAGACGAACAAATAAGGACACGTTAGCACCCGAAGTCTACTAAGAAGTTCCAAGCCGCCTGCTCAGCAGCCGACTCGGAACTCAGGGACTTACCCAGTGGGTGCGCTGATGCGCCCCCACGGAAGAATCCAAGAACGAGAAGCAAAAAGCGAGAAGCTTACCCGGATGGCTGACCGCGTCGCCAGGAACTCCTAATTGTAGTTCTTCAGGACGGCGGCCTGAGACTGAAGCCAGTTCCGGACGTCTTGCGCCGCCGCGTTCAGCACGCCCGTCTCGCCGCCCGGTGTCCACCCCGGCAAGCTGACGCTCGCCGTCTCCAGCTCATGGGGCGACAAGCTTGAGCCCCCGGCCTTCTGCGGGTTCGGAATAGAAGTCGCATTCCCTGCGCGTTGGCGTACCGGAGATCGGACCACGACGTCCGCCCTCGCAGCCGGCTCGCCCCCAGCCGACGGCACAGGCGACACACTGAGTTGGCCGCCTTGCTCCGTTGCAGTCGGTGCTGACGGGGCCGCCTCCTTCTACGGGGCGACGACGTCGCCCTCCTCCCTCTCCATCACCGGTTGGTCGCCGCCGGCTCCCTCTGGCGGCACCACCGGGATCTCAGGCGCCACGGAGCGGAGGGGGGTGACAAGCTGTGGAGGCTGGTTGCGCAAGGTTTCCTTCGCCTGCGCCGCGGCTGCAGCATCCGCCCGGGCCTTGGCCGCTGCGTCGGCCGGCGCACTCGCCGTCTCCTCCGCCGCATCCTGTGCTGCCTTGGCGGCAGCCGCCTCCTGCTGCTCCGCCTCCCGCTCCTCACGCGCCTCCCGCGTGTTCCGCTCTATCGCCGCCTGAAGCATGGCGCGAGGGTCCACGCGGTGGGTGCTGGTGGAGCCTCCCGCGGCCCCAACCACGGAGGCGGCGACACACCGCTCGAGAAAGAGTGGAGCTCTGCGTTATACAAGACGAAGAAAAATCAGAAGAATATTGGCATGAAGGAAGAAAAAATGCGTGGGGGAGTCAATACTTACGCGGAAACCATCTGCGGCTCCTTCACCACCTTGCGGAAGCAGGTGGCCTTCACGGCCGCTTCATCCCGCTTGGTCGCCGCAACCGAGCCCTTGGGCTTCTTCGGCCGGCTGCCGAACAAGATCGGCACGGCCCGGCGCTTCTGTGCACCGCCTCGGGCAGCCAGCACGGCAGAAGAGCTCGCGCCCTGCTTGTCGGATGCTGGCTGGCGACGTGGGGCGACATCTCCTGCGTCGTCGTTTGGCCAGTCCTCGAGGCCGGCTCCGATCCCTGAGCCGCCTGCCTCGCCGCCTCCTCCCACGGCGTCGTCATCCAAGGCGGCCGCCCCCAAGTCGGGGTCGCCCACATCGCTCTCCGCCCAGTCGGGGAGAAATTGACGCTCCGGCCCTGCGGCGTCGGCTGCCGGCTGGAGGAGGGGGCTCTGTTTCATAAGCCGATTGGTCGATTCGGCCAAGCAGAACTCGGCGATGGAAGAAAAAAGGGAAGAAAAGGAAACTTACCATAGGCAGGGGGTCGGCGCATGAATACGGCTCCTTGCCGAACCGCCACTACTATGTGAGCTTGCAGTTCGCAAGGTAGTTCACCACGTGAGATATCTCTGCGTGAGGCATCTCCTTGGTGCACAGCCGGCTTGGGTCTCGGTGCCCGCTCATCTGACAGATCATGTGATGGCTGCCCTAGAGCAGGAGCACCTGGCGCACCACGAAGGCGGTCAACAAGTCGGGCCCTGTCAGGCCCTCCGACTTTATCAACACCCGGAGCCGCGCGATGGCGGCGGCTCCAGAAGGCGACAGCGTCCTAGCCTAATACGACCAGTTAGGCCGCTTCCCAGCCGGCGGGCCGGCTACGTAAGCCGGCAAGTTGACCCAGTCGCCCTCCGCGAAGATGCTCTTCACATAGAAGTATGACTGCTGCCACATCTTCACCGACTGGATCAGCGCGATGGGAGGAAATGGTTATCGGCCGCTGGCCTCCGCACCGCGATGAAGGCGCCGCATTGAGCCGGCACGCTCTTGACGACGGTGTCAAGCTTGGAGTAGAAGAATTCCTCCCAAAGCTTGATGGTGGGGAGGACGCCGAGGAAGCCTTCGCACAGAGTGACGAAGGCGGACAGCAGCACCACCGTGTTTGGGGTGAGGTGGTGTGGCTGGAGGTTGTAGAACTCGAGGAAGCCCGGAAGAAGCCGCTCGCCAGTAGGCCAAGGCCGCGCAGGTAGTGCAAGCGGAAGATGACCCGCTCACCCTCCTCCAGCGCCGGCGAGATCTCCCGCTCCGGCGCAAGGCGGACCCTCACGTAGTCCTCACCGGGCAGCCGCCGCATCTTGCGGAGGAAATCAATGTGGCCTTCATGGACATTGGAGCCGTCCCAGGCTCCAGCTCGCGCCATGAAGGCGAGAGGTTGAGGAGAAAGCACGGAGACGGTGAGAGCGCAACCCCGCGGTGGCGAGCTACGGCGCAGCAAGGTGGCCGGTGGAGCGGCGCGGCGGCGAACAGCAGCGGCGACAAAGAAGGAGACGAAGAAGAAAATGGCGGAGTGGGAGGCGAGTGCGCGTGCGTCTGCTGCTCCCCCTCCTCCCCCTATTTATAGCCTCGGTGCGATGAGGCCGAGGAGCGAGACGTGGGGGATGTGGGATTAACTGCGCCCACTCCCCCACGACCCACGATTATTGCGCCTTAATGGCGTGCAAAAACTGCTATTGGAATGCCAACCGTCCACCTCGGCCACAGAGGATCCAGACGTGGGCCGACGCGTGGTAGTGGCGGGACCCGCCTTGATGGCGTCCGTCGCTGCGTGTCTTTGGCAGGTTGGTCGGTCGAAGGGTGCCCGTGGGCGCATAAGCGCTGGCGGCCGCCCGGCGCTGGCGCTGTGCCGGTGGTTCCGCCAGACTCCAAATCTTTCCAGACGGCGCGACTGATCGAGGCCGGCTCCTAGCTGTCGGCTCTTCAAGATAGGAAGCTGCTTGGGCTTCTCGTCCCTCTTTCAGCCGTGAAGCCTGACCAGCTTCGGGACTACTGTCGGAGTAAATGACCATGGGTATCCCAACCGGCTCCCCCTGGCACTTCAAAAAATATCGGGCCGACTGAGCCCTCAAACATCCAAGACGCAGGGCCGCCTTCTCTTGGCCGGTTGTCCCACCGGCCGGCTGTTGGAAGGCGGCAAGGCTCTAAGAGCTCTCTCGAAGAGGGACGGCTCCTAGCAGCCGGCCACCAGAAGGCACGCTCCAAGCAGGTGGCCTGGCTCGTACCCTCAAAGTTTGCACCCACATAACGGCGATAAGACGGGACGTGGCTACAGTGAAGCCTACACCCCCAAATCTTGGAGCAAGCGTGGCCACAGTGCGCCGTACGGGGTGGCCACTCCCCATCCAGTGCGGCATTGTTGCCATGTTGACCATGACATCATCCATGACAGGCTGTCAGTACGGCCCGCAGGCGGCGGGCCCCTCCTGCCAGAGAGACACCAGAAGGCGGTCGAGCTTGACCAGTCGCCCTATGGGGAGGCCGGCTCCCAGCAGTCGGCCTGCCCCCCACCTTGGAAGTTTGTGCACCATTAAGCAGATGAGATGGGGTAAGGCTACTCCCTCCTTCCATCTATATAGGGCCTAATGCGTTTTTTGAGGCTAACTTTGACCAAATGTTAGAGCAATAATATATGACATGCAACTTAAACAAAGCATACCATCAAATTCATATGTGAAAGGAGCTACAAATGATATAATTTTCACATTATACATGTTATGTAATATTAATCTTGTCAATAGTCAAAGGCGGTCTTTAAAAACAAATTAGGCCCTATATAGATGGAAGGAGGGAGTATAGCGAATGCCCGCCAGGCGGCGACACTGTAGCCATGCTTACCCCGACAACGCCATCATCACCAAGAGTAAGGCTATAGTTACTAGCAGCTGACAAGACCCCCGACGTGGGCCCAGCCTATCAGCCAAGAGGCCGGTAGCCGGCGTGACCCACCAGTCGGCGGGCCCCAGCAGCCGGCGGAGAAGCCGGCGATTACAGACACTGACGGCCTGGACCCACATCTAGCCGGATTACCATTGTACCCTTGGGGGTAGGCCTATATAAGCCCCCTAGGGCACCCATGCGAAGGGTGGATCTCTGAGAGTTTTAGACACCACATAGAGAGAAGAGGAGAGCTAGCCTTGCCCTTCTTCTTCCTCTAGCCAAACAGCTCAAGGAGCATCTTGTAGCTACTTGTTGATCTAGTGATCATGCGGAGACCCCGCAGAGCAGGACTAAGGGTGTTATCTCCTGGAGAGCCCCAAACCTGGGTAAGATTCGCCGGCGTGCATGTCTTCGCCTTATCCCGTTTCCAGGCACCGGCGATGTCTTACTGGCTCCCACAATGATAAGCCACCCGTTGGCATATGTCGCACCTACCACCCGACAGCGGGCCAGCTTGCTGTGAGCCTCCATCCTCGGTACAACCAATTAGACTTTGAATGGTGGCTCTCCACTCATCCATCTGATCAACTGCCGGCGAAATCTCAGCACCAGCTGGTCCCGCGCAATGGCCTCCGAAGCGGTACTTGGCATAAGTGAGGATGATGTAGAACGCAGCGCCACCCGGCTCCTGACAGTGCGGGCAGTGGCGGCGCTGGGCTCCCACCGTCGGGAGCCAGTCGCTTGAATGGCATGGTGACGAGGTGGTGGCGCGTGTGCACCAATGACCCTGTTCGGAGCATTGGATGGGCCAGTTTGCTCTGGGGGTGGTGCATGTCCTGCGACCGCGTCCGCGGCGGGGGCGGTCGAAGGATTGCGATTCGCCTCAAGGCGAACGTCACCACCGTGGCTATGCCCCTCGGCTAGGCAGGGAGATACAAAAGGAATTACCTCTCTACACGTACCTCGTGGAGCATGGTCGTCGGGATGTTGCTGGTGGTGTCCTTCTCAGGTGCCTCTCGTTCCTGCTTCGGCCGCGGGGGAGCTGGTGACAACGCCGCCTGCGGCCATGTCCCCCGCAGCATCCACATCCTCATGAGTCCCCGCATTCCCCGCGGCGTCGGCGGCCGCAGGCGGTGGGGCCTTCAAGGTGGACGGGTGATCTGCGGCACGGGCTTCTTCTTGGGTGCCATAGTCGACGGAGCCACTGATGACGAAAATGTTGATGAAGATGATGCACTACTTACGCTCTTGGGTTTGCACAAGTGACTCCCCCTAGTTGGCATGCCAAAGATGTCATGGGAAACCACGGCCACCTATGGGACCATGAGCCCCTTTTGGTTCGGTGGGGGGAATGCGCACGTTGCACAAAGAGCGGAGAAGCGCAACACAGCATGACAAAGATCACACAGGCAGTTTTTACCCAGGTTCGGGCCGCCATGAGGGGTAAAACCCTACTCCTGCTTTGGTGGATTGATGGTGGATAATGGTGGAGAACGCAGCGCTCTTGCCCAGCAAGGTTTCCTTGGGGCGAGAGTGGCTACGCGCGTATGAATGTGTGAGGGTCAGAATCCTCTCTACGGTTGCCATGGGCCTCCTTTTACAGGGGTCACCACAGTGGCAAATCAGTCTTTTACACACTAGTTAGAGAGCAAACAGTGCTATCATACCTAACTCTGCAGGCGGACAGAGCGCACTAAATGCGTCGTGGTGCACCCAGCAAGCCTTGTCGGGCTGTTTTGCTAGCTTCGCGCCTGCTTGCTTAACACATCTTAGGACGGGTGCCATTTGGAGGCATTTTCCGTAGGAAGTGGTTGTCATGTGGCAGGAAGCAGCCACTTAGTCACTTAGGAGCTTGACACCGCACTGATCGATGACTTGTGTCGCTGTGAGGTGGTGCGTGTTGGGGAACGTAGTAATTTCAAAAATTTCCCTACGCACACGCAAGATCATCATGGTGATGTATAGCAACGAGAGGGGAGAGTGTTGTCTACATACCCTTGTAGACCAAGCGAAGCGATCACAACGTAGAGGAAGTAGTCGACGTTCTCCTCGCGATCCGACCGATCCGGCGCCGTTATCCGACGCCCCGAGTTCTTGACACACGACAGCTCGATGACGCCCTCGACCGATCCAGCCGAGTGTCGAGGAGAGTTCGTCACAAGACGACGGCGTGCAGGACGATCTTGATGTTTCACCGGCGCAGGCTTCGCCTAAGCTTCGCAGAACGTATAACCGAGGTGGAATATGGTGGAGGGGGCACCGACACGGCTAAGGAACGATCTCACGATCAACTTGTGTGTTCAAGGTGCCCCCTGCCCTCAGATATAAAGGAGCCAAGGGGAGGGGGCCGGCCAAAGGGGTGCGCTAAGGAGTCCTACTCCCTCCGGGAGTAGGATTCCCCCAATCCTAGTTGGACTAGGATTCCCGGAGGGGAAAGAGAGAGAGGGGCGGCCCCTTCTCCTAGTCCTAGTAGGACTAGGGAAGGGGGGCGCAGCGCCCTCCTAGGGCTGCCCTTCTCCTTTCCACTATGGCCCATTGAGGCCCATTTACCTCCGGGGTTCCAGTAACCTCCGGTACTCGATAGAATTCCGTTTTACCGGAACCATTCCGGACTCCAAACATAGGCTTCAATATATCAATCTTTATGTCTCGACCATTCCGAGACTCCTCGTCATGTCCGTGATCACATCCGGACTCGAACTCCTTGGTACATCAAAATACATAAACTCATAATAAGCGCCATCGTAACCTTAAGCGTGCGGACCCTACGGTTCGAGAACAATGTAGACATGACCTAGAACTATTCACGGTCAATAACCAACAGCGGACCTGGATGCCCATATTGGTTCCTACATATTCTACGAAGATCTTTGTCGGTCGGACCGCATAACAACATCGTTGTTCCTTTGTCATCGGTATGTTACTTGCCCGAGATTCGATCGTCGGTATCCAATACCTAGTTCAATCTCGTTATCGCAAGTCTCTTTACTCGTTCCGTAATACATCATCTCACAACTAACTCATTAGTTGTAGTGCTTGCAAGGCTTAAGTGATGTGCATTACCGAGAGGGCCCAGAGATACCTCTCCGACAATCGGAGTGACAAAACCTAATCTCAAATACGCCAACCCAACATCTCGCCTTTGGAGACACTGTAGTACTCCTTTATAATCACCCGACGCGTTGTGACGTTTGGTAGCACCAAAGTGTTCCTCCGTAAACGGAGTTGCATAATCTCATAGTTACAGGAACATGTATAAGTCATGGATAAAAGCGGTAGCAACATACTAAACGATCGTGTGCTAAGCTAAGGGAATGGGTCATGTCAATCGATCATTCTACTAATGATGTGACCTTGTTAATCAAATAACAACTCCTTGTTCATGGTTAGGAAACATAACCATCTTTGATTAACAAGCTAGTCTAGTAGAGGCATACTAGTGACATGTTGTTTGTCTATGCATTCACACATGTATCATGTTTCCGGTTAATACAATTCTAGCATGAATGATAAACATTTATCATGAAATAAGGAAATAAATAATAACTTTATTATTGCCTCTAGGGCATATTTCCTTGATCTCCCACTTGCACTAGAGTCAATAATCTAGATTACACAGTAATGATTCTAACACCCATGGAGTCTTGGTGCTGATCATGTTTTGCCCGTGGAAGAGGCTTAGTCAACGGGTGCGCAACATTCAGATCCGTATGTATCTTGCAAATCTCTATGTCTCCCCCGGACTAAGTCCGGATGGAATTGAAGCGTCTCTTGATGTGCTTGGTCCTCTTGTGAAATCTGGATTCCTTTGCTAAGGCAATTGCTCCAATATTGTCACGAAGATTTTCATTGGACCCGATGCACTAGGTATGACACCTAGATCGGATATGAACTCCTTCATCCGCACTCCTTCATTAGCTGCTTCCGAAGCTGCTATGTATTCCGCTCACATGTAGATCCCGCCACGACGCTTTGTTTAGAACGCACCAACCGACAGCTCCTCCGCTTAGTGTAAATACGTATCCCGTCTGCGATTTAGAATCGTCCGGATCGGTGTCAAAGCTTGCATCAACGTAACTGCCACGATGAGCTCTTTGTCACCTCCATATACGAGAAACATATCCTTCGTCCTTTTCGTATTTCAGATGTTCTTGACCGCTGTCCAAATGATCCACTCTGGATTACTTTGGTACCTCCTGCTAGACTTATAGCAAGGCACACATCAGGTCTGGTACACAGCATTGCATACATGATAGAGCCTATGGCTGAAGCATAGGAACATCTTTCATTTCTCTCTATCTTCTGCAGTGGTCGGGCATTGAGTCGACTCAACTTCACACCTTGTAACACGTGCAAGAACCCTTTCTTTGCTTGATCCATTTTGAACTTCTTCAAAACTTTGTCAAGGTATGTGCTTTGTGAAAGTCCAATTAAGCGCCTTGATCTATCTCTATAGATCTTAATGCCCAATATGTAAGCAGCTTCACCGAGGTCTTTCATTGAAAAACTCTTATTCAAGTATCCCTTTATGCTATCCAGAATTCCATATCATTTCCGATCAGCAATATGTCATCCACATATAATATCGAAATGCTACTGAGCTCCCACTCACTTTCTTGTAAATACAGCTTCTCCAAAAGTCTGTACAAACCCAAATGCTTTGATCACACTATCAAAGCGCTTATTCCAACTCCGAGATGCTTGCACCAGTCCATATATGGATCATTTGGAGCTTGCACACTTTGTTAGCTCCTTTGGATCGATAAAACCTTCGGTTGTATCATATACAACTCTTCTTCCGTAAATCCATTCAGAATGCAGTCTTTACATCCATTTGCCAAATTTCATAATCATAAAATGCGGCAATTGCTAACATGATTCGGACGGACTTAAGCATCGCCACGGGTGAGAAGGTCTCATCGTAGTCAATCCCTTGAACTTGTCGAAAACCTTTTGCGACAAGTCGAGCTTTATAGACGAGAATATTACCGTCGGCGTCGGTCTTCTTCTTGAAGATCCACTTGTTTTCTATTGCTTGCCTACCCTCGGGCAAGTCAACCAAAGTCCACACTTTGTTTTCATACATGGATCCCATCTCGATTTCATGGCCTCAAGCCATTTTATGGAATCTGGGCTCACCATCGCTTCTTCATAGTTCGAGGTTCATCATGATCTAGTAGCATGACTTCCGAACAGGATTACCGTACCACTCAGTGCGGATCTTACTCTGGTTGATCTACGAGGTTCTGCGAAGTAACTTGATCTCAAGTTTCATGATCAACATCATCAACTTCCTCACTACTGGTGTAGGTGTCTCGTAAACCGGTTTCGCGACGAACTACTTTCAAGTAAGGGAGAAGGTACTATTACCTCATTAAGTTCCACTTTCCTCCCACTCACTTCTTTCGAGAGAAACTCCTTCTCTAGAAAGGATCCATTCTTAGCAACGAATGTCTTGCCTTCGGATCTGTGATAGAAGGTGTACCCAACTGTTTCCTTTGGGTATCCTATGAAGACACATTTCTCGATTTGGGTTCGAGCTTATCCGGTTGAAGCTTTTTCACATAAGCATCGCATCCCCAAACTTTAAGAAACGACAACTTTGGTTTCTTGCTAAACCACAGTTCATAAGGTGTCGTCTCAACGGATTTCGACGGTGTTCTATTCAGTGTGAATGCGGCCGTCTCTAGAGCATAACCCCAAAACGATAGCGGTAAATCTGTAAGAGACATCATAGATCGCACCATATCTAGTAAAGTACGATTACGACGTTCGGACACACCATTACGCTGTGGTGTTCCGGGTGGCGTGAGTTGCGAAACTATTCCGCATTGTTTCAAATGTAGACCAAACTCGAACTCAAATATTCACCTCCACGATCGATCGTAGAAACTTAATTTTCTTGTTACGATGATTTTCAACTTCACTCTGAAATTCTTTGAACTTTTCAAACGTTTCAGACTTATGTTTCATTAAGTAGATATACCCATATCCGCTTAAGTCATCTGTGAAGGTGAGAAAATAACGATATCCGCCACGAGCCTCAACATTCATCGGACCACATACATCTCGTATGTATGATCTCCAACAAATCTGTTGCTCTCTCCATAGTACCGAGAACGGTGTTCTAGTCATCTTGCCCATGAGGCACGGTTCATAAGTGCCAAGTGATTCATAATCAAGTGACTCCAAAAGTCCATCAAGATGGAGTTTCTTCATGCGCTTTACACCGATATGACCTAAACGGCAAGTGCCACAAATAAGTTGCACTTTCATTATCAACTCTGCATCTTTTGGTTTCAACATTATGAATATGTGTATCACTACTATCGAGATTCATAAGGAATAGACCACTCCTCAAGGGTGCATGACCATAAAAGATATTACTCATATAAATAGAACAACCATTATTCTCTCGATTTAAATGAATAACCGCCTCGCATCAAACAAGATCCAGATATAATGTTCATGCTCAACGCAGCACCAAATAACAATTATTTAGGTCTAAAACTAATCCCAAGGTAGATGTAGAGGTAGCGTGCCGATCGCGATCACATCGACTTTGGAACCATTTCCCACGCCGATCGTCACCTCGTCCTTGCCGGTGTTAAGCAATCCGTAGTCCTGCTTTGAGTTGCAAATATTAGCAATGTAACCAAGATCAAATACCCAGTGCTCTGCGAGCTCTAGTAAGGTACACATCAATAACATGTATATCACATATACCTTTGTTCACCTTGCCATCCTTCTTATCCGCCAAATACTTGGGGCAGTTCCGCTCAAAGGACTACCGCTTGCAGAGAAGCACTCGATTTCAGGTTTAGGGCCAGACTTGGGTTTCTTCTCCGAGCAAAGAACTTGCTTGCTGTTCTTCTTGAGATTCCCTTCTTCTTCCCTTTGCCTTTCTTCTTGAAACTAGTGGTCTTATTGACCATCAACACTTGATGCTCCTTCTTGATTTCTACCTCCGCAGCCTTTAGCATTGCGAAGAGCTCGAGCATAGTCTTTACTAACCCTTGCATATTATAGTTCATCACGAAGCCTTTGTAGCTTGGTGGCGTGATTGAGAATTCATCAATGACACAATCATCCGGAAGATTAACTCCCAATTGTGTCAAGTGATTGTAGTACCCAGACATTACGAGTATATGCTCACTAATGTAACTGTTCTCCTCCATCTTGCAGCTATAGAACTTATTGGAGACTTCATATCTCTCAATCCGGGCATTCTTTGGAATATTAACTTCAACTCTGGAACATCTCATATGCTCCATGACGCTCAAAACGTCGTTGAAGTCCCGGTTCTAAGCCGTAAAGCATGGCACATCGAACTATAGAGTAGTCATCGCTTTGCTCGCCAGACGCTCATAACATCCGGCGTTGCTCAAAGAAGAAGCTGTCACCTAGCGGTGCATCCAGACGTAGCTCTTACGTGCAGCAATGAGGATAATCCTCGATTACGGACCCGATCCGTGTAATTGCTACCATCATCTTTCAACTTTGCTTTCTCAAGGAACGCATTAAAATTCAACGGAACAACAAAGACGAGCCATCTATCTACAATCAAACATAAACAAGCAAGATACTATCGGTACTAAGTTCATGATAAATTTAAGTTCAATTAATCATATTACTTAAGAACTCCCACTTAGAAAGACATCTCTAGTCATCCAAGTGATCACGTGATCCAAATCAACTAAACCATAACCGATCATCACGTGAAATGGAGTAGTTTTCAATGGTGAACATCTTATGTTGATCATATCTACTATATGATTCACGCCGACCTTTCGGTCTCCGTGTTCCGAGGCCATATCTCGCATATGCTAGGCTCGTCAAGTATAACCCGAGTATTCTGCGTGTGCAAAACTGGCTTGCACCGTTGTAGATGGACGAGAGCTTATCACACCCGATCATCACGTGGTGTCCGGGCACGACGAACTTTGGCAACGGTGCATACCGGGAGAACACTTCTTGATAATTTAGTGAGAGATCATCTTATAATGCTACCGTCAATCAAAGCAAGATAAGATGCATAAAAGGATAAACATCACATGCAAATCAATATAAGTGATATGATATGGTCATCATCATCTTGTGCTTCACGATCCCCATCTTGCAGCACCACCATGATCACCATCGCCACCGGGCGCGACACCTTGATCTCCATCGTAGCATCGTTGTCGCCTCGCCAAACTTATGCTTCTACGACTATCGCTACCGCTTAGTGATAAAGTAAAGCATTACAGAAGCGATTGCATTGCATACAATAAAGCGACAACCATATGGCTCCAGCCGATTGCGATAACTTCGGTTACAAAACATGATCATCTCATACAATAAAATATAGCATCACGTCTTGACCATATCACATCACAACATGCCCTGCAAAAACAAGTTAGACGTCCTCTACTTTGTTGTTGCAAATTTTACGTGGCTGCTACGGGCTTAAGCAAGAACCGTCTCTCCACGCATCAAAACCACAACGATATTCGTCAAATAGACTCGTTTAACCTTCTCAAGGACCGGCGTAGCCACACTCGGTTCAACTAAAGTGAGAGAGACAGCACCCACCGGTCACCTTTAAGCAACGAGTGCTCGCAGCGGTGAAACCAGTCTCGCGTAAGCGCACGCGTAATGTCGGTGCGGGCCGCTTCATCTCACAATACCGCTGAACCAAAGTATGACATGCTGGTAGGTAGTATGACTTGTATCGCCCACAACTCACTTGTGTTCTACTCGTGCAAAACATCAAACCATAGAAAAACCTAGGCTCGGATGCCACTTTGTTGGGGAACGTAGTAATTTCAAAATTTCCCACGCACACGCAAGATCATCATGGTGATGTATAGCAACGAGAGGGAGAGTGTTGTCTACATACCCTTGTAGACCCGGCGGAAGCGATCACAATGTAGAGGAAGTAGTCGACGTTCTCCTCGCGATCCGACCGATCCGGCGCCGTATACTCGACGCCCCGAGTTCTTGACACACGTACAGCTCGATGACGTCCCTCAGACTCGATCCAGCCGAGTGTCGAGGGAGAGTTCCACAAGACGACGGCGTGGTGACGATCTTGATGTTTCACCGGCGCAGGCTTCGCTTAAGCTTCGCAACAGTATAACCGAGGTGGAATATGGTGGAGGGGGCACCGACACGGCTAAGGAACGATCTCACGATCAACTTGTGTGTTCCAAGGTGCCCCCTGCCTCAGATATAAAGGAGCCAAGGGGAGGGGGGCGGCCAAAGGGGTGCGCCAGGAGTCCTACTCCTCGGGAGTAGGATTCCCCCAATCCTAGTTGGACTAGGATTCCTGGGGGAAAGAGAGAGAGGGCGGCCCCTTCTCCTAGTCCTAGTAGGACTAGGGAAGGGGGAGGCGCCCTCCTAGGGCTGCCCCTTCTCCTTTCCACTATGGCCCATTGAGGCCCATTTACCTCCCGGGGGGTTCCGGTAACCTCCCGGTACTCCGGTAAATTCCCGTTTTCGCCCGGAACCATTCCGGACTCCAAACATAGGCTTCCAATATATCAATCTTTATGTCTCGACCATTCCGAGACTCCTCGTCATGTCCGTGATCACATCCGGACTCGAACTCCTTGGTACATCAAAATACATAAACTCATAATAACCGCCATCGTAACCTTAAGCGTGCGGACCCTACGGTTCGAGAACAATGTAGACATGACCTAGAACTATTCACGGTCAATAACCAACAGCGGACCTGGATGCCCATATTGGTTCCTACATATTCTACGAAGATCTTTGTCGGTCAGACCGCATAACAACATACGTTGTTCCCTTTGTCATCGGTATGTTACTTGCCCGAGATTCGATCGTCGGTATCCAATACCTAGTTCAATCTCGTTATCGCAAGTCTCTTTACTCGTTCCGTAATACATCATCTCACAACTAACTCATTAGTTGTAGTGCTTGCAAGGCTTAAGTGATGTGCATTACCGAGAGGGCCCAGAGATACCTCTCCGACAATCGGAGTGACAAAACCTAATCTCAAATACGCCAACCCAACATCCGCCTTTGGAGACACTGTAGTACTCCTTTATAATCACCCGATTACGTTGTGACGTTTGGTAGCACCCAAAGTGTTCCTCCGTAAACGGAGTTGCATAATCTCATAGTTACAGGAACATGTATAAGTCATGGATAAAAGCAGAGCAACATACTAAACGATCGTGTGCTAAGCTAAGGGAATGGGTCATGTCAATCGATCATTCTACTAATGATGTGACCTTGTTAATCAAATAACAACTCCTTGTTCATGGTTAGGAAACATAACCATCTTTGATTAACAAGCTAGTCTAGTAGAGGCATACTAGTGACATGTTGTTTGTCTATGCATTCACACATGTATCATGTTTCCGGTTAATACAATTCTAGCATGAATGATAAACATTTATCATGAAATAAGGAAATAAATAATAACTTTATTATTGCCTCTAGGGCATATTTCCTTCAGTGCGGTGGAGTGGCTTGCCTCCGCAAGCCCCGGCAGGCCTGCCGTGACGATCTGGAAGCTTGCTCCCGCGGTAACCCCAACCATGCCAGGCTCACCTGCCCGGCAAGGGAGGTTTTTCCCTTAGTGATATCTTGCTTCACTAGCTCGTCTTGGTCTTCTTGATATGTACTTTAATCCTTCAAAGAGTTGATCTCTTGTGCTTGGTCTGACCTTGGGTGCTGCAATCTTGTCCTTAGGCCTGTGCATAACCTAGGCAACGGACCCAGAGTTTGTTGCACTAACATTGTACTAGACCAAAAATCACCACTAAACACATGCAAGTGAGAGATAATTATTGTGACAATACAAGAAACCGGGGGAACTCGTGTTGCAGCACAAGAAGTGATATATGGTATGTTTGTATTATCTATTAGACCACATAATTGCAAGTCTTATTCTATCGTTGTCCTCCTTTGGTACTTTATTATCAATGACATCATCCTCCTCTTATTTCAGATCATGATCATACCCTCTTCATCCTCTTCATGCAAAGTAGATGGTGGCCTATATTTCTGGCGTCCTCCTCTAGTACTAGCGGAGCAAGGATCATATTGTTCATATCCTCCTCATGGACTACTAGGTGACGATTACATGCTCGACATCCTCAACCAAACTACTAGGTGAAGGGTTAAATCCTCGACATCCTTCCCATGCCCCAGAATGTAAAGGAATCTTTCATTCGCATCCTTCTTGCGCAGGAAATCAAGGCTTGATTTCCCAACGCTCTCCAAAATTTTGCACAAGAATATTTCAAGCCTTAATAAATCATGGAAACAACCACGGTATTTCTCCTAACCAACAACATTTGATGTTTAGCGAATGACTTGAGATCAACCGTATTATTACGGGTTTACAACACTTGAGGCCACCTAGCGGTTCTACTCCTGGTGATGATTTGTGTCCCATATTGCACCCAAGGTCGAGGAACAATCACTATGGTTTCGATAGATTGGAAGGCTTCTCTGGAAAAGGAAACATACACTTCTCCCCCTTTCTAGGAGCAAAGTGGTTCATATATTTATGTATGTCCCGGATAGAAGGACATAATAATAGTCCTATAAAAACATGGGTTTTGGAAAGGAATGTCAACAATTGATACAAACCAAGACTCAATAATCGGTTTCGTTGTATGGGACCAAATATCACTGCTAAAAACATGCAAGCGAGAGACAAGTATTATGAAAATATAAGATACTAGGGGAACTCATGTGAGAGCACAAGAAGTGATATAAGGTAAGTTTGTATTACATATTAGTAAGTCTTATTCTATTGTCTTCCTCCACTGGTACTTGCTTATCATGGACATCAACCTTGTCTTCTTTCAGATCAAAGATCATATGTTGTTCATCCTCTTTATGCATGAGTAGACGATGGCCTATACTTTTAGCGTCCTCCACTAGTACTTGTGCTGAAGGCCTTAGTACATATCCTCCTCCTAGACTATAAGGTGACAAGTTACATGTTCGTCATCCTCAACTGAACTACCTGGTGAAGGGATACATCCTCGACATCCTCCTCATGCCCAGAATGTCAAGGCATCTCTCATTGGCATCCTCCTTGTGTGGGACATAAAGGCTTCATTTCCCATTGTGCTCCCAGTTTTGCGCTTGAATATTTTATGCCCTTAATAGATCGTGGAAACAACAATGGTATTTCTCCTCACCAACAACATTGGATGTTTAGAGAATGACTTGGGACCGACTATATTATAGCAGCTTCACAGCACTTGTGTCCACCTAGCAGTTCTACTCCTTGTCGTGAGTTGTGTCTCATGTCGCACCCAGGGTCAACAATTGGTATGGTTTGGAAAGATCAGAAGGCTTCTCTGGAAAATGAAACATACACTTTTCTCCCTTTCTAGGAGAAAAATGGATCATATACTTATGTATGTCCCGGAGAGAAGGACATATTAACAGTCCTTGAAAAATATCGCCTTTGGAAAGGCACGCTAATAGTTGATACAAACCAAGACCCAATAATCGAATTCATTATACGAACCAAAAATCAACACTAAAAAGAAGGAAGTGAGAGATAAGTATTGATAATACAAGAAACCGAGGGAAGTCATGTGGAAGCACAAGAAGTGATATATGGTAAGTTTGTATTATCTATTAGACCACATAATTGTATGTCTTATTATATTGTTGTACTCCTTTGGTACTTGCTTGATTTTGGAAAGGCACATCACCAGTGGATACAAACCAAAGCCCAATAATCCTTTTTGTTGTACTGGACCAAAAAGCAGCACTAAACACATGCAAGTGACAAATATTTATTGTGAAAATACAAGAAACTGGGGGACCTCATGCTGAAGCACAAGAAGAGATATATGGTATGTTTGTATTATCTATTAGACCACATAATTGTAAGTCTTATTCAATCATTGTCCTCATTTGGTACTGCTTATCAATGACATCCTCCTCGTCTTATTTCAAATCAATGATTATACCCTCTCCATTCTCTTCATGCATAGTAGATGATGGCCTATATTTCTAGCGTCCTCCTTTGATGCTAGCAAGGCAGGGATCATACTGTTCATATCCTCCTTATGGAGTACTAGGTGACGATTACATGCTTGACGTCCTATACCAAATTGCTACCAGGTCAAGGGTTACATCCTCGACATCCTTCTCATGCCCCAAAATGTCAAGGCCTCTTTCATTGGCATCCTTCTTGCGCAGGAGATCAAGGCTTGATTTCCCATCGCCCTCCCTATTTTGCACCAGAATACTTCAAGCCATAGTAAATCATGGAAACAACTGCGGTATTTCTCCTTACCAAAAAAAAAAATTTGATGTTTAGTGGATGACTTGATACCGACTACATTATTGCAGGTTCACAACACTAGCCACCTAGGGGTTCTACTCATGGTCGTGAGTTGTGTCCCATATTGCACCCAAGATCCAGGAACAATCGTTATGGTTTTGAAAGATCGGAAGGCTTCTCTGGAAAATGAAACATACACTTCTCCCCTTTCTACGAGAAAAGTGGTTCATATATTTATGTATGTCCCGGATAGAAGGACATAATAATTGTTCTATAAAAACATGGGTTTTGGATAGGAACGTCAACAGTTGATACAAACCAAGACTCAACAATTGGTTTTGTTGTATGGGACAAAAAATCACTGCTGAACAGATGCAAGGGAGAAATAAGTATTGACACAATACAAGATACCGGGGGAACTCATATGAAAGCACGAGAAGTGATATAAGGTAAGTTTGTATTACGTGTTAGTAAGTCTTATTATATTGTCTTCCTCCTCTGGTACTTGTTTATCATGGACATCAAACTTATCTTCTTTAGATCAACGATGGTATGTTGTCCATACTCTTTATGCACGAGTACACGATGGCCTATAATTTTAGCGTCCTCGACTAGTACTTGTGGAGAAAGCCTTATTACATATCATCCTCCTAGACTATTAGGTGACAACTTACATGTTCGTCATCCTCAACTGAACTACCAGGTCAAGGGATACCACCTCGACATCCTCCTCATGCCCAGAATGCCAAGACATATCTCTCATTTGCATCCTCCTTTTGCGGGAGACAAAGGCTTCATTTCCCATCATGCTCCCAGTTTTGCGCTAGAATATATTATGCCCTTAATAGATCATGGAAACAACAACGATATATCTCATGACCAACAACATTGGATGTTTAGCGAATGATTTGAGACCAACTATATTATAGCAGCTTCACAACTTGAGAGCTAGCGCTTCTACTCCTCGTCGTAAGTTGTGTCCCATGTCGCACCCAGGGTAAACATTTGGTATGGTTTGGAAAGATCGAAAAGCTTCTCTAGAAAATCAAACATACAGTTTTCTCCCTTTCTAGGAGAAAAATGGATCATATACTTATGTACGTATGTCCCGGATAGAAGGTCATAACAACAGTCCTCGAAAAATATGGTCTTTGGAAAGGCACGCTAATAGTTGGTACAAACCAAGACCCAATAATCGGTTTCCTTATACGGAATCGAAAATCAACACTAAAAACAAGCAAGTGAGACATAAGTATTGTGACAATACAAGAAACTAGGGGAAATCATGTGGAAGCACAAGAATTGATATATGGTAAGTTTGTATTATCTGTTAGACCACATAATTGTAAGTCTTATTCTATCATTGTCCTCTTTTGGTACTTGCTTTCTCTTGGAAAGGCACATCACCAGTTGATACAAACCAAGAACCAATAATCCTTTTCGTTGTACTAGACATAAAATCGCCACTAAACACATGGAAATGAGAGATAATTATTGTGACAATACAAGAAACCGAGGGAACTCATGTTGAAGCACAAGAAGTGATATATGGTATGTTTGTACTATCTATTAGACCACATAATTGTATGTCTTATTCTATGATTGTCCTCCTTTGGTACTTGCTTACCAATGACATCTTCCTCCTCTTATTTCGGATGAATGATTATACCCTCTTCATCCTCTTCATGCACAGTAGATGATGGCCTATATTTCTGTCATCCTCCTCTGGTACTAGCAGAGCAAGGATCATATTGTTCATATCCTCCTCATGGACTACTAGGTGACGAATACATGCTCGACATCCTCAATCAAACTACCAGGTGAAGGGTTACATCCTCGACATCCTTCTCATGCCCCAGAATGTCAAGGCATCTTCCATTGGCATCCTTCTTGCACCGGAGATTAGGGCTTGATTTCCCAACGCCCTCCCAATTTTGCACCAGAATATTTCAAGCCCTAATATATCATGGAAACAACCTCGGTATTTCTCCTGACCAACAACATTTGAGATTTAGGGAATGACTTGAGACCAACAATATTATTGTAGGTTCACAACACTTGAGGCCACCTAGCGGTTCTACTCCTGGTCATGAGTTGTGTGCCATATTGCAACCAAGGTCCAGGAACAATCGCTATGGTTTTGAAAGATCGGAAGCCTTCTCTGGAAAATGAAACATACACTTCTCCCCCTTTCTAGTAGAAAAGTGGTTCATATATGTATGTATGTCCCGAATAGATCGACATAATAATAGTCATATAAAAACATGAGTTTTGGAAAGGAATGTCAACAATTGATACAAACCAAGACTCAATAATCGGTTTCGTTGTATGGGGCCAAAAATCACTGATAAACACATGCAAGGGAGAGATAATTATTGTCAGAATACAAGATACCGGGGGAACTCATGTGAAAACACAAGAAGTGATATAAGGTAAGTTTGTATTATGTGTTAGTAAGTCTTATTATGTTGTCTTCCTCCTCTGGTACTTGCTTATCATGGACATCAAACTTGCTGTCTTTCAAATCAATGATCATATGATGTCTATCCTCTTTATTCACGAATACATGATGGCCAATGCTTTTAGCGTCCTCCACTAGTACTTGTGGAGAAAGCCTTAGTACATATCCTACTCCTAGACTATTAGGTGACAACTTCATGTTGGTCATCCTCAACTGAACTACCAGGCCAAGGGATACATCTTTCTGATGCCGAGAATGTCAAGGCATCTCTCAACTACGTCCTCCTTGCGCGCGAGATAAAGGCTTCATTTCCCATCGTCCTCCCAGTTTTGCGCTAGAATATTTTATGCCCTTAATAGATCATGGAAAGAGCAACGGTATTTGTCCTCACCAACAACATTGGATGTTTAGCGAATGATTTGAGACCGCCTATATTATAGCAGCTTCACAACACTTGAGTCCACCTAGCGGTTCTACTCCTCGTTGTAAGTTGTGTCCCATGTCGCACCTAGGGTTAACAATTGGTATGGTTTGGAAAGATCGGAGGGCTTCTCTAGAAAATGAAACATACACATTTCTCCCTTTCTAGGAGAAAAATGGATCATATACTTATGTATGTCCCGGAGAGAAGGACATAATAACAGTCCTCGAAAAATATGGCCTTTGGAAATGCACGCTAACAGCTGATACAAACGAAGACCCAATAATCGATTTCCTTATACGGAACCGAACATCAACACTAAAAACAAGCAAGTGAGAGGTAAGTATTGTGACAATACGAGAAACCAGGGGAAGTCATGTGGAAGCACAAGAAGTGATATATGGTAAGTTTGTATTGTCGGTTAGACCACATAATTGTAAGTCTTATTCCTTTGTTGTCCTCCTTTCGTGCTTCCTTCTTATGGAAGGGCACATCAACAGTTGATACAAACCAAGACCAATAATCCTTTTCATTGTACTAGACCAAAAATCACCACCAAACACATGCAAGTGAGAGATAATTATTGTTACAATACAAGAAACCGCGCAACTCGTGTTCAAGCACAAGAAGTGAAATATGGTGTGCTTGGATTATCTATTAGACCATATAATTGTAAGTCTTATTCTATCGTTCTCCTCCTTTGGTACTTGCTTATCAATGACCTCCTCCTCTTATTTCGGATCTATGATTATACCCTCTTCATCTTCTAAATGCACGGTAGATGATGGCCTATATTTCTAACATCCTCCTCTGGTACTAGCAGAGCAAGGATCATATTGTTCATATCCTCCTCGTGGAGTACTAGGTGACGATAATATGCTCAGCATCCTCAACCAAACTACCAGGTCAAAGGTTACATCCTCGACATCCTTCTCATGCCCAAGAATGTCAAGGCCTCTTTCATTAGCATCCTTCTTGCGCAGGATATCAAGGCTTGATTTCCCATCGCCCTACCAATTTTGCACCAGAATATTTCAAGCCTTAATAAATCATGGAAACAACCACGGTATTTCTCCTAACCAACGACATTTGAGATTTAGCAAACGACACGAGACCGACTATATTATTGCAGGTTCACAACACTTGAGACCACCTAGCGGTTCTACTCCCGGTCATGAGTTGTGTCCCATATTGAACCCAAGGTACAGGAACAATTGCTATGGTTTTGAAAGATCCGAAGGCTTCTCTAGAAAATGAAACATACAGTTCTCCCACTTTCTAGGAGAAAAGTGGTTCATATATTATGTATGTCTCGGATAGAAGGACATAATAATAATCCTATAAAAATATGGGTTTTGGAAAGGAACGTCAATAGTCGATACAAACCAAGACTCAATAATCAGTTTTGTTATATGGGACCGAAAAATCGCTGCTAAACACATGCAAAGGGGAGATAAGTATTGTGACAATACAAGATACTGGGGGAACTCATGTGAAAGCACAAGAAGTGATATAAGGTAAGTTTTTATTATGTGTTAGTAAGTCTTATTCTATTGTCTTCCTTCTCTGGTACTTGCTTATCATGGACATCAACCTTATCTTCTTTCAGATCAACGATAATATGTTGTTCGTCCTCTTTATGCACGAGTAGACGATGGCCTATAATTTTAGCGTCCTCCACTTGTATTAGTGACAACTTACATGTTCGTTATCCTCAACTGAACAACCAGGTCAAGGATTACATCCTCGACATCCTTCTCATGCCCCAGAATGTAAAGGTGTCTTTCATTGGCATCCTTCTTCCGCATGAGACAAATGCTTGATTTCCCATCGGCCTCCCAATTTTGCACCAGAATATTTCAAGCCTTAATAAATCATGGAAACTACCACGGTATTTCTCCTGACCAATGACATTTGATGTTTAGCGAATGATTTGAGACTGACTATATTATAGCAGCTTCACAACACTTGAGTCCACCTAGCAGTTCTATTCCTCGTCGTGAGTTGTGTCCCATGTCGCACCTGTTGGAGATAGGCCCTAGAGGCAATCATGTATGATGATATTTCCTATGTGCTTATGAATAAATATAGTCCTTGGACATTGTCAATGATGTGTATCAGCAAGTATGTGACTTGTTTGTGGGACTATGCACTGTATGATGACTATCCTAAAAGGTCCCTAGTCGAAAGGGCTATGTGGACGCACAGCCAACTAGACTAGCATATGACATGGTTGATGGCTTGGTCTCACTAGCCATGAAGCATTGGATGCTAACCGGATAATATGGACTCGGAAGGGTCTGGTCGGATTTGACATAGTCGGATCCTATGTCAAATCCGAGTTGAGATAAGGTCCGAGTTGGATAGACCCAACTATGAGACACGGCGATATGTCATTTGTGAGTCTCTAGTACAACATACGTTCTATGTCCTAAGACCTAAGCTGGAGCATGTACTCGGGATGGTGACAGACCTGCTTTGGTCCGACCAAACGCTACTCCATGACTGAGTAGTTACAAAGGTAGGTTTCGGGCTTGTCCAGACCCATGCTGCGAGACATGGTTGAGCAAGATGGGATTTGCCCCTCCGATCAGTCGATATATACTCTGGGCCCCTCGTGTGATCCGACCAAGATAAGCATGGCCATGCGACAGGGATTATGAGATAATCTGGTTAGTGGTCGGCATCACTAGAATGAGAAAGTGGTCGGGCTAGCACAAGGATGACAGACTTGCCTTGAGCCCGACAACATATATCATGTCGCAAAGGGAACAGAAGTGTGACATGTTGTACAGGTTCACCTAACCAGCTTCATAGTCTACTTGGTGGTCGGCACGCCATGCTAGAGGCCGCTACCAACCGTGCGGGTCGGAGGTGATTCGAATTATGACCAAGCCGACTTGAACCTAAGGGGTCGCGTGCTTAAGAGAAAGAACCTACGAGGTCGGATCCGAGGACACTGATCGGAAGTGATCCGAGCTGGACTTGGATCATGGCCGAGTAGACTTGTGGGCTTTAGGATTCGTGTGAGGCCCAAGTGTTGAGCCCGCGATGAATGCCTATATATAGTGCGGGTTTGGCACACTCATGTGATTGATCGCTTCGGCGCTGTCACTAGGGTTTGCATGTGTTGCGAATAGCTATCTCCACTTGCTGCTGCCTGTGTGATTGCACCTAGCAGTTCGCCGCACGGGTTTCCTCCTGCATGCATGGATACCGTTAGAGGCGGTGCACTTGTGCTGCTCCGGCGAACTTGTACACGGGATCCACTCTGGCTGCTCGAGCGAGATCAGATGAGGAGGAGACAACTTTGGACGCACTGCCTCAACTCTACTACCGTTGCACGGCACTGCGTGTCTAGTGGTAAAGGTCTGTGATCCATCTCCCGTAGCATGTTCTTGGTTTTTTGCGCGTAGGTAAATTCTAATTTGCAGTCGACGCACCCTACCGTAGAATCCAACAGCACTCAAGATCAACAATTTGTATGGTTTGGAAAGATTGGAGGGCTTCTCTGGAAAATGAAACATACACTTTTCTCCCTTTCTAGGAGAAAATGGATCATATACTTATGTATGTCCCGGAGAGAAGGACATAATAACAGTCCTCAAAAAATATGGTCTTAGGAAAGGCACGCTAACAGTTTGATACAAACCAAGACCCAATAATCCGTTTCCTTTTACGAAACCGAACATCAACACTAAAAACAAGCAAGTGAGAGATAAGTATTGTGACAACACAAGAAACCGGGGGAAGTCATTTGGAAGCACAAGAAGTGATATATGGTAAGTTTGTATTATCTGTTAGACCACATAATTGTAACTCTTTTCTATCGTTATCCTCCTTTCGTACTTCTTGCTTTTGGAAAGGCACATCAAGAGTTGATTCAAACCAAGACCCAATAATCCTTTTCATTGTACTGGACCAAAAATCACCACTAAACACATGCAGGTGAGAGATAATTACTGTGACAATACAAGAAACCGTGGCAACTCATGTTGAAGCACAAGAAGTGAAATATGGTGTGTTTGTATTATCTATTAGACCACATAATTGTTAGTCTTACTCTATCGTTGTCCTCCTTTGGTACTTGCTTCTCAATGACCTCCTCCTCCTGTTTATGATCAATGATTATACCCTCTTCATCCTCTTCATGCACAATAGATGATGGCCTATATTTCTGGCGTCCTCCTCTGGTACTACAGAGCGAGGATCATATTGTTTATATCCTCCTCCTGTAGTACTAGGTTACGAGTACATGCTTGACATCCTCAACCAAGCTACCAGGTCAAGGATTACATCCTCGACATCCTTCTCATGCCCAGAATGTCAAGGCCTCTTTCATTGGCATCCTTCTTGCGCAGGATATCAAGGCTTGATTTCCCATCGCCCTCCCAATTTTGCACCAGAGTATTTCAAGACTTAATAAATCATGGAAACAACCACGGTATTTCTACTGATAAACGACATTTGAGGTTTAGCGAATGACTTCAGACCGACTATATTATTGCAGGTTCACAACACTTGAGGCCACCTAGCGGTTCTACTCCTGGTCATGAGTTGTGTCCCATATTGCACCCAAGGTCCAGGAACAATCACTATGGTTTTGAAAGATTGGAAGGCTTCTCTGGAAAATGAAACATACACTCCTCCCACTTTCTAGGAGAAAAGTGGTTCATATATTTATCTATGTCTCGGATAGAAGGACATAATAATAGTCCTATAAAAACATGGGTTTTGAAAGGAACGTCAACAGCCGATACAAACGAGGACTCAATAATCGGTTTCATTGTATGGCACAAAAAATCACTCTTAAACACATGGAAGGCAGAGATAAGTATTGTGAAAATACAAGATACTGGGGGGACACTCATGTGAAAGCACGTGAAGTGATATAAGGTAAGTTTGTATTATGTGTTAGTAAGTCTTATTCTATTGTCTTCCCCCTCTGGTACCTACTTATCATGGACATTAACCTTATCTTCTTTTAGATCAACGATAATATGATGTTCATCCTCTTTATGCGCGAGTAGACGATGGCCTATACTTTTAGCATCCTACACTAGTACTTGTGGAGAAAGCCTTAGTACAATCCTCCTCCTAGGCTATTAGGTGACAATTTACATGTTTGTCATCCTCAACTGAACTACAAGGTCAAGGGATACATCCTCGACATCCTCCTCATGCCCAGAATGTCAAGGCATCTCATCATCCTTGCGCGGGAGATAAAGGCTTCATTTCCCATCATGCTCCTAGTTTTGTGCTAGAATATTTTATGCCCTTAATAGATCATGGAAACAGCAACGGTATTTGTCCTGACCAACAACATTGGATGTTTAGCGAATGACTTGATACCGACTATATTATAGTAGCTTCACAACACTTGAGTCCAGCTAGTGGTTCTACTCATTATCGTGAGTTGTATTTCATGTCTCACCCAGGGTCAACAATTGATATGGTTTTGAAAGATCGGAAGGCTTCTCTGGAAAATAGAACATACACTTTTCCCCCTTTCTAGGAGGAAAATGGGTCATATGCTTATGTATGTCCCGGAGAGAAGGACATAATAACAGTCCTTGAAAAATATTCCCTTTGGAAAGGCATGCCAACAGTTGACACAAACCAAGACCCAATAATCCACTACACCACAACACTGATGTAAGGACAGAAAAATTGTCGGGAGAAGGCTCTTTAAAGGGCAGATGAACTGTCGGGATAGTGGTTCTCCCGGCAGATAAAACAGCCACGAGTACGGCTGTCGGGGACCAAAAATCACCATTAAACACAAGCAAGTGAGAGATAAGTATGGTGACAAAACAAGAAACCGGGGGAAGTCATGTGGAAGCACTATATATATATATATATATATATATATATATATATCTATGTGTGTGTGTGTGTGTGTGTGTGTGTGTGTGTGTGTGTGTGTGTGTGTGTGTGTGTGTGTGTGTGTGTGTGTGTGTAAGTTTGTATTATCTGTTAGAGCAAATAATTGTAAGTCTTACTCTATGGCTGTCCTCCTTTGGTACTTGCTTGCTTTTGGAAAGGCACATCAATAGTTGATGCAAACCAAGACCGAATAATCGATTTCATTGTACGGGACCGAAAATCACCACTAAACACATGCACGTGAGAGATAAGTATTGTCACAATACAAGAAAACAAGGGAACTCATCTGGAAGCACAAGAAGGAACATATGGTAAGTTTGTATTATCTGTTAGACCAAGTCGTATTCTATCGTTGTGCTCCTCTGGTACTTGCTTATCATTGACATCATCCTTCTCTTGTTTCAGATCAATGATGATACCCTCTTCATCCTCTTCATGCATAGTAGAGGATGGCCTATATTTCTGGCGTCCTCCTCTGGTACTAGCAGAGCAAGAATCATATTGTTCATATCGTCCTCATGGAGTATTAGGTGACAATTACATGCTCGACATCCTCAACCAAACTACCAGGTCAAGGGTTACATCCTCGACATCCTTCTCATGCACCAGAATGTCATGGCGGCTTTCATTGGCATCCTTCTTGTGCAGGAGAGCAAGGCTTGATTTCCCATAGCCCTCCTAATTTTGCACCAGAATATTTCAAGCCTTTATAAATCATGGAAACAACCACGGTATTTCTCCTGACCAATGACATTTGATGTTTAGCGAAAGGCTTGAGACCGACTATATTATTGCAGGTTCACAACACTTGAGGCCACCTAGCGGTTCTACTCCTGGTCATTGGTTGTGTCCCATATTGCACGCAAGGTCGAGGAACAATCGCTATGGTTTTGCAAGATCGGAAGGCTTCTCTGGAAAATGAAACATACACTTCTCCCCCTTTCTAGGAGAAAAGTGGTTCATATATTTATGTATGTCTCGGATAGAAGGACATAATAATAGTCCTATAAAACATGGGTTTTGCAAAGGAACGTCAACAATCGATACAAACCAAGACTCAATAATCCAATTTGTTGTATGGGACCAAAAATCACTGCTAAACACATGCAAGGGAGAGATAAGTATTGTGACAATACAAGATACGGGGGGAACTCATGTGAAAGCACAAGAAGTGATATAAGGTAAGTTTGTATTATCTGTTAGTAAGTCTTATTCTATTGTCTTCCTCCTCTGGTACTTCCTTATCGTGGACATCAACCTTGTCTTCTTTTAGATCGACGATAATATGATGTTCATCCTCTTTATGCATGAGTAGACGATGGCCTATACTTTTAGCGTCCCCCACTAGTACTTGTGGAGAAAGCCTTAGTACATAACCTCCTCCTAGACAATTAGGTGACAACCTACATGTTTGTCATCCTCAACTGAACTACAAGGTTAAGGGATACATCCTCGACATTCGCCATGCCCAGAATGTCAAGGCATCTCTCATTGGCATCCTCCTTGCGCGGGAGATAAAGGCTTCATTTTCCATCGTGCTCCCAGTTTTGCGCTAGAATATTTTATGCCCTTAATAGATCATTGAAACAACAACGGTATTTGTCATGACCAACAACATTGGATGTTTAGCGAATGACTTGAGACCAACTATATTATAGCAGCTTCACAACACTTGAGTCCAGCTAGTGGTTCTACTCCTCATCGTGAGTTGTGTTTCATGTCGCACCCAGGGTCAACAATTGATGTGTTTTTGAAAGATTGGAAGGCTTCTCTGCGCGCGCGCGCGCGCGTGTGTGTGTGTGTGTGTGTGTGGGGGGGGGGGTAAGTTTGTATTATCAGTTAGACCACATAATTGTAAGTCTTATTCTAACATTGTCCTCCTTTGGTACTTGCTTGCTTTTGGAAAGGCACATCAATAGTTGATACAAATCAAGACCCAATAATCGGTTTCGTTGTATGGGACCAAAAATCACGACTGAACAAATGCAAGTGAGAGATAAGTAGTGACAATCCAAGAAACCAAGGGAACTCATGTGGAAGCACAAGAAGGTATATGGTAAGTTTGTATTATCTGTTAGACCACATAATTGTATGTTTTATTCTATCATTGTCCTCGCCTGGTGCTTGCTTATCATTGACATCATCCTTCTCTTGTTTCAGATCAATGATCATACCTTCTTCATCCTCTTCATGCATGAGTAAATGATGGCCCATATTTTTGGCATCCTCTTCTGGTACTTGCAGAGCAAGGATCATATTGTTCATCTCCTCCGCGTGGACTACTACGCGACGATGACATGCTCGACATCATCAACCAAACTACCAGCTCAAGGGTTACATCCTTGACATCCTCCTTAAGCCCCCGAATGTAAATGCGTCTTTCATTGGCATCGTCCTTGCGCAAGAGATCAAACTTCATTTCCCGTCATCCTCCCAATTTTGCACCGGAATATTTCAACACTTCATAGATCATGAAAATAACAATGGTATTTCTCCCGACCAACAACATTTGATGTTTAGAAAATGGCTTGAGACTAACAATATTGTTGCAGGTTCTCAACACTTGAGGCCACCTAGCTGTTTCGTCTGGTCGTATGTGGTATCCCATGTCACCCCCAAGGTATGGGAACAATCGCTATGGTTTTGACAGGCAGAAGTCTTCTCTAGACAATGTAACATACACTCTGTCCCCTTTCTAGGATAAATATGGTTCATATATTTATGCATGTCTTGGACAGAAGGACACAATAATAGTAATTGACAAATATTCATTTTGGAAAGGCACGTCAACAGTTGATACAAACCAAGACCCAATAATCGGTTTCGTTGTACGGGACCAAAACTCACAAGTACACATGCAAGGGAGAGATAAGTATTGAGAGAATACAAGAAACCGGGGGAAGTGATGTGGAAGCACAGGAAGTGATATCTGGTAAGTGTGTATTATCTGTTAGTCCACATACATGTAAGTCTTATTCTATTGTTGTCCTCATGTGGTACTTGCTTATCATGGACATCATCCTTCTAGTCTTTCAGATCTTTGTTCATCCTCATCATGCACGAGTAGATGATGTCCTATATTTTTGGCTTCCCCCTCTTGTACTAGCAAAGCAAGGCTCATATTCACCATATCTTCCTCCTCGACTACTATGTGACAACTTACATGCTTGACATCCTCAACTGAACTACCAGGTCAAGGCATCGTTCGTTGGCATCCTCTTTGCACAGGAGATCAAGGCTTCATTTCCCATCATCCTCCCGGTTGTGCACCGGATTTGTTTTTATATTTCAAGCCCTTAATAGATCATGGAAACAACAATGGTAGTTTTCTTGACAAACAACAATCGATGTTTAGCGAATGACTTGAGATCGACTATATTATTATGGGTCCACAACATTTGAGGCCACCTAGCGGTTCTACTCCTGGTTATGTGTGTTGTCCAACGTAGCACCCAAGTTCCGGGAACAATCGCTATGGTTAAAGTTCGAAAGGCTTCTCTGGAAAGTGTAACATGCATTTTTTTTTCTTCTTTGTAGGATAGAAAGGTTCATATATTTATATATGTTCCGGACAGAAGGACATAATAATAGTCTTGAAAAATATGGTTTATGGAAAGGCACGTCGATAGTTGATACAAACAAAGACTCATTAATCGGTTAGGGTTGTACCGGACCAAAAACCACCGGTAAATATATGCAACGGAGAGATAAGTATTATGAAAATACAAGAAACTAGGAGAACTCATGGGGAAGCACAAGAAGTGATATATGGTAAATTTGTATTATATATTAGCCCACACATACATGTATGTCTTATTCTATCGTTGTCCTTATCTGGTAATTTCTTATCATGGACATCATCCTTCTCTTCTTTCAGACCAAAGATCGTATACCTGTTTATTCTCTTCATGCACGAGTAGACGATGGCCTATATTTTTGGCGTACTCCTCTTGTACTAGTAGAGCAAGGCTCATATTGTCCATTACCTCCTCCTGGATTACTAGGTGATGATTTACATGCTCCGCAACCTCAACTGAACTACCATGTCAAGTGTTACATCCACGACATCCTCCTCATGCCCCAAAATATCAAGGTACCTTTCATTGGCATCCTACTTGCACTGGACATCAAGGCTTCATTTCCCATCGTCCTAACAGTTTTGCACCAGAATATTTCAGGTCATTAATAGATCTTGAAAACAACAGCGGTATTTCTCCTTACCAACAAAATTGGATGTTTAGCGAATGAGTTGAGACTGACCATATTATTGCACATTCACAACACCTGAGGCCACCTGGTGGTTCTGCTCCTGGTCGTGTGTGGAGTCTCATGTCGCACCCATGGTCTGGGAACAATCGCTATGGTTTTAAAATATCAGAAGGCTTCTCTGGTAAATGCAACATACACTTTTATCCCCTTTCTAGGAGAAATATGGTTCAAATATTCATGTATGTCCCGAAAAGAAGCACATAATAAGTGTCCTTCAAAAATATGGTTTCCGGAAAGGCACATCAATAGTTGATACAAACAAAGAGTCATTAATCAGTTTGTTGTACCGAACCAAAAATCGCCAGTAAATACATGCAAAGGAGAGATAAGTATTGAGAAAACATACGTGGAAGCCTTATTCCCTCGTTGTCCTCCTTTGGTACTTGCTTATCATGGACATCATCCTCCACTTCTTTTAGATCAATGGCATATCATGTTCATCTCATCGTGCACCAGTAGATGATGGCCTATATTTTCATCGGCCCCACTGGTATTAGCAGAGCAAGGCTCATATTGTCCATATCGTCCTCCTAGACTACTAGGCCACGACTTACATGCTTGGAAACCTCCGCCTCGACTACCAGGTCAAAGGTTATTTCCTCGACATCTTTCTCACGCCTGAGAATATCAAGGCTTCTTACATTGGCATCCTCCTTGCGCAAGAGATCAAGTCTTCATTTCCCATCATCCTCCAAATTTTGCACCAGAATATTTCAGGCACTTACAGATTATGGAACAATAATGGTATTTCTCCATACTAGCAACATTGGATGTTTAGCGAATGGCTTGAGACCTTCTATGTTATTGCAGATTCACAACACTTGAGGCCACCTAGCAATTATACTCCTGGTCATGTGTGTCATCCTATGTTGCACCCAAGGCCCAGGAAAATCTAATCGTTATGGTTTTGAAAGATCGGAAGGCTTCTCTAGCTCTATCTTCACATATTACTCTCGATAAAAAAATGTCCCCGTAGCATGCCTTCCAATTAAAGAAATCGTAGCCTTGTCCCAAGAAACATTCTGATTGATTTCTCTTAGATTGGTGTATTCAGAATTATACAAGTCAAATACCAGGACATGGATATTTGTTTCTATTTCTATTTGGACCAATTACTCCCAATATCCACAGAACGGAATTCCTGATGTGTACAATGATGCATCTGATAGCATGTTTTTCAACACTACTACTCCCTCCGTCCCATAGTAGTAATCGCTCAAACGGATGTATCTAACACTAAAATACATCTACATATATTCATTTTAGTGACAACTAATATGGGATGAATAGAGTATGTCCCAAGCCGCATTGCTTCATGTATCTTTAAAATTGATGATTACTATTATGTATCTAGTAAACTATACTACGTAGGTTAGATATGGGATGGAACAAGTCCCTCATCTTCGACTCCAGAGAGCTTTCCTAGGATGCCAGCCGGTTGCCCGGTAAGCTTTCTGTAGCTCATAGCTTTCTGTAGCTCATAGCTTTCTGAATGAATTTTTATAGTTTTTATGCTACTGAATTTTTTATAATGCTATAAGCTATCTTTTCAAAGCTATCTTTTAGTGCATCATCATCTGGGTTTGTGAAAAAAATGTTAATATTGCAGCTCTTCTTCACCATTGTCAAGGATGAACATTGGGCAGTTGTTGTTGCGAACTTGATGCAAAAACAATTCAATGTTTTTTGACTCCAGGAGCGACGACCCTGACTACGTCAGCAACCTTGAGCACCCATGTTGCAATCTGGTATGAAAACTACACCCCTTTTTTTCATCTTTGTTTGGTCATCTTCATTCTTTTTCTCGTATCAAATTGATGTTGTGCCAATCAAAGAAGATGTCACCGTGCCATATTTTTATATCTTCATTTTTTCTAATATTAAATGTGCAGATAACAAACTTCAAAACTCTGGTCCGAGAACGAAACCCATGGAAGCTTGATCTTGACAAGTTCGATTGTTTCAGCCCAAAGGGGTACCCGCAACAATCAACAACGTATTATTCTCTTTTTCATTTTTCTTTTCTTTCATGTGCGCATCCACAACTTTCTACATTCGTTTCAGGAAGCATTTTTAGGTGTACCTTTTTTTGGCAGGTTTGATTGTGGATTCTTTGTTATTCTATACATGGAGAAGCTAATAGCAAGGGTGATTAAGCCATTCAACATGGTATAACCATTTTTGCTATGCAACACTAGTACTCCATTTATATAGGGCCTAATGCGTTTTTCAAGACCGCCTTTGACTATTGACAAGATTAATAGTACATGAGATGTATAATGTGAAAATTATATCATTGAAAGCTCCTTTCACATACGAATTTTGCGGTATGCTTTGTGTAAGTTGCATGTCATATATTATTGCTCTAACATTTGGTCAAAGTTAGCCACGAAAAACGTATTAGGCCCTACATAGATGGAAGGAGAGAGTAGCTAAATAACATTTTTTTTGTTTTTCGAAACACTAGTTTTGTGAATATGACTCCTATCAACATCCCCCCACCTCCTGTCTTTCTAATGATATTTTTGTATTTTTGCTTTTTGTATGCTCGGGACACGAGGTCGTTGCTCAATGTCCGAACATTGTTGTGGCGAAGCTATTCAAACATCCTCAAAACACAGTCAACTCAGCCGAAGAGTTCCAGAAACTGTTGAGAAGCTCGTAGAAGATGTCGTTTCCAAAACAAGATCTTGCTAGTTTAGTTTTTAGGCTTTTGCGGGTCCTTGTGTGCTCTACATTCTTTTATGTAACTGAAACAACAAGTTTCTGTTAACGAGCTAGTTGTCTTTTTGCAGAACTCAAGCTGGAGCATGTATCATGCTGGGGCATGTCCCTTTTTCCTCTCTTTTCTTGAAAATGCTAGAGCATCAGCCATGCTTAGCTATCAATGTGAAGTAGAGATGGATGCAGAATTGACAATGAAAATGACTGGCTTTTTTGCAGTTTGTTTCCTTGCTTATTAGTATATTTTTTTGCTGAAACGATGAATCCTACTGGTATTATTATGTGCTCTGGGGAAACATGTTGTAGCAAGAACGCACAATGAAACCATCATGTATCATCAGTCATCTATAGAATAGCTTTTTTGAGCACTAAAAACATGATGTCACAACATGAAGCAAACAGTACATTCATGTATATGCCAGGTTCATGTATATGCCAAGGAGGACAAAATGTACAACATGAATCATATAACAAACAGCACATTCCGTGCTGGAGTAGTACTGGAAATATGGCACATACCTCAAAAAAAATCAAAAGACAAAATGTGAGCTATCGTGAATGTCTCAAGTCCAAATATGAGATCTCTTTTTTTTCTGTTTTAGTGTAACATACGTTTTCCAAATTGAAATAGAACCTAAATACATCATCAAGGTTGCAACAATGAAAGGAAATTATGAATGTTTTTTGCTCAAGCACAGGGAATGCAAAACATCTTTGACTAGGACCAAGAACTTCCCCTGGCTACTTGTCTCCGGTTTATCGGGCTTTCTAGCATGCACACACCCAAAGACCCTCTTGATCATTATCACATCCTCTTGTTTCTGGCCTCTCTTCTGGATGTACTTTGTAGAAGATATATGTGTGCCGAACCCCAACTTGAAGGCATAGTCATTGTAGAATTTCTTGGCGTCCTCAATTGTGTCAAACACCATGCCAACATAGGGTGGTAGTGGCTGCGATGAAACATCCCCGTCATCTGAATCATCTTGCATCGCGTCATCAACATGAAACAAACCATCTGAATATTCAAGATTATCGACAGAAAAGTTCCCTTGGACATAGCTCTCTTCCCCTTCAGTCCAGCTTCCTGAAATGAGACACGTATTTTTTTATGTAAATAGAGAGGTGTTGTTTCAGAAATTCAGGTACACAGATACATCAATCAACAGTTTTTCAGCTTCATTTGCACACAAAAATCTTCACTCAATGTGGCCTTTTCTCACATAAGCATACACATTCAAAATTGTATCACAGTGATATATTACTTTCTTCATCAAATAGGTTGATAAATATCAAGTAACAGAGGGGATCATGTTGCAGAGATAGAAGAAGCGGACAGGTGTGTGGGGATGTGCTTTGGTTCCACTCACGCACATGAAACAAAATTGATTTTCTAGCTGCCACACACATGAAACAAATAGGAATTCTATCTATGTTTCTGATACACAGGTTTTTTATGAGTTTCGGAGACAGACAAGTGTTCATGTTTTTCAGAGTCAGGAACTCACCCAGCTACCCTAATGTGATCTGGTGGAAGTTGTTTCAAGAAACACAACCCGGGGGTTGTGAACCAGGATGATTCTCCAGCTCGCGCAGGAACCCCCTTGGCGGTGGTCAGATCTGAGAACGTTGGTCGCGGCTGTCCTCAAAGCAGCGGCCCCCGGCAAGCTCGATCTGCGTCGGATCCCAGCATCTCCCTCGTGATGTGATGCGCCATGTTGTTGCAGGTTTTTGCGCTGCAGGACTAGCTGGCCCGCGTCGGCGGCAACGATTTTGCGGTGGTGGGGACTGGTGCCGCGCTGGGCGCAGCTATGTCTGGACGGCGGACAAGGGATTCTGTTTCTGAAACAGAATGGCTGTTGCAAGAAGTAATGATCTGGTTAGTTGCACGTGATGGTTGCATCCGACGGCTGTTAGGTATCTAATTCAATGGCTCTCCGGGCGGCGGATGTTTCTAACACATCCGCCGGCGGACCCGTAGCGGCGCCCTCAAATAGTGTTCCTATTTTTCAGTAGTTTGGTGGTCGTAGACTGGGAAATTGGTGCTGGATATTGAGCCGCAATTTTTATTAATAGTAATTAATAATTCAATAATTATGAAAGTAATAAATGGTAAATGAAAATTTGAAAAATAGTAAGGACACCGTGGATAACAGCGTCCCAGCCTGGACGCTGATGCGAAGAACGTCCATGTCTGGACGTTGTTGTTGCTAGCATCTAGCATCTGGTTGTGCCTAGCTCCGAATCGCTGAACCAGATAGCATGCTGGCGGTCGTCGCCTCCGCCTCGTCCCTATCACCAACCTTCATCTCCTCCCCACCCAGCTTGGCCTCCGGTTCATCCCCGCCACCCACCTTCCCACAGACCAGCTCGGCCTCCGCCTTGTCACCCCGGCCTCCGGCTCATCCCCGTCGCCCACATCCTCACATCTGCCCCCCGACCTCCTCACGGCCAAAGGGGTGGGCAGAGGACGCCGCTGCTACACAATCAATAATTTGGTGGAGGTGGTTATCCATGTCTCTCCGCTGCTTGTCCGTACATCGTCTCGACCATTGGTAGCAGCGTCGCAAGATGCAATACGACACTGTAATTTGTCCTAATAAAATGTACACATTCCTAGTCCCCAATTAGACCGTAGATGCTTTCAAATTACTTCTTATTAATGATATACTATTTGTCTCTTATTCTGGTAAATAGATTGTTATTGTTCATTGAACCACAATAATATAAATTTCAGAACTGTTATGAAATAACCTAGTACTTAAACACTTGAGCATAATTAATTGATATGCTATCTTGTTATCGCTTTACTGATTTCACTAACTGCCTAAGCGTAGGTGAAAACAATGAATTGTTTGAGGTTTATTTATTAGTGTAGTATTGTGAAGAATAAATTCAAATGGTTGCTTTGATATTTCATTTCAACATCTTACTCGTTCTTTTTATGTTGTAGTAGGTCTTCAAATTGATACAATTGCACATTTCAATGATTTGTCATGGATGCCTCATAGCCAGGACAAGACATCCAAAGCTTGGGAGAACATGAGTATCCTTTAAATTTGCATATGTCATCTATTAAGCTTAGTGGTTAACTTAAGACTAATTGATGTGTCATGTTGGCATCCCACTTGATCCTCTATGTAGGTTAACTTTAGAGAACCTTCGTTTTTATCAGATTGCTAAGACGAGGAAAATCAATGTCTACAAATATTTGATATTGGCATTGGTGGAGCGTCGGCAGCCCGAGACAAATAGTTTTCACCTATGTGTACTAGAATTTGAAAAATCACTGACAGATGTTTGATGCAATGACGAATGCATTGCAATTTCATACCTTTGTGATTCCCTTTCAATTATTAGGTGTGTTGCTTCCACCGCTGACTTGGCTCAACATGTCTCGATTTCGCGTGAAATTAACATATAACTCTTATCACTTGCCATGTTGTCCGGGACTTGGTCTTCCCAAAAATCATGTTCCATCCTCTTTCCTCATTACCGGAATTAATTGAAATGTTGCACTTCACTAACATGTTCTTATATTCACCTAAAAATCATGCACGTGCAGGAAGTGAATATCTTAATTGTAAATTGATGTATTAATTTTAAATTGATGTACTGCAGACTGACGACCAAAAATTTGGCTTCTCATAAACAAGCATAATTTAATTTCAGGGTCCTTCTATCCGTCACTAGGAAATGACCCGGTTTAGTACAATTTGATAGTTGGCCGAACAACATTATTGGACGCTGTTTCTGATAGCGTCCACACCTGGACGTTGTCCTCAATAGCAACCAGTCCTGGACGCCATTGTTCATTGCGTCCTTACCATTTTTAAAATTTCCAACCACCCTTGACTAGTTTCAGAATTAGTGGATTATTAATTACTATTAATAAAAATTTCGGATATTGAGCGGTTGACAGGAAAGGCCCAGTGCATCAAGATTCTCGCAGTCGTTCGGACAGCACACGCTGGCGTCAGATTTTTATGATTTGAAAAAGAAATGGAGGGGCGGTCCCTACCGACAGGCGGGCCCACGGTAATCCGGAGAATCTTCGCTCCCGTGGCTCGCGGGCCGCGGCGCCGCTGAGCCAACCGATGCATTTCGCCTCGCGGCCACATTCTGCCGGACTCCACCACCAGCCGCTGGCAACCACGCCGATCCAGGCAGCAGCCACCGCCGCCGCCGCCATGTCCGGCTGCCCCTGCTCCACCTCCACCTCCGCCTCCTACTCTCCACTCTCCCTCCTGCCCCCTTCCAGTTCCGTCCCCGCCGCTTCCAGGCGCAGCACCGTCGCCTTCGCCTCCTCGCGCGGCCCACGGAGCGGCTGGACGCGACAGAGAGGCGCGCGCGCGATAGTCGCGGCGAGCAGCGGCAGCAAGGACGAGAAGGCGGAAGCGGGGGAGGAGGAAGGAGATCCGGCGTTCAACCCGTTCGGGTTCGTGACGGACAACCCGTCGAGCCGCAGCGCCATCCAGCTGCCCGCGTCGCCCGCCCAGGACGGCAATGTCGGCCAGATGCTCTACGTAATGCCGACCTGCCTGATCCATCTTGCTGTGCTTTTTAGCTGCTGATGACTGATCCTACTCCTACATTGTTGCGTGCAGAGGACGGAGGACAAAGGCAGGGAGTACGGCAAGAGCGTGAGATCAGGGGAGTTTAGATGGTTCGTGAGGCAAACAGGTAATTTGCTTGTTCATCTTTGGGCTGCTGAGATGACTTTCATGCGGTAACATCGTGTTTGACGGGGGTATGTAGTGTGCAACTGTGAATGCCAATTGGTTTGCAAGAATAAAACCACATTTTATATTTATGAACATGATCCACTGTGGCAGACCTTTGTGGAACTGAAACTCTCTCTAAACAAGTGTTGGATTTTTTATTGCAATTTATTATGTATGATGTATCCTCACTTTTGATAGTAAACACGAAAACAAAGCTTGTTGACGCTGCTATAAAATTGATGTTTTAGGTTGTGTGGTGTGTGTGTGTGTGTGTGTGTGCTGCGTCATGTTCTTCAGTATATAAGGATCATCAGAATATTTGTTCCATGTTCTGTAAACACAATCCTCATCTAATGGTTAGTTTTCATACAATTCACATTGCGGTTGTAGGTTCTCCTGATTCACGGCGTGGGACTATTATGTTTCTTCACGGTGCTCCAACTCAGTCATTTAGTTATCGCACGGTTATGGCTCAGGTTAGCTTCATTGACCACGTATTCTATACCTTAGTATGAAACAACTAGCCCTTCTTATTTTGCCTTCTTAAAAACAACATTAATAATATTTGAACTGGTCACCTATGAAGATAGCTACATGTTTTTGTTGCAACCAACCATTCCAGCCTCTAAGCAGCTATTGATCTTACTAGATGGCAGATGCTGGGTACCATTGCTTTGCGCCTGACTGGATAGGATTTGGGTTCAGTGAGATGCCACAGCCTGGATATGGATTCGATTTCAAAGGTGATAAAATGTCTGTGAAATTCCTGGGTACCATTGCGTGGGTGCACCGTGGGTGCACTGAAGGTGGGTGCAGCTACTACTTTCCCATAAAGCTAACCAAAGACACATGTATGTTCTACCATTTGTAGAAGAGGAGTTCCACAAGGCATTTGATGATCTTCTTGTTACTCTAAATATCACTGAACCATTTTTCTTAGTTGTCCAGGTACATATTTGGAAGATTTCGGAAAATCCTTGACATGGAAGTTCTCATATGGACTGTCTGAATCATTTCATTCATTTCTTTGTAGGGATTTCTTGTAGGTTCTTATGGTCTGACATGGGCATTGAAGAACTCGAACAAACTTCTTAAGGTAGCAATCCTTAACAGCCCACTTACTGTTTCTTCTCCAGTGCCTGGAGTCTTTAAGCAGCTCAGGTCAGCTATTTATGCTTCTCTTTGTTCCTTAATTCCAGTTGTTCTAGGTTGTAAATTCAACCAGCGTGCTTCGGTAGATTTCAAAACTATGACTCCAAACATTTAAACAGCTGAAATTCACAACTAAATTGACTTGGAACACACACATATGCTCTATTACTGTCTTATTTTGGGTACAGTGTGATGATATTTATTTCGCCCAGTGGTTTCGCTTTTCAATCCAAAATATATTTTTGGCAAGCTGGTGGTGTTATAGATGTTTATTTCACCTAGATTTTTTCTTATTTTTCATTATATTTTTGTTAATATTCTTTTTTTGCCTCTAAGTTTATACTTATGTATGTGAACTGAGGGAATCTTTTTTAATGCAGGTTTCCACTTGTGGGTGAATTTACCTGCCAAAATGCTATCCTGGCTGAGAGATTCATTGAAGCAGGTAGCCCGTATGTATCCTTGTCCGCAGAAACTCTGTTTATTATCCATGCCAGTTTTGTTAGCACTAGCACTCTTTGTTTCCTGCAAAAGTGCATGCTGCTTGAAACAAGAGAATAACTTCCGTTTATTCTCCAAATGATGCTATTTTGTGTTCATACCATCAGCACCTCTGTAGCAGTGTACCATCAGTACCTCCAGGTGAGAAATTTGCTTTGAACCCCTTTTTTTTGACAGGTACGTGCTGAAGTCAGAGAAGGCCGACGTATACAGATTGCCGTATTTATCAAGTGGTGCACCTGGATTTGGTTTGTCCTTACTCGCAATCTGCTGGTTTTCTTACGTTCACTTTCTATTGTCTCTAGGCATGAAAAGAAATTTAAATTACCAAACCAGAGAATCTATTTTTGCCAAGAAAAGGAATACAAGTTTTACATGGGGTGCCACACATTATTTAACCATGCTTTGGTAACTTTAAATCCCCTGAAGCCATGCATCGTCATAACTCATAAGTCATAACTATATATACTCATGTCTTCCCCTCGGGAAATTGTCTTCACGTTATATCTATGCATATTGACCTAACTTTCATGCTATCTGGAAAGCTAACTTATCCAAGGAAAGGTAGTCATACTTTCGCTCTTCGAGACTATCTTATGCAAGTACTTTCCTCTTTGCATATGCATTTTTATTTCGTACAATTTCATATACGTCTTCAATGAAGGATGTGCTTCATTTCATTAACCTTCATTGGGAAAATAAAACAAATAGAACCCCACTCGATGCAAAATCTTACACTTACTATATTATAATGTTTCGGTTGGCTTGCCATTTTTCTTGAATAAAATTAGTTAGGCTTCCAAATTACTTCCTCGGATTTGTTTGGCAATCTTAACATCTCACTCTTCTATATCTTTTGGTTTTTTAGCATTACTTGAAACTGCCAGGAAGGCCAATTTTCAAGATGTATTAAGCAAAATTTCGGCTGGATTTTCATCCAACAGGTAGACTTATCCTCCAAACAATTAATTAAAACAGGCAGGCTGTGTCTTTACACAAGGCTTGGTGTAGTAAGCTCTAGTGTCACTCACTAGTCATTCTGAAGTCCTAACACATGCACCCAGTATTACTATCAGACAGGCAAATTACTTATCGAGCGTTTTTGCCGTACTGAAACCATCTTCTGGGCAATTTCCTGCAGCTGGGACAAACCAATATTGCTGGCATGGGGGGAGTCGGACAAGTACCTACCGCTCTCGATAGCCGAGGAGTTCAAGAAGAACAATCCATCATTGGTGAAACTGAAGCCCATCGAAGGAGCTGGTCACATGCCGCAAGAGGACTGGTAATTGCTTCTGTGTGGTAGAGTAAATTCAGTCGATTTGTGTCCTGCTCCTCCACCTACGCCTTATTACAGTATTCATGTAGTAGTTCTTTTTCGGAACGAAAACAACAAAACCACCCCGGTGCAAAAGGATGCACAAGCACCACCGCCATGAGTATTATTCATGTAGATTATTATCCAGTTTCTGAAAATCACAGTACACGGGTACCATACACTGTTTGCTAACATTCAGTCTAGTCTAGACGCGTTATACTACTCCCTTCGTCCCATAATGTAAGACGTTTTTTGACACTACACTAGTGTCAAAAAACGTCCTATATTATGGGACGGATGCTTGTGCTGATCACTGACGCGGTTTGTGCCATGCAGGCCAGAGAAGGTGGTGGCGGCCCTGAATTCCTTCCTGTATTAGTCTGTATCCATTGAAGGAGGTCATCATATATACAAGGTTAAAGATGTGGTTGATCAGTTGGTATATACGCAAGTCGTATATAAAATTGTATAGTTCAGATGCACGGTGTGTAAATGAAAGGGTTGAGGACAACTTGCGTGTAAATACAAGAGTTGATTACACGCACATAGTACATTTACTCGCACTGTAAATGGAAGGGTTGAAGATCATGCGAGCAAATGTATGTATGTATACGACGGCATGATCTTCAGTTACCCAGTTGTGCAGTTATTTACTTGGTTGAGGTAATAGCACCCCAGATCCATGAACTTGCACAAGATGTGATGATTTAGTTCAAAAGTTGCAAAATGTAACTGAGGGCTCCCAGAACTTGACACCCTACGTGATGATTTGGTCTAGAGCCGTGACATGTGGCAGTCCAGAGCTTGGACCGGTCAGCACAGGCACATTTGCAAAAAAAAAAAAAAACTGTGTTTCGTCGTATGAACCCGCACTACTTCACACCTGCATTTAATAGAACTCCTGTTGCATAGATCCGTTCGATCCCGGCTATCTAGTCGGGGGAGACCGCGGTGCCGATTAGGTGATGACGCTGGCCATCACGCCGTCGTCGCCGGAATTCGCCGGAGGCATTGAGCCACCTCCTTTCGCTCATCTCATCCGGCCGTTCGGCGTCATCCCACTGGACTATGGTGAGCCTCCGCCTCGACTCTGTTCCGCCTCTGCCTTGTTCCGCCTCGCCTCTGTTTCCGCCTCGCCCGTGCAATGTCGTCGCCGTCAGCACCAGCGCCGCCGCGTCGACTTGTCTCACGATGGTGTGAGGGGTCAATGCTGTTGGGTTTGTCTTACGGTAGTAAAGCTAGGGTTTTGGCACCCTGGTGCTTATGGCAGTAAAGCTAGGTTTTTGGGTGGCAAAGTCGTGGGTTTGGCCCGTCCGTAGTTGGTTTATCCGTTCATAAGTTAGTTTGTTAGAGTAGAGTAGTTGTTTGGTCCTTCATTAATGGCTTCGTCTGTCCAATGATAGCATATGGTAGTAATCTGACTTTAGTGGCAGTGGCTTCTGTTCAATGCCAGCAAATTTAGTTGTTCAATGCTCATGCTTAGGTTCATGCTCATGCTCAGGTGTTAGTGATGCCAGCAATTGCTTCTGTTCATTGGCACCAACTTCATTTAGCTAAAATTTCTGAATTTCTGACATTTGACTGAATTTTTTCAGTTAACTGTAGTTATCTGAATCTTTTCAGTGCACTGTAGTTATCAGGATGTTTTCAGTACACTGTGAACTTAATTTTACACTTAATACACATCATTATTTTCAGTAATGCTGATGTAGTGCTTACAATTTACACATATTTGATGCAGTGTGTGATTCAGCAAATGGATAAATGGTGGAGACTCCTTTCTTTACACTTGAACTTGAGCATGGTGGAATTTTCTGTGGACCAATCAGTAATTTGGAGTACTGGAACCCTTCAGTGGAGGTTCTTGATTATGTTGATGCTACAACATTCTCATATGCTGTCATTCAAGAGCACCTGACTTGGTTGGGATATCCAGTGAGTGAGCACATAATTTACTGGTGCTTGCCTGGCAAATCAATTGCAGATGGTTTGGTCAGAATTAAATCTGATGATGATGTGCAACATATCATCAGAGCTAGTGTTGACCATAAAGTGCTAGCTATTATGGTTGACCATGCAGATTTCATCAGCAATTTCAGGGTTGAATCCATATGCACATTGCCATCAATTCAGAGCTCTGTTGCAATGCACATTGCAAGTGAAGCATCTTTCCACCACAGTGTCATTTATGCCAATGAAGAAGGTCCAATTTCAGAGGTTGCTGCAACTGGAAAAGAACCTCAAAGTTTGTTGATAGAAGGTGTAGAGCACAATTTGCTTACTGAAGATGGAGCAGCAGTTATTGAAGATATAGTTGTTTCTGAATCAGATTTCAGTGATAGTGATTATGGCATAGATGAGGGGGATGATGATCTTTATGATGACAACATTGACTTTGATGTTGATGAACAAGCTGAGGATGATGTGGATGCAGATGACTATTTGCTTGATGATGAAGATCTTAATCTGCCCATAGAGGAAGCAGAGCAGTTGAGGTTCAAGTTTACAGCCCTCAATTCAAAGGTGGACATGGTTTCCCATGTCTTCAAAGTTGGGATGGTATTTGCTGATATGAAGGAGCTAAGACTTGTTATCACTGCATATTCTGTTAAGAACAGAGTTCAGATCAAGAAGATAAAGAATGACAAAACTAGAATAGAGGCTGTTTGTGAAGGAGTTGCCCATGGTGGCTAAAAGCTGGCAATGACAATTGGACAGGGGATTTGTAATCAAGGCTTACTATGCATAGCACTGTTGTCAGAATAAATGGAAGATAAGGCAGATGACAGCTAAATTTTTGTGCCAGTATTTCATTGATGAGTTCAGGGATGACCAGAAGATGTCACTGTTGGGAAACGTAGTAATTTCAAAAAAAATCCTACGCACACGCAAGATCATGGTGATGCATAGCAACGAGAGGGGAGAGTGTTGTCCACGTACCCTCGTAGACCGAAAGCGAAAGCGTTAGAACAACACGGTTGATGTAGTCGTACGTCTTCACGATCCGGCCGATCAAGTACCGAACATACGGCACCTCCGAGTTCAGCACACGTTCAGCCCGATGTCGTCCCACGAACTCCGATCCAGCCGATTGTTGAGGGAGAGTTTCGTCAGCATGACGGCATGGTGACGATGTTGATGTTCTACCGACGCAGGGCTTCGCCTAAGCACCGCTACAGTATTATCAAGGTGGACTATGGTGGAGGGGGGCACCGCACGCGGCTAAAAGATCAAACCAATCAATTGTTGTGTCTTTGGGGTGCCCCCCTGCCCCGTATATAAAGGAGCAAGGGGGAGGCCGGACGGCCCTCTATGGCGCGCCCCCAAGAGGGGAATCCTACTACGATTCCAAGTCCTAGTAGGTTTCCACCTAAAGGGAGAGAGGGGGAAGGAAGGAGAGGGAGAGGGAGAAGGAAAGGGGGGCGCCGCCCCCGCCCCCGCCCCCCTCCTAGTCCAATTCGGACCAGAGGGGAAGGGGCACGCGGCCTGCCCTAGGCCACCCCTCTCTCTTTCCACTAAGGCCCATCGAGGCCCATTAGTTCCCCCGGGGTTTCCGTTAACCCTTCGGCACTCCGGTTTTATCCGAAACTTCTCCGGAACACTTCCGGTGTCCAAATATAGTCTTCCAATATATCAATCTTCATGTCTCGACCATTTCGAGACTCCTCGTCATGTCCTCGGTCTCATCTGGGACTCCGAACTCCTTCGGTACATCAAAACTCATAAACTCATAATATAACTATCATCGAAACCTTAAGCGTGCGGACCCTACGGGTTCGAGAACTATGTAGACATGACAGAGACACGTTTCCGGTCAATAACCAATAGCGGAACCTAGATGCTCATATTGGCTCCTACATATTCTACGAAGATCTTTTATCGGTCAAACCGCATAACAACATATGTTGTTCCCTTTGTCATCGGTATGTTACTTGCCCGAGATTCGATCGTCGGTATCTCAATACCTAGTTCAATCTCGTTACCGGCAAGTCTCTTTACTCATTACGTAATGCATCATCCCGTAACTAAGTCATTAGCTACATTGCTTGCGAGGCTTATAGTGATGTGCATTACCGAGGGGGCCCAGAGATACCTCTCCGACAATCGGAGTGACAAATCCTAATCTCGAAATACGTCAACTCAACAAGTACCTTCGGAGACACCTGTAGAGCACCTTTATAATCACCCAGTTACATTGTGACGTTTGGTAGCACACAAAGTGTTCCTCTGGTAAACGTGAGTTACATAATCTCATAGTCATAGGAACATGTATAAGTCATGAAGAAAGCAATAGCAACATATTAAACGATCAAGTGCTAAGCTAACGGAATGGGTCAAGTCAATCACATCATTCTCCTAATGATGTGATCCCGTTAATCAAATGACAACTCGTGTCTATGGTTAGGAAACTTAACCATCTTTGATTCACGAGCTAGTCAAGTAGAGGCATATTAGTGACATTCTGTTTGTCTATGTATTCACACATGTATTATGTTTCCGGTTAATACAATTCTAGCATGAATAATAAACATTTATCATGATATAAGGAAATAAATAATAACTTTATTATTGCCTCTAGGGCATATTTCCTTCAGTCTCCCACTTGCACTAGAGTCAATAATCTAGTTCACATCGCCATGTGATTTGACACCAATATTCACATCTGTATGTGATTAATACCCATAGTTCACATCGTCATGTGATCAACACTCAAAGGGTTTACTAGAGTCAATAATCTAGTTCACATCGCTATGTGATTAACACCCAAAGAGTACTAAGGTATGATCATGTTTTTCTTGTGAGAGAAGTTTAGTCCACGGGTCTGTCACATTCAGAGCCATATGTATTTTGCAAATATTCAATGTCTACAATGCTCTGCACGGAGCTACTCTAGCTAATTGCTCCCACTTTCAATATGTATCTAGATTAAGACTTAGAGTCATCTGGATCAAGGCCAAAACTTGTATCGACGTAACCCTTTACGACGAACCTTTTGCCACCTCCATAATCGAGAAATATATGCTTATTCCACCAAGGATAATTTTGACCAATGTCCAGTGATCTACTCCTAGATCACTATTGTACTCCCTTGTCAAACCAGGGCAGAGTATACAATAGGTATGGTCCATAGGATGGCATACTTTTATAGAACCTATGACTGATGCATAGGGAATGGCTTTCATTCTCTTTCTATTTTCTGCCGTGGTCGGAATTTGAGTCTTACTCAATTTCATACCTTTGCAACACAGGCAAGAACTCTTTCTTTGACTGTTCCATTTTGAACTACTTCAAAATCTTGTCAAGGTATGTAATCATTGAAAATCTTATCAAGCGTCTTGATCTATCTCAATAGATCTTGATGCTCAATATGTAAGTAGCTTTACTGAGGTCTTTCTTTTAAAGTACTCCTTTCAAACACTTCTTTATGCTTTCGAGAAAAATTCTACATCATTTCTAATCAACAATATGTCACTCACATATACTTATCAGAAAGTTTGTAGTGCTCCCACTCACTTTATTGTAAATACAGGCTTCACTGCAAGTCCGTATAAAACTATATGCTTTGATCAACTTATCAAAGCGTATATTCCAACTCCGAGATGCTTGCACCAGTCCATAGATGGATCGCTGGAGCTTGCATGTTTTGTTAGCACCTTTAGGATTGACAAAACCTTCTGGTTGCATCATATACAACTCTCCATTAAGGAATGCAGTTTTGTTTATCCATTTGCCAGATTTCATAAAATGCAGCAATTGCTAACATGATTCGGACAGACTTAAGCATAGATACGAGTGAGAAACTTTCATCGTAGTCAACACCTTGAACTTGTCAAAAACCTTTTGCGACAATTCTAGCTTTGTAGATAGTAACACTACTATCAGCGTCCGTCTTCCTCTTGAAGATCCATTTAATATCAATGGCTCGCCGATCATTGGGCAAGTCAATCAAAGTTCATACTTTGTTCTCATACATGGATCTCATCTCAGATTTCATGGCCTCAAGCCATTTCGTGGAATCTGGGGTCACCATCGCTTCTTCATAGTTCGTAGGTTTGTCATGGTCGAGTAAAATAACTTCTAGAACAGGATTACCGTACCACTCTGGTGCGGATCTTACTCTGGGTGATCTACGAGGTTCAGTAACAACTTGATCTGAAGTTTCATGATCATCATCATTAACTTCCTCACTAATTGGTGTAGTAGTCACGGGAACAGATTTCTGTGATGAACTACTTTCCAATAAGGGAGCAGGTACAGTTACCTCATCAAGTTCTACTTTTCTCCCACTCACTTCTTTCGAGAGAAACTCCTTCTCTAGAAAGGATCCATTTTAAGCAACAAAGATCTTGCCTTCGGATCTGTGATAGAAGGTGTACCCAATAGTCTCTTTTGGGTATTACATGAAGACGCACTTCTCCGATTTGGGTTTGAGCTTATCATGCTGAAACTTTTTCACATAAGCATTGCAACCCCAAACTTTAAGAAACGACAGCTTGGGTTTCTTGCTAAATCACTGTGTCGTCTCGACGGATTTTGACGATGCCCTATTTAACGTGAATGCAACTGTCTCTAATGCATAAGCCCAAAACGATAGTGGTAAATTGGTAAGAGACATCATAGATTGCACTATATCCAATAAAGTACGGTTATGACGTTCGGACACACCATTACGCTGTAGTGTTCCAGGTGGCATGAGTTTGTGAAACTATTCCACATTATTTTAACTAAAGGCCAAACTCGTAACTCAAATATTCATCTCCACGATCAGATCGCAGAAACTTTATTTTCTTGTTACGATGATTTTCCACTTCACTCTGAAATTCTTTGAACTTTTCAACTATTTCAGACTTATGTTTCATCAAGTAGATATACCCATATCTGCTCAAATCATCTGTGAAGGTCAGAAAATAACGATACTTGCCATGAGCGTCAACACTCATTAGATCGCATACATCGGTATGTATTATTTCCAATAAGTCAGTAGCTCGTTCCATTGTTTCGAAGAACGGAGTTTTAGTCATCTTGCCCAAAAGGCACGGTTCGCAAGCATGAAATGATTCATAACCAAGTGATTCCGAAAATCCATCTTTATGGAGTTTTTTCATGCGCTTTACACCGATATGACCCAAACGGCAGTGCCACAAATAAGTTGCACTATCATTATTAACTTTGCATCTTTTGGCATCAATATTATGAATGTGTGTATCACAATGATCGAGATCCAACAAACTATTTTCATTGCGTGTATGACCATTGAAGGTTTTATTCATGTAAACAGAACAACAATTATTCTCTGACTTTAAATGAATAACCGTATTGCAATAAACATGATCAAATCATATTCATGCTCAACGCAAACGCCAAATAACATTTATTTAGGTTTAACACTAATCCCGAAACTATAGGGAGTGTGTGATGATGATCATATCAATCTTGGAACTACTTCCAACACTCATCGTCACTTCCCTTCAACTAGTCTCTGTTTATTCTCAGAACTCTGTTTGAGTTACTAATCTTAGCAACCGAACAAGTATCAAATACTCAAGGGCTACTATAAACACTAGTAAGGCAAACATCAATAACCTGTATATCAAATATACCCTTGTTCATTTTACCATCCTTCTTATCCACCAAATATTCAGGGCATTTCCGTTTCCAGTGACCATTTCCTTTGCGATGTAAGCACTCGGTTTGTGCTTTGGTCCAGCTTTGGGCTTCTTCGCGGGAGTGACAACTTGCTTGTCATTCTACTAGAAGTTCCCTTTCTTTTCCTTTGCCCTTTTCTTGAAACTAGTGGTCTTGTCAATCATCAACACTTGATGCTCTTTCTTGATTTCTACCTTCATTGATTTCAACATCGCAAAGAGCTCGGGAATCATTTTCGTCATCCTTTGCATACTATAGTTCATCACGAAGTTCTACTAACTTGGTGATGGTGACTAGAGAACTCTGTCAATCACTATCTTATCTAGAAGATTAACTCCCACTTGATTCAAGCGATTGTAGTACCCAGACAATCTGAGCACATGCTCACTTATTGAGCAATTCTCCTCCATCTTTTAGCTATAGAACTTGTTGGAGACTTCATATCTCTCAACTCGGGTATTTGCTTGAAATATTAACTTCTACTCTTGGAACATCTCATATGGCCCATGACGTTCAAAACGTCTTTGAAGTCTCGATTCTAAGCCGTTAAGCATGGTGCACTAAACTATCAAGTAGTCATCATACTGAGCTAGCCAAACGTTCATAACGTCTGCATCTGCTCCTGCAATAGTTACGTCACCTAGCGGCGCATCAAGGACATAATTCTTCTGTGCAGCAATGAGGACAATCCTCAAATCACGGATCCAATCCGCATCATTGCTACTAACATCTTTCAACACAGTTTTCTCTAGGAACATATGAAAATAAACATATGAAAGCAACAACGCAAGCTATAGATCTACAACATAATTTGCAAAATACTACCAGGACTAAGTTCAAGATAAATTTAAGTTCAATTAATCATATTACTTAAAAACTCCCACTTAGATAGACATCTCTCTAATCATCTAACTGATCACGTGATCCAAATCAACTAAACCATAACCGATCATCACGTGAAATGGAGTAGTTTTCAATGGTGAACATCACTATGTCGATCATATCTACTATATGATTCACGCTCGACCTTTCGGTCTCAGTGTTCTGAGGCCGTATCTGCATATCCTAGGCTCGTCAAGTTTAACCTGAGTATTCTGTGTGTGCAAAACTGGCTTGCACCCGTTGTAGATGGACGTAGAGCTTATCACACCCGATCATCACGTGGTGTCTGGGCACGACGAACTTTGGCAACAGCGCATACTCAGGGAGAACACTTTTATCTTGAAATTTAGTGAGAGATCATCTTATAATGCTACCGTCAAACAAAGCAAGATAAGATGCATAAAGGATAAACATCACATGCAATCAATATAAGTGATATGATATGGCCATCATCATCTTGTGCTTGTGATCTCCATCTCCGAAGCACCATTGTGATCACCATCGTCACCGGTGCGACACCTTGATCTCCATCATAGCATCGTTGTCGTTATGCCATCTAGTGCTACTACGACTATCGCTACCGCTTAGTGATAAAGTAAAGCAATTACAAGGCGCTTGCATTTCATACGATAAAGCGACAACCATATGGCTCCTGTCAGTTGCCGATAACTCGGTTACAAAACATGATCATCTCATACAATAAAATATAACATCACGTCTTGACCATATCACATCACAACATGCCCTGCAAAAACAAGTTAGACGTCCTCTACTTTGTTGTTGCAAGTTTTACGTGGCTGCTACGGGCTGAGCAAGAACCTTCTTACCTACGCTTCAAAACCACAACGATAGTTCGCCAAGTTAGTGATGTTTTAACCTTCGCAAGGACCGGGCGTAGCCACACTCGGTTCAACTAAAGTTGGAGAAACAGACACCCGCCAGCCACCTGTGTGCAAAGCACGTCGGTAGAACCATTCTCGTGTAAGCGTACGCGTAATGTCGGTCCGGGCCGCTTCATCCAACAATACCGCCGAACCAAAGTATGACATGTTGGTAAGCAGTATGACTTGTATCGCCCACAACTCACTTGTGTTCTACTCGTGCATATAACATCTACGCATAAAACCTGGCTCGGATGCCACTGTTGGGAAACGTAGTAATTTCAAAAAAAATCCTACGCACATGCAAGATCATGGTGATGCATAGCAACGAGAGGGGAGAGTGTTGTCCACGTACCCACGTAGACCGAAAAACGAAGCGTTAGCACAACGCGGTTGATGTAGTCGTACGTCTTCACGATCCGACTGATCAAGTACCGAACGTACGGCACCTCCGAGTTCATCAGCACACGTTCAGCCCGATGACGTCCCTCGAACTCCGATCCAGTCGAGTGTTGAGGGGGAGTTTCGTCAGCACGACGGCGTGGTGACGATGTTGATGTTCTACCGACGCAGGGCTTCGCCTAAGCACCGCTACAGTATTATCGAGGTGGACTATGGTGGAGGGGGGCACCACACACAGCTAAAAGATCAAACAGTATAAAGGAGCAAGGGGGAGGCCAGCCGGCCCTCTATGGTGCGCCCCCAAGAGGGGAATCCGACTAGGACTCCAAGTCCTAGTAGGTTTCCACCTAAAGGGAGAGGGGGGGAAGGAAGGAGAGGGAGAGGGAGAAGGAAAGGGGGCGCCACCCCCCCCCCTCTCCTAGTCCAATTCGGACCAGAGGGGGAGGGGCGCACGGCCTGCCCTAGGCCGCCCCTCTCTCTCTCCACTAAGTCCCATCGAGGCCCATTAGTTCCCTCGGGGTTTCCGATAACCCTCCGGCACTCCGGTTTTATCCGAAACTTCTCCGGAACACTTCCGGTGTTCGAATATAGTCTTCCAATATATCAATCTTCATGTCTCGACCATTTCGAGACTCCTCGTCATGTCCCCGATCTCATCTAGGACTCATAACTCCTTCGGTACATCAAGACTCATAAACCCATAATATAACTGTCATCGAAACCTTAAGCGTGCGGACCCTACGGGTTCGAGAACTATGTAGACATGACCGAGACACGTTTCCGGTCAATAACCAATAGCGGAACCTGGATGCTCATATTGGATCCTACATATTCTACGAAGATCTTTTATCAGTCAAACCGCATAACAAAATACGTTGTTCCCTTTGTCATCGGTATGTTACTTGCCCGAGATTCGGTCGTCGGTATCTCAATACCTAGTTCAATCTCGTTACCGACAAGTCTCTTTACTCATTACGTAATGCATCATCCCGTAACTAGCTCATTAGCTACATTGCTTGCAAGGCTTATAGTGATGTGCATTACCGAGAGGGCCCAGAGATACCTCTCCGACAATCGGAGTGACAAAACCTAATCTCGAAATACGCCAACTCAACATGTACCTTCGGAGACACCTGTAGTACTCCTTTATAATCACCCGATTCGTTGTGACGTTTGGTAGTACCAAAGTGTTCCTCCGTAAGCGGAGTTGCATAATCTCATAGTTACAGGAACATGTATAAGTCATGAAGAAAGCAATAGCAACATACTAAATGATCAAGTGCTAAGCTAACGGAATGGGTCAAGTAAATCACATCATTCTGCTAATGATGTGATCCCGTTAATCAAATGACAACTCATGTCTATGGTTAGGAAACTTAACCATCTTTGATTCACGAGCTAGTCAAGTAGAGGCATACTAGTGACACTCTGTTTGTCTATGTATTCACACATGTATTATGTTTCCGGTTTTACAATTCTAGCATGAATAATAAACATTTATCATGATATAAGGAAATAAATAATAACTTTATTATTGCCTCTAGGGCATATTTCCTTTAGTCACTTGGTACATTTGCAAGAAAGATCATCAAGGAATTCAATGTGACTCCTAATAGATGGAAGCTAGCTAGGGCTAAAACTGCAGCCCTGAAAGAGATCCATGGTGATGAAGAACATCAGTTCAGTAGGCTATGGTATGGTCATGAATTAAGGAGTACAAACCCTGGATCTACATTTCTCCTATGAACTGAGCTGGTGAAAGACACAAAATTTCCAATGGGCTGGAACTGTCTGAAGACACTGTATTGGTCTTATGATGCATGTAAAAGAGGGTGGTTAAAGGGGTGCAAGCCTATCATTTTAATTGATGGATGTCACATGAAAACAAGGTTTAAAGGAGTGTTGCTTAGTGTTGTTGGAATTGATCCAAATGACTGCATTTTCTCCATTGCAATGCGTTGGGTTGAAGTAGAATGCACAGGATCCTGGGAATGGTTTTTGACAACTTTGAGAGATGATCTAAACATCACTTACACTGCTCCTTTCACAATTATGAGTGACAAGCAAAAATGATTGATAAATGTTGTGCAGAAAGTGTGGCCAGATGCAGAGCATAGGTTCTGTGTGAGGCATATATATCAGAATTTCAATGAGAAGCACAAAGGAGAGTTGCTGAAGCAAGACCTCTGGTCCATTGCAAGATCACCAAACAAGGTGAAGTCGAGGCAAAGCTTTGAGAAAATGGATGCAGACAATGCAGCTGCATTTCATTGGACTGAAAGACTTGGTCCAAAGACTTGGTGTAAAACATTTTTCAGTGAATTTCCAAAATGTGACATTCTACTGAACAATAATTCTGAAGTGTTTAACAGGTAATCAACTTCATTTTTTTGTGCATACCATAGTAAGGTTTGCTTGATCACAGTAAGATTTGGTGTGTGCTTTGTCCATATAATGAAACTAATGAGGGTTTGCCATTCTTTGTGCATCTATATCCTTGAAGGCAGAGAGATGGCAGTGCTGTCAATGCTTGAATATATATTTTACAAAATCATGCAAAGGCTTGTGAGAAAACAGAGAGAGGCAATAGAAAAGTGGGCAGGGCAGAGAATATGCCCAAAGATCAAGAAGAAGCTAGACAAGAACACTGAATTTGCTGCTAATTGTCATGTTTCAGAAGCTGGCCAACAAAAATTCAAAGTTCAATCTGGAAATTCTTGCTACACGGTGGACTTGTTTTTGCATACTTGTAACTGGATGAGATGGCAGTTATCTGGTGTGCCTTGTGGCCACTGCATAGCCTGTTGTAGGGAAGAAAGAATTAACCCAGAGTTAATGGTTCATGACAGCTACACTGTGGAGAATTATATGAAAGCATATGGCTACACATTGGTCCCTCTTAGAGACCCTAAATACTGGGAGGTGCAGCTAAGATACAAGGTATTTCCACCAGTGTTCACTAAACAGCTGGGCAGGCCAAAGAAAAATAGGAAAAAAACACATGAAGAGAAAATCAAACATGGTGTGAGATATTTGAACAAGAAAGGTGTTACAATGCATTGATCCATATGTGGCAGAGCTAACCACAACAGAAAGGGCCACTACAGATGGCAGGAAGCACTTGTTGAAGAAGGGGTAGAGCTAGTGGATGAAAATTATGATGATCCAACTTTTCTACAGGTATGTCTCACTTGTAACTCAAGAATGTTTCACTTCTAACTGAATAATGTTTCACTTGTAACTGAATAATGTTTCACTTTTAACTGAATAATATGAGCTTCATCTTTGCAGAACATATACTCCCTACTAGGCCAGATCCTAGATTCGATACTAGTGAGTCACCCGCCAGCATGGTCTTCAACATGGCAAACAGTGATAGAGCTAGAAGAGCTCAACAAAGGGTTCATGGCCCATTGCCACAATAGTCTTCATTTGTTGCTGCTGCTGCTGCTGCAATACCACAGCCAAGGGTCACTACAGAGATGAACATTGGTAGACAGACAAGGACAAGCACAGCAGCTGACAGAGGAGAAGGATCTGAAGCTACTCGCAGGGGAAGAGGAAAGAAAAGGAGAGGAAGAGGAGAAAAAGGAAATCCAGTAGCAAGGAGAGGAAGAGGAGAAAATGCAAATGCAGTGCCAGGAAGAGGAGCAAATATAAATGCAGTGCCAGGAAGAGGAGCAAATGTTGATCCAGTTTCAGGAAGAGGAGGCAAAAATGTGCATGCCTTAAGAGGCAGGGGAGCAATTCCAGCTGCAGGTAGAGGCAGGGGAGGAAGAAATGTAGATGCAGGGAGAGGAATAGGAAATCCAGATGCATGGAGAGGAAGAGGTAGAATTCAGCTGCATGTAGAGGCAGGGGAGGAAGAATTCCAGATGCAGGGACAGGAAGAGGAGGAATGCCAGGTGAGAGGGCATGGTGGCTGCTGTTTGGAGATGACATGGGCAGCAGCCTAACTCCTGATCTAAATGCTCCCCCTGATGCTTGATTTGGTGGCAGTTTAGACTGCCATTTTTTGTTAAGGCCTGAAGCAATGTAAAACATTGAGTGGCCTTTTCTGGATAAAGAAAGGAGCATCCAGTGCCTCATTTTTTGTTAAGGCCTAAAGCAATGTAAAACATTGAGTGGCCTTTTCTGGATGCAGAAAGGAGCATCCAGTGCCTCATTTTTTGATGGCAAACAGTGGCATCAACTGCCTTTTGTAACTAAGGACTCTGATGGCAAACAGTGGCATTAACTAGGGTTTAATGCTTTCCAAAATTCAGTTAGCAAAGTTCAGTTCTATTTAGATAAATTCAGTTAGCAAATTTTAGCTAGCAAAATTCTGTTAAATTCAGTTAATGCTTTCAAAAATTCAGTTAACTTCTGACAGCTAGCAAAATTCAGTTATATTCAGTTAAGTTCAGTTAGCAAAATTCAGTTAAATTCAGTTAATGCTTTCGAAAATTTAGTTAACTTCTGACAGCTAGCAAAATTCAGTTGGCAAAATTTAGTTAAATTTAGTTAATGCTTTCCAAAATGCAGTTAGCAAAGTTCAATTAGAAAAGTTCATTTAGTAGATAAATGAATGTACTGTAAAGAAAAAAGAATACAAAAATGTTTGGCCTGGGTCTCGAACCCAGGACCGTGGTTTGGTATGCTAGAAGCAATGCCAGTGGAGTAGTACTAGTGGTTTGGTTTATTTGTTGCCACTACTATACTAATAGTGATTTTTCCGAGCGTGCGACGATTCGGTTTTCACACCTGTCTTAAAGATGGCAACCCACCACTCTCGTCGCCCACTACCCACTTCCCTCGTCTCCTCGTTCTTTGTGCTACCCACCTCCATCTCATCGCCACCAAAGAATACCCTCGCTGAGTGATACGTCCATTTTGCATCATGCTTTTATATCGATATTTATTGCATTATGGGCTGTTATTACACATTATGTCACAATACTTATGGCTATTCTCTCTTATTTTACAAGGTTTATCATGTAGAGGGAGAATGCAAACAGGTGGGATTCTGGCTGGAAAAGGAGCAAATATTGGAAACCTATTCTGCACAGCTTCAAAAATCCTGAAACTCCACGGAAGTCACTTTTGGAATTAAGAAGAATTATTGAGAAAAGAAAATACCAGAGGGGGCCCACACCCTGGCCAGGAGGGTGGGGGCGCCCCCCCCCCCTACTGGGCGCGCCCCCTGTCTCCTGGGCCCCCTAGTGACCCTCCGGTGCCCATCTTCTGCTATATGAAGGCTTTTACCCTGGAAAAAATCATAAGCAAGCTTACGGACGAAACTCCGCCGCCACGAGTGAACCTTTATGAACCAATCTAGGGCTCCATGAGCTGTTCACTGGGAAACTTCCCGGAGGGGGAAATCATCACCATCGTCATCACCAATGATCCTCTCATCGGAGGGGTCAATCTCCGTCAACATCTTCACCAGCACCATCTCCTCTCAAAACCCTAGTTCATCTCTTGTATCCAATCTTGTATCAAAACCACAAATTGGTACCTGTGGGTTGCTAGTAGTGTTGATTACTCCTTGTAGTTGATGCTAATTGGTTTACTTGGTGGAAGATCATATGTTCAGATCCTTAATGCATATTAATACTCCTCTGATCATGAACATGAATATGCTTTGTGAGTAGTTACGTTTGTTCCTGAGGACATGGGTGAAGTCTTGCTACTAGTAGTCATGTGAGTTTGGTATTCGTTCGATATTTTGATGAGATGTATGTTGTCTCTCCTCTAGTGGTGTTATGTGAACTTCGACTACATGACACTTCACTATTATTTGGGCCTAGAGGAAGACATTGGGAAGTAATAAGTAGATGATGGGTTGCTAGAGTGACAGAAGCTTAAACCCTAGTTTATGCGTTGCTTCGTAAGGGGCTGATTTGGATCCACTAGTTTCATGCTATGGTTAGGTTTACCTTAATAATTCTTTTGTAGTTGCGGATGCTTGCAATAGGGATTAATCATAAGTGGGATGCTTGTCCAAGGAAGGGAAGTACCCAAGCACCGGTCCACCCACATATCAAATTATCAAAGTACCGAACGCGAATCATATGAGCGTGATGAAAACTAGCTTGGCGATAATTCCCATGTGTCCTCGGGAGCGCTTTTCTCATTATAAGAAATTGTCCAGGCTTGTACTTTGCTACAAAAAGGACTGGGCCACCTTGCTGCACCATATTTAATTTCATTGCTTGTTACCCGTTACAAATTATCTTATCACAAAACTATCTGTTACCTACAATTGTAGTGCTTGCAGAGAATACCTTACTGAAAACCGCTTGTCATTTCCTTCTACTCCTCGTTGGGTTCGACACTCTTACTTATCGAAAGGACTACGATAGATCCCCTATACTTGTGGGTCATCAAGACTCTTTTCTGGCGCCGTTGTCGGGGAGTGAAGCGCCTTTGGTGAGTGGAACTTGGTAAGGAAACATTTATGTAGTGTGCTGAAATTTTCTGTCACTTGTTACTATGGAAACTAATCCTTTGAGGGGCTTGTTTGGGGTATCTTCGCCCCGACCAGTAGAGCAAAGAGTTGCTCCTCAACCTACTGGACCTACTGAAAATGTTTACTTTGAGATTCCTTCGCGTATGATAGAGAAACTGCTAGCTAATCCCTTTGCAGGAGATGGAACATTGCATCCCGATTTACACCTTATCTTTGTGGATGAAGTTTGTGGATTATTTAAGCTTGCATGTATTCCCGATGATGTTGTTAAGAGGAAGGTCTTCCCTTTATCTTTGAAGGGAGAAGCATTGACATGGTATAGGCTATGTGATGCTACGGGATCTTGGAATTATAAACGATTGAAGCTGGAATTTCACGAAAAGTTCTATCCTATGCATCTTGTTCATCGTGATTGTATTTACATATATATTTTTTGGCCTCGCGAAGGAGAAAGCATCGCTCAAGCTTGGGGGAGGCTTAAGTCAATGTTATATTCATGCCCCAATCATGAGCTCTCAAGAGATATGATTATTCAAAAAAATTATGCTCGGCTTTCTCTCAATGATCGCACCATGCTTGATACTTCCTGTGCTGGTTCTCATATGCTGAAGACTATTGAATTCAAGTGGGACTTATTGGGAAGAATTAAACGCAACTCTGAAGATTGGGGTTCCGACGATGGTAAGGAGTCGGGTATAACACCTAAGTTTGATTGTGTTAAATCTTTTATGGATACCGATGCTTTTCATGGATTTAGCGCTAAATATGGACTTGACTCTGAGATAGTAGCTGCTTTTTGTGAATCTTTTGCTACTCACGTTGATCTTCCTAAGGAGAAGTGGTTTAAATATAATCCTCCCACTGAAGTAAAAGTAGTTGCACCTATTACAGTTGAAGAGAAGACTATCACTTATAATGATCCTATTGTTCCTACTACTTATGTTGAGAAACCACCTTTTCCTGTTAGGATAGAGGATCATGCTAAAGCTTCAACTGTTGTTCGTAAGAGTAATACTAGAACTTATACACCCCCTGAGCAAATTAAAGTTGAACCTAGTATTGTTATGGTTAAAGATATCTTGGATGATAATTTAGATGGGCATGTTATTTATTTCTGTGGTGAAACTGCTAATATTGCTAGACCAGATGCTAAGATACATGGACCTATTGTAGGCATGCCTGTTATTTCTGTTAAGATAGGAGATCATTGTTATCATGGCTTATGTGATATGGGTGCTAGTGCTAGTGCAATACCTATTTCCTTATATAATGAAATTATGCATGATATCGCACCCACTGAGTTGGAAGGTATTGATGTTACTATTAAGCTTGCCAATAGAGATACTTTTTCACCAGTTGGGATTGTTAGAGATGTAGAAGTCTTGTGTGGGAAAGCTAAATATCCTACTGATTTTCTTGTTCTTGGTTCCCCACAAGATGACTTTTGTCCCATTATATTTGGTAGACCCTTCTTGAATATTGTTAATGCTAGGATTGATTGTGAAAAGGATATTGTTATAGTTGGCTTAGGGGATATGTCTCATGAGTTTAATTTTGCTAAGTTTCGTAGACAATCCCGTGATAAAGAATCACCTAGTAAGGATGAGATTATTGGTCTTGCTTCTATTGTCGTGCCTCCTACTGATCCATTAGAACAATATTTGCTAGACCATGAAAATGATATGTTTATGAATGAAAGAAGGGAAATAGATGAAGTATTCCTTCAACAGGGTCCTATTTTGAAACACAACTTACATGTTGAAATCCTAGGGGATCCCCCTCCACCCAAGGGTGATCCTGTGTTTGAGCTCAAACCTTTACCCGATAATCTTAAATATGCTTATCTTGATGAAAGAAGATATATCATGTTATTATTAGTGCTAACCTTTCAGAGCAAGAAGAGAAAAGATTATTAAAAACTCTGAAGAAGCACCGTGCTGCTATTGGATATACTCTGGATGATATTAAGGGCATTAGTCCCACTCTATGCCAACACAAAATAAAAGTGGAGAAAGATGCCAAACCAGTTAGAGATCCTCAACGACGATTAAATCCTAAGATGAAAGAAGTGGTAAGAAAGGAGATACTAAAGCTCCTTGAGGTAGGTATAATTTATCCCGTTGCTGACAATGATTGGGTAAGTCATGTCCATTGTGTTCCTAAGAAAGGAGGTATTACTATCGTTCCCAATGATAAAGATGAATTGATCCCGCAAAGAATTATTACAGGTTATAGGATGGTAATTGATTTTTGTAAATTAAATAAAGCTACTAAGAAAGATCATTACCCTTTACCTTTTATTGATCAAATGCTAGAAAGACTATCTAAGCATACACATTTCTGCTTCCTAGACGGTTATTCTGGTTTCTCTCAAATACCTGTGTCAGCGGAGGATCAATCAAAAACTACTTTTACTTGCCCTTTCGGTACTTTTTCTTATAGATATGCCTTTTGGTTTATGTAATGCACCTGCTACCTTTCAAAGATGCATGATGGCTATATTCTCTGACTTTTGTGAAAAGATTTGTGAGGTATTCATGGATGACTTCTCCGTTTATGGATCCTCTTTTGATGATTGCTTGAGCAACCTTGATCGAGTTTTGCAGAGATGTGAAGACACTAGTCTCGTCTTGAATTGGGGAAAGTGCCACTTTATGGTTAATGAAGGCATTGTCTTGGGGCATATGATTTCTGAGAAAGGTATTGAAGTTGATAAAGCTAAAGTTGATGCTATTGAAAAGATGCCATGTCCCAAGGACATAAAAGGTATAAGAATTTTCCTTGGTCATGCCGGTTTTTATAGGAGGTTCATTAAGGACTTCTAAAATCTCTAGGCCTCTGACTAATTTATTGCAAAAAGATATTCCTTTTGTCCTTGATGATGATTGTGTAGAAGCATTTGAAATACTTAAAAAAGCTCTGATCACTTCACCTATTGTTCAGCCACCTGATTGGAATTTACCCTTTGAAATTATGTGTGATGCTAGTGATTATGTTGTAGGTGCTATTCTAGGGCAAAGAGTTGATAAGAAATTAAATGTTATCCAGTATGCTAGTAAGACTCTTGACACTGCCCAGAGAAATTATGCTACTACTGAAAAAGAGTTCTTAGCAGTTGTATTTGCTTGTGATAAGTTCAGACCTTATATTGTTGATTCTAAAGTTACTATTCACACTGCTGCTATTAAATATCTTATGGAAAAGAAAGATGCTAAGCCTAGACTTATTAGATGGGTTCTCTTGCTCCAAGAATTTGATTTGCATATTATTGATAGAAAGGGAGCTGAGAACCCCGTTGCAGACAACTTGTCTAGGTTAGAGAATGTTCTTGATGGCCCACTACCTATTGATGATAGCTTTCCTGATGAACAATTAGCGGTCGTTAATGCTTCTCGCGCTGCTCCATGGTATGCTGATTATGCTAATTACATTGTTGCTAAATTCATACCACCTAGTTTCACATGCCAGCAAAATAAAAAGTTCTTTTATGATTTAAGACATTACTTCTGGGATGACCCACACCTTTATAAAGAAGGAGTAGATGGTGTTATTAGATATTGTGTACCTGAGCATGAACAGGAACAGATCCTATGCAAGTGTCACTCTGAACCTTATGGAGGACACCACGCTAGAGATTGAACTGCTCATAAGGTATTGCAATCCGGTTTTTATTGGCCTACTCTCTTCAAAGATGCTCGTAAGTTTGTCTTGTCTTGTGATGAATGTCAAAGAATTGGTAATATCAGTAGACGTCAAGAAATGCCTACGAATTATTGTCTTGTTATTGAACCATTTGATGTTTGGGGCTTTGATTATATGGGACCTTTTCCTGCCTCTAATGGATACATACATATTTTAGTTGCTGTTGATTACGTTACTAAGTGGGTAGAAGCCATTCCAACTAGTAGTGCTGATCATAACACTTCTATTAAGATGCTTAAAGAAGTTATTTTTCCGAGGTTTGGAGTCCCTAGATATCTTATGACTGATGGTGGTTCACATTTTATTCATGGTGCTTTTCATAAAATGCTTACTAAGTATGATGTTAATCATAGAATTGCATCTCCTTATCACCCTCGATCTAGTGGTCAAGTAGAGTTGAGCAACAGAGAGCTCAAATTAATTTTGCAAAAGACTGTTAATAGATCTAGAAAGAATTGGTCCAAGAAACTTGATGACGCATTATGGGCCTATAGACCTGCATATAAAAATCCTATGGGTATGTCTCTGTATAAGATGGTTTACGGAAAAGCATGTCACTTACCTCTATAACTTGAACATAAAGCATATTGGGCTATTAAAGAGCTCAGTTATGACTTCAAACTTGCCGGTGAGAAGAGGTTGTTTGACATTAGCTCACTTGATGAATGGAGAACCCAAGTCTATGAGAATGCCAAGCTGTTCAAAGAAAAAGTTAAAAGATGGCATGACAAAAGGATACAAAAGCGTGAGTTTAACGTAGGTGATTATGTGTTGCTATTCAACTCTCGTTTAAGATTCTTTGCAGGAAAACTTCTCTCTAAGTGGGAAGGTCCTTACGTTATCGAGGAGGTCTATCGTTCCGGCGCCATAAAAATCAACAACTTCGAAGGCACAAGTCCGAGGGTGGTGAACGGTCAAAGAATCAAACATTATATCTCAGGTAATCCTATCAATGTTGAAACTAAACCCCGGAGGAATACATAAGGGACACTTTCCAGAACATTTCAGACTCCGAAAAGGGATAGGTATGTGGTAAGGTAAGTAAACCGACTCCAAAACAATTCTAATGGCAATTTTTCTCCGTTTTGGAATATTAATAATTTTGGGAAGCAAGAAGTAATCCGGGAAGGACACGAGGCCTCCACGAGGGTGGAGGGCGCGCCCACCCTTCCTATGCACGCCCACCCTTCCTGGGCGCGCCCCCTGTCTCGTGGACACCTCGTGTGCCTCCCGACTCCGTTTTCTTGCACGTTACTTATTTTTGTTGGTAAAAATTCATTATATAATCTCCCGAAGGTTTTGACCACCGTATCACGCAAAAATCCTCTATTTCGTTTCGAGCTGTTTTTTTGACAGATCTAGAGCATCATGACATCACCCTCCTTCAACAATGAAGACAAGGATGCTTGGCTATTGAAGATCGAGCTGAAAAGATAAGAACCGGAGGAGATCAACAAGGATGAAGGGATCAAGAAGGCCATGGAGGATCAAGCACCAGCGGTGGAAGAAGAAGACATCCTTCAACCTCTACCTAACCTCTTTACTCCAACTGAGATTGAAGCTTTCAAGATGATTGAGTTAGCTCGCATACAAAACAAGTATCTCACACAGGAAAATATTTTGTTGAAGGATCATATCGTCGGACTCAAGGGCATTATCCGCAAGTTGGAGGAGCTTTTATGCTCTATGTGCGATTATCCACCATCATCATCACCACCTTCATCACCTCCGAGGACATAAGTAATTACATGGGTATGGGCACTCCCCTTGGCAACTGCCAAGCTTGGGGGAGATGCCCCGGTATCGTATCATCATCACACTCCTATCTTTACCGTTTTACTTAGTTCGATCCTTTCAGTAATATCTTGATCTAGTAGATTAAAGCTTTGGTATGAAGTAGTTTTGAGTTTTGCTTTGTGATCTCTTTATGTAATCGAGTCCATGAGCTATCTATAATAAAGATTAGTGTTGAGTCAAGGACTTTGCTATCTTGCTATAATCTTGAGAAAGTAGAAAGAATAAAAAAAGAAATAAAAGAGTTCATATTAATCTTATGGATAGTAATGACTTCACATATAAAGAGTATGAGGCATAAAAGTTGTTGAGAGTTGACAAATGTAGTTTTGATCATCGTTGCAATTAATAGGAAGTAATAAGGAAAGAGAGGTTCCCACATATAAATATACTATCTTGGACATCTTTTATGATTGTGAGCACTCATTAAGTATGACATGCTAAAGAGTTGGTGTTGGACAAGGAAGACAACGTAATGGGTTATGTTTTCTCACATCTCAGTTAAAGTATATTGTCATAGATCTTTCAAACATGTTGAGCTTGCCTTTCCCACTCATGCTAGCCAAAATTCCTTGCACCAAGTAGAGATACTACTTGTGCTTCCAAATATCCTTAAACCCAGTCTTACCATGAGAGTCCACCATACCTACCTATGGATTGAGTAAGATCCTTCAAGTAAGTTGTCATGTTGCAAGCAATAAAAATTGCTCTCTAAATATGTATGACTTATTAGTGCGGAGAAAATAAGCTTTATACAATCGTGTGATATGGAAGTAATAAAAGCGACAGACTGCATAATAAAGGTTCATATCACAAGTGGCAATATAAAGTGACGTTCTTTTGCATTAAGATTTTGTGCATCCAACCCTAAAAGCACATGACAACCTCTGCTTCCCTCCGCGAAGGGCATATCTTTTACTTTATGTCCTTACATTATGCAAGAGTCAAGGTGATCCTCACCTTTCCCTTTTTCATTTTATCCTTTGGCAAGCACCTCGTGTTGGTAAGATCCTGATATATATATCCAATTGGATGTAAGTTAGCGTGAACTATTATTGTTGACATCACCCAAAGGTGAATACATTGGGAGGCAACACAATAAGCTCCTATCTTTCTCAGTGTTCGATTAAAACTTCATAACCATAAGTATTGCGTGAGTGTTAGCAATTGTAGAAGACTATATGATAGTTGAGTATGTGGACTTGCTGAAAAGCTCTATTCTTGACTCTTTCTGATGTTATGATAAGTTGCAATTACTTCAATGACTAAGATTATAGTTTGTTGGTTCACAATAAAGTTTATGATCCATACTTGACATTGTGAATAGATTGTTACTTGAGCATAAGAAATCATAGGATAAAATCTATATATGTTGCTGTTATAAGATTGATCATGATGCCCTCGTGTCCATATTTTATTTTTATCGACACCTCTATCTCTAAACATGTGGACATATTTTTCGATTTCGGCTTCCGCTTGAGGACAAGCGAGGTCTAAGCTTGGGGGAGTTGATACGTCCATTTTGCATCATGCTTTTATATCGATATTTATTGCATTATGGGCTGTTATTACACATTATGTCACAATACTTATGGCTATTCTCTCTTATTTTACAAGGTTTATCATGTAGAGGAGAATGCTTGGTATTGGATTCAGGTGGAAAAGGAGCAAATATTGGAAACCTATTCTGCACAACTCCAAAAATCCTGAAATTCTACGGAAGTCACTTTTGGAATTAATAAGAGTTATTGAGCAAAGAAAATACCAGAGGGGGCCCACACCCTGGCCAGGAGGGTGGGGGCGTGCCCCCTCCTATTGGGCGCGCCCCCTGTCTCCTGGGCCCCCTAGTGGCCCTCCGGTGCCCATCTTCTGCTATATGAAGGCTTTTACCCTGGAAAAAGATCATAAGCAAGCTTACGGGACGAAACTCCGCCGCCACGAGGCGGAACCAATCTAGGGCTCCAGCGGAGCTGTTCTACCGGGGAAACTTCCCTCCGGGAGGGGGAAATCATCACCATCGTCATCACCAACGATCCTCTCATCGGGAGGGGGTCAATCTCCATCAACATCTTCACCAGCACCATCTCCTCTCAAAACCCTAGTTTATCTCTTGTATCCAATCTTGTATCAAAACCACAACTTGGTACTTGTGGGTTGCTAGTAGTGTTGATTACTCCTTGTAGTTGATGCTAATTGGTTTACTTGGTGGAAGATCATATGTTCAGATCCTTAATGCATATTAATACTCCTCTGATCATGAACATGAATATGCTTTGTCAGTAGTTACGTTTGTTCCTGAGGACATGGGTGAAGTCTTGCTATTAGTAGTCATGTGAATTTGGTATTCATTCGATATGTTGATGAGATGTATGTTGTCTCTCCTCTAGTGGTGTTATGTGAACGTCGACTACATGAAACTTCACCATGATGGGCCTAGAGGAAGACATTGGGAAGTAATAAGTAGATGATGGGTTGTTAGAGTGACAGAAGCTTAAACCCTAGTTTATGTGTTGCTTCGTAAGGGGCTGATTTGGATCCACTAGTTTCATGCTATGGTTAGGTTTACCTTAATACTTCTTTTGTAGTTGCGGATGCTTGCAATAGGGGTTAATCATAAGTGGGATGCTTGTCCAAGGAAGGGTAGTACCCAAGCACCGGTCCACCCACATATCAAATTATCAAAGTACCGAACACGAATCATATGACCGTGATGAAAACTAGCTTGACGATAATTCCCATGTGTCCTCGGGAGCACTTTTCTCATTATAAGAAATTTTCTAGGCTTGTCCTTTGCTACAAAAAGGATTGGGCCACCTTGCTGCACCTTACTTACTTTCATTGCTTGTTACCCGTTACAAATTATCTTATCACAAAACTATCTGTTACCTACAATTTCAGTGCGCGCAGAGAATACCTTACTGAAAACCGCTTGTCATTTCCTTCTGCTCCTCGTTGGGTTCGACAATCTTACTTATCGAAAGGACTATAATAGATCCCCTATACTTGTGGGTCATCACCGAGCTCCACGCCGCCGCCGACGCCATGGACGGCAGCCTCGGATGGCAGAGGGCCGTCGAAGATCTGGCCGGCGACGACCAGGCGGCGTGGCTGGAGTTGCAGGAGATCGCTCGCTGGTTCCAGAGTGTCCAGATGATGAGGAACCACGCGCGCGGCCTCATCAAAGTCATGACGGACGACGAGAAGCGTCGCGCCATGCCCAGCAGCCCGTACGGCATCGTCGGTGTCCATCCGGCGAAGATCCTGCAGTTCGTCATGGGGGAGACATGGTCGGATGATCCTAACCAGCGCGCGTGCTGGTGGATGTACCGGTCTGCCAACGCGCCGCCGCAGCAACAGGATCCGAACCGTGTGGCCTCCAGAGTGGAGGGCGTCCGCGACATCGTCAATGCCATCCCAGCGCCAATCAACACGGTGTACTGGGACAAGTTCCAGCCTGACCTCCTCCTTCCCGATGATGTCTCCGACGCGGATTCGTCCTCTAACTCGGAGAACGCACACATGTTGTCTAAGGCGGACTCTGGCTACGACCCGGAGACTGAGTCGTCTAAAGAGTGGGAGGTGGACGTCATCGTCCTATCTGACGACGAGCCGGATGAGGTGCAGATGGCAGCATGAGCTGTGAACTTCCCCATCGATGTGGAAACACTGCCGGATGTGCCTGACTTCATCATCGTCAAGCAAGAGGAGGCGGACGAGGCGGACAAGGTGCCTGTGCAGGAAGAAGTGGTCGGCAGGAAGAGGAAGAAGAATGCAAGCAACAACAAGAGGACTGCAGATGTGGTGGTGCACCGCTCCGAGCGGCTGAAGATGTTGAAGGAAAACTGAAGCAGAAGCAGCGGGATGCAGCAGCTGAATATGATCTCAAGCAGAAGCAGGAGCTGAAGACATTACGTATGCTGGTATAGTAGAGCAGCATATAAGTTAAATATTTTGGCAACGTTGTTTAGGTATGCTCATATAGGTAGAGCATATAAGTTATTTAGTTATGAATGGTGAACTATGATGGTGCTGTTAAGTATGATGGTGAACTATGATGTTCAAGTATGATGCTATGGTATTTGTTATCCTATGCTAAACTATCCAATGTTGTAGTTAGTTAGTTATGAATGTTCTGCTCAGTTATGAATTTGAATGTCTGCATGTGGTCTACTGATTTGAGTTAACTTTGTGCACTCAGTTGACATTGAATACACAATTCAGTTAAATTTGAGTTAACTTTGTACCAATTCAGTAAACAATTCAGTTAACTGTGAAAATGGCAGGCAGAAGTTCAGTTAACTGTGAAAGTTCAGTTAAGTGTCACAATTACAGTTAACTGTGAGCAGGATGAAGTTAACTTTGAAAATGTGCACTTAACCTTCAAAGTTCAGACAATTACAGTTAACTGAATAATTACAGTTAACTGTGAACAAATTCAGTTAACTTTGAAAATTGCAGTTAACTGCCAAAGTACAGTTAACTGTGAAAAAATCAGTTAACTATCAAAGTACAATTAACTGTGAAAAATTCAGTTAACTCAATAAATAATTAATAACAACACTGCAATTCAATCAATGCACTTAAATTGAAGTACATACTTCAGTACACAAATTAGTCAAATTACTTAGTACAAATAAGTCTGGAACTTGAAGTGCAAGGTCATACTGGACCTGCTACAAATGATTACATTAGACCACAATTGCATCACTCAAAATCTTCAAGCATTTCTTTTAGCTTCCTTATCTTGCCCTTGGTGTCTTCCTTGTGTTTCAAAAGATCATCAATCATGTACTCTAACTTCTTCTTCTCTTGCTTTAGCACATTCCTCTCCAACACCAGAGTGTCCCTCTCTTGCACCAGATTGTCCCTCTCTTCCTTGATATTATCCCTCTCCTACTTCATGAGGTCCCTCTCTTTCTCTGCCTTGGCCCTCACAACTTGATGAATGTTTGTGAATGATTTGTCAGACATCTTCTTCTTATCAAGATATTCCTTCATGTCAGCCATAGCAAGTTGTGTGTTGCCTAGTTGGGCCAGAGCTTGCTCCTTCTCAGCCATCATTTGAGCAAAATCAACCTTAAAAAATCTCAAGTCTTTTTCCATTTTTTCCTTCTCTCTCACAACCCTAAGATTTTCTTCAGCATTAACTACATTGTCCCTCAGCCTAAGCTTTTTCTCATCTTCATACATGCCCCAGATCCTAGCTAGGCTCATCTTCAAAGGGGCGGGCCACTCACGGTCAACCCATTCTAGATAGCTGCATTTAGGTATCTTCTACAAATTTGCAACAAAGAAAAAAATATTCAGTACAATGAAAAAATCAGTTAAATATTGGTTCAACAACATGAATAAAAGACAGTTTACTTGAGCAAAATTAATCAACTTCCACATATTCAAATTTACAAAACTTTAAAATGCATAAATATTGTTAAGATAGATCTCCACAGTATTCAGTTAATTTAAAGATCTAAAAACAACAAGATTTGGTTAAATGACAGAAGTATAAACAGCAACATATATTCAAAGAACAACACCACAGTAATATATGCATTTGACTGTCAGAACTGTCAAACTTAACTAAACACTGAATCAAATCAAATTGACCAAATTAGCTACTAACCTTCTGTGCACAAGCTAGGAATCTCCTACCACTATCCACTGAATCAAATGCCACCAGCTTCTCACACACACATTCATGCTCACATCTAGAACTCAGATCTGTGGCCAGGCTGCTCCATTCCAAGCATAAGATGGTGGCAGGTAGCTAAAACAAAAATAAATCAGCTTCAAGAGATAGAGATCTAACCTGCACTTCGCTGCTGACTGACTCAGCGTCGAACGAGATGCCAGAATCGCTCCAGGAAACCATGGCCAGGAGCTGTGCAAATGCTAGTTCAAGGGCAGATGATGGGGGGATGGAGCTTGCTGCCGGCGACAACAGAGTAAGAGGGAGAGGTTGGAGAAGGGGGGACAGGGGGGAGAAAGGGGAACAGGGTGGGGGAACGGGAACATCAACGGTAGGTGGAGTACTGCAGGTGTGAAGTAGTGTGGGTTCATACGACGAAACGGCAGGTTTTTTTTTTTGCAAATGTGCCTGTGCTGACCGGTCCAAGCTCTGGACTGCCACATGTCGCGCTCTGATTCGCTCTGGACCAAATCATCACATAGGGTGTCAAGTTCTAGGAGCCCTCTGTTACTTTGCAACTTTTGGACTAAATCATCACATCTTGTACAAGTTCATGGATCTGGCGTGCTATTACCTCTACTTGCTTCTACTCTTGTGCTGGTCTGCCGGCCGGTGGCCGTGAGCGCAGCGCAGTGGTCTCCGCTGGCAGAACGAAGGGCACGCCGATGTATGTAGCGTCGGAGTAAATTGCAAAAAACCACCACTATTAAGGACCCTAATTCAAAAAACCACCACCTTTTGTTTTTTTTTCAAAAACCCACCGCCATTGTACTAACAGTTTGCAAAAAACACTGATGGGTCGATTAAAGCAGTTTAAGTGAAAACCTGACGGATGGGTCCCATTGTCAGGTGCCACGTGGCAGGGGAAACTGATGGAACAAACGGACGTTAAGTGACCGGTCAATGGCTCCTCTGCCCCTTTGGCATTCTGCCAAACAGGTAGCGGGCGCACCAGAGTTGCAGCCCGGTGCGTCCCGCCGGCCGCCCTCCTCGTCGGCAGCCGCCAGCCCGGCGCGCCACCACCTGCTTGGCCCGCTGTGACATGCTTCGCTCTGCGCTGGCACTTGCAGCGCAAAATCAGGCGTTCGAGCGTGTCGCCGTCGCCATCGAGAGCACTCCGCCGTCGACCACACCCAGCCTCCAAACGAACTGTTGCGGCGGCTTCGGGATTCCATTGGGCTGCGTTGTGGATCTTCGAGCAAGTACACGTGAAAGAGGAAATACATGTCCCTGCAAATTTTGCTTCGGAAGCACCTCAATTGATTCCGGCCAGATGCGTACATACAAGAAGCGGACGCTGCCTAATCCGGCGAGGCCGAGCTTCAGCGAGCCCTCGCACATGACCGCGCCCCATCCCGCTTCGGCAAGGCCGAGCTCCAGCGCGCCCGCGCCCCTGCCCGCTCGGCGCGGCCGAGCTCGATTTGATCGGGAGGTCGAGCGCCAGACCTCGCCGTCGCCTCCAGAAGCTTCGCATCAACACCGCAGTGCCGCATGGCATCTTTATGACGAGCCCTGCAACCTCCTACTACCTCCCGTCGTCGCCCTGCTCCGGCAGCAGCCGCCGCGCCCCAAGCCATCGTCCTCGAGCTCCCCTGCCACCTCTGCGTCGACTACACGCTCCTGGTGATCTCCTCCTTCCCATTCTCCCGCTCTCCTGTGTCTCTTGGCAAGCACCGGTGGCTTGGGACGACGCCGGCGAGGCCACCGGTGTCCGTGTCGTGAATGAGTGCGTTTGTGTTGACCAGAGGAGGAAGAGGGGAAGGCAGTGAGGATGACGGGTGGGCCCTACGCCAGCCTAATATTTGAGTCAAACGGTGTGAGTTGTTTTCATGCCACGTTATCATTTATAGAGGGACCCGTCTGTCAGTTTCTAATAAAAAGCTCTAATCAACCCATCAGTGTTTTGTGCAAACTGTCAGTACAATGGTGGTGGGTTTTTGAAAAAAAAATTGAAAGGTGGTGGTTTTTTGAATTTAGGTCCCCAATTGTGATGGTTTTTTGCAATTTACTAGTAGCGTCGTGAACCAACCCCGGCCGAGGCAGGTTCCCAAGTTGAACTTGACACTTGGCAGGCTAGCTGTCTGCAAGTGGGCCGGGGGGCTGGCTGGCGCGAGCAGCTACCCTCTGCTGCTGTTGCTTACTGTCATGGACATGGACTGACCTTGGTCGTAGCGCCTGCCGCTGGAGCTATCACCAGCTGCTGCCCTAGCACATGGGCGGGCATGGCACGCATGGAGCCATGGACGCACAGATCGTAACCCTATCGATCCCAACTCTTCTGCCCTGCCTGCTCCACACAAAAACTACAGATCTAGGCTGCTGTGTGGAGGAGATCCTGAGCAAAGGCTGAAGCAACACGCTAGCTAGCTAAGGCGACCCTGGCGGCATGCATGCATGCGGCCCCGCCGTCTCCCTGTGTATGCCTTGTTCCCTTCGACGAAGCCATCCCATCGTCACATGAGCTCCCAACGTACGTACGCAGCGCATTCATGGAGAAAATGCCCATACCCCATACGGCAGCATTCGCTGGTTGGCTCACGTACCATGTCCCGGGACGCGGCCATGGATGGACCACCGGCCGGCCAGCCGGAGCTGCCATCGTGCCGTGTCATCCTTGCCAGTCACACATCATGCAATGTCCAAGTCCAACACAGCCTCGAAGGCATCGTGCAACGTCGAACACACTCATGCACACCGTAAAGGTAAACCAATCGGGAATTGCGGAATCGTGTGTGCATCTCGCTTCACGTTTTGACGGCACACCCGCCATCTGCCGCAACATGGTGGCAATGCTGCCAGTATAAAAATGCACGTAACACACGCGTGGCAACGGCTCCAAATTAAGCTAGCGCGCAAGAATGGCACGCCTCGGCACCACCGTGTCAGTGCTCGCGCTCCTCCTCACCGCGGCGACGCTCTCCTCCGCCGTGTTACCCACGGCCGGTGGCGCGCCACGCAGGGTGCTGTGGGCCAAGAGCGTCCCGGCCGACCCGTTCTGCCCGTGGGAGGCCGTCAAGTTCGGCGCGTGCGCGGCCGTGCTCGGCCTCGCGGACGCGCAGGCCGGCGCGCAGCTCGGGAGCCAGTGCTGCCAGCTCGTGGGCGGGCTCGCCGCGGCGGAGGCGGCCGCGTGCCTCTGCCTCGCCGCCAAGGAGGGCGTGCTCGGCCTCGTCTCCGCCGAGTGGTCCGTCGGCGTCGAGCTCCTCGCCAGCGCCTGCAAGAAGGAGATCCCCGACGGCTTCAAGTGCGTGTGACATATTGTTTCGTTTGGTGGAAGGGAGCGCCCATGCATTCGTACGTGCAGTGCTGTCTGTCCAAGTGAAAATTTGTTTTCTTCTTTGTCTTGTAGACATTTTGTTTCACTTCCCGGTGTATGTAAATGTAATTCCATGTTTGCAGCAATCATGTATGAATCATCGTCAGTTTATTTATTTTGCTTTCCACCAAGGAGAGACTGGCATTTACTGTAACAGTTTTGCTAAGTCTCAATCGATTGAGACTTTGTTATGTCCCAGTCGATGCTATATTCTTTTCAGTTTTTTTTTCTTCTTATATACTACTCCCTCCGTTTCAAATTACTCGTCGCAGAAATGGATGTATTTAAAACTAAAATACATCTAGATACAGTATATCACTTGACTAAGACTTGGTTAAGTCTCTGTCCACTAAGACCTAGACACATCCTTATTGTAAACTATAACTAACTTTGTTTGGGTAATAAGTTAATTACTCCTACTAGAGTAGGCTTACTCTCATTTGAAGGCAGTTAAGTTGGATAGTAGCATCAACGATTGTGGTTTTTTTTTCCACATCACATCAACGTTTGTGTTGGTATAACCATCTTCTCTTTATCCAGTGTCATCCAAAAATGGGCCAGGGTTCCTGCAATTCCACATAGAAGACAACACTGTTACTCAAAAATAATTGGACGAAACCTAGACACAGAGGTACGAAGCACCAACCATTGTCAAAGCAATGGAAACTACAACAAGCATACCAGCAAACACGCCTACACACCACACAAATGATGCCGCCAAAAAAAAACCTTCACTGCATCGAGACATCTACCCACCCTTCGTCGAGCAAGGCAGATCCCGGTGTGACCCGCAAAGAGAGTAGGGAATGGAAACCACGATAGGCTCATGAAAGGGCATAGAAGACGCTTCACGATATATCGCACCATCACACAACAAGCATCACTCCTACCAAAGTGGCGAAGGGAAGGGAGTTTTGACCACCTCAGCATTGGTGGAGGTGTGATCGGTCCTCAAGGCCCGCAACATCTAGGGAAAGCAGCACAGCCAGGACAACCAAAACCCAAGACTCGAGTGCACATTCCACCGCACCACCTTCCAGGGCCACCGCCATGACCTCCACCACTCAAATCATGTTGCAAGGGCACAAGAGGATTCTTACAACTTCCAAAAGACTTTCATAACCATGCAATATAACGTGTTCGCCACAATATTCGTATACATAAGGCTCATGCCACCAAATTCTATGCAAAGAAAGATGTTGTATATTCCAACATATGGCACATTTTGCTTTTTCACCGTCCTAAGCTCATGACTTTGACTACAACTTCTTCTTTTTTGTAAGGAATACTTTGACTACAAATCTCACATATAGAATGCTTAAAGAATTAGTGTGAAAAACAGACGAAAAGTATTTACAAGCTAGGCAGAACCATGCCATTTTTACATGCTAAACCCATGCACTTTCACAAAGATTAGTGGTCAAATGTGCAAACATTGACGTGTGGTACATTGTGGGACGGATGGAGTGCAAAGCTTGCGCTCCGTGGTCGTTGCAAGGCATCCCGATGAGGGGAGAAACAGGATGGCCATCACATGCATCAGGTCGATCGTACCTTGATCCCCATGATCCTGGACCCCGTCGGTCGATCTTTCACCGGTTTGTTTTGATGTGACAGGGCACCGAACTTGCGTACTACTACTCGAGGCAGATTGGCAGTGTGGCAGGAAATGACCATGACCGCTGGCCCCGGCGCCTGTGTACATGGTACTATGGAGAGCTGTGGTGCGGATTAATCAGAAAGTTTTGCACGTTATATATGGAACCTGCGAGGTAGTACACGCTAATTAGTGTGGATCGGAGTGAGTAGTACAGTGTCGAATTTGGTTGGGGCCTTTTTCCTTTTTCGAGTGCCTACGATTCTTCACGTACACCACATCCACACCTCGTTATTCATACTTTTTTTTTATGGTAACTGCCGCCGCTTTATTTATTATGAAACAAGCTAGAGATCTCATCCGATACAGCGTCCAGAATAAAGTCTGGGGGAGAAGAAAGCCAAACTTGGGATAGTTCATCTCCCATTCCCACCCTAGCTAATCTATCCGCGACGGCGTTTGCACTACGGCGAACCCACGAGACACGAAATGAAACAAAAGTTCCTAGTAACACTTTAACCTCCTCCACAATCGGCCCTAGGGCGGATAAATTCTTCTCTCCGTTTGTGATCATTGCGACCACGCGAGCTGAGTCGCTCTCCAGATGCAGGTGCCTCACGCCCCTGCTCGTTGCCAGTTGCACCGCCGTCTTGCATGCCAGCAGCTCAGCTTTTTCCGGATCGACCACCTCTCCCAAGTGTTGGCAGGCTGCCGCCCTGAATGCGCCTCCATGATCCCGCAGCACCACCCCGATGCCTCCCTTTCGTCTGTGTTTGCACACCGATCCATCCGCATTTGCTTTGGTCCAGCCAGCTTCTGGGGGCTCCCATGCTTGCTGCACCGATTGCACCGTCTCCTTTGCCTCCTTCCTATGCACCTCTGCCCACTCATTGATAAAAGCAACAGTCCTGCTTGACAGCTCATGAGGCTCTATAATCTTGCGTCCGTCCCTCGCATCATTCCTCGCCAGCCAAAGGTTATATGTTGCCTGCACCATCACCGATCTCTCTAATTAAATGCACTCAGGCAAACCATTCCAAAGAACCACTTCTCAAGCTTGCTCGGGAATCAATATGCGTGGTGGGTTAGCCACCGAGACTCCCAATCTGAGCTAAGCTGCCTCCGTAGCACATGGAGTGTGGACACCCCAAAACCTATGGAGACCATCTTCTTCCCTCCCACAAGCCACAGAAGACTCCAGCCTTTATACGGCGACGCAACAGCTCCACCCCCGTAGCCAGTCCATTTCTCATCAGTCGCCACATATGCACTTTTGCTTTGCCCGGTGCGTCCGTGTCCCACATTGCCAGCCATCCCCGATGAGTAAAGGCGGCCGAGGAGGGTCCCGGCCGTCCCATCCTCGCTGAGGTGAGGCTCATCCGAAGGTGATATGCAGATCTTACCGTGAACTTCCCATCGTTGGTGTAATTCCAGGCAACATAGTCATTAATCCCCGGACCCCCCACCGAAATCTGTTTGATATCCTCAAGATCATCGGTGAGAACAAGTTCTCAATCTTGCTATTATTCCATGCGATTGCCGAGTCGCCTAACAAGTCGCTACTTTCACTACCCCTATTGAAACATCGCACCCGGTGGCGGCGAAGCTTCTGCCTCGGAATCCATGGATCATGATGGATATTCATCGATTTGCCATCTCCGATCCGCCAAATGATGCCCTCTCAAGCAGGTCACGCCCATGGAGTATATCAAGGTAAACGAACCCCTCGCCGGGCAGGTAGCACTCAAAATTGAACTCTCTTTAAAGTACCGCTCAAGGACCCTAGCACAAAGAGAGGTCGGCACTGTATTATCCGCCACGCTTGTTTGGCCAAGAGCGCTTGGTTAAAAGCTTCATAATCCCAAACCCCATGCCTCCGATCCGCTTAGCTCGCACATTTTATCCCATGCTATCCAAAGGCACTTTCCTTTCACCGCCCTTGTCACCCCACCAGAATTTCAAGAGATAGAAGTCAATTTCCGCACATCTTCTTTGATAGGTGAAAACAAGTCATGGTGAAAGTTGGGGTTGCCTGGAGCCCTGACTTAACAAGCACTTCTCGTGCCTTCTTCGATAGGCCTTGTCCTTTCCAGCCCGTAACCTTGCCCTTACAGCTTTCCGTTACATATTTAAAGGATCCATCTTTCGATCTCCCAACCACTGTAGGTAGGCCTAGATATCTCTCGCTCAGCGCCTCTTGCTCAATGCCAATGGTGTGCTTCAGAACATCTTTTTGCTGCTGATTACAGCCCTTCCCGAAGAAAATTGATGATTTCTGGAGGTTAACTTTTTGTCCCGAAGCAAGCTCATATGTAGCCAAGATGTTCTTTAACTCCTGAATATTTTCCATAGTGCCTTGCATGAACACTATACTGTCATCAGCAAAGAGAAGGTGTGTGACTTAGGGGCCAGTGCCCCCAAAACCCACCCCTTTTATACTTCCTTCATCTTGTGCTCTCTTGAGCATAGCCGAAAAACCTTCAACACAGAACAAGAATAAGTAGGGGGATAGGGGGTCCCCTTGCCTTAGGCCTCTGGATGAGAGAAAAGCTCTAGAAAGCCCCCCATTCAACTTCACCGTGAATCTGGCCGATGTCACACATCTCATAACCATAGCGATCCAACCCTCCGCAAAACCGAGTTTTGATAACATCTGTTCGAGAAACATCCACTCCACTCTATCATAAGCTTTCATCATGTCGAGCTTAACTGCACACAAAGGTTTTTTCCTTTTCAGGGTTCTGATCGCATGGACACACTCGTATGCAACCAACACGTTATCCGTTATGAGCCTACCTGGTACAAAGGCACTCTGCTCCTCAGAGATAAGCACAGGCAGAATGCATTTGAGCCTATTCGCAAGAACCTTCGCTGCCACTTTGTACAAAACATTACATAAACTTATCGGACGAAACTGCGAAAGTAACTCCGGTGAGTTAACTTTCGGAATCATCACAATCATTGTAGCATTGAAAGTCTCTGGCGCGGCCACACCTTGCAGGAAATCCCTAACCGCCCGACACACATCGTCCTTTACCATCAGCCAGTGCCGTTGGTAGAAGAGCGCCGGAAGCCCATCCGGACCCGGGGCCTTTGTTGTCCCCATCTGAAACAACGTTACCTCAATCTCCATATCTGTCACTCTTTGCACCAGCTTCTCGTTCATTTGTTCTGTGACTGTAGGGTTGATGATTTCCAGCAGATCATGTACTCCCACAGACCCCTCTGAGGTGAACAACAACTCGTAGAAGCACGCCGCCATCTCCCTCATCTCCTCATCGACCATACACTTTGTGCCGTTGGTGCGTTGCAATGCACGGACAGTATTTTTCCTCTTTCTGTGAGAGGCCCGTCCCTGGAAATATTTTGTGTTTTGATCACCCGCCTTTATCCAATCCACCCGAGATCGTTGCCTATAATATACCTCCTCTCTCGCATATATCTCTCTCAACTGGCCTTCAAGATCGCGTACCTCCAGTGAGGTACCCGTCTCCAATGCTCTAACCTTGGCGTCTTCCAGCTGTTGCTTGAGCTTTGAGATTTGTCTTCGAATAGATCCAAAAATAGCCCGGCTCCACCGCTGCATATCCGCTGCAACTTGATGGATCTTCTCCCAAACAGCTGCTATCCCTGTGCCTCCCGAACTCGCTGCTTCCCACTGAAGGAAATATGCCCTAGAGGCAATAATAAAGTTATTATTTATTTCCTCATATAATGATAAATGTTTATTATTCATGCTAGAATTGTATTAACCGGAAACATGATACATGTGTGAATACATAGACAAACATATAGTCACTAGTATGCCTCTACTTGACTAGCTCATTAATCAAAGATGGTTATGTTTCCTAACCATAAACATGTGTTGTCATCTGATTAATGGGATCACATCATGAGGAGAATGATGTGATTGACATGACCCATCCCGTTAGCTTAGCACATGATCGTTTAGTATTCTGCTATTGCTTTCTTCATGACTTATACATGTTCCTGTAACTATGAGAATTATGCAACTCCGTTTACGGAGGAACACTTTGGTACTACCAAACGTCACAACGAATCGGGTGATTATAAAGGAGTACTACAGGTGTCTCCGAAGGTACATGTTGAGTTGGCGTATTTCGAGATTAGGTTTTTTCACTCCGATTGTCGGAGAGGTATCTCTGGGCCCTCTCGGTAATACTCATCACTTAAGCCTTGCAAGCATTATAACTAATGAGTTAGTTGTGAGATGACGTATTACAGAACAAGTAAAGAGACTTGCCGATAACGAGATTGAACTAGGTATTGGATACCGACGATCGAATCTCGGGCAAGTAACATACCAATGACAAAGGGAACAACGTATGTTGTTATGCGGTTTGACCGATAAAGATCTTCATAGAATATGTAGGAACCAATATGGGCATCCCGGTCCCGCTATTGGTTATTGACCGAGAATGGTTCTAGGTCATGTCTACATAGTTCTCGAACCCGTAGGGTCCGCACGCTTAACGTTTCGATGACAGTTTTATTATGAGTTTATAAGTTTTGATGTACCGAAGTTTGTTTGGAGTCCCGGATGTGATCACGGACATGACGAGGAGTCTCGGAATGGTCGAGACATAAAGATTGATATATTGGAAGCCTATGTTTGGACATCGGAAAGGTTCCGGGTGAAATCGACATTTTACCGGAGTATCTTGGGAGGTTACTGAACCCCCCGGGGTTAATGGGCCTACATGGGCCAAGAGGAGAAGAGGAAGGAGCAAGGAGGGGCCGCGCCTCCCCTCCTAGTCCGAATAGGACAAGGGAAGGCGGGCGGCTCCCCCCCTTTCCTTCTCCTCTTCCTCCTCTTTCCCCCTCTCTCCTACTCCAACTTGGAAAAGGGGAGTCCTACTCCCGGTGGGAGTAGGACTCCCCCCTTGGCGCGCCCCCTTAGGCTGGGGGCCTCCTCCCCCCTGGCTCCTTTATATACGGGGGCGGGGGGCACCCCATAGACACACAAGTTGATCTACGGGTCGTTCCTTAGCCGTGTGCGGTGCCCCCTTCCACCATATTCCACCTCGGTCATATCGTCGTGGAGCTTAGGCGAAGCCCTGCGCCGGTAGAACATCATCATCGTCACCACGCCATCGCGGTTGATGGAACTCATCTCCCGAGCCTTTGCTGGATCGGAGGGCCGGAGATCGCCATCGAGCTGAACGCAGTGCTGAACTCGGAGGCTCCCGACGCTCGGTGCTTGGATCGGTCGGATCGTGAAGATGTACGACTACATCAACCGCGTTGTGCTAACGCTTCCGCTTACGGTCTACGAGGGTACGTGGACAAACACTCTCCCCTCTCGTTGCTATATCATCACCATGATCTTGCGTGTGCGAGGAAATTTTTGAAATTACTACGTTCCCCAACAAATGGCATCCGAGCCTAGGTTTTATGCGTTGATGTTATATGCACGAGTAGAACACAAGTGAGTTGTGGGCGATACAAGTCATCTTGCTTACCAAAGATGTCATACTTTGGTTCAGCGGTATTGTGAGATGAAGCGCCCGGACCGACATTACGCCAGACGCTTACGCGAGACTGGTTTCACCGTTACGAGCACTCGTGCTTAAAGGTGACTGGCGGGTGTCTGTCTCTCTCACTTTAGCTGAATCGAGTGTGGCTACGCTCGGTCCTTGTGAAGGTTAAAACAGCACCAACTTGACGAACTATCATTGTGGTTTTTGATGCGTAGGTAAGAACGGTTCTTGCTAAGCCCGTAGCAGCCACGTAAAATTTGCAACAACAAAGTAGAGGACGTCTAACTTGTTTTTGCAGGCATGTTGTGATGTGATATGGTTAAGACGTGATGCTATATTTTATTGTATGAGATGATCATGTTTTGTAACCAAAGTTATCGGCAACTAGCAGGAGCCATATGGTTGTCGCTTATTGTATGAAATGCAACGCTTCAGTAATTGCTTTACTTTATCACTAAGCGGTAGCGATAGTCGAGAAGCAATAGATGGCGAACGACAACGATGCTACGATGGAGATCAAGGTGTCGCGCCGGTGACGATGGTGATCATGACGGTGCTTCGAAGATGGAGATCACAAGCACAAGATGATGATGGCCATATCATATCACTTATATTGATTGCATGTGATGTTTATCATTTATGCATCTTATCTTGCTTTGATTGACGGTAGCATTTTAAGATGATCTCTCACTAATTACGAAGAAGTGTTCTCCCGAGTATGCACCGTTGCGAAAGTTCTTCGTCTTTGAGACACCACGTGATGATCGGGTGTGATAGGCTCTACGCTCAAATACAACGGTGCAAAACAGTTGCACACGCGAATACTCAAAGTTATACTTGACGAGCCTAGCATATCTGAGATATGGCCTCGGAACATGGAGACCGAAGGTCGGCGTGAATCATATAGTAGATATGATCAATATAGCGATGTTCACCATTGAAACTACTCCATCTCACGTGATGATCGGACATGGTTTGGTTGATTTGGATCACGTGATCACTTAGATGACTAGAGAGATGTCTGTCTAAGTGGGAGTTCTTAAGTAATATGATTAATTGAACTTAAATTTATCATGAACTTAGTACCTGATAGTATCTTGCTTGTCTATGTTTGTTTGTAGATAGATGGCTCGTGTTGTTGTTCCGTTGAATTTTAATGCGTTCCTTGAGAAAGCAAAGTTGAAAGATGATGGTAGCAATTACACGGATCGGGTCCGTAACTCGAGGATTATCCTCATTGCTGCCTGTAAAAGTTACGCCCCTGGAAGCACCGCTGGGTGCGAACTGCCGCTTGATGTAACCGACGACGTTAAGAACGTCTGGCGAGCAAAGCGATGACTACTCTATAGTTCAGTGTGCCATGCTTTACGGCTTAGAACCGGGCCTTCAACGACGTTTTGAACGTCATGGAGCATATGAGATGTTCCAGGAGTTGAAGTTGATATTTCAAGCAAATGCCCGGATTGAGAGATATGAAGTCTCCAATAAGTTTTATAGCTGCAAGATGGAGGAGAATAGTTTTGTCAGTGAACACATACTCAAAATGTCTGGGTATAATAATCACTTGATTCAACTGGGAGTTAATCTTCACGATGATAGTGTCATTGATGTAATTCTCAATCATCGCCACCAAGCTACAAGAGCTTCGTGATGAACTACAATATGCAAGGGATGAACAAGACTATTCGAGCTCTTCGCGATCTTTGAAAGCAGCGGAGGTGGAAATCAAGAAGGAGCATCAAGTGTTGATGGTCAACAAGACCACTAGTTTCAAGAAGAAGGGCAAAGGGAAGAAGAAGGGAACTTCAAAAGAACGGAAAGCAAGTTGCTGCTCAAGAGAAGAAACCCAAGTCGGGACCTAAGCCTCAAACCGAGTGCTTCTACCGCAAGCGATCGACATCGAAGCGGAACTACCCCAAGTATTTGGCGGATAAGAAGGATAGCAAAGTGAACAAAGGTATATGTGATATACATGTTATTGATGTGTACCTTACTAATGCTCGCAGAGCTTTTGGGTATTTTGATCTTGGTTACATTGCTAATATTTGCAACTCGAAACAGGGACTACGGATTAAGCGAAGATTAGCTAAGGATGAGGTGACGATGCGCGTGGGAAATGGTTCCAAAGTCGTTGTGATCGCGGTCGGCACGCTACCTATACATCTACCATCGGGATTAGTATTAGACCTAAATAATTGTTATTTGGTGCCAGCGTTGTGCATGAACATTATATCTGGATCTTGTTTGATGCGAGACGGTTATTCATTTAAATCAGAGAATAATGGTTGTTCTATTTATATGAGTAATATATTTTATGGTCATGCACCCTTGAAGAGTGGTCTATTTTTATTGAATCTCGATAGTAGTGATACACATATTCACAGTGTTGAAACCAAAAGATGCAGAGTTGATAATGATAGTGCAACTTATTTGTGGCACTGCCGTTTAGGTCATATCGGTGTAAAGCGCATGAAGAAACTCCATATTGATGGGCTTTTGGAATCACTTGATTATGAATCACTTGGTACTTGCGAACCGTGCCTCATGGGCAAGATGACTAAAACACCGTTCTCGGTACTATGGAGAGAGCAACAGATTTGTTGGAAATCATACATACAGATGTATGCGGTCCAATGAATGTTGAGGCTCATGGCAGATATCGTTATTTTCTCACCTTCACAGATGATCTAAGCAGATATGGGTATATCTACTTAATGAAACACAAGTCTGAAACATTTGAAAAGTTCAAAGAATTTCAGAGTGAAGTGGAAAATCATCGTAACAAGAAAATAAAGTTTCTACGATCTGATCGTGGAGGAGAATATTTGAGTTACGAGTTTGGTCTACACTTGAAACAATGCGGGATAGTCTCGCAACTCACGCCACCTGGAACACCACAACGAAATGGTGTGTCCGAACGTCGTAATCGTACTTTACTTGATATGGTGCGATCTATGATGTCTCTTACTGATCTACCGCTATCGTTTTGGGGTTATGCTTTAGAGACGGCCGCATTCACGTTAAATAGGGCACCATCAAAATCCGTTGAGACGACGCCTTATGAACTATGGTTTGGCAAGAAACCAAAGTTGTCATTTCTTAAAGTTTGGGGCTGGGATGCTTATGTGAAGAAACTTCAACCAGATAAGCTCGAACCCAAATCGAAGAAATGTGTCTTCATAGGATACCCAAAAGAGACTACTGGGTACACCTTCTATCACAGATCTGAAGGCAAGACTTTTGTTGCTAAATTCGGATCCTTTCTAGAAAAAGAGTTTCTCTCGAAAGAAGTGAGTGGGAGGAAAGTAGAACTTGATGAGATAATCAGATCTACTCCCTTATTGGAAAGTAGTTCATCACAAGAACCGGTTCTGTGACAACTACACCAATTAGTGAGGAAGCTAATGATGTTGATCATGAAACTTCAGATCGAGTTTCTACAGAACCTCGTGAGGTCTACAGAGTAAGATCCGCACTGAGTGGTACGATAATCCTATTTCGAAGTCATGTTACTTGACCATGATGAACCTATGAACTATGAGGAAGCGATGATGAGCCCAGATTCCGCAAAATGGCTTGAGGCCATGAAATCAGAGATGGGATCCATGTATGAAAACAAAGTATGGACTTTGGTTGACTTGCCCGATGATCGGCAAGCCATTGAGAATAAATGGATTTGTAAGAAGAAGACTGACGCTGATGGTAATGTAACTGTCTATAAAGCTCGACTTGTTGCAAAAGGTTTTCGACAAGTTCAAGGGGTTGACTACGATGAGACTTTCTCACCGTAGCGATGCTTAAGTCTCCGTCCGAATCATGTTAGCCATTGCTGCATTTCATGATTATGAAATCGGCAAATGGATGTCAAGACTGCATTCTTGAATGGATTTCTAGAAGAAGAGTTGTATATGATGCAGCCGGAAGGTTTTGTTGATCCAAAAGGTACTAACAAAGTGTGCAAGCTCCAGCGTTCCATTTATGGACTGGTGCAGGCATCTCGGAGTTGGAATAAACGCTTTGATAATGTGATCAAAGCATATGGTTTTATACAGACTTTTGGAGAAGCCTGTATTTACAAGAAAGTGAGTGGGAGCTCTGTAGCATTTCTAGTTTTATATGTAGATGACATATTGTTAATTGGAAATGATATAGAATTTCTGGATAGCATAAAGGGATACCTGAATAAAAGTTTTTCAATGAAAGACCTTGGTGAAGCTGCTTATATATTGGGCATCAAGATCTATAGAGATAGATCAAGACGCTTAATAGGACTTTCACAAAGCACATACCTTAATAAAATTTTGAAAAAGTTCAAAATGGATCAGGCAAAGAAAGGGTTCTTGCCTGTGCTACAAGGTGTGAAGTTGAGTCAAACTCAATGCCCGACCACAGCAGAAGATAGAGAGAAAATGAAAGATGTTCCCTATGCTTCAGCCATAGGCTCTATCATGTATGCAATGTTGTGTACCAGACCTGACGTATGCTTAGCAATAAGCTTAGCAGGAAGGTACCAAAGTAATCTAGGTGTGGATCACTGGACAGCGGTCAAGAACATCCTGAAATACCTGAAAAGGACTAAGGATATGTTTCTCATATATGGAGGTGACAAAGAGCTAGTCGTAAGAGGTTACATCGATGCAAGCTTTGACACTGATCCGGACGATTCTAAATCGCAAACCGGATACGTGTTTATATTAAACGGTGGAGTTGTAAGTTGGTGCAGTTCTAAACAAAGCGTCGTGGCGGGATCTACATGTGAAGCGGAGTACATAGCTGCTTCTGAAGCAGCAAATGAAGGAGTCTGGATGAAGGAGTTCATTTCCGATCTAGGTGTCATACCTAGTGCATCGGGACCAATGAAGATCTTCTCGTGACAATCTTGGTGCAATTGCCTTGGCAAAGGAATCCAGATTTCACAAGAGGACCAAGCACATCAAGAGACGCTTCAATTCCATTCAGACCAAGTCCAAGTGGGAGACATAGAAATTTGCAAGATACATACGGATCTGAATGTTGCGAGACCCATTGACTAAGCCTCTCTCACGAGCAAAACATGATCAGCACCAAGACTCCATGGGTGTTAGAATCATTACTATGTAATCTAGATTATTGACTCTAGTGCAAGTGGGAGACTCAAGGAAATATGCCCTAGAGGCAATAATAAAGTTATTATTTATTTCCTCGTATCATGATAAATGTTTATTATTCATGCTAGAATTGTATTAACCGGAAACATGATACATGTGTGAATACATAGACAAACATATAGTCACTAGTATGCCTCTACTTGACTAGCTCATTAATCAAAGATGGTTATGTTTCCTAACCATAGACATGTGTTGTCATCGATTAATGGGATCACATCATTAGGAGAATGATGTGATTGACATGACCCATCCCGTTAGCTTAGCACATGATCGTTTAGTATTCGCTATTGCTTTCTTCATGACTTATACATGTTCCTCGTAACTATGAGAATTATGCAACTCCGTTTACGGAGGAACACTTTGGTACTACCAAACGCCACAACGAATCGGGTGATTATAAAGGAGTACTACATGTGTCTCCGAAGGTACATGTTGAGTTGGCGTATTTCGAGATTAGGTTTTGTCACTCCGATTGTCGGAGAGGTATCTCTGGGCCCTCTCGGTAATACTCATCACTTAAGCCTTGCAAGCATTATAACTAATGAGTTAGTTGTGAGATGACGTACATGAGCGAGTAAACAGACTTGCGTAACGAGATTGAACTAGGTATTGGATACCGACGATCGAATCTCGGGCAAGTAACATATATGACAAAGGGAACAACGTATGTTGCTATGCGGTTTGACCGATAAAGATCTTCGTAGAATATGTAGGAACCAATATGGGCATCCAGGTCCCGCTATTGGTTATTGACCGAGAATGGTTCTAGGTCATGTCTACATAGTTCTCGAACCCGTAGGGTCCGCACGCTTAACGCTTTGATGACAGTTTTATTATGAGTTTATAAGTTTTGATGTACGAAGTTTGTTCGAGTCCCGGATGTGATCACGGACATGACGAGGAGTCTCGGAATGGTCGAGACATAAAGATTGATATATTGGAAGCCTATGTTTGGACATCGAAAGGTTCCGTGAAATCGGCATTTTACCGAGTACGGAGGTTACCGGAACCCCGGGGTTAATGGGCCTACATGGGCCAAGAGGGAGAAGAGGAAGGAGCAAGGAGGGGCCGCGCCCCCCCTCCTAGTCCGAATAGGACAAGGGAAGGGGCGCGCCCCCCTTCCTTCTCCTCTTCCTCCTCTTTCCCCTCTCTCCTACTCCAACTTGGAAAGGGGAGTCCTACTCCCGGTGGGAGTAGGACTCCTCCTTGGCGCGCCCTTAGGCCGGCGGCCTCCTCCCCCTGGCTCCTTTATATACGGGGGCGGGGGGCACCCCATAGACACACAAGTTGATCTACGGATCGTTCCTTAGCCGTGTGCGGTGCCCCCTTCCACCATATTCCACCTCGGTCATATCGTCATGGAGCTTAGGCGAAGCCCTGCGCCGGTAGAACATCATCATCGTCACCACGCCGTCGTGCTGATGGAACTCATCTCCGGAGCCTTTGCTGGATCGGAGGGCCGGAGATCGTCATCGAGCTGAACGTGTGCTGAACTCGGAGGCTCCGTACGTTCGGTGCTTGGATCGGTCGGATCGTGAAGACGTACGACTACATCAACCGCGTTGTGCTAACGCTTCCGCTTACGGTCTACGAGGGTACGTGGACAAACACTCTCCCCTCTCGTTGCTATATCATCACCATGATCTTGCGTGTGCGTAGGAAATTTTTTGAAATTACTACGTTCCCCAACACCCACGCGTCTGCAACCATACGCTCATAATCTGCATGCTTCGTCCATGCTTCTTCAAACCTAAAGGGAAACGCCCCCCTTTGTCTCTGTGTTGGAGCCGTCTCCATCACATGCACTATTAGGGCAAGATGATCAGATTCCTCCATGGTTATATTCTCCACAAACGTTTCCGGGAACAGCTCCAGAAAATCATCCGTGCACATAGCACGGTCAAGCCGGACCTGGATATTTGCGTCACCATCTCTCCTATTGTCCCAGGTGTATCTATACCCAGTAAACCCCAGGTCCGCTAGGCCACATTCTGCTGCACAATCTCTGAAATCTTCCATCTGTGCAAAATTCCTCAAGTTTCCACCCTGCTGGTCGGATTGGAACATAGCTTCATTGAAATCACCCGCACATAGCCACGGGAGATCATCTTGTGATCGTAGGTATCTTAATGCATCCCAAGATTTTTTTCCTCTTCTCAGTGTCTGGTTCCCCATAGAATCCAGTGATTCTAAAGGTTTTACCATCTACCACCACTTTCGCGTCCAGAAAATATTGGCACCACGGCCTAATGGAAACCTGCACATGTTCTCTCCACCACAGAGCCAGCCCACCACTTCTTCCCACACAGCTCACTGCAACACCACTTCTGAACCCCATACTCCATTTTAATTTTTCCATCGCCCCTGCCCTCTTCTTTGTTTCACTCAAGAACACCACCGCTGGGTTGTGGGACCGTATCAGGTCACGTAGTTCGCCTACTGTCGAGTCCAACCCCAATCCTCGACAGTTCCAGGCAAGGATATTCATTGTCCCCGGCGGCCCCGAGAGTCGGGGTCCGCCGATCCACTCATATCATCCGAGATGCGTTCAAACACTGAGGTAGTTTTTCGCCTCGTATCGCGAATGAAGACATCTGTATTTCCCCTTCTGCCTGGATCACCTTTGGGAACCCACACCTGACGTGGCCGTCTCTTCCTTCCTTCAAAATCAAAACCCTCCCGGAAGCACTCTCTTTGCCCCGCCTCAAAAGTCTTCCTTGGCTTCCTGACGTAACGACCACGAGGCCTTGCATGCGCCCCATGCATACCGGGTTGCCCCAGTGGGCTAACCCGACCCGCTTCTGCACAATCTTGTCCCTGATGAGTACCTTTGTCCTTGCCCCTTCTGTCTCTTCCTCCCTCCACATCGCTTTCTCTCTCTCGTTGGGTCTGCCTTTCCACCAACTTCTCTCTAAGGTCTTTCTCTCTCCTTGATTATAGTTCATCGCGAAGGTCACCTCCCCTCTCCGCGTCCCTCATGAACCGATCTTTGTGTGGACTAACCACTTCCTCATCCACTCGCCTCCCCTGATAAACGCCAGTGCGTTGATCTTCATATCTTGAGAACTCCGCTCCCAAATTTCTCTTAGTAGGTAGATCTTTCATCCGTATGTTTTCCGTCCTCCCCTCCTTAGTTTCGCCAACACGTGAGCTCCCCATACTATTACCACTGCTAGCCGCTCCACTTGTCGTCCCCTCCTTGCTGGAGGCATTACGTCCTTGGTCAGACCGGAGCCAGCTCCCCCATTGTGCAGATGATTCCACAGGTGGTTCACACACACCATTGACATGCACCAACCGACCACAGTCAAAGCAAAAATGAGGGACTTTTTCATAAGAGAAATCAAACCATGTCTTCTCCGCATCATCACGAGATTTCCTCAGAAAGAAGCCCGTAACTAGGGGTTCGAAGACAGAAATTTTAGCTCTGAATCTCAACTGATTTCCTCTTGCAAGACCCTCTCTGTCCACATCGACTTTTACAGCCTCACCCAGCCAGTTACCTAGTGCTTTGCCAAACGCATCAGTCCTCTTATCTGGTGGTAAATCATCCACCTTCACCCAAACATCTATTGTGTCAAAGACCATCTCCGAGGGCCTCTTGTCACCTTCATAGTCTTTCATCACCAGCACCCCAAAATCGTATTGCCACGGCCCGTTGTTTAGGACATGACGCCAGTCTCCTTCACTCCCGAACTGCACCGAGATAATTTTCGGCCTATCTCTCAATTTTGCCTCCTTATGGAGCCCCAAGCCCTTGGCATGGTCTTCTCGAGTGCAGACATCTTGGCGGCCTTGGTGAGCAAACTTTGCCCATTGCCGCCCATCTATGGCGTTTTGGATGTTTGATTTGGATCTTCAAACACTAGTCCTCTTCTTCCTTCTCCTTCAGCGCCATCCCGCTCGGTCTATCCGAAAGGCTAGCCGACGGATCCGGCGTTCGCTTCCACCGGGATTTTGCCACCGATGGTAGATCCGTCTCCTCCCCTTCTTGGCGTCGCCGTCGGCGACGTATGGCGGCATCTTCGATCGCATGGGAGTAGCCATCGGCGTCTTTCCTCCTGCGCCCCCTGACATCAGCACCACTGCAGGCCAAGGTCACAGAACAGCCAGCCGGAGATCAGCAAGAGCGCCGTCGCCCTCTTAGATCACCGCTGGAAACCAAGCCACCCCCGTTGCCGAAACCCTAACCCTAGCACAGCCGCGCGTTCGCCTCGCGATCGCCAGCTATCGCCTCAGAGCGTCGAAACGTGGTGGACCCTCCATCCGACTTGACGCAAGAGGCTACTGCAGCGTGCTGTTACGTTCCAGTGGGGGCATCGGGCCGGTGGGCATGCGCTCAGGGCTTGTAAGAATTGTGACACTGTTTGGTTAATTACGTGCATGGCCTGCCGAAAGGCTTGTACTTGGTGAGAGTTTTTTTTAGAGAGAGAGAGAGAACTGTAATTTTTATATCTCCCAAGTGCCTGAAAAACTCGGTGAAAGCCGATCCCCACTCGGCAGAGAGTTTGCCAAGTTCAGCTCTCGGCAAAGATAAAGAAACACGGCAACGGCCATTTTTCCAGCAGTGGGAACTCATCTCTAAGAGCATCTTCAACAGCCGCCCAACACGCGGCGCGATAAAATCTGATTTGCGGCACGCCCATCGTCAGGTTTATTGGCTTGGACAGCGCTGGCTCCAAAGAGCAGCAAGAAATGCAGATGCATGAAAGCAGCCGGCGCATCACATTTGTTGCATTTTTGACACAACACATCCACAAAACAAAGACATGGCATATAATTTAAATCACAAACATCATTCAACCAAGTTTAAAATAAATAGTTCAATTTATTATTACAATCAAACAAATAGTATCTTTCATGAAATACAACAAATAGTTTTTTTTTTTTTTTGCGATCTTACAACAAATAGTTCAACAATACAGCATCAAACGCACAAATCATGATGCTTTTTGGCGGCCATTCCAAGCCCACCACTCCTCAGTGAGATCCTTCTGGAGTTTATTATGCGCTGCCGGACGTCGAATGACATGATAGGAGGCAACAAAACGGGCCACCCTTTCAGCCCTCCGTCGCACTCGCACGGGATGTCCCAAGAGCTCATAGTGAGAGTAGTTTACATCCTGACCACGCTCATTCTCGATGATCATGTCACACAAGCGTGCATTATGTACCAAAGCATCTTCTGATCCCAAAATCTAGCCGGTCCTCTCACAATAGCAAATTGGGCTTGCAAAATCCCAAAACTCTCTCCACATCTTTTCTAGCCGCCGCCTGAGCATTGTGGAAATCAAGATATTTCTTACCTTCCGATTTTTTCAACGGCTTCACAAATGTTTGCCACTTTGGGTAGATGCCATCCGCAATATAGTAGACATGGTTGTATGTACGACCATTAGCTACAAATTGCACCGGTGTCAGCTCACCATTTGCAATCTTACTCATCAGTGGTGACCGGTTGACAACGTTGATGTCATTCAAAGATCCAGGCATTCCAAAAAAAGCATGCCAAATCCAAGTCTCTTGATCGGCCACCGCTTCAAGGATTATAGTGGAACCCTTCTTTTGTCCGTGGAATTGGCCATGACATGCCTTTGGACATTTTTTCCAACTCCAATGCATGCAATCTATTGAGCCAAGCATACCTGGGAACCTGCGAGCTTTGTTCATCTCCAATAGCCTTGCGACGTCTTCAGGATTGGGAGTTCTCAAGTACTCCGGGCCAAACACTTGCACAATTCCGACTGCGAAGCGCTTGACACACATGATGGCTTGACTCTCACCCATGGCCAAGTGATCATCAACTAGATCAACGGGGATACCGTATGCCAACATACGCAAAGCGGCTGTCACCTTCTGATTCCCGAGCTCTCCAACGGCATTCCTCCTCTGCTGAAAAAACCGGTCATGGCTCGCTAGTTTCTCTGCAATGCGCCTGAACAACACGATGCTCATCCTAAACCGGCGACGAAAGTACGACTCGGGGTATGTGGGATTCTCCACAAAATAGTGTCCCATCAATCTGTTGTGGGCATCAATCATATCCCTCCAAATTTTCTGCCGACCCATAACCGAATCACCGTGCTTCGGTTTTTTATCGATGTGCATAGCTAGGATCATTGCAAGATTCTCCTCCTCTCCCATATCAAATTCTTCTTCGAAAGAATCATATGACAAACTCATCTAAAATGTTCAAAACTAGGCTATAAACAACATGCACCAAATTTCATGGAAAAATGTGGAAGTTGGAAGCAATACATACCTTGCGGGCCTTTTGTCGAACACCTTGCGGGCGCCAAGCGGCGGTGGGTGGCCGGGCGCTGTTCTTCGGAGGACTGCCGCGCGCGACGGCGGCGCTGACTATAGAGAGAGGGAGGAAGCCGCGGTCGTGCAGGAAGAGACTGGGGAAGCGCCGAAATGGTCGCCGGAAAAATGGGGTGGCGGCCGCGGCGCGGCTGGATGGGTAGGTGGAGTTGCGCGCGAGCGCTTGAGAGTCCAGTGCGCGGGAGCGGGCACAGCAAATAAGCGGCGCGCGATGGCGTTTCCGCCCGCGCGCTGAATTACATATGTTGCGCGCGCGATTTTTGCGCGTCCGCTGGAGCGTCCGGAACGGTAGCGCGCACGCTAAAACCACTACTTTTTCAGCGCGGTGCGTATATAGCGCGGCTATTGGAGATGCTCTAATGGAGCAGCTATGTAGTGGAGTCTCCTCATTGCCAACGCAGGTAACCTATAACATACTTATGAAACAATGACATATTTAGTATGTGTATAATGAAATTGGCGGGAATATGACTTAAACAATTGAGATAAGTGTGCATATTTATGTATTTCTGGATTATATTGATACTTTTTTTTTTTGAAACAAAGAAATATTTAGTGCATGCATGAGATGTTTCTGAATTTGATTGAAGTACGATTGACACAATTGAATTTTTGTGATACCCATGAAATGTTTCTAAAATTGGTTATTTATGAAATACATTTCAAACTTTTTGAAACAATGAAATGTCACTGAAACAATTCATAAAAATGAACAAATTGTTTTTAATGCCACAAAGATAAATAAAATTAGATAAAAATGACAGGAACATTATTTTTGTAAATATTTCATTTGAAACAATTAAATGTTTGGCACACGTACGAAATGTTACCAAGATTGATTTCAAATACTATGATTAACATTATACAATTTAAACGTGTTAAAAAAATGTATCGGGGTTGGCCTGGTTCTGAAGCTCTTGTCATAAGAAATTCAGTTACATAAAGATATAAAAAAATTTGGCTTCATTCAGGTCTGGCAAACACATGACTATGGGGCATGGGCGTACAAGGGATGATGAGTACTTCGGACTGGTTTATGTTCTTCATGCGAATGATCATATTTTTTTTTTCCGTTTACAATACAGGTATAGAAGATACTGAATTGTTCTGATGTTTACAGGAAATCCATCGAGTACAAGCAGGTTTCTCTAGGGCTAGGCTGAGACGATGCAGCGTTACGTGCTTCTAGCCTTGGACTCACCTTTGGTTATCAACTTCCTCCATTTGACACCCATGGTGGCACCAGCGGCAGGGAAGTCCACGGCTCATCCTTGAGTACGCACATGACATGTTCGATAAAATGCTCTATCAGCTCAAGCTCACTGCAGCCATGTCCGAACAGCGTGGCCACACCGCCAACGGCGCATTTCCGTCCGGGACGCTCCACGACCTCCTCGCCGTTCCTCCATCCTCCTCTCAAGCCGTAGGCTGCTACCTCTGCGGCGCCGTGGCTAGCTGCGACTTGATGCGTGCACCACGCCGACGCGCAAAACCTGTTGGATGAAATGCCAAGCATGCAGAAATAACCATGGGGTAATTAATCTCTCACACATGTCATATAATTACTCGCTCAATCCCATGAAGACAGCTACACGAGATCTCTGCCCGGCCTGTCTCTCTCCGGATACACATGCGACCAAACACCCGCCCATGCCGCTCGCCAAGACGACCCGGCTGGAGCTGGCGTCGTCGCCACAAACTTCGCTTGCTGGCTAGCTAGCTAGGGCCGGCCTGGTTGCCGAAACGATGCGTAAGGCCAAACACGGCGGCGGTGTCAGCCAGGCACGTCGATCCTGGCGCCGCTCGATCGGGCGGACGGAATCACGAGGCGCGGAAGCGACGTACGTCCCATCGCGCTGAACTGGCCTCTCTCGATCCTGTCTGGTGAGCGCGGCCACGTACGTCCCCGTCACATGAGCATGCACGATCTCGATGGATGTCGTGTGCTGGCGCCGGTCGGTATGCCTATGCGCGTGTGGATGTAGGTTAGTAGCATGAGATGAGATGTGTGTGACTACTGACTAGACCGCCCGATGGAACATGTTAGCCGGGCTTATTAGCGAGCTAGATCGATGCAAAAGGTGTTGCTTGATTGATTCAAGGGTCGACCCCAACGAGGCATGCTGCATGCTGGCCTGCGCAGTCGCTCACATGCATGCATGCAAAATGCAGTTGCAATGCTGATCCGATAGAACGAGGCATTGGGATCGAGCTCTCTTCCCGGCAGATGCTGAGGGGGTCTTCGCTGAGTCTGTACTCCCTACTGTATCAGCTGGCTAGAGGTCGAGATGATTGGAGTACTGAACGGCCAGCTCCAAACATGACACTGAAGGGACACAGCTCTCTTACTGTGAAGCAGACATGGACACCGACCCTACTGGCCGGCTCTTCCTCTCTATCTCTCTCTACATCTGTATGTATGCGAGGGTTGACACACTCACACGCCATTTGATCGATCAGAAGGATCAACATATACATGAACTGCCCGTAGCTCCTAAATTCAACTGCAATATAACCAGGAGCTCCAGTTTCACGGTAAACATGTTGTGGACACCCATCGTTTATGCACTGCTCTTGCTGGGCTGAAAGTGCAGGTTCAAGTGTTCAACTGAACGAAGGTCTGAATTCTGAAACTGAACCCAGCGCGCGAGGAAGACGAACACAGACAGAACACACGACACTGGTACCTATCGATTACTCGTACACCACACATATCTAGCCCTAGTCCCAGGCCCAACCATGGAAGCAACTAGGTACGTTACGTAGCTCGGAAGGCGCATCACGCTAGCTCAACTAGGCCGCAATGCAATCATGCAGCGCGCCGGCGGGCGCGGACAAGGGCGAGTCACACGCCGGCCGCGCCTCTTTTGGCCGCTTCGGCAACCCGCCAAGCCGGCCAGCTGCACTGGCGATCACCCACCCCCCACCGCCGCTGCGCCTCCACGTGACCTGTCCGGCAGCCGGCCGGTTGGGTTGGCTCCGCCAGCCATCCGCACTGCATGCCATTGCCACCGCACGCCAATGGCATCGCGCGCGCGCTGCAATAATTCCCGTGCGTGCCCCACGCCCGGCCCCCGTCACGCGCGGGCGCCTATAAAAGCGTGCTCTAGACCGGAGGCACAGGCACAGCAGCACCCCACGTAACACGGACCCGGTCGATCGCCGCCTGAGCTCGGAGAGGTAGCTGCAATGGAGTCCACCAAGATCTCCGCGCTGCTGATGCTCGCCATGCTGGCGCTCTCGTCGCCCACCGTCGTCCTCGCGTGCTCCCCCGCCTCCGGGTGCAGCAGCACACCGTCCACCGGCACGCCCTCGGCCGGCGGCATCACCATCCCCGACGTCGGCGGTGTCGTTGGCACTGTCACTCCGGTCATCGGCGGCGCTGTCCCCACCGTCGGCGGTGTCGTCGGCAAAGTCACCCCGGCCGTCGGCGGCGCCGTCCCCACCGTCGGCGGTGTCGTCGGCAAAGTCACCCCAGTCGTCGGCGGCGCCGTCCCTACCGTCGGCGGTGTTGTCGGCAAGGTCACCCCGGTCGTCGGCGGCATGGTCCCTACCGTTGGCGGTGTCGTCGGCAAAGTCACGCCGGTCGTAGGCGGCGCCGTCCCTGCCGTCGGTGGCATGGTCTCTCCTGTCGTGGGCACCGTAGGCGGCGTGGTTGGCAGCGTCCCCATGGTCGGTGGAGTTGTCACTCCCGTCATCGGCGTCGTGGCTCCCATCATCAGCGGCTCCCCGTCCCCCAAGACCCGCCACGGCGGACGCAAGGCGTGCCCTCCCTCACCCCCGACCCCCACCCCGTCTCCCCCGACGCCGACCCCGGCGCCGACTCCGCCGACGCCCACGCCGAGCCCCACGCCCTCCTCCGACACGTGCCCGATCGACACGCTGAAGCTGGGCGTGTGCCTGGACCTGCTGGGCAACGAGCTGCACATCGGCGACGCCAGCGTCAAGTGCTGCCCGCTCGTGCAGGGCATCGCCGGGCTCACCGCCGCGGCGTGCCTCTGCACCGCCATCAAGGCCAAGGTGCTCAACCTCGCCCTCTACGTGCCGCTCGCCCTCCAGCTGCTCGTCAACGACTGCGGCTGCGCCGTGCCCCCGGGCTACACCTGCGCCTGATCCGTCCGTCCGTCCCACATCCGACGCGCATAATTTAAGCCACAGTTTGAAATCAAGGTTGTTGTTGGGTCGATGAAGCCACTCGCTTCCTGTTTGTTCATTTAGTACTACTACAATTTATTTTATTATTACTATTATTATTATCATCTTTCCGTTTGATATTCATCTTGTAAGATTTGTATATCCGGTTCCTATGGAAGGTGTAATTGTATTGTGTGCCAACCTCAAACTATTTATCCTGGTGATGTAATTCCATTCTCGTCCGCAAAATGCTCCCTTGAACAAGAACTTCATTTTTCTACTGATTTCAAAAAGTGATTCATTTTGGAGCTTGGGCTCCAAGCCTCCAAACTCCATGGGCTCTAGCCTCCAACAGATTATATATGGATGTGCTCCATGTGAGTAATTTAAGAAAAAATCTTGGATTTTTAGCACATGCGCTGTTTGCTATTAATATCCACGGATTTGCTATTAACAGAAGACGTGGTACAAAAACGGTTACAACAGAGGACGTGGTACAGTAAACCTATTGAGCAGCTATCAGTATTTTAAATGAAAAATATGCATTGGTATTTATCCCTATAAAACCATCTAATAAGACTTTTCAATATGTAACCAAGATTTACAGAAGAAAAGGAACTCGTAATACAGTGAGATGCGGTCCATAAATTAATTGCTTCGGCACGACGGTAACAGGTTTTCACGTGTCACGTAGCCCACAAAAGGTAGCACCATATTCATATCATATGTACAGATCGAACCCTACCAAGTAAACCAACTCCCGGGCTGAGGCTATTCTCCTTCCACCTGAAGCTTTTTAAGATACCTATATCTCTGCACATCAAGAGCTAGCAGAAGCAGCAGCAGCAGCAGACTCCAGAAGGCTCAGGTACTCCGCGATGGCCTGCCCTTCGTTGGCGACGTCGATGTCATAGTCGTCCAGGGCGTCGCCCGTCAGCTCGTTGGCGAGCTCGTTCTCCATGGCCACGTCCCTGACCGGACCTTGCGCATGACTCCCGCCCGCTTCTTCCTCGATCAAATCCTCCTCCTCCTCCGCTTCGTCGCCCATGTCTTGGTCTTGGTTCACAGCTTCTTCATTGGCCCCAGCTTCTATGTCGTTGGGCAAAGCTTCTGCCTCGTTGTTCGCAGCTTCTTCTTCATTGTTCACAAGCTGCTCCTGATTGTCGCCCTCAGCAGCGTTTAGATCTGGGATCTGTGGTGGGGCGTTACCCGCCGCTGCGGCAGCCACAGGAGCAGCAGCCCCGGCTCCCAATGGTCCTGCACCCAAGACTGGCAAGACGTAGAAGGGAATGTAAGTCTATTTCATCTGCAACGAGACAATTTATAGAAGAGTAATGACGAATGTGTTAAACCCATACATACCATGAAGTGGTCGTTTCCTCCTCGACTGAATTTTACTCTAGAGTGGAAATGACAAAACAAAAGGAAGAGTTAACAACTGCATAGCATCTTGGTAGGATAGGAGTAAGAAAAAAGAGGCAAATAACACCTACTTGTAGGGCACAGTTCAGTTCAGGATTTGTCAAAAGATCTAACGCTTTCTCAGCGTCATTTTCATTTATGCGGAGTGCTTCTGCAGCAAGGTACTTCTCAAACCTGCAGAATTAAAACTGATCGGTTACAAACAGAAACAGGACAAGTATCAGCATGAAGTTTCCTATAATACACTTTCTCCACAAGACAACTAAAGACACGTCTAAATCATTGTATGGCTGCTAGGAATAGATGTGTGAAATCTAAATAACCTTTAGATCCATCTAAGATTTCGATTCCCAGTAAAAAAATATAAAAAATGGGACCAAAAAAATAAATCCTATATTGCTTCATAAAACATAATCTTCCAATATTGCTTTATATAAACGAAAATGCATCAGTGCACTTGAGCGTGCAGCACACACTGGTGAGAATGCCCACTTCCATGTTTTGAGAAGTTCTGACAAAACTTATACATGTACATTGTTGGATGTAGTTCGAATCTGCAAGTGGTTGGTGCAAAAATAAAACTATCTATTTATGTACTAGACAAAAAGGACAAACTGTTTACATTTATAGTTGTTGTTTTACTTCTGTTGTTGTTTCTCATAAAAAGTTTAACCAGCTGAAAATGCTATCTTTTGCTACCTCTATGTGTCTGACTCTCTGTCACGCTATGTGTCTGACTCTCTGTCACGCGCACTCTGTGACACAACTGCCAATATTCGCATTGGCTCTCCTCCTAATAAAGAGGTCCATGCTTTTCCTCTCCATCGTAAAGAATAACCCCTAAAAATGGACAAGACGCAGGCACTTTCTGTTAACCTGTCTTTATTTAGGCAAACGCATTACCATATAAGTAGGACCTTGCACGGCGTCCCATCTAACTTGAGCAACATCGCAAGCGCGCAAACCAAACCTCCCAATGGCATCCTTCTACGCAGCCATAGGTTTCATCCTCCCCTTCCTCCTCACCATCGCATTGCCCCAATCTACTGGTTCCCCTGCCGCGACGCCGTCGACCACCGGGTCATTATCCATCGAGGACGCCTGCAAGCAGACTGCCAAGCTCTACGACCTCTGCATGGCGACGCTCTCCCCGGAGCGGTCCTCCTTGACGGCTGACGCTGTGGGCCTGACCAGGGGGGCCATCCTGGCTGTCCAGAAGAACGCGTCCGAGACAGCCACATACCTCTCGAACATCGATGAAGATGACAAATTCAATAAAACGGCGCAGCTGCAACAATGCCTCGAGGACTGTGGGGAGCGGTAAGCAACTTTAACGATGAATCATGGATTGCATGCTTTATCGATCATATATATGCATGCAGGTATGAGGCGGCCGTGGAGCAGCTGGGAGACGCGGCAATCGCTCTGGACATGGGGGCATACGACGAGTCGCAGGCGCTGGTATCTGCAGGCCAGGCGGAGGTGAAGCTGTGCCAGAAGGGGTGCCAGGACTTACCAGAACACCGGAGCATCCTCATGGCGCGCAACACCGAGGTCGACCAGCTCTGCAATATCACTCTTGCTATCGCCAAGCTTATCCCCCGGTGACCGGACTCTGCTCGCTCATGGTGGTATATGACTGCCATATTGTCTTTGAAGACATGGTGGCTAGTGAATTAATTTATCTAGCAGATGGGAGCCAGATCGTGCCTCTGACCTTCTGTGTAAACTACCTGAATAGCCATATTTTACTATGGCTAGATAACCATGCTGCGCGACAGATTATGCTATCGTCGTCATACTCAGTCGGGTCCACACCAAAAGATTAAGTTAGTTCATTTCATTTTCTTCAGTATACAAATTGACAATATGTGTTGCCCAAAATTGGCAGGTTTCACCTGTTCCAACATCGTGCACCAACAATAAAATTCATTTTTTTTCACAACTAAAGTGTCCCTTTTGATTCAACTCAAATCATCAGGTGCATACTCGGTGCATCCAGGTGCAGAAAATCCACTCACCATAGAACATGTCACATTGGATACAATGAAACATGAACGACATGGCAAAACTTACAATAACTAAGAAAATCATTCCGCACTAACGAAATGAATGAATTTCATTGCCTTTCATCACTAACATTGTTCCCTAATAAATATTTATTTCAACTGAACAACACGTAGATTTTCAACTACACTTTCTTGACAATCTGGTAAAAAAGTTTTGAGTTTTTAGGGCCTGCTTGGTGCTTGCGATTTTGGTGGCCTACTTGGGCCCTGTTTGGTTCAGCTGTGGATTTCTAAAAGCAGCTGTGAAAAATCTGCTGTGGAAAATCTGATGTGAAAAAGATGTAGGTCATTTGGCAAACCAGCTGATACAGCTTTTTCAGATTTTGGCCCGCGGCGGAATCAGATTTTGGAAAGCACGTCCTGGGCTGCTTCCGCTTTTGGTTCAGATTTTGGCAGCGGATTTCTGGAATCGGATTCTGCTGGGTTTACCCTTTGGTTCAGATTCTGCTGCGCGGCAGCGGAATCCGTCGATAAAAGCTGAACCAAACAGGGCCTTAAAACAATCTATTTTGTTATTTTACATGGTACTAACTGACTGAGAGCCTCTTGTTTGGACTTTCAACCCATAACAAGCATAGTTCGCTAGAAGTGGCAAAGAGCCCAGTGACAAACATTGATGCAAAAGCATGGTGCAATAAAGCCAGATTGGTCGTTAGGCATCTGACCCTCAAATGTAGGACTATGGGGATTTCATCATAAAATCAACATCTATTTCTCAAATACATGTGATTCGTATAATATAAGACCAAAACACTCTTACCCGATAGTAGTCAAGCCTTTCAACTTCTGCATATCAACTGCCTTGTTCATGGGAGTTTTACCATATCTCCTTTGTTCCCTAGGATAACGCCAAACAAAATGTGCATAAGTCAGCAAAAAAGGAAAAGGAGAATGATACATAGAAGGGAAAGTAAGCCTCTCAATGTGAAGGTTACATTATCTCTCTTTGTGTCTCGATGTCCTGCTCCCTTCTACGAATTTTCTTTTCACGCTCCTCACATAAGAGATCAACAGAAGATTGAATATCATAGCCAGTCATCTTTAGTGCTCTTTTTGATGCTCGTGCGTCATAGCCCATATCCGTTAACATTGCTATAGCTTCATCTGGTACTTGCAGCTAAATCAACATGCATTTACTCATTTAGTAGCAGCACTGATACGGTACTAAGGTCAGAGAAGTACAAAATAAGATACTAAAACTGACAACAAACAGAATTTACCTGCATGTATTTAGATTGTGCAGAACTGAGAGAGCCACGTGCCTTTTCAGTATTACCATTATAATATGCTACCACTCCTTCCAAAAGCTCCAGCCTTACATAGCTGTTACATGGGCAGCAGTTTTGATACATCAGGAAACAATGTAAGTTAAAGCTAGAATGCTTAACAGGTCTCACTGTTGGGAGAGCCGCCACTAATATCCTAAACATTTATCTTAACGAAAATCCAACAAAGATCAAATTAGAGGTGTGCATGCAACATCCATAGTGCCACATTGTGGGTATCACTAGTTATACACTATGAACTGGTGATCCTCTACTTTTCAGCTCTTCTTTCTTTCTAAATGCAGCAATTAGTTATCTACTCCTCGATAAAAATACCCACTCCAAACAACTGTACAGTACGTAAAAAAGAGATAGAAAAATGATAGTAAAAAAGGATGGTAAGAGTCTTACAGAGCCAGATCTGCATGACGGGCAGCCTGGAGTAATCTGAAGCGCGTGGAGTCTTTACCGTGGGAAAGTTCAAATCCTAACCTAGCCTTGTTTAGGCGAGCCCCTGCAACTTCTAAGCGTGATACATCACGAAGCATAAAGTAACACCAGACTATATCCAGTTGAAGCATTGGCACATTATCAACTCTCTGCATAATATGAATGGAGTGTAAGTAAAATACTTCAGCACTCTATTTGACAGAGGTAACAGATAATTCTTCTCACGGTTCAAGTTACCTCAATGAGTTTATTGTCACAAAGAGAGAAGGCTTCCTGGCAACACAACAGATGTTTCAGTCATTATACAGCTATTTAACAGACATGGTTCTTACAGTAGGGCAAAAACAATCACGTAAGGCAGTAATACCTCGGACATCATCAAAACATCCAGTGCCTCCTTATACATGTTCTTCTTGATAAGAACTTTTGCCTTTTGATGAAGCATTAGAGCCATCTTCAAAGCCCTGGAGATAGCACACATGATGAGCTGAATAGTACAAACTATACGAGAAAACAACTGAACAGAAGGTTCAATGTATATTACTTCATATCATCTGCAGATCCAAACATCACTTTTTGTCCGCTCTGGTCCTCGAGAGCTATGTTGAAGTTTTCATCAAGGAGAGAGCCGTCTGAATGCCTTTGAGATAATGCTTGTGCAGCATCCCTACAAAAACATTATGGTGTTCTGTTACTGAGGAACAAACATTTGCTTTCCACCTATTTTGTGCTACTAACATTTTCTACAATATAAAACATACAACTAATCACCCCGCAAAAAAAAAGCATACAACTAATCATCACCATCACACTTTTAATCAAGGCACGCAATCTATCTGCAATCATGCAACAGCAGGAGTTCAATCCCACAACTCATTATCTTCAGTTACAGAATTTGTGAGTTTCTGAATCATACAGACTGTACATTGTGTTCTTCTTACTGAGAAATTAACACTTGCTTCCACACTACTTTTAATCAAGGCACGCAATCTATCTGTAATCATGCAACAGTGGAGTTCTATCCCACAACACATTATCTCTAGTTACTGAATTTGTGAGTTTCTGAATCATACAGACTGTACGTTGTGTTCTTCTTACTGAAGAAGAAACACTTGCTTCCACACTGCTTTGTGTTACTAGCATGTTCTACATTACATAACATAACATAGAACTAATTATGGATGTAAATTATGATCGAATTGACAATAATGTGTGCCTCCGCCATGTGGAGACACATCCTGTTGACTAGAGTCCTTGACTTGCCACAGAGAGTCAATGCCCTAATGGCGGAGAGTACGATCTTATCTCTTGTCCCGCGGTTAATATAATATAGAATAAAACAATGGCATCGGCGCTCATAATTTTAGACTGCCAAGCGAAGATCCTCCTCGCGGCGACTGCACTTTTTTTCCGCCGAAAACAGGGGGGAACAGAACAGGGGAATCCGGAAATCCAAAATCCCCCTCGGGATTCGATCAGAGAGGAGCGGAGCGACCCTCACCAGAGCCTGACGAGCTTGTTGGAGTGCTCCTCCTCGGCCGCGGCGGCGGCGGCCTCGGCGGCGAGGGCCTTGCCGCGATCGGGGGAGGCGAGGGTGGAGAGCACCTTGGCGTTGCTCTTGAGGCCGGCCTGCTGCAGCGAGACGCCGGCGGGGTCGTCCTTGAGCACGCGGCCGCCGAAGATGAGGCCGACGCGGTCGGGCTCCACGTCCCCGGCCCGCCGCGCCACCTCCGCCCGCAGCATCGGCACCGTCCAGGCGCCCAGCTCCACCTCCAGGGGGCCGGCCCACGCGCCGACCACGCGGATTCGATCCGCCGGCGGGGGCGCCGACGCCGATGCCTCGCCGGACGCCATCGATCGGGGTGGGCGATCGAGGGCTGGGGTTTTGGGTTCGGCGAGTTGTGGGGGATTTTGGTGCGGGTTTGGGGTTTGTTGATGGGGATTGGAACAGAAAACGAGCGAGAGTCGGTTTTATGTAGGACTCGTTAGACTCCGGGTCTTCGGCGTGAGGATTCAGGGTATACCTCGCCAAACCTCGGGCCGGGCCGGGCTTCGAGCCGGGCCTAGCCAAGCCCGACACAAAAAACCCAGGCCCGGGCCTGGCCCGGCCCGGCCATCGGGCCTGTGTTTCTAGGCCCAAACCCGGCCCGAGCACGTAAAAGCCCGTCGGGCTTCAGGCTGGCCTGGCCCAATCTTCAGATAATGCAAAAACGACGGGCCCGGGTCCGGCCCGGCCCGGCCTTTGGGCTCAAAAACTAGGCCCGAGCCCGGCCCGGGGTGCAGTGTCGGGCCGGCCCGGGTCGGGCTTTTTCGGGCCGGGCTTCCCATGGCCAGGACTAATTCAGGGCCGGCGGCAAATTTTCATGTTTTGACCCTTTTGTGATACCTATTCGAGATCTGATCCTAGTTTGAAATAATTTCAAGATCTGACCCTTTTGCTACAGCCAAGGTCCATAACGGTAGGGTGTAACGGCCTACCGCCAAACAGACTGGCGGTAGCATGTATAACCCTACCGCCAAGGTGCTCGGCGGTAGGCACGAGCACGCACTGTGTTCAATACTTAGTAGGATTTTACGGTAGGACATGCAACCCTACCGCCATGGACCTTGGCGGTAGGCTGTTATACCCTACCGCCATGGACCCTGGCGGTAGCAAAAGGGTCAGATCTTGAAAAAAATTTAAACTAGGGTTAGATCTCGAATAGATATCAAAAAAGGGTCAAAACACGAAATTTAGCCCGGGCCGGCCCATAAGACGGGCAAAAGGGGCGACCATCCCGAGCCCCAATAGGGGAGGGCCCCAACTAAAACTTATACTAATAAGCACTATACGCAAAAAGGTAAGTTCACAGCATTTTTTTAGGTTAAATGTCGCCGCTTTATTACCTTAAACGAAGTTTGGAATCTCGTCCACAATCACATCCAGAATGCATTCTGGAGGTACACCTAACCTGACCTTACAAAGTTCTTCACCTACACCTACTTTTGCTAATTTATGGGCGGCAATATTTGCTGAATGCCTAACCCAGGAAACTCTAAAATCATCAAAAGAACGGAGCATCGTCTTGATTTCCTCTAGCCATGGTCCCATTGGTGACAAGTTCGTCTCTGGTTGTTTGATCATATGTACAAGAGACTGGCTGTCCAGTTCAACATGTACCTTTTGCACGTTGATGTCCGCTGCTACCAGAAGAGCTCGTTTGCATGCCATGATCTCCGCCACTTCAGGATCGACCACCTGCGGGAACAAGTGGCACGCACTCGCCAGGAAGCCTCCATTCTCATCTCGCAGCACTACTCCTCCTCCAGCTTTTCCACCATACCTTGAGATCGCCCCATTTGAATTTGCTTTGACCCACCCCTCGTCTGGATCACTCCACCTCTGAATAATCACGGTTTTGTGATCCGAGGAGGTTTTGCATGTACCTCTCTTCATTCCTTCGCGTGAAAGCAAACTCGCTCTATGATTTCATGTGGGGCCTCAATTCTCTTGCCATTTCTTGTCTCATTACGAGCCAGCCAAAGTGCATATACTGCATGTATCATCATCTCCCGCTCATCCTCATGGGCCTTGGCGAACCATCCGAGCAGCCAGTTGGCCAACTCACTCTGGGAGACCGTGAAGATCGATGGGCTGCCACCGTGACTCCCTTTTCCGAGCGAAGCTGGTTCCAGAACTGGATCGAGTGCTGGCAAGTCCAAAAGTGATGCATGGTCATCTCCTCTCGCCCACATACCACGCAGAACACCCCTAGTTTGATGCGCCTGCGATGGAGCTCGGACCCATTTGCTAGGCCGTTCCTAATGACCCTTCACGGTTCCAGGTAACCTTTGTGTTTGCTTACAGAACTCGAAGATTCCGACTGTCCAGATCTCACCTTGTTCATGGTCATTCTGAGGTGGTAGGCCGAGCGCACCGCAAACACTCCATTCCTAATATAGTTCCATGCTAAGGTATCTTCTGTTCCCGGTCCCCCAACCGCCATCTGTTTTATGTCCGCCGCATCATCTGGAGAGAACATCTCATCAACACGATCAGAACTCCATGAGGCGCCATTAGGGGACAGCAAATCATCCACCCTTGTCACTCCCTGTACATATACGGCTCCCGGCGGTTGCATACTCCCACTCCTTGGGATCCAATTGTCATGATGAACATGGACCCATCTCCGACTCTCCAAGTCAACCCCTCCCGCTTCACAGCACATACTAATAAGTTGTACCACGCATAGGCAAACCAATCCGACTGGCGGAGTTGAGTTTAAATACACTAGTCTTTCTTTATGATGGATGTCTTAATATCATAATGAAAATTATGATAACTAGATTTCAACGTTTAGACCAATGTACAAATTTTTATTCGATAAACGTGTAGGACATCTCATATGCATCAAATCAAACCATGTGAGTCTAGACGAACATGTTAGTTAATCGAGTCATATGTAAAAGTATAATCAAGAACATTTTTAGTTCTTCGGTGATTCTATTATCGAACCCAACTTGCAAGTCACAATTTCTATGCCCTAGAAGTTTCCAGAAATATGACTGCCTAATACATACTAGAAACCACTATTAATATATTTGTTAGCGTGTATATGATTTAGAAATCTCTACCATAATATTCAATAATATTAAAATATATATGAACACACGCATAGATATGCAAATATGTATACACTACATTGTTTATGCAATATTAGAAAAAAATAAATAAGAAAATTATTTTAACAATAAAATCTTTTGGTACACGATAAAGTTTTCATTGTTTAGAATTAAAATTTTCAATGTATAATACATTACAACTGAATACCAATGAATAATATAACTATTATTTGAAAACATTCTTATGTGGGTAAGTAATACAAAAAATTATAATGGGGTACACAAAATTTAAAATAAGTATAAAAGTTTATTACAAAAACTAGAAATCTCTACCATAATATTCAATAATATTAAAATATATATGAACACACGCATAGATATGCAAATATGTATACACTACATTGTTTATGCAATATTAGAAAAATAAATAAGAAAATTATTTTAACAATAAAATCTTTTGGTACACGATAAAGTTTTCATTGTTTAGAATTAAAATTTTCAATGTATAATACATTACAACTGAATACCAATGAATAATATAACTATTATTTGAAAACATTCTTATGTGGGTAAGTAATACAAAAAATTATAATGTGGTACACAAAATTTAAAATAAGTATAAAAGTTTACTACAAAAAACAATTATTTTATATTGCCCCGAGCCCGGCTCTGTGAGGATTGAAGCGTAACTTTGGAATTTATGCATATCAATACAAATGATAGCTATTGTAAACAGTTAGGACTCTTTGATTTGTCGGGATTTTATAAGAATTCAACAACAACAAAATGCGGGGTATAGGAATTCAACAATAGAATATGATTTCTATAAAAAGAAATTCCTTTAGGCCTTGTTTGGCAGCAAGGGATTGTGGAGGTTTTGGGAGGAGGGGATTTCAGGGGATTTGGTGAATCCCCCTCTTCCACCCAATCCCCTTGAAACCTCAAATCCCCCTGCAGCCACACATCCCTCAAATCTCCTCTCTGAACACCATTTTGAGAGAGGGATTGCCATATTGAATTAAAATGGTGTAAAACAGTTAAAAATCTAATCTTGCAACAGTTTTTCACATGAACAACATAGTTTGCTTGACTTGGAACCAATATATCATCACATAATTGCGTTGTCACATAACAAAGAACATAGTCTCTCACATCAAGCATGACTTGGAACCAAAAATATCTCATAGGTTTTCTGCATTCACAAGTCCGAGGAAAGACATTAAGCATGATGAAAATATATAAGACATGTGTACATTTAAGCATGCTGAAAAGCATCAGTTGATGTTCTGCAGCGATTGTTGGAATAGAGTATATGACAGGAGTATAAATTCCAACCACAAGACAACAGTAGCGCCGACATAAAAGCAACTGACAAGACTCTCAAACAGACCATTTCGAGGGACCCTGCAAACGTCTCATTCTTCCTCTGCTTGTTCCACTTCTCAACCTGGTTCAACGACACCAGAAAAAAGCTGATGATACTGAAGAAAACAAGGTAATGTTGCTACTGGAGACAAAATGATATCTCATTTTAATTCAATGCCGATATTTCTCATTCAATTTCAATTCCAAAACCCACAAATAGAGGAGCCAGTTGACAAAATTATTACTGCGCGATACCGCCACGAAACTATAGCCAGTGGACCATTGCTTCACCAAAAGTGCACAGAAATCAGACTCGTACTCCCTCCGTTCCAAAATAGATGACTCAACTTTGTACTAAATTTGTACTAAAGTTAATACAAAGTTGAGTCATCTATTTTGGAACGGAGGGAGTAACTCGTAGTCAATAAGTAAACAGGGAGGCATGCAAGTATTGAGAACAGAATTGCCTGATATATTGGTCAAGTAATCCAGAACTTACGGGTTTTTGTTGCGGGGTGATAGGATTTATACATCACACAAAGTTAATAAAGAGAGTCTGACTAGTTGACTGATACTAGTATTTGCTTATGGACACCATTGACTCCTAGTCTCCTACACATTCAGAAACCAGAACAAGAGAGCATTTCCACCGAGCAATTACAATTAGCACTCAGGAGTAGTTGCTTCTGCACCTAATGAACCAGGAAGTACTCAGGAGTAGTTGCTTATGCACACAGAAAAGTACAATGAAGAAATAGTATGATTTATTTCATGGCCTTGATAGAGCTACATCAAGAGGTACAGAATAAACATACAACCAGAATCCAGAAAGCAATAAAATCATCATATCATTTCACAAAGAAACTTCCAGACCGAACATTTTTCTTGGCGCACCAATTCAAAAGGACACCCTATATCAAATCTAGGTTTTCACCTATTGTGCTTTCACATGTAGGTGTTCTCTTATCTGCACCAAGCATAGTATTTAGAGGAGATAATAGGACATACAAAGATAATATACTACTGTATTACTCAGCTTTGAGTCAAGTTGTGCCTCAAACGGAAAGCATCAGCCATTAGGCTAATCAAAAATATAGGAGAGCCGAGATGCTAAAGATTTAGTAATCAAAAATTGACCCTTCAAAGGTTCAACTATTAAGTAGTGAAAAAATGATCAGTGGAAAATCTATCAATAGAAAGGCTACAATTACTATTGTTCCTTAAATTCACCTAATTCACAACAAAATTATAGTGCAATTTATATACAGAGGACCCTAACATAAGCTTCCAAGCACACAATTTCAGAATATGTGTTAAAAAATGTGCCCAATCTAACAACTGTATAGTACACTCTATTCTTCCTAGCTTGGATGCACTCTAACGATTTTCCATCTAGCACTACATATATCTCTAGATAGGCAGATCCACGAAGTTGTGCAAACTGCTCTTGATTCCCCCATAACAGCAGCATGCTCTAAATCTTGAGTTCTTTACAGGTAGCACAAAGAAGAGGATGCAGAAGATTGTTACCTTAGATGCATTGAGTCAACTCTGCCATTTCGCTCCGAAGAAACACTGCAGCACTCTCTTCATCTTCGGCGGCAGAATTAAGAAAGATCTCACGGTTCTCAACACTTTTGAACACTTTGTAGGCAGTGGCTCGTTCATCGTGGCGGATGCTTTCCATCTTGTGCAAAACAGCAATGCACTTGCTGATGGAGAATTCTTGGGCATTTTTTGCCCCGACCAATAGAGCAGACTCCTCCTCCGCTTGCTTTCGTTTGATCTCCACATATTGTGCCATCACTTCCACCATAGGATCATCACGCTTCTTACCCTTCTTTGATTCCTTCACATGCTTGTTTCTTGAAGTAGCAGCACCACCTCTTTGTGTAGCATCTCTTGAACCATCACTTGGGGCAGCACCTCTTGGACCATCACTTGGGGCAGCATCTCTGGGACCATCACTTGGGGCAGCATCACTTGGACCATCACTTGGGGCAGCATCTCTTGGATCATCATACATGTGTAAATCATCACCGTATTGATTCGGGTCAAAAGGGATGGCAGTCTTCTCTCTTTCAACTTCGAGATCACCATCACTCACTTCTGTAACCTCAGTTGATGTGAAATTGAAGTTACCTTCTGCTATATGCCCTGCACAAACACCCAAGTTATCATTAAAGGCCACACGGCAATGAAATGAAAAATCATTATAAAGGACAACAAAAAGAGAGGAAATGAAAATCCATTCAACTCAGTAACTCACCATCATACAAATCACCAAGCTTATCGTAGAGGGGAAAGGGCTTATTCTGGAACTTAGCTATTTCTGGCCACGACTGTATATATAAAAGAAATGATTTATCAAACTTAGACTGCTCAAAAATAAGATTGATTACAAAAGAATGGAATACAAGTCATCAAGTTTTGCAAAGACAAAATGCACTACACTAGAACTTACAGTCATCAAGTTTTGCCAAAGATTAGCGTCTGCATCTATCATGTGTGTATGATAGTTCCAGCTGACACCACTCTGTTTGCGGGCATCCTTAAGAAGTCTTATTGACCTTTCAAGTCTTTCTATTTTTCCTGAATCTGTGACTTTGTAAAATTTGTGTGGCCATATCTTTCATGAAACAAATCCGCCATCCTATTCCATGCTTCAGTTGACCAACCATTTTGTCCTCGATGATACGGAGTGTTGTGCTCCTGAAGTATCTCCACTAAACCCTTCTCCAAAGTTGGGTTCCATTGAGCTCTTGGCTTTTTAACTACACCAACACAAATTTACATTGTTCAAACTTAATGCTCAACATGATAAGAGAGTTACTATCATTCAATTTGAAAACAAATAGTGATGAACTATCATGAGCTAGCTAATATTCAAAATGAGAAATATTAAGTAGAACAATCACAAACATCAAAACTCCAGCACAAGATCTGAGAAATGGAGATTAAGTAGACCAAATACCTCTTGGGGGTGTCTTTTTAATTTTGGGTGATGGCTTCTTGGCACCGTGTGAAGCTTTTCTCCCACTTGCTTTCATCAGATTATACTTTGGAGACCCCTTTGGATACATATCTGCATTTCAACACACACTACATTATTAGATGATGAAGTTAATTTATATATATATATATATATATATATATATATATATATATATGATTAAAACACACACCATCATGTTGGCTATTCAGGATGGTATGCTTCCCACATTTGCATTGCTATTTCATCCCTTAGAGTGTTCCCTAAGTCGTTGTTCCCATAGTTATTCTCGTCGCCATTCGGGAGATCAACAAAAACATTTGGCGCTATGTTATCGGGCTGGTTGTCAAGCCAAGTCTCGCCACCATTCTCCATTTTGATGATATTGTGAAGAACTGCGGCAGCTGCGGGAAGTTTCACTTGGTTCTCGATTGAATGCAGTGTGCCAACATGAAGAATTGGGAAGCGCTTCTTAAGAATTCCTAGACCTTTCCACATGGTTCCGTAGAACAGCATGCCGATGATTGAACAATTCCCTGTAGTTTTGTGGTCGAGGGTGTCCATGACCAAATTCCTTCAAATGATACCGACACCACGATAAGGTGCGAGAAATGGTGAGTGTTTGCATAACCCCATCAATTAGGTAAAACTTTCCTCGGGTACTCTAAATCCTTTGCTAATTGCGAGCGAAGAACCCTCGCATCCGTAGCTGAACCCCCAACCACATGATATGAAAGTGAATCTCGGATCAAAGTCACAGCAACCATAATATTATGACTCAAGGTACCCTTCCTATTCGAAATGGAGCAGCAATTCCGGTGTTGCCGTTATAGGAACATGTGACCCATCAATGGCTCCTAAACAGTTCTGGAAGCAAAGATTGCAGGTCAATAAAGAACTATAAGTTAGATAAGAAAAGAAATTGTGGAAGGGTTAAAAATGGAAACCTGGAAGTAAGGATAAAATCTTGTGTCGGTGGAGATTACTGGATGTGGCTCATCAATGTTCGGGGGCTTCAAAAATCGACTAGCTAAAATGGGGACGATGTTGAAGAACTCATTGATGTACTCATGAAATGTTTGTCCACTATGGTGAAATTCTAGCTGAAGATCTTCATAAGATGCGTTGTGAGACACCATGTACAAGAAAAAGGCTAACTTCTCCCCCACCTTAATTCTTTTATCCAATATCAGATTTTCTCTTCTAAGGTAAGATGCCAAAGCCCGGAAGATACGTGGCTCCATCCTATAAGCTACTAGGCAATTCTTCACAGGGCCTGTAAGGATATCATCAACCCGCTTCTTGCCATATAAGATGGAGCTATGTCGCTGAGTTCTCTCGATTGGCCCTCTACTACGCATTCGATGCAATACGGGCAGAATAAAGGACATCATATCTTCATCATCCTCGCTTCTCCTCTTCCTAATTCGATCGATAATCTCGGAGTTCATCTCAGCACTAAAACTAGAATCAGGAAGCAACAAATAAGAACTACATTTTAATGGTTTACTTGACTTGAAGCAAATTATTAATAAGACATACACACATAGTAAGACTACAAGAGCCATCAAGTAGGATATAGTACTTGTTAAGACATGATAGAAATAAGGTCAAGAGGCCAAAAGTTGGTGTATATTACGAATTTAGGCGTGACAACTGGATCCCAAGATGGAGGCAACTCATCCACCCCAACAAGAATCCAAGCAGCAGGCCTCTGTCAAAATAAGAACATACCAGCAGCATGTAAGATGACACACAATCATTCATATATACTATAGAAACAAACATCCCTACTGCATTGTTCCACCAACACTCACGGAGAATTAACCAAAAGTTACATCTTACCGGGGAAAAGGCCGGCTCTTCGGTCAGGGTTAAGGAGGCTGATGGTGGTTGAGCGTGGAAGAGGCTGCAAGGTCCATGGAGGGAGAACAAGTTAGCAAAGTCCATTACAGATTCAGTTCAATGGAAATGCTAGCTAGCTAGATAATAAATGAATGACAGAAATAAGAACCAATCTGCGTCATACCATCAACACAAGACCAAGTTAGCTAGCTAGCTAGAGGACTATTTGCTTCACTAAAAGTGCACAGAAATTAGACTTGTAACTTGTGTTGTCCATGGTCACTGAGCTCACCGCTTTATACGGATAATGATTACAACATCAGACCATCACTAATACAATTTGCACCACACTGCCATCACAAAGAGAACACAGAAACACTCTTTGGTAGCCATGGTAACATTATTACAAAGATTTAGTTTTATACAATAATACAAGTAGTTCTTCTACCCGCCTAATGCTTCTACAAGGCTCCTATAAGGATTTCACTACTGAGTCACGCATACCAATTTTGTTTACGCAATATCCGTTGTGGAGAAGCTCAGAAAAATGCCAAAACTATCTGAATCAAAAAATCATCTGAGATTACGTAAACACAGTCTCAACTTGAGCTTGACTTGACACAAGGTCCAGCAAAGGGAAGGAAGGCTAAATCACATGCAAATAAATCTTCTACTAAGCTTGAAAGTCAGTATGTGTCGTGCTTATAATCTCAACCAAGGGGGAAGTTACATCAGAACTTAAAATTATTGCATGTTAATCAAATTCCAAAAAATTGACAATTGTGTACAACATAAATTGCATTAGAACATACTAATCATAAAAACATGGCTACAGATTACAATAAGACCTAGACTATGCGACAACACCGATGTGCCGTGTTGCAGTTGCATAAGTACACAGAGCAACTATAAGAACTAGTGAACATCATAGATTATTTGAAACATTATCCAGTCATGAAGAACATCACATGGATCAAACTCCAACCAAGTATGCAAAAGTCTAGCAAGTATATGACATATTTGATACATAGCATATTGTGAGGATACGTATGCGTGCAATCGGCTGGCCACTAATACCAATTAATTAACAAGGTCCAGAAATCTCACAGGCTCAACTTAAGCTTGACACAACTCCTTTCTTTCCTTTCCAATGTTTCTTCATATAATTAACTGGCCACAAAAGCACCTTGCCAAGAAGATACATATGTCAGGCTCAAGAATATACTAGTGTTGCGGGATCAACAGCAGTCACCAAGAGGGAGCGAATTTGGTTTAGAATCTGCCCATTTATCCTCCTAGATGCATCAGACGAGCTAGGGTTAGGGTATAAGAGGGGCTAGAAGAGGACGCCGTCCTTGGCGAGCTAGCCAAGTAGGGTTAGGGTAGGATACGCCGTTCTTGGCGTGCTCGCCGGTGAGGACGAGGCGGACGGAGGGCTGCGGGAGGTGGCAGCCACGACAAAGACTTCTCTTGGGAGAGGAGGGGGGAGGGGAAGGGAGGGGCAACGACGACTTACGCCAGAGGAGATCGCCGGTGTCGAGCGGCGCGACGTCTTGGGGAGGAGTCGGCGGCGGCGTCTTGGGAGGAGTCGGCGGCGGCGTCTCGGGTCGGGCAGCGGCGTGAGGTGGGCGACCAAATCCTCGAGGGGGGCCTCAAGGGTTCTGAAGCGCGTGGGAGGAAGTGGGTCGAAGGGGGATTGAGGGGATTTGGCCCATGTAACCTCGCCTATCAAACGGGCCCTCGGGGTTTTCCGCGGGTTCTGGGCCACGCGAGGAATATCGGCTTGAATCCCCCCAAAACCACGTGTACCAAACGAGGCCTTAGAGCTCTTTGGTTGTAGGAGTGTATTTTTCAGTACTACGTATGATTGGTTTCTATCCTTCACATTTCATTAAGGAAATCGGTTGGAAAAAAACACATTATGTGAATCAAATGATATCTCTTCTTGTATAAAAACCGAAATACATACCAAGTCATTTTCCATGATTTTCCTATTTCCATGGCATTCCTATTGTTGGAAATATGAGCAATTTACCGAATGATTTTATTAACAGAAATACTAGATAAAGCATGACTAGTATAGCAGTGATAAAACAAGCCATGCAATTTGACAAAGAGAAGGTAAATAATATCTGCATATATGAGCTAGAACCGATCATCTCTAGAGCAGACAGTAGAACAAGATGCATATATGAAGTAGAGCCTAACATGTCTAGGGCAAACACTAGAACAAGAACTGCTGCAGGACTTCTAACAGGAAAGATACGAACACGTACGGGATAGCAGCAGGAGCAGAGGCACTGGACTTGGGGTCGGTGTCCTCCATATCGTCGAGGAGGTTGTCGACGTTGGGGAAGTAGTCGTCATCGGGGAAGTAGTCGTCGGATTCCGGGGCGTCCGTGACAAAGAAGTCGGTAGTCGTGCAGAGCGCTCCCAAAAAACCTTATCACCCTTCTCCCGTACAGGACTCAAAAGGTGTGGTTTCAGAGGCCTACTGTCCCGACCTGCAGTGCACGCCGCAAGCCGGGATGGGGAAGATTGTAGCAGCAGCGCAGTGCTCAGGAACCGGTGGCGAGAGGAAGAAGTAGTTCTGGTGCGTCTCTCTGAGAGGAGCGACCTCCCTTTTATAGGCGCAAGAGAAGGAGGCGAGAGGGCAGCGATGGAAGGTGAAACGAAGAGACGAAGATGAAGCGAACAGCCAGCAGCCGAAGGGTTGCAACGTTCGCATTCAAACTCCACTATCGCAAAAACTTTTCAGCTTCTGTGTGACCTTTCGTATACCCGTAGTGCGTGGCAAAAATTTAGACATTGGCTCGGCTCATTCCCGCAACCCGCAACCCGCGGCGCGGCGCGGCGCGTCATGACGAGGCATGGCGTGGCGAGGCGGGCGGCGGAGGAGGAGTGCGCATGGATGTCCCTCTTGTTCTCATGCTCATACAAGTGGGGAAGGAGCCTCCCTTATAAAGAGGCCCACCCCCCCCCTCTAAACTAGCAATGTGGGACTAAACATTAGTTACACCTCTTGCCTTGCACGAATGGGCTGCGTGGGCCTCTAGGATTTATTAGGAATTTCTGAAACTGCTATTGGGCTAGGCCCAAAATAGACAAAAATTCCAGCAATCCCCCACCAGATCCCAGAGGCACACAAAATTTGCCTTTGGTTCCAAAACACTGTTTTATATACCGGTACTGCAGTGGAGACTGTTAAGTTGAACTTCCACCTAGAACTCTATGCTACACTAGTAAGCAACTTGAGCAGTGGATGGGCCTTGAGCGCAAGTTTTCTGCGAATCTAGCTTCACACAAAGCCTTGACCGACACGTGGCTACCGTGGGTCTTCCCTGGTGGAGCTTATCGTCATACTCCGAGACCTTTCATGAGTTTACTAGAGAGAACCCCACTCTCATAGATTGCGACGTTTAACAATCAGACTCATATAGGTGTGTTCTTCAAAAGATGTTCTGCAGGACAGCATCTCTGCTTCAAAGAGCCACTTAGAACACATTAAGATATACATCAACCTGCCATGCAGATTAGGAGAGTATTGCATCTTCATGGAGTGGTATTTTTAACAGTAAGGATGCTCTCCTCCCAGTTGACCAACAGCTTGTCTTTCACATCTAATTCACGGGATCTCCGATCACAAAGAATAGGTTACCACTGTGAACAACTCATATTGTGGGTCTCATACCCATCTCCCTCGATGCATTATCTATCACATTACGTGATAGACCCTTAGTAAAAGGATCTGCCAGATTTTTAGACGTTTGGATATAATCCAATGCAATAACTCCGGAGTTTTTCATTTTTCTGATAGACTTTAACCTTCTCTGAACGTGTCTTGATGACTTCATGTTATCCTTTGAGCTGCTTACTTTAGTGATCACAGTTTGATTGTCACAGTTCATAAGGATGCCCGGTACAGGTTTCTCAACTACCGGCAAGTCATTCAAGAGCTGACGAAGCCAATCTGCTTCGACCGTAGGTGTATCTAGTGCTGTGAGTACTACTTCCATTGTTGACCTCGTTAAGATGGTCTGCTTGCAAGACTTCCAAGAAACAATGCCACCTCCATGAGTGAATACTTATCCGCTCATGCCTTTATCTCATCGACATCGAGATCCAGTTTGAGTCATCAGACCCTTCAAGCACCTTGGGGTGCTCGGTGTAGTGAATTCCATAATTAGTAGTGCCTTTCAAATAACGTAAAACTCTCTAGAGCTTTCCAATGCACATCTCTGGTTTTGAGACAAACCGACTCGGTTTGCTAACAAACAAAAGAGATGTCGAGTCTTGTAGCAGCTAAGTACATAAGCGAGCCAATAATCGAGAATACTTCAATTGATCTCTAGCAATTCTTGATTCTTTCAAGCAAAGACGCTAGCATCATATGGTGTTGGAGAGGGCTTGCAGTCACTATAGCCAAAGCGACTCAAGATCTTTTCCACATAGTGAGATTGAAGCAATGTAATCCCACCATCATCATCTCTCAACAACTTGATGTTCAGAATGACATCAATCGCTCCTAAATCCTTCATCTCAAAACAGCGAGATAGGAAATCCTTGACCTCCTTAATAACATTCAGATTTGTTCCGAAAATCAGTATGTCATCAACATACAAGCAAAGCATAACTCCCTCGCCCCCACCATGGCGATAGTACACACATTTGTCAGCTTTGTTCACAACAAAGCCTACAGCTGTTAAAGTTCTTTCGAACTTCTCATGCCACTATTTGGGTGCTTGCTTGAATCCATACAAAGACTTCAGCAACTTGCACACTTTCCCTTCCTGACCATCTATTACAAACCCATCTGGTTGTTCCATATAAATTTCCTCATCCAACTCTCCATTTAGGAAAGCAGTCTTAACATCCATTTAATGAACGAGAAGACCATGTGAGGCAGCTAGTGAAAGTAGAAATCGAATAGTGGTCAGTCGAGCCACAGGTGAGTAAGTATCAAAGAAGTCTTCACCTTCCTTTTGGGTATAACCCTTAGCCACGAGCCGAGCCTTGTACTTTTCGATAGTACCATCTGTCCTAAGCTTCTTCTTGAATACCCATTTGCATCCTATAGGTTTGCACCCATAAGGACGATCAGTTATCTCCCAAGTTTCATTCGCCAAGATGGAATCCATCTCGCTATGAACCGCTTCCTTCCAGTAGTCAGCATCTTCCGATGCATAGGCCTCCGAAATAGAACTGGGAGTATCATCTATGAGATACACAAGAAAATAATCACCAAAGGACTTTGTTGTCCTCTGTCTCTTGCTCCTAGTAGGAACTTCATTGTTCTCCTCCAGAGGACTTTCAAAGTGTTTCATCGAAATGGCAGGTTCAGTAATTGTAACTGGTTCTTGATTCGATGAACTAGGCATCTCCTGATTAGATGAGGTAGCCATATCCTTCATGGAAAAGATATCTTCAAAGAAAGTCGCATCATTCGACTCCATGATCGTACCGACATGCATGTCAAGTACCTTAGATTTTACAACCAAGAATCTATAGCCAATGCTATGAAAAGCATATCCCAGGAAAACACAATCCACAGTCTTTGGTCCAAGCTTCCGCTTCTTTGGAATTGGAACATTGACTTTCGCCAAACAGCCCCATGTTCGCAGATAAGAGAGTTTTAACCTTTTCTTCTCCCATTCCTCGAATGGAGTTATCTCTTTGTTCTTTGTGGGGACTCGATTTAGGACATGACATGCTGTCAATATCTCCTCCCCCCACCATGCCTTGGAGAGACCCGATGTGTCTAACATGGCGTTAACCAAATCGATTAGAGTACGGTTCTTTCTTTCGCCACCCCATTTGGTGAGGTGAGTAGGGAGGCGTCCTCTCATGGATTATACCATGTTCCGCACAAAAAGCATCAAATTCATTGGAAAAATACTCTCCACCACGGTTGGAACTAAGCCTCTTGATTTTTCGATCAAGTTGGTTTTCCACTTCAGCTTTATAGATCTTGAAAAAGTTCAAAGCCTCATCCTTAGATTTCAGAAGATACACACGGCAGTATCTAGTGGAGTCGTCAATTAATGTCATGAAATATTTCTTTCCACCTTTTGTCAAAACACCATTCATTTCACATAGATCCGAATGTATAAGTTCTAGTGGTGCAAGATTTCTCGTCTCCGCAGTCACGTGAGACTTACGAGGTTGCTTAGCTTGCACACACACTTGACACTTAGATCCATTGACAGTGGTGAAACTTGGGATTAAGTTTAACTTCGCTAGTCGCGCAACCAAAGTTAACATGACAAAGACGTGAATGCCACACATTTGATTCACTATTCTTGCAAATATGATTAACAACTTTATTGCAAACGTCTGATAAGGATAAACGAAACAGGCCTCCTGACTCATAGCCTTTACCAACAAAGGTTCCATACTTGGATATTACAAATTTATTCGACTCGAAGACAAGCTTATAGCCATCTCTACACAGAAGAGATCCGCTAACAAGATTTTTATTGACAGAGGGGACATAATGCACGTTCTTCAGCCGCACGATCTTCCCCGAAGTAAACTTCAGATCGACCGTGCCAACACCACGAACAGAAGCACTTGAACCATTGCCCATCAGCACGGTTGAAGTCTCTGCGGTCTAATAAGACGAAAATATGGAAATATCACCGCATACATGCACATTAGCACCCGTGTCAATCAACCAATCAGGAGAATGACATACTGAAAGAATAGTGGGAAATATACCATACCCAGCATCCTTCATGTCAGTGTCTCCAATGACAACATTAGCGGTCTTGCCACCTTTCCCAGGATGACGCTTGTCATAGCGATTAGGGCAACTTGGAGCCCAATGATCAGGATCCCCACACACATGACAAACACCTCTCTTCTTGTCATTCTTCTTCTTGAAGTTCGTGTGTTGCACAGCCTTGTTCTTCCCATCAAACTTGCCCTTGTTCTTGAACTTGTGGGGCTGGAAGTTCTTCTTTCATGCAGATTGGCACTAGAACCTCCTCAATACCTCGAGCACGGTTGTCCTTTGCTCTCGCCTTTTCTTCCACATCAAGAGTACCAATGAGATCCGGAACGGAAAACTCCTGCCTCTTATGCTTCAGTGAGGTAGCAAAGTTCCTCCACGTGGGAGGAAGCTTAGTGATGACACCTCCGGCAATAAACTTATCCGGTAGGATACAATTGAAGTGCTCAAGTTCTCTAGCAAATGATTGTATCTCATGAGCTTGCTCAACCACGGAGCGCTCTTCAGTCATCCTGTAGTCATAGAAATGCTCCATGATGTACAGCTTAGTGCCAGCATCCGAGACCCCAAACTTGGCCTCGAGTGCGTCCCACATATCTTTTCCAATATCAATTGACGCATAAGCATCAACTATGTTCTCACCAAGAACACTCAAGAGAGCAGCCTTAAACAAGGTATCCATTTTCTAAAAAGCTTGTGCATGTTGGGCATCTTGCTCTCCTTCAGGTTTGCCAAGAGTGGCGTCATAGAAACTCATGGTTTGAAACCATAAGACTGCTCTCACGCGTCACCTCTTATAGTGGATACCCTCAAACATAGGAGGTCTCATGGAAGCAGCAAAACCACTTGGGGTAAATTGCCTATAATAAGGTTTTTGGATTGTTGGAAATATGAGCAATTTACCGAATGATTTTATTAATAGAAATACTAGATAAAGCATGACTAGTATAGCAGTGATAAAACAAGCGATGCAATTTGACAAAGAGAAGGTAAATAATATCTGCATATATGAGCTAGAACCGATCATCTCTAGAGCAGACAGTAGAACAAGATGCATATATGAAGTAGAGCCTAACATGTCTAGGGCAAACACTAGAACAAGGAACTGCTGCAGGACTTCTAACAGGAAAGATACGAACACGTACGGGACAGCAACAGGAGCAGAGGCACTGGACTTGGGGTCGGTGTCCTCCATGTCGTCGAGGAGGTTGTCGACGTCGGGGAAGTAGTCGTCGCCGGGGAAGTAGTCGTTGGAGTCAGGGGCGTCCGTAACGAAGAAGTCAGTAGTCGCGCAGAGCGCTCCCCAAAAACCTTATCACCCTTCTCCCGTACAGGACTCAAAAGGTGCGGTTTTGGAGGCCTACTGTCCCGACCTGTGGTGCACGCCGCAAGCCGGGATGGGGAAGACTATGCAGCAGCAGCAGCAAAGTGCTCAGAACCGGTGGCGAGAGGAAGAAGTAGTTCTGGTGCGTCTCTCTGAGAGGAGCGACCTCCCTTTTATAGGCGCAAGAGAAGGAGGCGAGAGGGCAGCGACGGAAGGTGAAACAAAGAGACGAAGATGAAGCGAACAGCCAGTAGCCGAAGGGTTGCACCGTTCGCATTCAAACTCCACTATCGCAAAAACTTTTCAGCTTCCATGTGACCTTTCGTATACCCGTAGTGCGTGGCAAAAATTTAGACATCGCGCGTGGCGTGGCGTGGCGTGGCGTGGCGGCGGAGGAGGAGTGCGCGTGGATGTCCTCTTGTTCTCATGCTCATACAAGTGGGAAGGAGCCTCCCTTATAAAAAGGTCCAACCCCCTCTAAACTAGCAATGTGGGACTAAACATTACTTCCACCTCTTGCCTTGCACGAATGGGCTGCGTGGGCCTCTAGGATTTAGGAATTTCTGAAACTGCTATTGGGCTAGGCCCAAAATAGACAAAAATTCCAACACCTATCCTACGTATCAAAGGAGGACTTAGTATTTTACAGTATCACCTTTTGGATGGGTGCCTTTGGCAGAATATGTTTTAAAAAGGTGCCAAACATTGTTTGTTTGACGAATTGTTTTACTAGGTGATGAGCATTATCTTCACACTATTTTTCTCATCACTTCGTGGCATTAATTTGCACTTTCCTAAAAAATATCTTATTGCTATGATAATTAATATGTCCAAATGCAAAGATTCATATTCTCTGAAATATATTTGTAGAACAGTGCGTCAATAAGGAGCAAATTATTCTAAGAGGATCAAGGAGATGAAGTGCTTCTATTGCATCAATATGTTAATGGACTTGAGCATGAAGAAAAGAAGTCCTTTTTGATTCGTAGGATTTTCAAAACGCGGGAATAGGAAAAACGTAGAATTAGAGTGGCATGTCGGTTTGAATCCTACAACATTGTACGAGTGTTTGATTGTGCATAGGAAAAACGAAGGATTCTTTCAAAGAGGTTTGAGTGGATGAAAAAAATTCTATGAAATCTAGTGCAAATGAATCCTATGGAAAAATTCATATGGTTTACAATCCTACAAATCAAACAACCCACATAGAAAAAATTTCTAAGGATTAGAATCCTCCAAAATTCCTTTGAGATCCTTTGAATCAAAGAAGCCCGGGGTACAGACTAAAGAAATGAGGATCTACTTGTGAAGAAAGAAGAGAAGAAGAAGGGCTAATGCGCAAAGGAGCAGTTTAATACACACTACCATATTTTATGGATTGTTTTACTTGGCTATGGATGACGTGAAGTAGATGGACGGAAGAGCCAACACTCATTCTGCCTTTTGGATGCCATTACAAATGAGCAATGCTAGATCGTACGGAGAGTTTACAGGGGGTTTACGGGGCTGGGGGGGGTGTGATTGGCGGAGATTTAATTAGGAGGGCGGGCCCACCAGTGAAAATCAGGGGGCAATTAGATGAGGCCACATTGTCTCTTTGTAAAGCTTTGTATGAATCATCCTGTACATGTAGTATATCAATTACAAATACGGACACGAGTCAGTACTATAGATCATATATACTTTTGTGACATTACCATTTTAGAATTAATTAATCAAGTAATTAAACATTAACCTTTGCTTTATCTCTAACCACATGAGGTTACCAATTCGGCAACCGATACGGCGGTTGCTCACGTGCATGTGCTTTTTTGAGAAAAAAAATAAGTGCATGTACTTTTTCCTGAGAAAACCATCTCCCTCATTCGACATGTAGAGCTTGACTATAAATGTTGTATTTCACACATACAAAAAACCAATGGTGTTTAAAAGGTTTTTAAGCATGTAAACATTGATTACATGATTAATCAAAAAGGATCAAGGAGATGAAGTGCTTTTGTTGCTTCAATATTTTACTACACTTGAGTGTGAAGAACAGAAGTAACCGCGGGGGGAGGGGGGGTATAGGCTACAGAAATGATTAGACCAAGTAAATTGCATAATAATCCTTGTTTTATCTCTAACCACATGAGGTTACCAATTCGACAATTGCGGCTGTAGGTGCACGTGCACAAAAACTTCCTAGCTGTCATCCACAAGGTCAAGCTGGCTCCGGTGGGGGAGCGGCGGCAGCGGCGCGTCGGCGGCTCGTTCTGGCGGCAGTAGTGGTTGTTTGGGATCTTGGAATCTCAATGTAATTTTTATTATGTTCAAAATACTTTGTACATTTGCTGAAGTTTGGTAATAGATCTTGATCATTTTTGTAAACACAAGGTTGCTTAGGTCTCGCGCAAATAGGTGCATTTTTTTTCTTTTTGACAAAAAAATAGGTGCATGTACCTTTTTTTGTTGAAAAGACTCATCTCTTAGCTTAGTGAAGAAAAACATCTCTCACCTTCCCCTGTCATCCCACATTTAGGGTTAACTATAAAGGGTGTATTTCACACACACATAAAACAATATATTAAAAAGGTTTTTGATTAAGCATGTAAGTTTCGATTACATGATTAATCTACATGTCCGACCATTGACAGGCCCCATAAAATTTTGTTAATGCGATAGAGAAGTAATTAACCGCTATCAAATCCATCACGAATGTCAAGAAAATGTTCCTTACGAAGGATCTGGATAGTTCACGTCCGCAGTGTGCATATGGTTCCATGGTTTCTCGGCAAGGCTGTGTAACGTTTGGCGAATGGTTATTAAAGTACTTCCTCTGTAAAAAAAATATAAGAGTGTTTAGATAACTAAAGTAATGATCTAAACGCTCTTATATTAGTTTACGGAGGGAGGGAGTAATATTTTCAGCATGTGTTAACATTTTGTTCCGTGTTGACTTTGGTCGAATCTTATGCCAATCAACAGACTTCCTCTGGTTTTAACAGCCTTTATTAAAAAGTTATCCTTTGCGTGAAGCTCATTCCGGCTGTATGTATAGTCACGAACATCGAATTAGTGCGTCCGTGATTCGTAAAGCAGCACCTTTTTGCCGGGTGCTTTGACGGAATGAATATGCTTTGGAAATGCGCCAAGCGCTGTTTGTTTCTTAGCGGTTAAGAAGCTTGTGAGTTGTGAGCCTGTGATGAAGCCGTCCTCGACCTTGCTTGGTTTCTCTCGAAGGCTTTTTGTAGTTTGTTCGACAGTGGAGGCCACAGCTGGCCTCCCTTGTCCGATATGGAATTGATGGCGTGGATGCAACCAGAGCTGACGACGACCCGGTTGTATCCATCCATCCCATCTGATGTACCGGCGGCAGACCATGGAGCAGGGCTTCTGCCATGGCAACACATGGGGCTGGATTGACTAGAAGCAGCGAGGAACATGACCCTGCCATCACTGCACCCATGCTGCCAAGAACCTAAAACTTCGGAAATGCAAAATAAGAAATAAACAACCCGCTAGCCGCTATTGGTAACAACCGACCAAGATCCCACTATTTTGCATGCATTCACCAGCCAGCTTATGCCCATGGTCAGGGATCCACCAAAGGCATCGATCGCCCAGTGAAAAAAAGGTTGCCTAGAGATTCTGTCACGGATCATGGTTTAACAAAGGCATCATCACCATCAACAGTACATGTCGTACGAATGCTGGATGCTAACTCCTTAGCTTACACTGCCATCTTCATCTCTATCTTCTGGTGAGGGTCGTACGAGACCAGCTTGAAGTCCGATGCGACGAACGCGTCTATATCCTTCTTCAGAGGGTTTATCTTCAGAATCTGCAAGCGATATATCCATGTCAAACATAGTCTACCTAAACAGATTATTACTCAGATGCAGAGGAAGAGTCAGCAACTGTCCCCGGCTGCTTTTCGTACAACAAGGTCATGCTCTGCTTGAGGAATGCTTACAGGAAATGGCTTGGGCTGCTTCTGAAGTTGTTCCTCCAAGGCTTGGACGTGCGTGCTGTATACATGGGCGTCGCCTATCACATGGACAAACTCTCCAGGAGAAAGATCTGCACACACACACCAAGTGTCAGGATCCAAGAACTTCTACACACATCTCTGAGAAAACATTTCTTTTAGTTTACTGGATTGTTCTTTATATTTTCAGGGAGAAGGGGAAGAGTAACATGTGTTGTCCGAGTTGTTAGCAAATAGCAACCCAACGCAAAACATATACTCCCTCCGTTCCGAAATAATTGTCTTTCTAGCCATCTCAAATGGACTACAACATACGGATGTATGTAGACATGTTTTAGAGTGTAGATTCATTCATTTTGCTCCGTATGTAGTCACTTGTTGAAATCTCTAGAAAGACAACTATTTTGGAACGGAGGGAGTATATATAAGATAAAACCAACAATTAAAAGAAGATGCGATGCTCCTTGCAGTAGTATGTTAAAGAATACGTATTTCATATGGAATTTTGCAAGTGACTGAATGACTGAGGCATATGTCCTTGCAAAAGAGCACTTCGAAATTGTTGATAATGTTATAGATTATAACAGGTTGAAAGCTACTGTAAACTAACATAAGACGTTCTAGGTCACTAGTTTACAGAGGGAGTATTATTCTTCAAACTAGTCACATACCAAACAAACTATGGTTTTCACAAACGTGGAACTACTCAGGACTGCTATTGTTGGGTGTTTGAATATGCCGCAGGTTGCATCTTTAATTCTCTATCATAAATTTGAAATTTCCGAGAAAGCTTTTGACAAGATTATGCACAAAGCACTGTTTGGAAAAAAAAAACAGTATATAATGGTTTTGGGCATAAGTATAAGTGTATGGGTTGGATTGCGGAAAGTCTTTTCTGTCACCCGCATCAATCTCAATGGTGTGTCTGACAAGTCTTTCACCCGCAGAGTCACGTCCAATAATGGTACTAATAGAATTCAGATTACTTTGCAACAGACTTTCTTATGGTTCTGCTGAGAGATACCTGAAACTGTTGGATAACTATATAGGTCTTTCTGCACATTCATCTATAGGTAATGGGATTTCTGCACTCTTATTCATCTACTTAATAGGTAATGGGATTTATGGACTCCTTTGGAGGGGCCTGTGTGAGGGCAGTCTGTTGGGCCTCAAGTCCCTGTGAATTAGTCTCCACTGTCAAAGAGAAAAATATGACTGTACAGCAGGTGGCCCAGCGAGAACAGTTGATCTTCAGCTGGAGGAAATTTTGTTGGATCTTACACACCATACTGGCAAAGGATTCTTCATGAAGGAGCATAGACTACTCAGAGATCAGGATTATTCAATTTTGAAGGGACCACACATAGCACCCGAAATTGTTAAAAGAAACCTTGAAAGATGAACTTGACAGGCAGGGGCAGTAGGCATAGAGCCACTACTTCCAGCGGTGCATAGTACTTAAAGGCGTGCGTTGTATTTTGGGTTGTTAGATGCATTCATGGCATGTAAATAACTTTTTATATCTCCCAATACATCCAGATGCAAGGCTTTATGTTTATTCAGAAAAAAAATTGGTTGTCCACAGAGGAAAAGGAAAATGTTATTGTAAGCTTCAATCATGGTGAGACATAGCCTGTTATAGGTCGTATTTTCCCCCACTTATTGCAGCCCTTTTAGTTTCACATAATTACAAACTAGGATCTACTTTTTTTTTAAGAAAACGAAATGACTTTGAATCTATACAAACTAACTAGTTCCAAGTGACAACAGAATGACATAGCATATAGAACAAGCAAAACGCTAAGTCTTCAACAACAACAAACCAAATTGTCATGAAACAAAAGTAAACAAGCTAGGATTTTAATATGATTTCCAAGCCTTAGCAAATAAAAGAGATTGATAAAAAAGAAGTCAAGAAGTAAAAAACTTACCACAAACTTGTGCAAGCATACACGTCAGAAGAGAATATGATGCAATGTTGAATGGTACACCAAGCCCCATGTCAGCTGAACGTTGATACATCTGACAGGATAATTCTCCATTCTCGACATAAAACTGCAAGACAAGATATAAACTATGATATCTAAATAAGGTGCTAAGAGAAGAAAATGGCACATTAACTGTTTATAGAAGCAATAATAAGGGGAAATGATTTATAAAACCAACCATTTTCAACAAAATACCCATGTCTGAAAACATCATACTAGTCCACTTACAAGCAGATATAGAGGCATTGGAGCTTTTTTTTTTCTTTTGCGAAATACAGTAAATGTATTTACAAACAGGGAAAAGAAAGCAATCTACAATCCTCAAAGAGGACAGCCTTAGTCTATAGGCAACTTCCACGAGAAAACATAGGAGCAATTTAATACAGATAAAATGGTTACTACGGTCATGTGCAGAATTGCAGCCACCTAATGATGTATACAATACAACTTCATACCAAAACATAAGGATTTCCGGATAACAAAAGTAATAAGGAAAAGTTACACTAAGTTACTAACCTGTGCAAACATGTGGCAAGGTGGAAGTGCCATCTTCTTGAGATCTGTTGGATTCCATGCAGACATAATGATACGCCTATCGTCAGGGTTATTCTTGATCTTGTTAATGACATCAGCTAACTGATCAAAACCTTTCCCCGTGTAATCAGCATGCATGTCAGTATATCTGTGAAATATGTTAAGACAGTTTAGAACACAGTAAGACAGGCACAGTTAAGGAACAAGAGAGTTCTTAAACCAGTGTAAGCTTACTCAGCACCGAAGTGTCTCCACTGAAATCCATAAACTGGTCCCAAGTCACCCTCCTCTCTTTGTGATAGACCAATACTAGAAAATATGCCAGGCAGATCAAAGTTTAGGATGTTATGCTGTTTTATTTCTGTGCAGTTATATCCAAGAGATGTTACCTGTCAAGATACTCCCTTGACGCATTGCCATCCCATATGCGAATATTTTTTTCCTGTAAAACCTGTAAATAAAAATTTATGGACACTGTCATGAAAAGGGGGACCATCGATGCATTACAGCAATATTGACCTACTATCTAGTCCTGAAATGCAGCAAACAGGCTAAAACTCAAATAGCTAACTAGGATACAATCGTTTAGAAGCTCGAAAGAGTTGACCCAAACAGCTTAAACACACGAGTTACCTTCAAATATTAAATAACATGAATAGCTAGTAAAATAACATGCATGCGATCACCTATTTGTATCCGGTTGGGGAAAAAAAACTTGACGGACACCTGAAGTGTTTAAATTTCTGTAAGAGGATTATTCAGAAAAGGCTAGTCCCAAAATGTACTTGATTACACATGGGCGTAATTGCAGAGATGCTCCACGAAGCACCTTCTAAGGTGAACACCACAATATGCTATGAAGGAGCATCCATAATCAGAAATATGTCAGTGGCCACAGAGTGCATACTCCTCTATGAGGAAGGTTCATTACCTGTCTTTTTTACCATCATGCAGCCAAGACACCAATCCCAAAAGTCGCTAGTCAACATGTAAACTTAAGGACTGCGCAACTCAACGAAAATAAATATTCAAATACCTTTGCATTCGTTGAGCCACTGATGAACCACAACAGTTCTTCAAGAACACCACGCCAAAACACCCTCTAGAAAAACATATAAAAAAAACAATGCATTAAAGATCAAGGTAATACCCAAAACTTCTGTTCATGATTCAGAGAAAGAATTTCTTTTATACTGGTGTATGAGCTAATATTACCAAACTGTGTGATGTCTGAAACTCATAGAACAATACATTTGCATGTTGGTCACGAAAGTGCAATTCATAATAGGGATGCAAGCAGAAGCCCACTTGCCCTGTGAAACTCCTCAATTAGTGCAGTGGCAGCAAAATTAATACTAGCAAGTACTGGGTTTCGGGATATGCGCCTCGCAACTTGCGTCCCTAATTGATAAAAAAGAAGCTTACGATCTAATTGGTATCCAGTTTTTGCAATTGACTGGAAAATGGGACTTAAGAGCTAGGATGTAAGGATCTCATAGCATGTGAGTGTCTAAGATTATACTGGTAAAGATAAAAAATATATACTTCAGAACTGTCTGAGCTTAAGAAAAAACAAATACTGATGTCCAATAGCCCAATAAAGATCGCAGCTATCTTCTCAGGTTCCTATAGGAATTGAACTGATTCCTTTCAAATTATGACAAAATTATTATGAAATAAATGTGTAATAAATTAGAGAATTTTTTGTGCATTTGAGAAACTGGGGTTCCGTGGTATAAATTTTATGCATGAAGTACATACAGGAGATAGATTAACCAAAATCAACAAGTTTCTGCAAATCCCTAGGCGATATCATGCTTGGCATGCATTTGAACAAAATTAACTAGCCTGATGCAGCTGCCATTTCTTAAACTTGAAAAGGCTGGTATTTTTATCAATTCACAATTCATCCATGTTCCTAAAATTTCCTTCAAATAGGATCACCAAAATAATAGAACCAAAGAGCATTGCAGTCTGGACTTCCACTAGCAAGCACACTGACTTCAGTATTGTTATGTTCGGAAATTAAAAGTGCATATATTCAACAAAGAGCATACGTAATACCTTTGTTGTAAGTAATGGAAAATTCTTCCTCAAGTTAAACCGCATCTGGTAAGAAGAAAACAAATATTAGCTTTCTTTCCATCATCAAATCTAAATAGAAATACTGAGAAAAATTGGGGACAGCACCTGACAACCAAATTTTGATATTGTTCCTGTTCCTGTTCTGTCATTTTTCCGAGCACCACTTCGTAGTATATCTTGAACGAGATTGAGATACTGATACTCATCATGCTTTTCGAAGATCATTTTTGGTAGAAATGAAAAATTCTGAATTTCAAACTTTTCCTTCTTAGCATCATTGCTGGTTAATTCACTGGGATTTGAATCATTAGCCTCTTCTGCTGACTTTCTAACGCGAACAAAGGTCGCGAAAGAATGCCTAATGTTGTTCTCCACAACTGGAGAAGATGAATACCATGGGTGGAAGACCAATGGATCAATAGGAGGAATGAAAGTATCACACTCAATGGTGGACTCTATGTCAGTAAGATGGATGGCCTCACACGCAGATGCATTTAGCGATTCCCTGCATCAAAAATTTGTGATTGAAGTGAACACCAGACATGATGCCAGAACAGCTAGAAACAATGTGCATCAAATAAATATTCCAGCAAAAGCGAATAACTCACCTCAGTACCTGGCCACCCCCTATTAGAAAGGCTTTCTCAATTGTTGAGCTGTACGGAGCTGATGCTAGTAGTTCTAGGGAAGAATCCAAGCTTCCACAGGTGACAACATTTTCAACAGTTGCATAATCAGAACTGCCCGAACGAGTCAGTATAACATTCAAGCGACCGGGCAATGGTCTAAACTTAGTGGGTATGCTTTCCCATGTTTTCCTTCCCATTATAACAGCATTTTTCTTTGATGGGTCTGCTGTAGACACTGTGAGATCCTTAAAAAACTTAAGGTCACTAGGCAGCTTCCACGGCAATGCTCCGTCCTTCCCAATGCCCATCTCACGGGTAGCAGCAACCACAACTTGATATTTTCTCTGAATATCACTGTGTGAATTACCATTTGTGACACCTGCCATCATTCGAGATTGATGGAAGCAGGAAGACTTCAGTTTGTTGATGGCCTCAAGAGATTTCTGCCTTGTCCAACGAGAAATTGTGGTTGTACGCGTGCTCAAAAATGGTGTGGTCTGAATGTGAGGAAGCAACGTATAAGAACCAAGGCAGCATAGAAAGCAGCGGACTGACACATATATAAGTGACAACATCCTAGAAGAGCTAAAGAGCTATCGAACAGATAGTAAGAACCTCTGGATACTGAACCCCAATGTTTCAGAGCATAATGCAGACAGGGGCCAGAATCTATAACTAGCTCGATTCTCACAGAACAAGGGGAATAATCACTATTTCAGCTTGAATAAAATTTGGGGTTGTGGTATCTATTGCCTTTACTTTATCACAAAAAGAGGGGCCAACAAGCACCGGCCCGTAAAAATCAAGGAAGCAACTGAATGCAACTACTCCGATTATTCTCCAATGTTTAATTTATGAGAGTACAGTAAACAAAACTCAAGTTTTGGGCAATAAACTGTTTCAGAAGAAGTGAAAAACTTGCAGAACCATGTTAAAATGTAAAGGTAATGGTAGGTAATACAGATGGTGTACTTAACGGTCGTGTATAGAGTGGAGATGCCGGCTCGCGCGCCGAGTAGCTTTGATGATAACATCTGTACCAGGGAACTACCAATAAAGATGGGCACGATTGTTGATGTTAAAATAATTGAGGCAACTCTAACAACTGAGAAATGAGGGGAAAAACAAAGAGAACGCATGTTCGGCTGTTCCTCGACGAAACTAAATCAGGATAAGACCATCCCTTTATGCCGAGAATGAATCCTAAACTGCCCAATCATTCGGTTCGTCGCGTCAGAAATCAGTGCTCAAGTTCTCTGGTACGGACGCGGATCGAACATCACTGACACAGGGAGGAGCCACCGAGCGCCCCCCTTGTGCAATCGCAAGGGAAAACAAGAATCTGGCCGCAGCGATGCTGCTTCCATGGCATACGCTTCGATCGACGAGTAGAAAAATACATATACCCAGGCACATCCGGCGAATCTACCGAGTTCTTGGCTGATTATGCCGAGATTTGCGAGGAGAGGAGCGCAGCGCGGGGGCGGGGGCGGGGGCGGGGGCAGAAGTTGAGGCGTACGTACCGAGACCGTGCCCGGCTTGCCCCGGTGGCTGCTGAGACGGCGCCGCGCGCGCTCGCCGCCGTTGGTGAGGAGGAGGAGGGGGGAGGCGTCGGCTGTCGTTGGCGTTTTTGGGCGGAGGCGGCGGGAAACCAGCGCGCGCAAACCCTAGCGAAGCGGCTGAAAACTCCCTCCGTGTCCGTCTCTCAGTCCCTGACGTCACCCCGAGGACCGCGGCCCCACCTGTAAGCACCCGGCCTGTCAGACGGTCGGTCCTACCTGGCAGTAAGTAAGAAAAGAAAAAAAAGCTGCGCCGGCTAGAAGAAGGAAGGCTACTTGCGTAGGACTATGATAAGCGGATTTCCCTCAAAACAAAATCAAAAGAGAAAAAAGATAAGCGGACTGCTCTCTCGCGTGCGGGGATTTCCGGCGAGAAGGATTGGAGCGGATCGAGAGCGCCCGCCCGCCCGCCCGACCTCGCCGATCAGCCGAGATGAACTGCGAGACCTGCCATCTCAACGAACTGGTCAGATCCGATCCGATCCCCCTCTCCCTCCCCCCTGATGATTTCTCCTTGCGTTCCTGAAGATTCAGGCCTTGTTGGTTGTAGGAGCTGGAGCCGCTGGAGATCAAAGATGTGCTGCGATGTAAGTTCTAGGTTTTCTCCTTTTCCATCCATGCTTCTGCTCTGTTACTCCAATTTTTACCATCTTTTTGTGTGTTCCCCCTTTTGGTTTAGTATTAGTTGTAGTATATGGTGGCCAAAATCCACTCTTTCATACCGATGTATTGAGTACCCCGTAGTTTAATTTACTATACTAGTATATCGTGGGCGTTTATGTACTTGTCTGGTTAGTTGCAACTGCTGAACTGATGTATCCGAGATTGATTCCCTGAGCTCTTTGTTTCATGTTTGACATTTGCACTTGTGCAAAAGGATAAACTGAATCCATTGTGTTCCTCTCTGCAATTAGTCTTCAGATGGACCGATTGTATCAAACATGTCTGCTATTCTCTTTTGTGGCTGTGTTCCTAATGAATATCATGTATGAATGTGTTGCAGGCATCTTGCACACCATATTCTTCCATCGAACCCTCACGCTTGTTCGGCCCAAGGATGTTGACTGCGACCTCTTTGAGATCACATATGTGAGTATTACTGAATAGCTGCAATAACTCTTATCTCCACCATGTATTTGGTGTTGCTGGCAATATTACTTAGCTCCAAGATATATGCTGGTGTGCTGATCTTTGTGACCTGCTCCATCTGAAAAAACATCTTTGATGTTATTTGTGTTTGTGTGGTCAGGTTCAATGTGGACTTGCAGAATTAGAGAAGGAGGTTGATGAAAAGATCAACCAGTTCATTGCTTGGGCCGAAAAGCATCCAAATCGGAAAAGCCAGGTTGTTCGATGAGGCTGAACAGCATATTCTACTATTTGCATGTTTTTTTATGATTTTCGTTTTAAGACATGGTAGCTGAATTTCAGGTGTGCCTCTCGTTCTTCGATGAGAAGAACAAGCACCCAGGCTGGTTCAGCAGCAAGACTGAGAGGGTTTACTGGGAACAATGGTTCATCAATTTGCATGTCACAAGCCCTAAAGGACAAGGCAAATCACGTGGCTCCAAAGCACCGGCAAATACTAAAGGTAGTTCCATTTTTATTGACAGGGTCTGTTTCATGGCTCCTCGCTAGGGCTCAAACCTAGGTTGAGGGTGTGTGTGTCTCCCTGCTCTTCGCCACTCCGGACTCGTACGAATAGTTTGCTAATTATGTCGTCTTCAGGATAGTATTGCTTATGAGCATATAACAAATTAGTTATAACTTATTGTTAACTTGCGATGATATGTGCCCTCAGGACAAGCATTGGAAGAGACAAGCTCAAGACGTGATGCGCTGAGCTTGCTGATCCAAGAAGTCCTGTTCCAGATCATTAACTACGCCAATGAGAAAAAAGACCATATTCCTCCAATCTCTGACAGAATATTCAATCATGAGATTTTGGTCCCCAGGTGCGTTCAGTTTTATACTTGACTATTTTAACCGGCAACCTTCTTTGATACCGAGTAGTCTCTGCAAGTTTGTTGGGATTATTTCATCACTGTCTGAATCTCCAGGTGACACCTTTTCCTTGGACGTGTGTTCACAGCTCTTCTGATTCTGTATTCGGGTGGAACGCTGACGTTCTTCGGAGGGCATTGAGTAGTGGACATTCGTACTCACTGAACTGAAGATCTTTGTTAGAAACTGCACTAAACGAAGATGTTGGTATCGGTGTGCTACCTTTCGCAGTGATAAGATGTTGCCCCTTTCTCACCTCTCCGTTGATCGTTTGGTTATAAGACGTCGTCAGAGCTGCTGACTCATGGAAGCAATGTTGTGTACAGAATAATGTAGAACTGCTAGTGAACTGACTCTGTTACCCATCCAATCATGTAATTCCCACTTGTTTAGCTGTAAATATTTCTCTTGACAATCTGTGTCCAAAAATTATTACCATGTTATTATGCAGATGTGAAAAATATGTGTATTCCAGATGTTATGTGCAGTGGTGTTTATAGTGTTCTGACATAAGGAAGAAAACTGGAGTAGGAAGCTGTTTTGACTGATTATATTGCCACTTTTTAGATTGGACAAAACACATTTTTCATATGGAAATGTTGTTCGGAGGTAGGAAGATGGAGAGAGTGTATCATGTGCACCTTGAGTTTATTCTGCAAACCGGTGCACCAAACCAAAAAATACATGTTAAAACTTTCCCAAAGAAATATGAAGATAATTAAGTACTTTTTTTTTGACCAAAAGATAATTAAGTACTTAGACGTAGCATATACTTGTCATCTCACAAAAAAATTGTTTATAAGTTCAACTCAACTTTAGAAACAAAAGTAATAAAACATTAACTGTACAAAAATAATAAATTTAGCTAATGTAGTGTTAACGGGCCAATTCATAGCCCACTTGAAATTAAGAATAATAATTAAACATTAATAGACTGATTTGTCATTTCTTCTTCTTAGAGATGTCGAACTAATTTATAACTGAAATTTAATGGCATGACAAATATACATTGTGTTTTATAATTTTAGGTTTTTGTGAATTTTTTGTCATAATTGTACATCACCTGGTTGCACAACTCTCGATGCACAGGATAATGTAGCCTAGTTGGATTTCTAGACCCTTCAAAGTTGTGCTAAGAAACAACAATAAGAAATTAGCTTAGTAAAAGATAGGGGAAATCCATACCACAAACAGGGTAACTCTTTGATTGTTCAACTAAATAAAACAAGAGTTGCAAGAGTCTGCATGCTTGTTCGCTTAAAACACATACACACAAGAGGAAGGAAAAAAAAAGGAAGTCCGAGAAACTAGCATTTTTTTTCGAGGGTACCTTAACTTTATAGAAAGAGAGAAATAAGACATACAACGACGTTTACCACTCGCTGCGAACAACGAATGCGACCAACTCCATACCCGGTTCGTACAAGGACAACCAAACACAACAACACAGCTATGACACAAAAGTGCCTACCCAACACCGAGCCCCTCGCCGCGTCTCAGCCGACACTGAAGACCTCCGAAGAACAGCAACTCCAGCTTCCTTGGATTAGCCAGCGACGACCGTACATGGCGCCGGAGGAGAAAGATCCGGGCAGCGATGAACACCGGAGGAGCGCATCATGGGACCTCGAGTCTCCCAGCACAATGCTCCCAACAGAGTCACAACCTCAAAGATGTTGCCATCATGCCGATCCTACGAATCAAGGCTTTCGCCCCGGAGATAACTGCCGATACGAGGTCGCGAGGAAGATAGCGTTGCACTCGGCGAAGCCTCCAGGAAGGTGAATGACACCCGCATGTGCCATCAGCGCCGGTTCGGCCACCACCGAACAGGATTTTCATCCGTAGCGTTGCACATCTCCACGTCTCCAAGATCCCGGCCAGTCCTGATCAGATGCCTCGCACCGCCGCCACCGCAACAACTTGCCATCGAAGCCCCCCTCACTGCCGAGGGAACACGCCTAAAGTCATCACCTTCAACATCGACTAGGAGCCGCAGCAACCATTGAGCGGTGCAAAGCCAAATCCGCCACAGTGGCCTTCAGCCGCGCCAGGGGACTGCCACCAGAATGGATCCGACCCGCACCTCCGACCACACTCCGGCACCCACACCGCCGAGGCATCGCTGCCCGCCTCACACGGCAGCAATCGAACGCCCGCTGCCCGCCAAGACCCTTCCTGGCAAGGCCTCGCAGCGCCGCCGCCGCCCATGGCTGCGCTCACCCCGCCGCCACCGCCAGTGCCGGTGCACCACCTACACCCTCCATCCTGCTATGCTCCACGCAAGGATTCGGAGACAACCGCCGCACCCCCTGTCGTGAGCACCCCAAGGATGCCAGCTAACACCGAAGACGCACCAGGTCCAGGCCGAGATCCCCGGATCCGCGCTCCGGGCACCGCCAGCCAGCACCACCGACACGCCGCTAGCCAACCACCGGCCCCAGCTCCCGGAGGGTAGCGCCTCGCCGCCGACCAGCCTGGAGAGCACCGCCCCGACCAGCGAGAGCCACCAGCCGAGGGGCCCCAGATCCGCAGCCCGCCGGCCCGCGCCAGGCCACACAATCCCCGAGCAGCTCCAGCACCTCCGAGCGCCGCCGACCGAGTGCGCTAGGACCAGCCGGACCACGCCAGGCCGCGGCCAAAGCGCGCCGCCACCGAAACACCTGACACCAAGATGCATGGCATCCGCGCGCGGCGCCTCCGAAGGAGGACCCGCCGCCGCCAGACACGGGCTTTGCCGCGGCGTCACGGGTGGCGGCGAGGAGGGGAGGAGGAGGTGGGGGTGGCGGCGACGGGGATTAGGTTTCCGCCTGGGCCGCTCGCGGGAGCAACACGGGGGCGGATAGGCAGGTTTCGGTGTGCTCTGACTCCCACTGAACCTGCACGCCAAGAAACTAGCATTAATATTGCAAATTGCAACACAACGCGTCGAAGGATCCCCAAGAAAATGAAAGAAAATACAAACAAGTCCTTCCTTTATGCACACAGGAGCTCAAGAAATGACACAGTAAACACACACTACTAGGGAAAACCTTATACACAGGAGCTTACTAGTAGCGTTTTTTAAAAGGTAGCGCTCCTCCTATTTAGCAGCAGCGCTTGGACAGAAAGAGCGCTGCTATTATGCACATAGGAGTAGCGTTGTAGTTGTAAAACACGCTACTACTATAATTGCCAGACCGTTGCTGGCAGGCTAGATATACTAGTAGCGCTCATACGTAAAAAGCGTTACTGCTATTGTACTCATCAATAGCGCTTTCCTCCAACCAGCACTACTGCTAAATTCAGTCCCCTCCTATGACCAAAGTTTAGTCCCACCTCGCTCCGTGAACAGAACATTTACCACCTTAAATACGGTGCTTCTCAAACTATCACAACCACTTGGTCTTCATTGTACTCTATGTGTAGGATTTGTTGCAATATGAATCTTCTCGGTTCCTAAACGGTGAAGATTCATACTGACAATTTAGATTCTACACAAAGATCATTGATGACCAATGCTTTTTTTAATTTGATGTTTCTTTACATGCTTTGCCTTAGTAGCAGCGCTTGTTCTATAAAACTGATACTGCTAATGATCATAGTAGTAGCGTTGGTTCCTTTAACGCGCTACTGCTATGGAGCTTAGCAGTAGCGGTGGTTACGAACCAGTGTTACTACTACGGGCACCTTATCCACACCCCGGCCCGCGTGCATCCTCATTCTCCCCCTCACACTTTCACTCGCTCACTCCGCCGTGCGCCGTCGCCATCGTCGCCCGCCTTCACCCACCAGCACCCCCAAGGTATCTGCCTTCCTCCCTCTCTCCTCGTCTCACCGCCCTCCTCTTTCCTCCCTCCGGCGGCCCTCCTCTCTCCTTCCTCCTCCCTCCTCCGACCGCCCTGCTCCCTCCTCCCTCCTCCCAATGCCCTCCTCTCTCCTCCCTCCCCCAGTCGTCCGAAGCCCTCACTCCTCCCTCCTCCTCCTCCTCCTCCCATCTCTCTCTGTATAAAAATTTAGGTATAGGATTTTTTTAGTAAAAGAATTTAGTAATAGAAATTTTTAGGTGTAGAAATGTATTATGCTATATGAGATTTTTTTAGTAAATGTAGGTTTTCTAAATAGAATTGAAAAAAAGTAAATGTAGGTCTTTTGAATAGAATAGGATTTTTTCTAAGTTATGTGAAATTAGGGCATTTTTCTATGATTCAATAAGTAGACAGTAGCTAAAAATCCAGGGCATTTTTCTAGGGTTGATGAGGAGCGAATACATCCGATGATTGGATCAACAACTACGGCTGGCAACATTGATGTTGTGATCAAATATAGACGAAGACCATTCTATCCAACTCTCATACTAAAAGTTTGAGCCAGATATGAGAAAACTAGGCATAGGTATGCTTTTGCATGTCCTTCTGTCACCATGACGATGAAAAATTAGGGAGGCAACTGCATTAGCTCGATCTAGCCGACCACTAAGTTTACACTATGAGCTCCCATCAGATCCACCTCCATTAGTTTTCATTCACCTTGGAAGATGATCGGCAGTGAAATGTGGCTACCAAACACATCTCATCTGCGCCAATGAGAAACTCCAAAACAACATAATGATAGATACCAGCACTAAGGTAAACCCTTACCTAAACCAAGAGCCAACGGTGATCCAACCTCATCTCCAATCCTGACTCCATCTGACAATGTCGTCAGAGGAGAATGATAAAGGAGTCAGGGAATTATAGGCGACACTCAACTAGCGGAAAAGAGGAATGAGAAAGAAATAATGCAAATGGGAGTAGGAGTGTCTACGTCTCGCTTCTAGCGAGATAGATGAATAACTCACCTCAAGCGACGTTGTAGTGGGCCAGGACCATTAGTTGTTACAAACCTTAGTTTAGTTCGTTCATGTGTTTTTCCCTTTTTCTTTTCTTTTTTACTTGTGTTTGCATTTTGAAACATAAATTAAAATACAGGTTTTAAAATACTTCCACTGCACAATAAAAATATCCGCATAATTTAAAATTTTCCATACAATTCAAAAGAATTTTCATGCATTTAAAATTTTGTTCATGGCATTTTATAAAAAGATGTTCAAGAAGATATTAAAAAAATTTCATACCATTTAAAATCATGAAATATATTTTTCATGTTTTTTAATGTTTGTGAAATGAAAAAAATTCCTCAATTTAAATAAGAATTATAACACCTTAAATATATTTGCATGTTTTAGAAACATGTTCAACATATGTTTTATTAATTTCACTTTGTATTTCAATATACAATTATAAATGTTTTCAAACACGTATTTGGATAAATGTTCAACATGTATTTTAAAACTATTCAACCTATGCAAAAAAAATGTTTAATATGTATGGAAAAAGTTGACATCTGTTTTAAAAAGTAAAAATAAAAAACAAAAACAAGAAAAAGGGGGAAAACAAAACTAAGAAAACAAAAAAAATGATGAAAAACTTATAGAGAAAAGCATGAAGAAGAAGAAGAAAAACGCGCGAAGCACTCCCCAAACTGGCCAAGACCAGGAGGAAGGTTCCGCGAACCGGTGTTTAGAAGCTTCCCAAAACCATTTATTTGAGAAACCACTTTTAGCGATGAATGAGAGACCTCTTGTAATTTTTTTAGCTGTCCTTGTAATTTGTTGGGGAGGCGCTTCTCTGTTTGCAGCACAGGTTTGGGCCCACGGCCCAAGCGTGAGCACTGATGCGGCCCAACAAGGCCGGCTGACCCAAAGCTGACCCGCCTTATCCGCTCGTTAGACCCGCTACGACGACGACGACGAGAGTCACGCACGCGTGGTGCGTGCTACACGACAACGTGGCAGCAAGAATCCGGTCTCCCGATGAAGAGGAGGAAATGCCCCCACCTTCCGCTGCCTCAACTGCACCAGCACCCGGCACGCACCACCACCACGACCCGACCTGCAAAAAATGCCATCGCATAGGAGGCCCATGTCGTCGCCACGCCCGAGGTCTGGCCCGCCCGCTCGCTCGGCGCGCCCAGAGCAAAGCAGGGGAGCCCACCGCCCGTCTTAAACCCACCCCCAGCATCCCGCTCCTCTCCAGTCTCCACCAGTGACCCACACCGCTCTCAGCTCAGCTCAGCTCACACGTCGCCATCGCCAGTAACCGCACCCCACCGCCCCTCCCGCAAAAAACCAACGGTTCCCCGCGCCGAGCAACGATGGTCGCCGCCGCCGCCGCGCGCCGCAAGCGCTCCCGCCTGGCGCCGCGGCCCCGCCCGCCGCCGCCGCAGCTGACGGCGCTGCTGGCGCAGCTGGCCACGTCGGTCTCCCTGGCGCTGCGCTTCGCGTCGGACAAGGACCTGCTGCTCCGCCCGTCCCAGGCGCTGGCGCTCGACCCGCTCCTGCTCGCCGCGGCGCGGGCCGTGTCGCGGCTCCTCGCGCTGCTCCCGCTCCACCTCCAGACCATCACGCTCACCTCGCTCTCGCTCTCCCCGCCCACGCCGCCGCCCTCGCTGCCCTCCTCCTGGTTCCTCCGCCTCGTCTCCGCCTCCCCCGCGCTCCCGGACTCCGCCTGGCGCGACGCCTTCCGCATGTCCCGCCCGGCCTTCTACGCGCTCCTCCGCTCCCTCGCGCTCCCCGACCCCGCCGCCGACCCGGCCGCCGCCTCCTCCTCCCTCGCGCTCCCGGCCGACCACAAGCTCGGCGCCGCGCTCTACCGCCTCGCGCACGCCGCGCCCGCGCGCGCCGTGGCGCGCCGCTTCGGCCTGCCGTCGCCCGCCGCCGCGGCGCAGGCCTTCTACGAGGTCTGCCGCGCCGTCGCCGACCGCCTCGCCGCCCTGCTCGACCTCGCCGCGCCCGACCGCATCTCCCGCGCCGTCCCGGGCTTCTGCGCGCTCTCCCTACCCAACTGCTGCGGCGCGCTCGGCTACGCGCGCTTCGGGGGCGCCGCGGTCACCGCGCAGGCGCTGGTCGACGCCGAGGGCCGCTTCCTCGACGTCTCCGTCGGCTGGGACCCGGCCGAGGCGCCGCCGGAGGTCCTCCCGCGGACCAAGCTCTACACCTCGCAGTCGCTCGTGCTCGCCAACGCGCCCCACGGCGAGCTCATCGGCGGCTCCGTGCCGCGCTACTTCCTGGCGCCCGCCTGCTGCCCGCTGCTCCCCTGGCTCGTCACGCCCTACAGGGACGCCGGCGCCACGGACGGCGCGTCCAAGGAGCGCATCTTCAACAACGTGCACGCGCAGGGGGCGCGGCTGGTGAGGAGCGCGTTCGGCCGCGTGCGCGCGCGGTGGCAGCTGCTCGAGGAGTGCTGGAAGGGCGAGTGCCAGGAGGCGCTGCCGTACGTCGTGGTCGCCGGCTGCCTGCTGCACAACTTTCTCATCAAGTGCGGCGAGCCGATGCCCGACGCGGCGGCTCCGGTGGACGCCGGCGCCGACGCGTTTGCGGACTTCGAGGGGGAGAATGACAAGGAAGGGGAGAGGATCCGGGATGTTCTCGCTGTGCATTTGAGCTTGGTGAGCCGTACCCAGTGAGTGAGCTAGTGAGCAATTTGTGTGCGCTCTGCAGTTTTCCCTAGTAGTGTACTGTACATATTAGTCTGAATCCCTCAGCATCGCGTGGACTGCCTCCTGTATGAGTATGAATGATGCTGAGCTTCGGCCGGAGCTGCCTCTGTTCTAATGTTGTACTCTTGTCGATTCAGTTGAGTTTAGTGTAGCGTGATCGATGGAATTGCCATGTCTGGTGCTTGTAGTCTCACATAGTCATATGTCACCGTTTGTTATTTCTGAGCAAAAGGCTCGTGCTCCGTTCCATGTTATTTCAGTTTAAGCTCCATCAGAGCATCTACAATGAAACGATGCGGCCGTACAAATCACCATTCAACCAGACCCTGTAAAGCCAATCCAAAAATGCAACAAACGAGTCATCGTCTTCCCCCACCCTTGCTCCCTGTCGGCACCGCCGTGCTCGTCGTTCGTCCACAACGAGGGCTCTCTTCAACATAGATGGTCCAACATAGATGGTCCACCATCTTGAGAACTAGGCAGTGGCAAGGTCGCAGTGACGCATCCTTGCAGACCAGGGTTCGACTCCTGTCGGGATCGAATTTCTGTGATCTCATCCGGGTAGACTCCTATAAAAATCTGTTATGAGTGTGCTCATAGATCTATTTTTTTAATGATCCACCACCCAAGGGAGTGTCAACAATTTTTTGCGGTTACTATTCACAAGTGGTTGGCCCGAACCAAAGTGGCATTAAAGTCAATAGATATGCAAGTTAAACTTTCTTCACATGTTATCATTTGTATTTCTAGCTTCGTTTGTCGCATTGTATTGAGTGATTCTTGTTTTGCTAGTTGGGTTTGGCAACCACTTTGTACAACCAATAAAGTGGCATTAAAGTCAATAGACATGTAAGTTTGACTTGCTTCACATGTGATCTTTGTATTTCTAGCTTTGTTTGTTGCATTGTTTTGAGTGGTTTTTGTTTTGCTAGTTGGGGTTGGCAACCACTTTGTATAACCAAACTGAAGGCATGCCATTCACTTTGTCCCACGGTTGGTTCAAATTGAATGGAAAACCGAAGTGAGAGCTCGTCCTTGACGAGCTCAAAAGAGAACCACCAGGAAGATGAAGAAAAACCATAGTTGGTTCAAATTGAATGGAAAACCAAAGTGACAGCTCGTCCTTGATGAGCTCAAAAGAAAACCACCAAGAAGATGAAGAAAAACGATGGATCAAGCCCTCCACAATCTATTGGATTGGATGATGATGAGCGAAGGGGAGGGGTGGACGTACAAAGCGACCGTGCCAAAGAGGGCTTTGCGTGACGGCGCAACAAGTAAAGTTAATGTCCGCCACATGGACTGGCATTTTATTCGCCAAAGAAGAGAAGAGGATAGGTACAAGCTCTTCTTGGGTGCGCAAAGGGAAATGATGGAGTTTAACCGGGAGAGGGTGAAAGAGAAGTTGAAAACATTGAGAGGAAAAATATATACTTGGACAAGAAAGAGAATATGCAAAAGTATGAGCTTGAAAAGGCGGCGACAATGCAAGTAATTGAGAGAGAGAGAGAGAGAGAGGGAGAGAGAGAAGTTGAGGCTTGCAAGAAAAAAGGAGGAGTCGAGGATCATGTTATAGGACAGTAGCCTCTTGGATGAGGAAGGCAAAAAGTGATTGATCAACATGAGGAAGAGGATCAACAAGCACAATAATGGGTGTCGGTGTCAAAACCGGCGGATCTCGGGTAGGGGGTCCCGAACTGTGCGTCTAGGTGGATGGTAACAGGAGACAAGGGACACGATGTTTTTACCCGGGTTCGGGCCCTCTCGATGGAGGTAAAACCCTACTCCTGCTTGATTGATATTGATGATATGGGTAGTACAAGAGTAGATCTACCACGAGATCAGAGAGGCTAAACCCTAGAAGCTAGCCTATGGTATGATTGTTGTTAGATCCACGGACTAAAACCCTCCGGTTTATATAGGCACCGAAGAGGGTTAGGGTTACACAGAGTCGGTTACAGTGGTAGGAGATCTACATATCCGTATCCCCAAGCTTGCCTTCCACGCCAAGGAAAGTCTCATCTGGACACGGGACGAAGTCTTCAATCTTGTATCTTCATAGTCCAGGAGTCCGGCCGAAGATGATAGTTCGGCTATCCGGACACCCCCTAGTCCGGGACTCCTCAAGTAGCCCCGAACCGAGCTTCAATGACGACGAGTCCGGCGCGCATATTGTCTTCGGCATTGCAAGGCGGGTTCCTCCTCTGAATACTTCATAGAAGATTTTGAACACAAGGATAGTGTCCGGCTCTGCAAAATAAGTTCCACATACCATCGTCGAGAGAATAATATTTACACAAATTCAATCTGCTCACGTATTCCATGGCGTGACATCACACCACGGCCAAGCCTTTATTCGAATCGTTTTTACTGTTCCACCTCAGCGCGTTTAGCGAGGTGGTTTCCTTGGCACCTCTTATCAAAGCAGAGATCGTGTCCCCTTATTCCGGGATTCTCATCAATACGGGCGTGGGTAACCCAACCGCGCCATTGGTTACGACGCTTGGGAGATAAGCGAGTTTTACCAGGCTGGTGCGGACGCATAGTTTCGTCCGTTCATATAAGGGGATAAGGATCCACCTTTTTACCTACGCCTTCTTCCTCCTTTGCCTATCCATTTCCGCACACTCGAGCTCCAGCGCCCAAGTTCGCTCATCTCGCCTCAACCTTCCCCAACCATGTCCGGAGCGGGAGGTAAGTGGATGGCCTCCTCCGTCACGGAGGGGCACATCAAGAGGCTGCGGAAGGCCGGATACTTGTCCAGCGACATCGCGCATCGGCTCCCCGACAAGGGGCAGCTCATCCCCACCCCCGGGCCCCATGAGAGGGTGGTGTTCCTCACCCACTTCCTCCGCGGACTAGGTTTTCCACTTCACCCATTTGTCCGGGGGCTCATGTTCTACTACGGCCTGGATTTCCATGATCTGGCCTCGAATTTCGTCCTCAACATCTCAGCGTTCATCGTCGTGTGCGAGGCCTTCCTCCACATCAAGCCCCACTTTGGCTTATGGCTGAAGACCTTCAGTGTCAAGCCGAAGGTAGTGGGGGGCCAGCAGGCGGAGTGTGGAGGCGCCATGGTGGGTAAGATGCCCAACGTTATTTGGCTCGAGGGCTCCTTCGTGGAAACCATCAAAGGGTGGCAATCGGGGTGGTTCTACATCACCGAGCTGCGTGACCCTGAATGGGCAGCGGCCCCCGAGTTCCGATCTGGCATCCCCACACGGCTCACCTCCTGGAAAGAGAAGGGCATGTCATGGGGTAATTCGAAAGAGCTGACCGGACTCCAAACCTGCGTCCAAAACCTTGTGAACAAGAAGATCAAGCTCGTCAACGTAGTGCAGGTCATGCTCATCCGCCGGATCCTCCCGTGCCAACAACGGGCTTTTAGCTTGTGGGAGTTTGATCCGGCACATCACCAAACCTTGAGCAGGCTCTTCGATACTACGTACGAAGATGCCTGGAAGGTGCTGTTCAAGGGCGCCGAGGCTCCCGCATCCGCTACCGAAGATCACGGATTCAGCTCGCAGCGTCAAGCTGGCGAGGTACGCTATTTTACCCTTTACAGGACACTTATTTTCCATAGTTTGACTCTATGCGGGATCTAAACTCCCTTACCTTTGACAGGCCTGGCAAAAGAAGTCCGGGCAGGTTAACAGTTCGGCTCCCTTGCCAGAAGACCCAGCGGACACCCAATTGACGGGGCTGCTGGTTCCGGCACCTTACGTGGTGCCGGAGAAGAAGGCCAAGAAGAAGGCCACGGGAACTCGAAAGAGTTCTCGGCGCCAGGTGTTGTCGGACTCATCATCCGACAACTCCGAGGCGGACTCCTCCCGCGAAGGCGAGGAGGAAAAAGAGGCCTCTCCCCCAGCAAGGGGAGAGAAGAAAAGGAAAGCCGCCCCAACGGGGGAGGCCGAAGGGTCTAAGAAGGGAAGGACCCTCCCTCCGGACTACTCTACCAACGCCGACGGCGGCGAAGAGGAGTGGCCACCGAGGACTAAGCCCCTGCCGACATCGTAAGTGTCCGGATACCAGAATAACTCATGGCGTTTCGTTTGTCGAACAGAATCTCCTAACGTAACATAACCCTATAGCCCGCCCAAGGACGGGCTCGACACTTCAACGAGCGGCTCCCTGGCATCGTCGGACGTGAATAGCACTTCACTTCCGGCCGTCACCTCTCCTCGCGCTGCAGATGACGCCGAGGTGGGGTCCCAAAAGGGGCCCAAACAGGAGGAGGAGGTCCCGGAGGCGCCGCAAGGTAACCTCCCGGACTTTGGGCGCAAGGGGGATCAAACCCCAAAGGGCTCTAAGTCCGGCCCTGGGCCGGACTCCGCACCGAACCTTGGTGGTTCGAGTCCGTGGCGGTCCTTTGTAAGAAGGGCGAGACTGCGACACCGGTGACCTCCGTCCAACCGGAGGCACCGGATAATTTGCTGGAGGCGCTTAACGGCGCCTCCATCAACAAGGAGCACCGCACTGTCATGAGTGTGGTGATCCAGAAAGTTCAATCCGCCAAGAGCGGGCTGACTGAAGCCTATGCCAGCCTTCTAACAGGTTTTGAGGTATGTTTTTAAGATATGTAAAAATATTACCGCATAGACAGATAACCCACGATGCTCGGTTTGGTGTTCGGAAAGAAAAGCGAATTGAGGATCTAAAAAGATGTACTGCAGAGTCTAACATAAGTATGTCAATATGGGAATGCAGGCTGCGCTCACTGACCTCTGCCGACTTGTTGTGGAGGTCGATGCATTGAAGCAGAGCCTCGAGCGGTCCGAGAACGAGCTCGGCCTTGCCAAGAAGCAGCTCAAGGACAAGGAAGGCAAGTAATACCTTATGGAAGTATATAAAAGATGTGGTTGCAAAAAATAACAGGAATAACGTGAAAATTGCAGGGGCCACGAACGAGGTGGCGACCCTGAAGAAGGCAGTGTCCAGGGCCAAAAGCAATGCGGCTGCGGAACACACCGAGCGAGAGAAGCAGTAGGCGCGGGTGGCGGAGGTGCGGCAAGAGCTCCAGGCTCTCGTGGAAAAACACGAGAGTTTGGAGCGTGACTCAAAGACTCGAGAGTCCGAGCTCGCCTCGGCTCTTGAGAGCGCCTAAAGCCGCTAAGGTGAAGCCCAAAAGCCCTCCAGAAATTGAGGCAATAAAGAAGATAGCGGCGGGTAAGGCATTCTTCATGCAAAGCAAGCACGTGAAAGTGAATTACTTGTTACTTACCCGAATCCGGAGCTCTCCAGGAGCATTCGCAGATCTGTCCCGCAGTGTGTCCAATGCCACCGCATTCTACCGGGCTGAGGAAGGGAGCTCGACAGAGAAGGTGTTCGGTCTCAAGATATGCCGAGGCGGACACCGTGCCCTGAGCGACTAGTGAAGCAGCTGGTCGAGCTCCATAAGGTGGCCGAACAGGCCATGAAGGGCCTCATAGTTCAGCTGTGGCCTAAGGAAGCCATGCACAGGAGCTACTTGGTGGTGAGGTGGCTGGTGGGCCTTTGCCCATGGATTGAAGTCATCAAGCACTCCGTCTCAGATCGAAGGTGCCAGAGGGCCTTGCCGTGCTAAAGTGCCTTTGTGGCAAGATGGACGCCGAGAAGCTTGTGACGGACGCCCACCGCCGGGCAGGAGTATCGCAAGCCGAGATGTATTATGCAGGCGTCTGAAGGGTGCCGCTTTATAGCGGTGAATGCTCCAAAGATGTAATTTTTGAGTGAACTCGCATTTGTTATCCTATACGCTTGAAAACTTGTTCATATGCGCTAAGCAACGCTTGTGAATTTAAAATATTACCTTTTGTGCGGCCATTTATTAAATTTGAGAGATAGAGAGTCGTAAACACGCCCCCATGCCACGAGTCTTTGGGGTGTTCGGGATAAACTTGAGCGCTTTTTCCCATTCTTGGGTCCTTGAGGCGCTCAACGCATAGCGAACAAGGCAACCGGACTATAATGCTTGAACACTCTCACTTAGCCATAGAATTCTATAATTTTAAATTTCGGCGAAGCCCCTAGTATTCGGAAGACCAAGTTCGGGGCGCTATCCATGCATGGGCCGGACAAAGCCGACTCCTCGCTCTAAGCGGCATAAGTCTTTAGGGACTCGAAAAACCTCTCGAACAGCGACCGGCTCTCGCCCTATCATGATGGTCAGTTTTAACTTTCTCCACTGAGGTGCTTAACCCATCTCAACCGGGGCATAATCGCAGTGGTTCTCCCAGAGCTACCTTAGCCGATATAACGGAACGTAAGGTACCAAAACATGGGAGCCGGGCAAACCCAACTATTGACCCAAGACATGATTCGGAGCCGATGCATATAATGCTATAAGTTCGGGGTGCCGCACTTGTGAAAGTGTTCGGACTTATCACACCATATTTTGGGGTACTTAAGCCCCTGGTGTATTTGGCCGTACCAAAGCGTATGGGTGCAACATGTCGTAAGTGAACATGTATAGATAAAATAAAAAAAGGAATGCAATAATAGGCAAAAGCTATGCATTATTTATTCAAAAAGGCTACGGTAAAAGCAGAACGATACAAATAGTGCGATAAGCAAGGGACGGGACTATTTGACATGTCTCCCTCCAGGAGCGAGCTGCGTGATGATATGTAAAACAAGTATACTGCTTGTTATAGAGACCACCTGGACACTCGACGTAGCTTTCTGCTTCCCTGGCTGTTGCATCATGTGTTCGGCGATTCTACTGCCGGACAGGGCTTCTTGAGAAAGGAGTCCTGAAAGTAAGAGAAAAAGAAGAATGACACAATTGGGAGCCCCTGGTGAAGTTGAGCCACATTATAGGCCTGCCGTGGTCGTGCCCCTCCTCCTATGCCCATGGTATTTCCAGAGCGTAATTATGTACGCATAGTACTAGTTTCGCAATTTCGCGAGGGCTGGGGTTGGGGCCGCATTGCTACGCATGCTCGGGACGTGCCAGGCGGTCTTGTTGTTGGTTACTCCGGGCGCGCTTGATGGTGTCCGGACGTTTAATAGCCGGACTCAAGAATTGCCTTAAGAGGCTGCTTTGTACTTCTGCCGCGAGGGCCGCCGTATGCTCCTCCGTTCGGAGAGAGTGTTCGGTGTTTCCGTTGACTGTAATGACTCCTCGAGGGCCTGGCATCTTGAGCTTGAGGTATGCGTAGTGCGGCACCGCATTGAACTTTGCAAATGTGGTTCGTCCGGCAAAGGCGTGATAGCCGCTGCATGAGCGGGACTATGTCGAAGATTAATTCCTCGCCGAAAGTTATCCGGTGATCCGTAGACCACTTCAAGTGTAAGCGAGCTGTCTGATTGGCCTCTACACTGGTATGGCGCCTTTGAAGGTCGTATTTGTGGGTTTAATCCTTGAGGGGTCTATGCCCATCTTGCGCACTGTATCCTGATAAAGCAGGTTCAGGCTGCTGCCGCTGTCCATCAGGACTCTAGTGAGGTGAAATCCATCAATGATTGGGTCTAGAACCAATGCGGCGAATCCACCATGGCGGATGCTAGTGGGGTGGTCCCTTCGATCAAAAGTGATCGGGCAGGAGGACCACGGATTGAACTTTGGGGTGACTGGCTCCATCGCATATACGTCCCTTAGTGCACGCTTCCGCTCCCTTTTGGGTATGTGGGTTGCGTATATCATGTTCACCGTCCGCACTTGTGGGGGGAAGCCCTTCTGTCCTCTATTGTTCGTGGCGGGGCTCCTCCTCATCGTCGCTATGCAGCCCCTTGTCATTGTTTTCGGCATTTAACTTGCCTGCCTGCTATAACACCCAACAATCCCTGTTGGTGTGATTGGCTAACTTTTGAAGTGCCGTGTATCTCGCACGAGCGATCGAGTATTTGGTCCAAATTGGACGGGCCCAGTATTTCTTTTGAATGGCTTTTTCACGACCGGGTTTAGAGCCTCTGAATCTGGCATTGACTGCCGTATCTTCAGCATTGTCGCCATTAATGGGGCACTTGTGCTTGTTGCGATGCGACCTGCCGTTGCTGTCCTTGGTATCCGAAGTACCAGGGCTCTTGGTTATGTTGTTACTATGAGCTAGCCAGCTGTCCTCTCCCGCGCAAAAGCGAGTCATGAGTGTTGTGAGGGCTGCCATGGATTTCGGCTTTTCCTGTCCTAGGTGCCGGGCTAGCCACTCGTCGCGAATGTTATGTTTGAAGGCTGCAAGGGCCTCTGCATTCGGACAATCGATGATTTGATTTTTCTTGGTTAGGAACCGTGTCCAGAATTGTCTGGCCGATTCTTCTGGCTGCTGAATTATGTGGCTTAGGTCATCGGCGTTTGGTGGTCGCACATAGGTGCCCTGGAAGTTGTTGAGGAATGCGGCTTCCAGATCTTCCCAACAACCAATTGACTCTGCTGGCAAGCTGTTAAGCCAATGCTGAGCTGGTCCTTTAAGCTTGAGTGGGAGGTATTTGATGGCGTGTAGGTCATCACCGCGGGCCATATGGATATGAAGGAGATAGTCCTCGATCCAGACCGCAGGATCTGTTGTGCCATCGTATGATTCAATGTTTACGGGTTTGAAACCCTCAGGGATTTGATGATCCATCACTTTATGCATGAAGCATAGTGGGTGTCTTGGCGCCTCTGTATTGGGCTATATCACGATGCAGCTCAATGAGCTTTGTCTCTTGTGTTGGGCGGCGGAATTGCCATATCCGGTGTGATGGTTATCATCACGTATCGTAAGTGCCCACGCGATCCGTAGATCGATCTTGTTTGCCTTGCCTTGTCCTCCAGTATATCCCGCAGGTCTGGCACGTTTTCCCGCGTCTTGGTATTTTTTGAGCGGCACCGGGGTGCGGCTTGAGTGGAGGGCCGAAAGGCCTCTCTGTCGTGGACACGAGGTGGCCGGTCGGCCGTATCATGCGCTGGTGATGTAGGTTTAGGTGCTTCCTCATCTAATCGGGGTAGCAGCCTGCGTTTTGGGTAGCTCTTGGACGGGCGTTCGAGTTCATACTCTTCGGCCGCAAGGACTTCAGTCCATCTATCGGCTAGCAGGTCTTGGTCAGCTCTAAGCTGTTGCTGCTTTTTCTTGAGGCTGCTTGCCATGGCCATGAGCCTGCGTTTGAAACGCTCTTGTTCGACGGGATCCTCAGGCACGACAAATTCTTCGTCGTCGAGGCTTGCCTCGTCTTCTGAGGGAGGCATGTAATTATCGTCCTCTACCTCTCTGCCTGCCGCTCTCTCATGAGGGCTGGCTTCTCCATCCTCCTGCACTGAACCTGCTGGAGGGGATTGTCTTCGGCATTTTCCAGGGTGTTATTGTCTCCGGTGCCGGAATCGCCGTTTTTACTGTGGCGGGATTTAGAGCGGCGCCGCTGACGCCGGCGCTTAGGCTGTTTCTTGGAGGGGTCATCCTCCGTTGTTCCATCGCCATTCCCATCTTTTGGGATGTCCACCATGTAAATGTCGTATGATGAGGTGGCCTTCCAGTGCCCTGTAGGCGCTGGTTCTTGGTCGTCTCCTGCATCGTCGTCCATACCGTCGATGTCTTCGGAGTCGAAGTCGAGCATGTCGGTTAAATCATTGACAGTGGCTACTAAGTGGGTGGTGGGTAGGCCTGGGCGTTCGGTTACACCGAACCGATCGGTTCGGTTTCTCGGGCTATTGAGGAATTCGGTTTCGTGCTAATGATGACCGATCGGTGTTCTGGAAAATATCTAACCGAGCGTTCGGTCAACCGATGAATTCGGTTCGGTCTCGATCTTAACCGAAGTTACCGATAATCTACAGCTCGCACCCTCTATCCAGATCGAAACCGCTGACTCGCGTATCGCCAGAGGAAAGCAGAAGCGGCGACTGGCGCTAAGGAGGGAGAGAGATGAGATGGCGTCGCCGCGTCGGCCGCCGTGATAGAGAGAGTTAGGGAGGAGATGCTGCCACCTGCCCGGAATGGAGAGATAGAGAGGAGATGGCGTGGTCGGCCGTGATAGACAGAGGGACGACATGGAATCTGGCGCCGGCGGGAAAAGCAGGGGCGGCTAGGTTGCTGACGAGTGGGGGATTTCTAGATATGTGGTCGATGCATGTGGGCTGAGGGCCTGAGGCAGAGAGCTACGGGATTAGCAAACGTGACTACATGAGGGCCTTAGAGAGAGTCAGGCATAGCGTTGGGCCTTCTACATTTTTTGGCCCATATCACGTTCATTCGGTCTGTTCGGTGTTTTCGGTTACGTGATGCCTAAAACCGAGTTGACCGAGATAAATTCGGTTATGCAGAAGTCATCACCGAAGTTGTGACCGAAATAATCGGTTCCGATCTATCCGGTTTCGGTCCCGGTCCTTTCGGTTCGGTAGTTCGGTCAACGGTTAATATGCCCACCCCTAGTGGTGGGTGGGCTTTGAATTTCTTCGTTGTCCGCATCCCAACCTTCCTGACCATAATCCGGCCAGGGCTCTCCTGATAAAGAGAGAGACTTTAGTGAATTCAAGATGTTGCCAAAGGGCGAGTGCTGAAAGATGTTCGCGGCAGTGAACTCCATGATCGGCGCCCAATCGGATTCGATTGGCAGGGCGCGGAAGGCTCGGAGTCCGAAGAGGAGTCCGGCACCTTGGAGTCACGAGCTTCACAAAGGACAGGGTTAGTGTTCGGCTCAATCGCCGTAGAGATAGCAGCCCCAGAGGCGGTGTCCAGCCATCCGTCCTCGATCGGCGCAGTCGGCTTCGAGTTAAGGGTCGGAGCGGACACTAGTGCGGCCTCCAGGGCACTGTCCGGCGGCAGAGCTAGATCATGCCCTTCGTGACAGTGCGGCGCGCTTGGCTGTGGCTCGAACCCGTCGAAGATCAAGTCTCCACGGACGTTAGCCGTGTAGTTCAAACTTCCAAATCTGACCTGATGGCCAGGGGCGTAGCTTTCGATCTGCTCCAGATGGCCAAGCGAATTGGCCCGCAGTGCAAAGCCGTCGAATACGAAGATCTGTCCGGGGAGAAAAGTCTCACCCTGGACCGCATCGTTGTTGATGATCAGAGGAGCCATCGGGCCTAAAGATGACGACACAGAGGAACTCTCAATGAAAGCACCAATGTCGGTGTCAAAACCGGCAGATCTTGGGTAGGGGGTCCCGAACTGTGCGTCTAGGTGGATGGTAACAGGAAACAAAGGACACGATGTTTTTACCCAGGTTCGGGCCCTCTCGATGGAGGTAAAACCCTACTCCTGCTTGATTGATATTGATGATATGGGTAGTACAAGAGTAGATCTACCACGAGAAAAGAGAGGCTAAACCCTAGAAGCTAGCCTATGGTATGATTGTTGTTCGTCCTACGGACTAAAACCCTCCGGTTTATATAGGCACCGAAGAGGGTTAGGGTTACACAGAGTCGGTTACAATGGTAGGAGATCTACATATCCGTATCGCCAAGCTTGCCTTCCACGCCAAGGAAAGTCCCATCCGTACACGGGACGAAGTCTTCAATCTTGTATCTTCATAGTCCAGGAGTCCGGCCGAAGATGATAGTTCGGCTATCCGGACACCCCTAGTCCGGGGCTCCCTCAATGGGGGTGTTTGATTCATTTGCATATCTATGTATGATTTGTTGAATTTTATTTTGGCATGTGTTGAATTTTTATTTTGCTTTGTCGATTTGTGATAAATTGGTGCTACATGATGGGCATGCATGGCTTGCATGAATATGACAATTTGGATATTAGGGGTATCGTCATTCGGGAGGGCAAATGAGAGGCCGTCCGGCGCTATCCGCGGACTCGTCTATGACGAGTATGTGCCCGCAAACTTTTTGAGGGTCAATTTGTCCAGTCCGGTTGTAGATGCTCTTACAAGCCTTAACAAGCCACCAAAAGGAAATGCTAGTAGTCTGCAAGAGCAGAGTCATATCCTACATTTGCTCTGCCTCATGTTTATGGAAAAGGCACAATAAAAGCTTGGCTCTAATTAAATTAATAAAGCCACAAAAATCCAGTACAAATGATCGATGTTGGGACACTCGCTTACAATATATGCTCACAAAAGAAGAGAAATATCAACCCCCAAACACTAAAGTGAACGACGTCTACAAGCATATGACAAGCTATTGTTGGAAATTGGCACACATTATACGATGGCGTCATACACTGCAACAAAAATAAAGTAACTTTAACATCACCTCTATGCACTAATTTACACATCGTTGCTCAGTCACGTAAGGAAAAATATGGGTCAACATATATGAGTAAATTCTGTCAACCGAATTGTAGGACAAAACTAAACACTTCTTTGCAATTTCTCCAGCGTAATAATGCACCTCAAACGTCCAAACTCAAAAGTGTTTGGTGTCAAGAGAACCACACAAAATAGTAGTAGAAAAATAAAATAGATGAAAACCAACATTTTTACGTGAAAACACCCAGCTGGGGGTGAAAACCATGGGCCAGAACTACTCAAATCTTCTTCCACTATAATCAAATGTGGAATACAATAAGATCTTATCTAGTTAACACTAGAGGCCCCATACACTAAGATCTCCCAGTCTTGGATGACAACAACAAGGTTTGGGACTTGAGAGCTAGGGATTGGAATCACAACTTCAAGAAGGCAAGGCAGTGGATCTGCTCTTCACAACCTTGGAGAGAAGATCCCTTTATTTGCTTGCAAGCTCTTCCAACAATCTTCCTTTTTTTCTCTCTCTCTTGGTTTTTCTCCTTTTCTTCTCCAGTGAAGGATATCTTGATTTCCGTCACATGGTGATGGTTGCTGGATAGGAGGATTAACCTCTACCTCTCTCCTTGTGCAAAGACCAAGTTGACCCTAGGTCACAATCCTAACGGGTAGTGGGCTTTGGCATGGCAATTGGGCAGCCTAAAAGCTTCATATTGTCATCTCCTCATAGCCCACACGAGAATGATATCCTAATGAATCTTCCCCTCCAACTCAAGAGGGATGCAGTGTCAAGCCTACTACCTCGCAACATGCATGCAACTTCTCAGATGAGGATACTTTGGTCATCATATCCGGACCACTCTTGTTGGCATGGATCTTCCCAAGTTATATCAACTTAGAACTCACAACATATTGAATCCAATGACACCTCACAACAATGTGCTTGGTTCAAGAGTGATAGCTTGAGTGCTTGGCAAGATGGATAGCACTTTGACTGTCAGAAAAAATTTCACATTTCTCTTTCTTCATGCCTAACTCTTGCAAGAAGTTTTATTTTCATCCACAACACTTATTTGGAAGCATCAACTGTGGCTATGTATTCAAACTTTATGGTTGATGTAGAAAAACATATTGTAATCTTGATTGCCATGACACTACTACCCTTAAACAAGTCGCAAAGGATCCAGAGGTTGATTTTCTTCAACCGATACCACAAGCATAATCTGAATATGTATACATGATCACAACTTCCAAAGTGTACATATTATGTAGAAGTTTCTTTGAGATACCTAAGTATCCACTTCACTGCTTCCTAGTGACCTTGACATGGATTTGTCATGAACCTGCTAACAAACTCCAACTGCATAAACAATATCAGGCCAAATGCACACCATGACATGCATGGTATTATATTTTACACACTTCTTAATTCCTCTTCTTGTGTGTAAGACATCGCTCAGTGCACAATTTATAGTGGACTACAAGCAGGGTTCCTAGGACATGAGGGGTCAGTGCGCTGGAGCCAAATACATCTGGCGCATAGAGCGAGCCCGACACGGTGGACATCACAAAAGCTAAGGCCACCAAGCTGGATGGGGTAGTAGAAACGCGAGCAGCATGCCTTGCATTGTCCGCCCTTAACTTCCTTGCATCCGTCCCAGAGGAATGCACAAATCACTTGGTTGACCCATGCGAGGATGGATTTGTTGAGTGCGATGGCGATGTGGAAGTGGTTAGGCATCGATGCATCACACAGAGAATATGCCGCACGAGGGCCAACCAGTCACCACGGGAGAGCATGGAAGACCACCGAGAAGGGATCTTCTTCTCGATCTTATCAACCAGCGGGAGGAGAACCGATGTCAGAATCTTTCCATGTGTTAAGGGGTGTCCATGGTATTGGTCCAGGAAGGCGGAGTTAGGACACGTGGCGTCGTTGCGGATGGATCTACCTTCCCGTCCCTTCCATCCCCGATGATGCCGACCTAGACCGCGTCTCAAATTTTGCCGATGATAAATACGGCCCTTGCCGAGGCTGCCTATGACCACTTCTTAGACGTACTCGGGTCAATGGGGAAGCATGAGTTCTCTCTTCTATTGGACGTCCTACACATCGGCCCCTTCGATCAAGGCCCTAGACAAGCTGTTTTCGGAGGCCAAGATTTGGGGGCCGATCAAAGCTCTCCTCACCGGCAATGCGATGGGGTCGGACGGTTTCACCTCTGAGTTCCTCTGCAATTGTCAAGACATTATCAAGGAGAATTTCTACGATGCATTTGGGAAATTGTACTCAATGCGTGAGGTTTCTAGAAGCTTAACGAGGCATTCATCATATTGCTTCTCAAGCATGCCGATGACGAGACTCTCTTTGACTTTCGCCCCATTAGCCTCATCGCCCCCTTGCAAAGTTGTTTGCTAAAGCTCTCTTTCTGGCTCGCACCACATCTTGGCCAATGGTCTCCGTGAACCAAAGTGACTTCATCGTCGGGCGTAGCATTCACGGGCAACTTCTTGCTTATGCAGGAGACCGCTCGCCTCCTCCATAACCTCAAGGTCCACTGCTTGATGCTCAAGCTCGACATCACCAAGGTGTTGACTCGATCTCCTGGTTGTTCCTCATTGTGATTCTCTGCCATCTCGAATTTGGCCCATGCAGGCATGAATAGATCTCCATCCTCCACGCCACATCGTCTACTCACGTGGTCATCAACGTCGTTGATACATCTCCAACGTATCTATAATTTATGAAGTATTCATGACATCTTTACAATAATTCTATATGGTTTAGGTATGATTTGAATGGAACTAACCCGGACTGACAATGTTTTCAGCAGAACTACAGTGGTGTCGTTTTTTGTGCAGAAATAAAAGTTCTCCAAATGCAACGGAACTTTTTGACATTTTTTTGGGAACAAAATGGGCACTAGAAGCTTCATGGGAGGACCATAAGGTGAAGGAGGTGGCCACCACCCACCAGGGCGTGCCAGGGGCTTTGCCCGTGTGCTGGTGGGTGGTGGGCCCCTCGAAGCCCATCTTTGCGTGAAACCACGTCATGACTCACCCTGCGTGGCGGCTTATGTTGAAGCTGATAATGAGAAAGCACGTCAGGATGCTATTGACCTGTTGGATGAAGAGCATGACCTTGCAGCGGCTTGTTCGGTGATTTACCAGCAAGATTTGTGTCCTTATCACAGCCGCCGGTTAAGACCAGGACTTTTCAAGAAGGAGATTTGGTGCTCCGCCTCATCCAGGATCAAACTAACATGCACAAGTTATCCCCACCTTGGGAAGGGCCTTTTGTGGTCAGCAAAAATCTGAACAACGGGTCAATACTACCTGATCGATGTTCGATACCACAAGGACTCACACACGTTGGAGGAGGAGACCCACCGGCCATGGAATATTCCTCATATTCGGCCATATTACACCTGAGCCACTCGCTCTTGTGATGTACATACTTTTACCAATGTATATATTATGATTAGTATAATAAAGCCAACATCCCTGATGATTCAGGGCCTCTGTCCTTTCATTTCTGAGAATCCGAGTCTTTATTGTTACTTCATAAGGTCACTTGGGGGCTTCCTGCTTATTGAGCAGAGCTATGATTACCCTTTCGATTCGGCTTGTACGCCTTGATTACAAATACTTGGGGGCTTCCTTCTCATTGAGCATAGCTATGACTACCCTACTAGTCCGACTTGTACGCTTAGATCGAAATATTACTTGGGGGCTTCTTGTTAAATGAACAAAAGCTTTGTTGTCCCTCGTAATAGGCTTGGACGCCATGTGTATTCACCAAAAATCTGGGTTATCCTGCCTTTGTATGCTTGCCACTCTGACCAGGTAATCCTGGAATGACTCGCCATACTCTTGACAATTAATCTTTTAAAGACCCTGAACTTGTCAAAGTTAAAACGAGGATTGGTCATGTGAGGCCTGGCTTACAGGTTTGAATTAAGGAGTAACTCAGTGGCTGTGCAGCCCTTGAATAGCACTTGTTTTGAGGCTTGGCAGCCTTTGAATGCCTTGATTTTTTGTTTTTCTATTTCTTTTGATTCTCTCTTGGTGATTTTTTGTACCATATTGATATATGGTTGGCATTCGATTTAGGCCATGATTCTTGGATCTTTATTTGATAAACTCCAGTGTTTTATTAACCCGGCCTGGCTTTGGACGTTAAGTCGCCAATGTATGATGATCATATGTTTGGAGTCCTGTACTCTCAAATTTTGGGGGATGTTGCCCTTTGTTATCTACGGTGTTGTAAGCGAGCGGCGTGAATAAATTACATAGAGTGTTGCGCTTTGTATCGGGATTGTTGCCCTTATTGCATATGGCCTGGTAAGCCGGCAATACACATAAGTATCACAGGTATGATATTTATTTTGTTATAAGTATATGAGGTTTTGATAAACCGGCCATGGTCATGGACGTTACTGTCACCAGTAGCTTGTTATATGAGGCTTTTTTGACCCGCCTTGGGGTAAACCGCCAAGGCACTTGTACTCTGTTTTTATGCAGGGTTTATGGCAATGTGCTTAGGCAAAATTGATAATGAGTATGAGCATAAACATTGGATCATCAAAGAAGATCAAAACAACTCATCAAATGTTATGTAGATCAACATGCGCGATGGCATGACAAATAATTGTTTAAAAGCTAGCCTATTACAAGGAAACAGATGGCCCAAAAGAATAATTTCTTTTGCAAAGTATCACAGAGGGCAGATGCTAAGCCAGCCTGCGGCTTACTGGTCTTGGCCTTGGCGAGTTGAGGGTTGTGGGTCATCCAGCACCGGTTCATCCTCCTCCTCTTCACCCATTGGCTGGATGTCAGAGGTTGCCTAGTTGATCCCAGTCAAAGCTTTGAATACAGCTTCATTACTAATAAGTGTTGACGGGTCAATGTGAGGAGCAAAAGTTTGCTTACGGATTGGAGGAGTAAGGTCCTGTGAATCATGGATTGGTGCCTTGATCTTCTTGTTGTCAGCGTCGTAAACCGCCTGATAATGTGACAGGTTGGTATCTTCAGCTAGCTTGCTTGCTAAAGGACGCATTTCCCTTGCTATGGAAGCAAAGTCCTCTGCGCTGAAGGGAGACCCGTCCTCTTTCACGCTGGGGCAGCCGTTAGGCAAATCTGCCGGCTCAAGATCTGCTTGCCATGCTTTAGCCCGGGTTAGCGTGATGTGTGCACCGGCTCTTGCAGCTGATTTCTTAAGTTCCTCGATTCGCATGGGCAGCACATATAGCTTCTCCAGTGTGTCCTTGATGAGGTTTGGCGGTTGCTTTTTATGTGCGGCTATGCAAATGGCATGTTGTGCGCTAGTATATAATTGCTCTACAAGGGTGCAGGCAGCTTTCAGCTTCTTGTGCATATCTGAGCCGAGGTGGGCGATCCTGGAGCCTGTACCAATAAATAAATCTATAAGCCGGATGAAAGATTCTTGCAATGCTTTGATAGTATCAACTTAAGATGAAGTTACTTATCGAAGATGGCAATAGTCATGGCGTTGACTTGACTAGTGGGTGATGCATGCTTTGCCGCGCTGTCATTTAGACATGAGTTAAGCCTTCCTTTTTTGACATGATATTATGGTTGGTGGCTTTGTTGTGTGTTTCACATGAGTTCAGCTGACTTTTAGTTGCATTGATATTTTTTTCTTTTTGTTGGCTACACTCTCGCTTGATAGAGGCAATATTTATCAGCGAGGTGAACTAAATTGTTTTGTGAGTGGTTATGGTATTCTCATGTGTAACATAGAAATCAATATATGAGTGTCACGTTCGTCTAGAAGTGGGCCCAAGCAAATCACGCATGAAGGATCCGCTCTCTTATAGGTGGGCCCGCCAGCGCCCCAAATTAAGCCCTGATGAATCGGGAGCCAACATTCTTAGAGTACTTAGAATCTTAAAAGATGTGACAAGGGGAAGTAAAAAATGAAAATTCCAACAAAAATATTTAAAAAAAATATGTTTAGATCCGCCATTCAACATTTGGCAAAACTTCTGAACAAATAAAGAAATTGAACCATCATCAACGAACAAGCAAGCTGGCCAGGAAAAGGTTTAAGACCTAGACCATGAAACTAATAAAACTTACAAACACAATCCAAATTGATACAAACCCAACTCTCAAGCCGAAACCAGCAAAAAAACATTTTAAAACATCGGGTTAAACCCAATTGCTCCAACCAAACCAAGCCATCAATTTGAAGTAGACATCAACACATGACCAAGTAGCAAAGAGCTCTTCACGTAAATTAATCCCTTGCAACAAGCAGTTGTTGACATAGGTTAGAGCAACTCCAACATGCTGACCCAAACTGTCCACCCGTCCAAACAGGCGAAAACACTGGCCCTACACAATGAACCAAACCGAAAAGCCAACCACTCGTTGTCCTTTTGGACGCATTTGCAGCCGCTCGGTACCCCGGACCCACATGACAGCGTCTGAAAGCCTCCTGCGTGCTTGTCCTTTTTAGTGTGAGCGTGGGGGGGGGGTCATCCACTTTTCCTCCCCGTCCACATTTGGCCACGCTCGCTCCCCTCGTGGTCGACAGCGCAAACGCTAGCCATGGGTATTATCAGCAAGAGCAAGGCAAGCTCGACACAGGCGCCACCTCATCTAGTCTTGGGGAACGTTGCAGAAAATAAAATTTTTCTACGCTTCACCAAGATCAATCTATGGAGTCATCTAGCAACAAGAGAGAGGAGTGTGCAACGAGAGAGAGGAGTGCATCTACATACCCTTGTAGATCGCGAGTGCAGGGGCCACGCCGCCGCGGCACCTATGGGAACCAGGGGCCCTTCGTGAAGTCTTGATCTTGAGGCGGAGGAGGCACAGAGAGCGGATCGAGGCGAGCACGCAGGCGGGTTTTTACCCAGCCGGAGCTCTCGGAGAGATAAAACCCCTACTGCTGCTTGTGTTTGTATTTGATCTTGCTCAAGAGAATGAGCGTATGGTGGCGTTGTAGCGTTGAATGAGTCGAGCTGGCCGAACCTCCCCTACGTTGTGCATGGGCCTCCTTTTATAGTGCAAGGGGTCACCGACAGGTGTCAACGTAGGAGGAAGGGGTAAAAAGGTAAAAGAGGTGGTAGTTGGAACAGTGCGGGAACAGTGAAGCTACAGTGCATGAACAGTGGTTTCTACCTACTTTTGACAGAGGGGGACAAGGGCATTTAATGCCCATCGCCGTCGACCCCAAAAGCTCCCGCCCGTGCGTCTCCGTCTGCCACGGCGATGGATCCACCACCGTGAAGTGCCACCGTGTCCCTAGGGCTGCACAGCCATCCGCCACGCAGCGTCCTCGAAAGGCCCGAGGCGGCGCGTGGGCGATGAGCTGAGCGCGAGCACTGGCAGCAGCTCTCCCGGCAAGCGCCTTGCGGGTCTTGATCTTGCCGGGCCCGGGAGCTTGCCGGGCTCTGTAACTTGCCGCTCCCCGGGCCCTCGCCGGGACGCGTATAGCGCCGAGGCGTGTCTTGTATGTTGTAGTCTTTTAGTCTTCCCGGCGAGCTCCTCTCGCCGGGTCGTCTTGTGAGTGATGTGATCTTGAGCACGAATGGCCTTCGGCAAGCTCCGCTTGCCGGGTCTTGATCTTCTGTCTTGCATATTTTGTTCTTCCTTCGGCAAGCTCCTCTTGCCGGGCCCTCATTCTCTTAGTTAGCACTTTGTTCTTGAATGGCAGTAACAAAGCATGGGGAGGGTTTTGGTGGGCCTTGGCAAGCCCCTTGTGAGGAATCTGCTGTTGCCCGTGCACAAGTTCGGGTACTAGGGTACCCCTATTCTAGTACACCGACAGGAGCCCGGGCCTGGGCCATACACAGTGCAGCGTTGTTGGGCAGCCCAAAAGCGTCTGCAGACGGGCACGCGCGCCTGGTCCGCACAGGATAGAACCAGCGTCCACGCGCTCCCCTTGCAACCAGCGTCGATTGCGGCGTCGTGGGAGGCGTGGGCGGCGGGTGCGGTCTTTAAGGCATCCACTCCGTGACCGTGGTGCGGGCGAGGCCACTCCACCCGTCGCCGGCCCGCCTTTTTCGCCACGCTGCCCTCATGCGTGGGGGTCGGGCGGCGAAGGTGGGAGACCGAGCCGTCCGCAGGCGAAGATGGCGAGTCGGCCCGCTCCTCGCCCTTCTCGCTCCCGATTGGTCGGCGAGGCGGTTGAGCCCCACCTCGCCCTTTAAAAAGGGCGGAAGGGAGCACAATGGTCACACACTTCTTCTTCTCCCTTCGTCTTGACTTCCGTTCCTCCTTCCGCCATGGAAAGAAACCCTAGTTCTTCCACAGTCATGGCGAGAGTCGCCTCCAGTAGCGCACCTCTCCCTACCCGCACCCGTGGCGGCGGAGCCGACCACGAGGGGAGAGGAGAAGGCGAGGCATGAGACGAGGCCGAGGGCGTGGTCGAGGCGGACGGGGGGGCGGTCGGCGGCGTGCCTCCCCGTCCCTCCGCCGGCTCCTGTCCTCGGCGGTCCCACCGAGAGGCGATCCAGGAGTTCTTCATCAAGCTCGCCAAGCGCCTCGTCGCCGCCTCCGGCTGCCGGCCCGCTTATGACGCGATGGGGCGGATCCGCCGAGGTGATGGAGTTGCGCATGAGGGCTGCGGGATCAGCGGCACTTTCGGGTGAGTGTCGTGTCCCCAGCCCGGCGTGATGTTCTTCGACCGAGGGTGGAAGACATTCGCCCGTATCCACAGCTTGGCGGCGGGGTTTACCCTCCATTTCAAGTTAATGGAGGGCGACCTTCTCGCCGTCAAGGTCTTCGAGATCAGGACAGGCGAGATCTGTGTGGACAGCTCCTCCGGCAGCGAAGGTCCCTCCTCGGCGAGAGTGGCGAGGAGGGAGCGCAGCGGCGGCGAGGGATGGCGGGTCCGACTAGGCGTCGGACACGCTGCCTCGTCGCCACCGGCGACCCGTCATCAGTCGCCGCCTTCGAACTCCCGGGCCCGTCTCCTTGGTCGGCTGGCGTAGGGAGGCTGCGAAGGAAGGAGAGGGGCGGTGGCAAGGCCGTTAAATCGGAGTACGAGGGTGAGGTGCCCTCGACAGCGTGCTGACGCCCCACCACCCCGTCTTCAACCTCTGCCTCCGGCGCCTCCGTCTCCGCCAAGCTCCTGGCCGGCCCCCGGGAAGTTCTCTTGGTGTCTTCTGGCGCCCGTGGCTCTCCGGGGACGCGTTCCCCATGCCCGTCACCTTGCGCAGCTCCTGAGGGCACGCCACTCTCTCCTAGGCGCCCCTTTTCCCCTTCCCCGGCAAGCTTCTCTTGCCGGGGGCTCCTTCCCCGGCAAGCTTTTCTTGCGGGACCTCCTACCTACCTCTGATTAGAAAAGGCAGGAGAGGATTACGGGCATCTTATCTTTCAATTTGTAAGCCTTTGGGCCTTAGCTGTATTTAAAATATGTAATCCTCTCTATCATGTTTTTCATCCTCTATGGACTTATCTTGAACTAGGATGCTTTTAATGAAAAGAGGGGAAAGCTTGTCGGACGCGTCTTTTACTTGACTTCGTGCCTTGTATGTTCCCTCGCTTTGGGGAGCCTGCCGGGCGAACACGCTTCTTGAGTCTTGGGACATCGGCAGCCCATGAGCGGTGTTGCCTCCGGCAAGCAACCTTTCTTGGGCGATTCTTAACTTAACTTGCCGGCGGGCTCGAAAGCAAGATAAGGTGCAGCAACACACTTGTGTTCGTCGGCGGACTCGGAAACAAACACAAGGGCGCAAGCGGGCCACGACTTGGCTCCTCCGCATGGGTTTCACAAGACACAGCGTTCAAAACGCAGCCCGCTTTCCCGGCCCATGAGAGGATGCATGACGAGGATGGAAAACTTATCGATCCGCAGCCCCGGCGACCTTAGCTTGCCGGGAGGAATCTTGGCATTCGCAGCCCACGGCGACGCGGCTGCCAAAATCCAGTCTTTGGCGTGCTCCTCTGGTTTCTCCTTGTCGCTGTAATTTCAGTCATGAAAACAGCTGAGATATGTCTGCAATGAGCTTCATTATTTACATGTATATGTATCTGAATCTTTTCTGTGTAGTTTGCAGCGATGCGTGCCTTGCCCTTCGTATGTTTACACTCTACGCTCTCGGGAAGCTTGCGGCGCGAACACGCTTGCTGAGTCACGGAACATCGGCAACCATTGGCGGCGTTGCTTCCGACAAGCAACCTTGCGGGCGATTCTGTGGCGCTTGTGTTTGTTAGCGGACTCGGAAACAAACCAAAGGGCATAAGCCCGGCCACGACCAGCTCCTCGGCGCACAAGTTTTTCATCTGAAGGGCATCTTACGGCAGGGCTTGCTCGTTACACCCTCTACTTTGCATCCTTTGTGCGCTTTTACCCTCGCTTCGAAACTTGCGGCAAAGTGGCCCTTATCGCGAGTCTTTGAGATCTTTGAACTCGAAGCAGCTTGCGGCCAAGGTCCTACCGGCAAGCAACCTTGCGTGCTAGTCGCAACGCACTTAGGTTGCTGGCGGACTCGAAAAGCGAAACAAAGGCGCGGCACTTAGCGCAGCTCACTTAAATCGTTGAGTGTGCTCGGAAGCAAGATAAGGATGCGGCTACCGCTGGTAGGTTCCTCAGCGCCTGTGCATCGCGCACAAAGAACGAAAGCACGAGGAACATAACATAAAAACACATGGAACCAAGTAGTGCTTTGCACAAAAGCTCGGATGACTTAGCTTTTCTACTCTTCTGCGATCCGGCAAGGCTGCGCTTCTCCCTTGATTTCCCCCCTCGTATGTTTTCACCCTCACGCTTGCCGGGAACCTGCCGCATAAACACACTTCTGAGTCGCGGAACATCAGCAGCCATTGGCGGTGTTGCCTCCGGCGGGAAGAACTTGTCGGGCTAGTTGCGGCAGCGCCTCCATCGTTAAGCGAACTCGAAAGCGGATCGAGCGCAACTTAGCCACGACTTCGACCCCCATCTTGCCTGGGTTCTCCATACAAGGTACGAAATTTCAGGAATACAACTCAAAAGTTTGGCGGGTGGTAGAGCTCGATGGCACGTCCTCGGCGGTGGCGCCGAGAATGCGCTTGCGAAGCGGGCGCCGAGCTGTTCTTCTGCTTTCTTTGCCCTCTTGGCAGGTGGAGCTCGATGGCACGTTCTCGGCGGCGCAGCACTCCGGAGAAGTGCGCTTGCGAGTAGCACGAGCTATTCTTGCGGGCTGGGCACGAGTTGTCCTTGCCGGGCTTTGCTTGCCGGTGGAGCTCGATGGCGCGTCCTCGACAGCAGCGCGGCACTCCGGAGAGGCGCGCCTGCCGGAGCAGGCACCAGAGCACCCGCCGGAATTGGTCTTCGTCTTCTTCACAGGACTTCCGTGGCCTTCTGGAACTCCGGCTCACTGTCATCCTCATCCTCCATGTCTTCATCGTCGTCTTCTTCATCTTTGTCGCGGCCCCGGGGAGGTCGATCACCTTGCCGCTGCTTAGCCTTGTCGCGGCGTCCTCCCGGCCATTGAGCGGCCGCTTCTTGCTCGGTTCTCCCCGCCACCTTGGGCCTTCTCCTTGTCGCGCCTCTCGTACTCAGCTTTCGCTGCTCGGCGAGGTACTCGGCGCGCTTGCGATTGGTGAGATCGTGGCCCTTAGTGCGGTGGATTTTGCGATATTGCTTGTCGAAGCCGCCACTGCTTGTCGGCTGCGCTTCTAGGTAGGTTCCTTGCGGAGAAGCAACCTGTGTTCGCTTGGCGGGAGCCTCCTTGCGGGCTTCTCGGCGGCAAGCACCTCTTTCTTGTTTTCCTTCGTTTATTCGCCGCGGCTCTTGTTTGCAGGCGTTATCGTCGCTATCGCTTCCTCCTGCGCCAAACATCCTCCCCGAGAGTCTCCTCCCCTCCTCCTGCGTGCACACTTGTCGGCCCGAGCATAGAGCTTCGGCGGCGTCCCGAATCTTGGTCATCGCCATTTCTTCACGCATCTGGTGATTCGCGACGTTCGGTGGAACGCGGCGATAATCTGGCGGTGGACATCGGGGATGTTGTCTTTGCACACGGTGAAGCGTTGGATATACTTGCGAGGATTCCCCTTCATACGGGCCAAAATGTGGAATCGCTCTCTGGCCGTGGGGTTTGTGGCCGCCCGGTGAAGGCGCCAACAAACTGATGGCAAAGGTCGGCCCAAGAGGAAATGGAGCCTTCCGGCAAGTGCATAAGCCAGAACGAGCGTTCGGCTTAAGCGCAGCGGAAATAGTTCGCCGAGAATCTTGTCGTCGCGCCCTCCGGCAGCTGCACGCGATGGTGTAGAACCGAGGAACTCCGAGGGTGCGTCTTGCCGTCGTACTTCTCGATGCGTCGGGCTTGAAGTTCTTCATCTTTGAGCCTTTGGGCCGCGCCAGCTTCGTGGGTGAAGCGCAGGTAGCTTTGCAGCGTCACGCAAGTCGCACAGTTCACCGGCGTGTCTGCAGCGTCGGCAGCGTTCCAGCTCTGGTCGATTGTCGCCGAGCTTCTCGGCGGCGCTCGATCGTGGTCGGCGTCTTCTTGTCGCTGGTCGTCGAGACTGGCGTTAGTCCCAGCGAGCCCGCGGATCCGGCAACGCCGTGGAGCCGTCGTCGGCGTTATTCCAGCGGGGCGGCGTCTTTTGCCTGCGGCGGGAGTGCATCGGCGTTGCACCCGGCGGCCTTGTCGCCGTTAGCCTTTGTCTTCTCGGCTTGCGCGGCAGCGAGGTCGCCGGCTGCTGTGAAGGGTCGTTGTTAGCGGCGACCAGGCTCTTGATGGTAGCCCTCCGGTCTTGGCTTTGTCGCCTTTGGAGGAAATCGAGGCGATTGCGCCCACGAGTGCTTCGCCGGAGTGGAGGGGCGGGAAGCGGCGGTGCGAGGCGGGGTAGGCTCGGACTCTAACGGTGTTAGAAGGCGAGGTCCTTCCCGGCGCCTTCGCTTTGCCCGTGTCCGGGCGTTGGCACGAGGCGTCCGCGAGCCTCCGGCGTGTCCTTGTCCCAGCGGCGGATACCACCTCCCGTGGTATGGTGCTGCTGGGTCGTCGCTTGAGATGGCGCTGGTCTACGGAGACGAAGCGCGGTCACCCGTCCGTCCTTGGATCTGGTGGCGCCGCGAAGTGTCTTGGCGGCGACCATCCTTCCGTCGGCGTCTCCTCCGCCCACCGCTGGCTCGGTGGCGGCGGAAGAAACAGAGCGAACGCTGCCCCAAGCCTTCTTCTTCGGGCCATGGCGTAGTCGTTAGCGAAATTCTTGATGAAATTGGAGAGGTTGATGGCGAGGCGCCAGCCGAGACGCCGGATCAGTCCGCACAACCTCGGCGCCCCCTACTGGCGCCAAAGATGCAGGGGGCCCTGCCCGCCGCTGCACCTATGGGGCCAGGGCCCTTCGTGAAGTCGGTGCGAGGCGGAGGAGGCCTGAGAGCAGATCGAGGCAGCACGCAGTGAGGCGGGTTTTACCCGGCCGGAGCTCTCGGAGAGATAAAACCCCTACTGCTGCTTGTGTTTGTATTTGATCTTGCTCAAGAGAATGAGCGTATGGTGGCGTTGTAGCGTTGAATGAGTCGAGCTGGCCGAACCTCCCCTACGTTGTGCATGGGCCTCCTTTTATAGTGCAAGGGTCACCGGCAGTGTCAGCGAGGAGGAAGGGTAAAAAGGTAAAGAGGTGGTAGTTGGAATAGTGCGGGAACGGTGAAGCTACGATTGCATGAACAGTGGTTTCTACCTACTTTTTGAGAGGGGACAAGGGCATTTAATGCCGTCGCCGTCGACCCAAAAGCTCCCGCCGTGCGTCTCCGTCTGCCACGGCGATGGATCCACCACCGTGAAGTGCCACCGTGTCCCCAGCTGCACTGACCATCCGCCACGTGTCCTGGAAGGCCCCGAGCGACGCGTGGGCGATGAGCTGGGCCTTGAGCACCTGGCGCAGCTCTCCGGCAAGCGCCTTGCCGGGTCTTGATCTTGCCGGGCAGGGAGCTTGCCGGGCTCTGTAACTTGCCGCTCCCCGGGCCCTCGCCGGGACGCGTATAGCGCCGAGGCGTGTCTTGTATGTTGTAGTCTTCTAGTCTTCCCGGTGAGCTCCTCTCACCGGGGTCGTGCGTGAGTGATGTGATCTTGAGCCTGAATGGCCTTCCCGGCAAGCTCCGCTTGCCGGGGTCTTGATCTTCTGTCTTGCATATTTTGTTCTTCCTTCGGCAAGCTCCTCTTGCGGGGCCCTCGTTCTCTTGGTTAGCACTTTGTTCTTGAATGGCAGTAACAAAGCATGGGGAGGTTTTGGCGGGCGCCCGGCAAGCCCGCTTGTGAGGAATCTCTCGATTGCCCGTGCACAAGTTCGGGGTACTAGGGTACCCCTATTCTAGTACACCGACAGCGAGCGGAAGCGTTCAAGAGAACGGGGTTGAGGGAGTCGTACTCGTCGTGATCCAAATCACCGAAGATCCTAGTGCCGAACGGATGACACCTCCGCGTTCAACACACGTACGGTTGGGGAAGAGGTCTCCTCCTTCTTGATCCAGCAAGGGGAGGGAGAGGTTGATGGAGATCCAGCAACACGACGGCGTGGTGGTGGAAGTAGCGGCGATCTCGGCAGGGCTTCGCCAAGCTCAGCGAGAGGGAGAGGTGTTACGGAGGGAGAGGGAGGCGCCAGGAGCAGGGGGTTGCAACCCTCCCTCCCCCCTCTTCATATAGGGGCCCTGGGGGGGCGGCCCCCTAGATATTGAATCTCAAGGGGGGGCGGCCAAGGGGGGAACTTGCCCCCCAAGCCAAGTGGGGTGCCCCCACCCCTGGGGTTTCCAACCCTAGGCGCAGGGGGAGGCCCAAGGGGGGCGCACCAGCCCACCAGGGGCTGGTTCCCCTCCCACTTCAGCCTATGGGGACCTCCGGGATATGTGGCCCCACCCGGTTGACCCCCGGGACCCTTCCGGTGGTCCCGGTACAATACCGGTGAACCCCGAAACTTTCCCGGTGGCCGAAACTGGACTTCCTATATACAAATCTTCACCTCCGGACCATTCCGGAACTCCTCATGACGTCCGGGATCTCATTTGGGACTCCGAACAACTTTCGGGTTACCGCATACTAATATCTCTACAACCCTAGCGTCACCGAACCTTAAGTGTGTAGACCCTACGGGTTCGGGAGACACGCAGACATGACCGAGACGACTCTCCAGTCAATAACCAACAGCTAGATCTGGATACCCATGTTGGCTCCCACATGCTCCTCAATGATCTCATCGGATGAACCACGATGTCAAGGATTCAAGTAATCCCGTATACAATTCCCTTTGTCAATCGGTACGTTACTTGCCCGAGATTCGATCGTCGGTATCCCAATACCTCGTTCAATCTTGTTACGGCAAGTCACTTTACTCGCATCCGTAATGCATGATCCGTGACCAAACACTTGGTCACATTGAGCTCATTATGATGATGCATTACCGAGTGGGCCCAGAGATACCTCTCCGTCATATGGAGTGACAAATCCCAGTCTCGATCCGTGTCAACCCAACAGATACTTTCGGGGATACCTGTAGTATACCTTTATAGTCACCTAGTTACATTGTGATGTTTGGTACACCCAAAGCACTCCTACGGCATCCGGGAGTTACACGATCTCATGGTCTAAGGAAATGATACTTGACATTGGAAAAGCTCTTAGCAAATGAACTACATGATCTTGTGCTATGCTTAGGATTGGGTCTTGTCCATCACATCATTCTCCTAATGATGTGATCCCGTTATCAATGACATCCAATGTCCATAGTCAGGAAACCATGACTATCTGTTGATCAACGAGCTAGTCAACTAGAGGCTCACTAGGGACATGTTATGGTCTATGTATTCACACATGTATTATGATTTCCGGATAACACAATTATAGCATGAATAATAGACAATTATCATGAATAAGGAAATATAATAATAATCATTTTATTATTGCCTCTAGGGCATATTTCCAACAGTCTCCCACTTGCACTAGAGTCAATAATCTAGTTACATTGTGATGAATCGAACACCCATAGAGTTCTAGTGTTGATCATGTTTTGCTCGCGGAAGAGGTTTAGTCAACGGATCTCCGACATTCAGATCCGTATGTACTTTGCAAATATCTATGTCTCCATCTTGAACATTTTCACGATTGGAGTTGAAGCGACGCTTGATGTGCCTGGTCTTCTTGTGAAACCTGGGCTCCTTGGCAAGGGCAATAGCTCGGTGTTGTCACGAAGAGAGTGATCGCCCCGACGCATCGGTATGACTCTAGGTCGGTGATGAACTCCTTCATCTAGATTGCTTCATGCGCTGCCTCCGAGGCTGCCATGTACTCCGCTTCACATGTAGATCCCGCCACCACGCTTTGCTTGCAACTGCACTAGCTTACTGCTCCTCCATTCAAAATATACACGTATCTGGTTTGCGACTTGGAGTCATCGGATCGTGTCAAGCTAACATCGGCGTAACCCTTACGACGAGCTCTTCGTCACCTCCATAAGCGAAACATATCCTTAGTCCTTTTCGGTGCCGGGATATTCTTGACCGCTATCCAGTGTTCCATGCTGGGATTACTTTGGTACCTTCCTACCAAACTTACGGCAAGGTTTACATCCGATCTGGTACACAGCATGGCATACATGATAGACCCTATGACCGAGGCATAGGGGACGACACTCATCTTTTCTCTATCTTCTGCAGTGGTGGGACATTGAGCTGAGCTCAATTTCACACCTTGCAAAGACGAGCAAGAACCCTTCTTGGACTGATCCATATTGAACTTCTTCAATATCTTATCAAGGTATGTGCTTTGTGAAAGACCTATGAGGCGTCTCGATCTATCTCTATATATCTTGATGCCTAATATGTAAGCAGCTTCTCCAATGTCCTTCATTGAAAAACACTTATTCAAGTAGGCCTTTATGCTGTCCAAAAGTTCTATATCATTTCCCATCAAAAGTATGCCATCCACATATAATATGAGAAATGCTACAGAGCTCCCACTCACTTTCTTGTAAACACAGGCTTCTCCATAAGTCTGCATAAACCCAAACGCTTTGATCATTTCATTAAAGCGAATATTCCAACTCCGAGATGCTTGCACCAGCCCATAGATGGAGCGCTGGAGCTTGCATACCTTGTTAGCATTCTTAGGATCGACAAAACCTTCTGGCTGCATCATATACAATTCTTCCTTAAGAAAGCTGTTAAGGAATGCCGTTTTGACGTCCATTTGCCATATCTCATAATCATAGTATGCGGCAATTGCTAACATGATTCGGACGGACTTCAGCTTCGCTACGGGTGAGAAGGTCTCATCGTAGTCAACTCCTTGAACTTGTCGGTAACCCTTAGCGACAAGTCGAGCCTTATAGATGGTAACATTACCATCCGCGTTCGTCTTCTTCTTAAAGATCCATTTATTCTCTATCGCTCACCGATCATCGGGCAAGTCTGTCAAAGTCCTTACTTTGTTTTCATACATGGATCCTATCTCAGATTGCATGGCTTCAAGCCATTTGTTGGAATCTGGGCCCGCCATCGCTTCTTCATAGTTCGAAGGTTCACCGTTGTCTAACAACATGATTTCCAAGACAGGGTTGCTATACCATTCTGGTGTGGAACGTGTCCTTGTGGACCTTCAAAGTTCAGTAGTTACTTGATCCGAAGTACCTTGATCATCATCATTAACTTCCTCTCTAGTTGGTGCAGGCACCACAGGAACATCTTCCTGAGCTGCGCTACTTTCCGGTTCAAGAGGCAGTACTTCATCGAGTTCTACTTTCCTCCCACTTACTTCTCTCAAGAGAAACTCTTTCTCCAGAAAGGACCCGTTCTTAGCAACAAAGATCTTGCCTTCGGATCTGAGGTAGAAGGTATACCCAATGGTTTCCTTGGGGTATCCTATGAAGATGCATTTTTCCGACTTGGGTTCGAGCTTTTCAGGTTGAAGTTTCTTGACATAAGCATCACATCCCCAAACTTTTAGAAACGACAGCTTAGGTTTCTTCCCAAACCATAATTCATACGGTGTCGTCTCAACGGATTTAGATGGTGCCCTATTTAAAGTGAATGTAGCTGTCTCTAGAGCGTATCCCCAAAATGATAGTGATAAATCGGTGAGTGACATCATAGATTGCACCATATACAATAGAGTGCGATTACGACGTTTGGACACACTGTTACGCTGTGGTGTTCCAGGCGTCGTGAGTTGTGAAACGATTCCACATTTCCTTAAGTGCGTACCAAATTCATGACTTAAATATTCTCCCCCACGATCTGATCGTAAGAACTTTATCTTTTGATCACGTTGATTCTCTACCTCATTCTGAAATTCCTTGAACTTTTCAAAGGTCTCAGACTTGTGTTTCATCAAGTAGACATACGCATATCTACTCAAGTAAATCGGTGAGAGTGAGAACATAACGATAGCCTCCATGAGCCTCAACGCTCATTGGACCGCTTTTACATCGGTATGTATGATTTCCAATAAGTTGGTTGCCCGCTCCATTGTTCCGGAGAATGGAGTCTTGGTCATTTTTCCCATGAGGCATGGTTCGCATGTGTCAAATGATTCGTAATCAAGAGACTCTAAAAGTCCATCAGCATGGAGCTTCTTCATGCGTTTGACACCAATGTGACCAAGGCGGCAGTGCCACAAGTATGTGGGACTATCGTTATCAACTTTACATCTTTTGGTATTGACACTATGAATATGTGTAACGTCATGTTCGAGATTCATTAATAATAAACCATTGACCAGCAGGGCATGACCATAAAACATAACTCTCATATAAATAGAACAACCATTATTCTCAGATTTAAATGAGTAGCCATCTCGTATTAAACGAGATCCAGATACAATGTTCATGCTTAAAGTTGGCACTAAATAACAATTATTGAGGTTTAAAACTAATCCCGTAGGTAAATGTAGAGGTAGCGTGCCGACGGAGATCACATCGACCTTGGAACCATTCCCGACGCGCATCGTCACCTCGTCCTTGCCAGTCCCTGCTTAGTCCGCAGCTCTTATTTTGAGTTACAAATATGAGCAACCGCACCGGTATCAAATACCCAGGAGCTACTACGAGTACTGGTAAGGTACACATCAATTACATGTATATCACATATACATTTAGTGTTGCCAGCCTTCTTGTCCGCTAAGTATTTGGGGCAGTTCCGCTTCCAGTTGTAGGGGAACGTAGCAGAAATTCAAAATTTTCTTACGTGTCACCAAGATCTATCTATGGAGAAACCAGCAATGAGGGGAAGGAGAGTGCATCTACGTACCATTGTAGATCGCTAAGCGGAAGCGTTCAAGAGAACGGGGTTGAAGGAGTCGTACTCGTCGTGATCCAAATCACCGGAGATCCTAGTGCCGAACGGACGGCACCTCCGCGTTCAACACACGTACAGCCTGGTGACGTCTCCCATGCCTTGATCTAGCAAGGAGAGAGGGAGAGGTTGAGGAAGACTCCATCCAGCAGCAGCACAACGGCGTGGTGGTGGTGGAGGGCGTGGCAATCCTGCGAGGCTTCGCCAAGCACCGCTGGGAGAGGAGGAGTACTTGGGAGAGGGAAGGGCTGCGCGAGAACTTGTGGTGCGGCTGCCTTCCCACCCCCACATATATAGGGGCAAGGGAGGGGCGGCCCCTCGGATCAATCTGAGGAGGCGGCGGCCAAGGGGAGGAGTGCCTCCCAAGTCAAGTGGAGGCCCTCCCTTAGGGTTTTCCTCCCATGCGCATGGGCCTTGGGGGCTGGTGCCCTGGCCCATTAAGGCTAGGCGCCCCTACAGCCCATGCTACTGTATTGGACATGGTGGAACAATTTCTGGACCTCCGGACCCCTCCGGAATCCTCCGGAACCTTCTGGAAGCTTCCCGGTACAATACCGAAAAAACCCGAACTTTTTCTGGAACCCGAACAACAACTTTCCATATATAAATCTTTACCTCTGGACCATTCCGGAACTCCTCATGACGTCCGAGATCTCATCCGGGACTCTGAACAACATTCGGTAACCACATACAAACTTCCTTTATAACCCTAGCGTCATCGAACCTTAAGTGTGTAGACCCTACGGGTTCGGGAGACATGTAGACATGACCGAGACGTTCTCCGGTCAATAACCAACAGCGGGATCTGGATACCCATGTTGGCTCCCACATGTTCCACGATGATCTCATCGGATGAACCACGATGTCAAGGACTCAATCGATCCCGTATACAATTCCCTTTGTCTAACGGTATTGTACTTGCCCGAGATTCGATCGTTGGTATACCGATACCTTGTTCAATCTTGTTACCGGCAAGTCTCTTTACTCGTTCCGTAACACATCATCCCGTGATCAACCCCTTGGTCACATTGTGCACATTATGGTGATGTCCTACCGAGTGGGCCCAGAGATACCTCTCCGTTTACGGAGTGACAAATCCCGATCTCGATTCGTGCCAACCCAATGACACTTTCGGAGATACCTGTAGTGCACCTTTATAGCCACCCGCCACGTTGTGACGTTTGGTACACCCAAAGCATTCCTACGGTATCTGGGAGTTGCACAATCTCATGGTCTAAGGAAAAGATACTTGACATTAGAAAAGCTTAAGATAACGAACTACACGATCTTTGTGCTAGGCTTAGGATTGGGTCTTGTCCATCACATCATTCTCCTAATGATGTGATCCCGTTATCAACGACATCCAATGTCCATGGTCAGGAAACCGTAACCATCTATTGATCAACGAGCTAGTCAACTAGAGGCTTACTAGGGACATGGTGTTGTCTATGTATCCACACATGTATCTGAGTTTCCTTTCAATACAATTATAGCATGGATAATAAATGATTATCATGAACAAGGAAATATAATAATAACTAATTTATTATTGCCTCTAGGGCATATTTCCAACACCAGTGTCCCCTTCCCTTGCAATAAAAGCACTCAGTCTCAGGTTTGGGTCCATTCTTTGGCTTCTTCCCGGCAACTGGCTTACCGGGCGTGGCAACTCCCTTGCCTTTCTTGAAACTAGTGGTTTTGTTGACCATCAACACTTGATGTTCCTTTTTGATTTCCACCTCTGCTGATTTCAGCATTGAAAATACTTCAGGAATAGTTTTCACCATCCCCTGCATATTGTAGTTCATCACAAAGCTCTTGTAGCTAGGTGGGAGCGACTGAAGGATTCTGTCAATGACCACCTCGTCCGGGAGGTTAATGTCCAGCTGGGACAAGCGGTTGTGCAACCCAGACATTTTGAGTATGTGCTCACTGATAGAACTATTTCCCTCCATCTTACAACTGTAGAACTTGTCGGAGACTTCATATCTCTCGACCCGGGCATGAGCTTGGAAAACCATTTTCAGCTCTTCGAACTTCTCATATGCTCCGTGTTGCTCAAAACGCTTTTGGAGCCCCGGTTCTTAGCTATAAAGCATGCCGCACTGGACGTGGGAGTAATCATCAGCACGCGATTGCCAAGCGTTCATAACGTCTTGGTTCTCTGGGATGGGTGCTTCACCTAGCGGTCCTTCTAGGACATATGCTTTCTTGGCAGCTATGAGGATGATCCTCGTGTTCGGACCCGATCCGTATAGTTGCTGCCATCATCTTTCAGCTTGGTTTTCTCTAGGAACGCGTTGAAGTTGAGGTTGACATGAGCGTTGGCCATTTGATCTACAAGACATTTTGCAAAGGTTTTTAGACTAAGTTCATGATAATTAAGTTCATCTAATCAAATTATTTAATGAACTCCCACTCAGATTAGACATCCCTCTAGTCATCTAAGTGATACATGATCCGACTCAACTAGACCGTGTTCGATCATCACGTGAGATGGACTAGTCATCATCGGTGAACATTTCCATGTTGATCGTATCTTCCATATGACTCATGTTCGACCTTTCGGTCTCTTGTGTTCCGAGGCCATGTCTGTACATGCTAGGCTCGTCAAGTCAACCTAAGTGTATTGGATGTGTAAATATGGCTTACACCCGTTGTATGTGAACGTTAGAATCTATCACACCTGATCATCACGTGGTGCTTCGAGACAACGAACCAATGGCGCACAGTTATGGGGAACACTTTCTTGAAATTATTGTGAGGGATCATCTTATTTACTACCGTCATTCTAAGCAAATAAGAAGCAAAAACATGATAAACATCACATGCAATCAAATAGTGACATGATATGGCCAATATCATATTGCTCCTTTGATCTCCATCTTCGGGGCGTCATGATCATCATCGTCACCGGCATGACACCATGATCTCCATCATCGTTTCTTCATGAAGTTGTCACGCCAACGATTACTTCTACTTCTATGGCTAACGGTTTAGCAATAAAGTATAGTAATTTACATGGAGTTATTCAATGACACGTAGGTCATACAAAAAATAAAGACAACCCCTATGGCTCCTGCCGGTTGTCATACTCATCGACATGCAAGTCATGATTCCTATTACGAGAACATGATCAATCTCATACATCACATATATTTCATTCATCACATCCCTTTGGCCATATCACATCACAAGGTATATGCTGCAAAAACAAGTTAGACGTTCTCTAATTGTTGTTGCATGTTTTTTACGTGGCTGCAGTAGGGTTCTAGCAAGAACGTTTCTTACCTACGTAAAACCACAACGTGATATGCCAATTTCTATTTACCCTTCATAAGGACCCTTTTCATTGAATCCGATCCGAGTAAAGTGGGAGAGACAGACACCCGCTAGCCACCTTATGCAACTAGTGCATGTCAGTCGGTGGAACCTGTCTCACGTAAGCGTACGTGCAAGGTCGGTCCAGGCCGCTTCATCCCACGATGCCGCCGAAACAAGATAAGATTAGTAGTGCCAAGAAAATTGACAACATCTACGCCCACAACAAGATTGTGTTCTACTCGTGCATAGAAACTACGCATAGACCTAGCTCATGATACCACTGTTGGGGAACGTTGCAGAAAATAAAAAATTTCTATGCTTCACCAAGATCAATCTATGGAGTCATCTAGCAACGAGAGAGAGGAGTGCATCTACATACCCTTGTAGATCGCGAGTGGAAGCGTTCAAGAGAACGGGGTTGAGGGAGTCGTACTCGTCGTGATCCAAATCACCGAAGATCCTAGTGTCGAACGGACGGCACCTCCGCGTTCAACACACATACGGTTGGGGAAGAAGTCTCCTCCTTCTTGATCCAGCAAGGGAAGGGAGAGGTTGATGGAGATCCAGCAGCACAAAGGCGTGGTGGTGGAAGTAGCGGCGATCTCGGTAGGGCTTCGCCAAGCTCAGCGAGAGGGAGAGGTGTTACGGAGGGAGAGGGGGGCGCCAGGAGTAGGGGGTCGCAGCCCTCCCTCCCTCGTCTTTATCTATGGGCCCTAGGGGGGGGCGCCGGCCCCCTAGAGACTGAATCTCAAGGGGGGGGGGGGGCGGCCAAGGGGGGAGCTTGCCCCCCAAGCCAAGTGGGGCGCCCCCACCCCTAGGGTTTCCAACCCTAGGCACAGGAGGAGGCCCAAGGGGGGCGCACCAGCCCACCAGGGGCTGGTTCCCCTCCAACTTCTCCCATGGGGCCCTCCGGTATAGGTGGCCCCACCCGGTGGGCCCCCGGGACCCTTCCGGTGGTCCCGATACAATACCGGTGAACCCCAAAACTTTCGCGGTGGCCGAAACTGGACTTCCTATATACAAATCTTCACCTACGGACCATTACGGAACTTTCTCGTGACGTCCAGGATCTCATCCGGGACTCCGAACAACTTTCGGGTTACCGCATACTAATATCTCTACAACCCTAGCGTTACCGAACCTTAAGTGTGTAGACCCCACGGGTTCGGGAGACACGCAGACATGACCGAGACGACTCTCCGGTCAATAACCATTAGCGGGATCTGGATACCCATGTTGGCTCCCGCATGCTCCTCGATGATCTCATCGGATGAACCACGATGTCAAGGATTCAAGTAATCCGTATACAATTCCCTTTGTCAATCGGTACGTTACTTGCCCGAGATTCGATCGTTGGTATCCCAATACCTCGTTCAATCTCGTTACCGGCATGTCACTTTACTCGTACCGTAATGCATGATGTCGTGACCAAACACTTGGTCACATTGAGCTCATTATGATGATGCATTACCGAGTGGGCCTAGAGATACCTCTCCGTCATACGGAGTGACAAATCCCAGTCTCGATCCGTGTCAACCCAACAGATACTTTCGGGGATACCTGTAGTATACCTTTATAGTCACCCAGTTATGTTCTGACGTTTGGTACACCCAAAGCACTCCTACGGCATCCGGGAGTTACACGATCTCATGGTCTAAGGAAATGATACTTGACATTGGAAAAGGTCTTAGCAAACGAACTACATGATCTTGTGCTATGCTTAGGATTGGGTCTTGTCCATCACATCATTCTCCTAATGATGTGATCCCGTTATCAATGACATCCAATGTCCATAGTCAGGAAACCATGACTATCTGTTGATCAACGAGCTAGTCAACTAGAGGCTCACTAGGGACATGTTATGGTCTATGTATTCGCACATGTATTATGATTTTCGGATAACACAATTATAGCATGAATAATAGACAATTATCATGAACAAGGAAATATAATAATAATCATTTTATTATTGCCTCTAGGGCATATTTCCAACATCTAGCACGTCACCTCAACCTCCGCAGCTGCCGCCACTGACCCCATCAGCCTATGACACGATGGATCCGCGTGCGGCTAGTGCTCGCCGGCCACGGGACCGACTATACATCCTGGTGCACCAAGCGCGCTGGCACTAGCGTTACCGCCAGTCGTTGCCATGGCCGGATGTTAACCTACTGCATGGATGACACCTTGACCCGCACCGCATCCCGGTGGCAGCGGTGTTGCGGTCGGCATGGGTGCAAACGGAGGAGGTGCGCAAGCGCCGCGCCCTCCTAATGCGGGAGCAGCGGTGCGACCCTACTACGCGCCAGCCTCCCCCAACCGGGAGGCCTGGTTCACCATGGAGCATGACGTGGCCTGTCACGACAGCGTGTGGCTCAACCCTGGGTACGTGCCGCTGCCCCCGGAGGCGGCGCGGGAGAGGAGGAGGCCTACCAGGCCGCATTGGAGGCGGTGCTCCAGCGCACCCTAGAGGAGAGCCAGCGCGAGGAGGGCAAGCACTGTGACGCCTTGGAGGAGGCCCTCGCGCCGTCGGTGCGGGAGAATGCGCCTACGCCCCACCGCTGCCCGAGCCCGACCACACATTGGCGCTCACGCTCATGGCCACGCCCACGCCGAACATGGAGCCGGAGTCGCAGATGTATGTGTGGACCGGAGTCCTCCGCGAGTGGATGAGCGCACCACCCATTGCGCTGGGTTTCTCGGCGGAGCAAGAGGAGGCCTACCTGGAGCACTGGCGACAGCTTCACTTGTCAAAGGAGCGCGCCGATGGTGAGCACCGGATGCAGGTCGAGTGCAAGGAGGAGCGTCGTGCTCGCTAGGTACGGAGGTGGAAAAAGAGTGCCAAGAGAAGGAGGAGGAGGAGCATGTGCGCTATGCAGCAATGCTACGGGCAGAGCAGACACCGGAGGAGTCGACAGGGGTGGCTTGGGAGACCGCATTCCCATGGGCTGGGTCGCCGCCAGCCTTAGTCGAACTCACCAACAACAATGGCAACACCTAGGGCAGGGTGCTGGGTGGCTGAGCGGCGTGTTTATTTTGTTTTTTATGTTTTATTAATGTTCAAGTGGACTTTGGCCAACGGTTGACTGATATTTAATATTTAATTATTTTTAATCGGATGCATATTTTTGAAATTGTATTTTTTAAGCGGGCGAGGAAAAAATGTGTCTCCCACCATTGGACGATCCGGCTGACCCAGATAAAAAGCGGACAATCTAGTCCAGAAAACCAACTTATCTTTCGCTTTTGCTAATACACTGCCATGTATATTTATTATTGGCTAGAAAAGCAAAATGTTGCAGGGGGCACTACATACCCTGGAGCCTTCCTCTCTTTGGTGGGGTCCACCATTTGACCATAGCCCATGATCAACCAGAGAGCTTCATGTCATGGGAGTTTAGTAATTGTAGAGATGTTTTAAACCGGCGAGCTCTTCAGCCACCGGCTTAAGAGCTACTTCGGCATCTTCCTCTCTTTTCAACAGATCTGATTTCTCTATCTCCCAGCCTGCTTGGTCACCCTTGAAGTCTTTCTTCAGTTTTTCTATCTCTGCCAAGGCGGTGGTCAATTCTGTTTTAGACTTGGAGGTTTCAGATTGCTGAGATTTGATGTTTTCTTGAAGATCAACAACTTGGGAGTCTTTGACAGTAAGTTTAGCCTGCAGGATATAAACAATAGCCGGGTTGAAGTCATCTTATTTAAAAAGTCCCAAGCACAATACAAGTATTTTACTTGGCACTTGGGGGCTAATGCATATTGCTCTTTTTTAAAGACAGTTTTATGATGACCCAGTTAAGGTATGGTGGCTATAGCCGGTTCATGGGGGATATATGATTGAGTTTTACGGACACATATAATAATGAGACCCGGCTTATCTTGACAGATTAAGCCGGCAGGGCTACAGATGGGAAATTGATTCGTTAATAGTCAAAGTCCTGGCTCATCTTGGCAGATTAAGCCGCCCTTGGGGGCTACATGTGCAAAGCTGAAATATTATTATCGGAAGTCCCGGTTTATCTTGAAAGTATAAACCGACACTTGGGGGCTACTGGATTTGATCTACAAAGCTATGCTAAGTCTGTAACACATTCTATTCTATCATGTCCAGTAAACTTGGCGGCTAATGGAAGTGTATTCATATGAAGAGAGCTGTAGTGTTTACCTCAAAGTGCTCCTTCATAAAATTTACTTAGCCGGCTTCAAAGTCACGGCTTGTGTACAGGCGGTTCAAGTACCCAGAGTGGATCTCTTGGGCACTGAAGTGGGCATAGCTCTCTAGATTGGCTGACCACTTGCCTTTGTCAGCAACAAAAATTTCTTCTTTGGCGCTGTGCTTTGACAAGACAATAGGGTTGCCTGGCTCCGTATAACCATGCCTAGTGATGGTAACATCATCAGCCTTTTCTTCAGCCGGCTTGATAGGGCTTGGCGGCTTAATGGGGCTTGGCGGATTGGTGGTAGCTGGATCGACATCCATCTGGTCCATGTTAATGTTGTGATCGACCAGTGGCGGTTCATCGACTGTGGCTTCAGGGGCTTGGTGGGAAGTCTCTGCTGACTGCTACTCCGGCTCAGAGGGGTTCTCAGGAGTTTTTTTCACCTTCATTTTCTTGTTGGGCTTCACCATAGCCCTGTGAATGAAACACAAGATGAGGTTAGTACAACAATTGAGTATATAATTGAAAGCAAAGACTTGACAGTCTTACCCAGGCACCGGTTTGAAGGCCGGGACATGAGTCCCCATTGAGTCATCAGAGGAGGAATGAGACGTTCCCTGATAATTTGAATCGGAAGGATTAAGAGGTTGTCGAAAAAGACCAGCCCTGGCATAAGTTAAGTCGGAGTTTGTTGAGACCTCTGGACGACGCTTGCGGGGAGCTCGGGTGTTGGGTAAGCCAGAGGAAAGAATCCCGCTTCCGCTGTTCCGGGTGGTGCGCGAGCTTCATGTTGCCGCTTCTTCAAAATAAAGTTGGGATCCAAATAGCCAAAGGATGAGAAAACCTTACTTTCTGGCTTGCTTGGTGTCGTGGAATTGTCATGTCAGATGTCCTAGTGAAAGGACTTAGTCGTGGAGCCATCGCAACTAGGAAGCTTAAAGGGGTTAATCGGGACAAATGACACGGGGTTTATACTGGTTCGGCCCCTTACGGTGAAGGTAAAAGCCTACGATCTAGTTTTGAGTGGGATTGCTTACATCTCGATTACCAGGGAGCGAAATCGCTTGACCTAGCTCTCGATCTGATCTTACTTGCCCTGAACCGCCGCCGGGTCGTCCCTTTATATACAGGGGTCGACGCCCAGTGGCTCATAGAGTCCCGGCCGGCTCATAAACAGTGTCCGGCTCGGTCTCTCTCTATTCTTGCCTTACAACACAAGTTACATACATGTGGCGGTTTATCTCTACGAGCCTTGAGTCGCCTTTGGGCTTGGGCCCTTAACTGAACCGCCATCTTCAAGTGTCGTCTTGGGCTTCATTTCTTGAATTGGCATAGGTATAACCCGACCCCTCCTATGCGGGTCATACCTAATAGTTATGTCCCCAACATTAGGCCCTAGATTGATTTGAACTAGTTCATGTCAATCTTAAACACTTGGGAAAAGAATCTTCTGCTCTTCATTGCGCGAGAATATATAACCCGCCATGACGTCATCTTCTGGATTTGTGGTAACCCGCCATGACATCATCTATCTTTAATTCGCACTTTGTCCAACATATCGCAACGGATCCTTATCTTAATGACCATCTCGAGAATCGAGGCGTCCTAGTAGCTGGATAACCATATTTTTGGCCTCCTCATTTTTCGCGCCCACTTAGGAACCTTTCCTTATAAATAGGCATGACTGGTATTTCCTCATTCTTCCCCTTTCCATCGTCTTCCACCTCTCACACCCTTCTGCCACTCGTGCTCCGCCACCGCCACAGAGCACCTCGTCTTCCTCAACCTCGTCCGCTGCATCAACCTGAGTTGATCCAGAGAACGGCGGCAACCCTCGACAGTAGATCTGCAGCTGTAAGTCTTCACTTTTCAGCACCTCAGATCCGCATTAGGGTTTGCGAGTTTCTCTGCGTTCTTCGCTATTCATAGTAGTTCTTCTTAAGTGCTCGTACCGCCACCTTTTTGATTTGAAAATGGTGCTCAACCAATGCGGTAGTTGTTTTATTTCCACTTTTGATACCAGTAAATCCTCTTCCTTGAAGAAAAGATCTTGTAAGAGCCCATGAACTCATATGTATTGTTTTTTAGGTCTAGATTTATTTTCTTTTCTGAACAGCCGCTGATCCGAAATAATAGCTGCAGCCTGTGAAACCTGTTTGTATAACACTTAGCAAAAAACTGCCTTTTGTTAGATCCATCTGGCCATGGCGACTTAAACTGTCGACTTAAATTGCAATGCTAAATAGACATCATCCAACTTATCATGGCGGCTTAGATAACCAACACTACTTCATGGCGGCTTTTGTAACCTGTCGTAATTAGCCATATACCATTAGGCCCCTTTATAAGCCGCCATCTTGAATATGTACTGTAATATTTCATTTTTCCTTTGGCTTAAATTTGAACTGGAAATTTTACTCCTTGTTAGGCTTCTTTCACAATGTCGCCCAAGCAACCCACTTCATGCAATTGGGTCAAATCCATTGTCACCGATAGTACACTCGATGACTTTGTGAAGACTGGCTATCTGCCAAAGAAAGAAGTCATGTCATATCGTGCTCCTGACCCCACAGAAGAAAAACCTCAGCCCAAAGAGGGGGGTGGTTGTCGTCTTTACTGTCCATATGAACCGGGGTTTTTCACCACCCGGCTCAAAGTTCTTCAGGGATGTCCTGCACATTTCTGACCTCCATCCTCAAGACATCGGACCCAATTCCGTGTCTAATATTTGCAACTTTCAAGTGTTCAGTGAGGTGTATCTTGGAGAAGAGCCCAGCTTACTACTCTTCAAAGAGTTATTTTACTTGAACCGCCAGAATGAATGTGCCAACGGACCTAGCTTGGAGCTTGGCGGGGTCTCAATTCAACGACGGAGAGATGTCATTTTTCCTTATGCAAATCCACCAAGTCACCCCAAAGACTGGAACCAGACATGGTTCTACTGCCAAGACACTTCTTCAGCCGATGAAAACCCTCTGCTCGACTTTCGTGCTCTGCGCCTTGACTCCAATCATCCGCTTCCTGATAAGGTGACAGCCACCGAACGCCAAATGCTCGCCCCCATCATGGCTAAAATTAAGGCTCTTTTGGGGAATGGGCTAAATTGTATTGACTTGGTCCGGGTTTGGCTCGCCTGGCGGATCATTTCATTGAGCCGCCGCTCCGGTCTGATGTGCACCTACACGGGCAAGAAGAATGACCCTCTGCGGCACAGCTCTGACGATTTACCTGACACGTCGTTGATGACATGACAAAGTCACTCTTGAACGAAAGCCTAGCAGATTGTGGTAAGGTGGGCTTAAGCCCTTTCTGCGAAGCTACTCGGCTCCAGCGGTAAGCCGCCAACCTAAATAAATTACCTTTATCCTTGATGTTTGTCTGTACTCAACTGTTGCTAATTTTCACAGGCTAATGATAAATTTTGGAAAGCAAAGTATGATCATGAAGCTGCGAAGAAAGCCAGGAAAGCCAAGAGAGCCGCCAGGAAAGCCGCCACCAAGAAGAAGGGAAGCCGCCAGGAAAGCCACCAGCGCCTTTGACTTGCTTTGATTAGAAGATTCCACTGAGTCGGAGGTAGTTCTTGACTCTCTTGGCTCCTTTTTAACCACCTTATTGACATTGACTATCATCAGGAGGACACAGGAACAAGTCACGGAGCGGATGAAGAGGTAATTAGTATTTCTCCGACTCCGAGCCTTTGCCAAGACAGAAAATCCAAAGAGTAACACGGAAAGTAAGATTTTCACATCCCTTAGCTTATCAAGATCCTCAATTTCTTTTGAAGCGACAGATCCATGAGAGCCGGAGGCAGACCCGGACCAACAAAGATGTGGAACTCACCTACGGCTTACCTAATACACCGAGGAAGCGTCGGAACGAGGTCACCTCCGACTTAAATTCTTTTTATCCTTTGGCGGGTCTCACTCATCAACCACTCAACTCTTCTAACTCAAATTATCAGGAAACTTCACCTTCCTCCGGTGAACCAGTCCAGTCCAACTTGCCGGCTTTCAAGACCGCTCTAGGGTAATGATGATTGACTTATCCTGTATTCATTTCAATTCTTTATATTTATACTGATCCTTTGATCTTATGCAGCGGAAAAGCAAAACCTAACAAGAAGACGAAGAAGAACAAGCCGGCCGAAGAGCCAATCTTCAAAGAGCCAGAACTTGGGACGACCGCGCCTGAGGCCTCTACTCATGAGCCGCCACCTGAACTAGCTCATGACATGCCAACGCCGACCGCTGACCCGCCTACCGAGCAAGCCGCTGATGGCTCTGAAAACCCTAAAGTTTCTAGCCCGGCCAAGACAGACGATCCCCAAGACACTGATGTTGAGATTACCAAGACCGGCTATATTGAGCCGGGAAGACCTACTGTGCTGGCCAAGTGTTCTGTCAAGGAGGAGCACCTGGAATGCCGTAAGGTCAGGTTTGATGTTGCTGATTATACTCACATGAGTATTGGGGAAGTTTTCTCTGGCTATCTTAGCCAAGTACACAACAACCATGACGTCGAAGTTGACATGGTGAAGCAAATGCACCAAAAATTTGAGGTATAAATTCTTCCCTTCACTGAATTATCCTTGCTTATGCCAGCCCCCAAGTCTATTGCTTATGATGAATATGTTGTAGACTTACAAGCAGACTTATGAACATTAGTGATATATTTGGAAAAAACATGTAAAAAGTCCGGCTTACTCCGTAGTCCCCAAGGGCCGGATTAAGCAACATGTTTGAGCCGGTCCTTCATATGCTTGTATAGAATAAAATACTTGTAAAATTTTAACAACAATATGCATTAGCCCCCAAGTGCCAAGTACTGTTGCTTGCAAGGTGCTTGGGACTTACTCTCATGAACCGCCACTTAGGTAAAATTCTTCGGTAGACATTAGCCCCCAAGTGCCAAGCGTTGTTGCTTGCAAAAGGCTTGAGACTTAATATTGTATGATAACAGTCATGATTTTGACCCGGTATTTGTACAGGCCACCACCACTCAACTTCAATCAGAAGTGTCTGGCTTGAAGAATCGCCTGGAAGCACAAGAGATGGAAACCCAAAGGGCCAACTCCAAATTTGATTTCAGCATATCTGAACAAGAGAAACTGAAAAAAGACTTTGAAATGGAGAAAAAGGCCTGGGCGGAAGAAAAGATTGCTTTGATCAATCGAGCTGATAAGGCAGAGGCGGCTCTTGAAGAGGCAACCGTCGAATTATCCGGCTTAAAACGCCATGTATCTCAGATGGTCTCAACAATCTTTGGTAAGCCGCCCTGCAAGTGTTAAATACTTGAATCTTTCTAATGAGCATATAGATTGTCGTTAAATCACCTGACATTGTGATGCAGGCCCCAGGAGTTCAAATCTTAACCCAGACATGCTGATAAAGCTAAAGGCGGTTTACATGCTGGTGGAACAACTCTACACCGGATCTCAGCGTGCCTTAGCCACAGTGGCCCTGTCAAATGAAATTCCCACACTCTTGGCGGATGTACTAAGGAAGCTTTGCGTGCTGCCCTAGTGGTTCAATGAACTAAGGCGATCGTCTGCAAGAGCCGGAGCCGTGGCTGCCTTAAGCTGGGCCAAAGCTTGGCTACCGGAATTAGACCCGGTCAACATCGCCATTGGTTATCCAAGCCTTAAGGAGGATGGCACTCCCTTTGAACAAGAAGACTTCGCCACTTGTGTGAAGGAGATACGCCCCGTGGCCACCTTGATAGTTGATGAAGCGGATCTCACCAAGTACCATCCGGGCTATGACACGAAGAACCGGAGGATTCCAACACCGCATTATAAAGTGACCAGCCTGATTCCACCAATCCGTAAGCATACCTTCGCTCCTGAAGTTAATCCGGCCGGACTCATTGATGATGAAGCTGAATTTGAAGCTTTGAATGGCATTGACTGGTCATCATCAACCTTCCAGGACAGGTAACAGGGCGCAGAAGCGGAGAGGGCTGACCCAGAAGCTTCAGATCAACAAGAGAATTGATCCGCCGGTGGCTCATATCTGTGGTCTAGTGAAAAAACAATTTTAATCATTTGGACTCGGGGAGTCATGTAATAGGGTAGAAATAACTTTGTTTTGTCGTTCCATCATGCATGTTTTGGTGCTCAACACTGTTAAGCCGCCATCCTATATTCACCCATATTATACTTATGAGTTGTTTCCTTATACCGAATAAAGCCTTTGAACGGTCCTGTACACAGAAAGAGATCACAAGAACCCTTGGCGGCTTATCGCAGGACGGGTCATAGTATCTTGATATATAACCATTAATATGGAAAAAGGAGTCACAAATAAGCCTATTATGAATTATAGCTTGGAGACACAACTATAATATCATACCTGTGATTTTGAGTTTGGACTGCCAGTTTATGTAACCTGAACAGTAAGGGTGATAACCCAATCCTTAGAAGCCAATACTTCCAAATGTATGATGATTATCATATGCTGGCGATTTATCGTCCAAAGCCAAGACGGGTTAAATTTAAACCACACTTAAACTTAGATCTGAACAAAAAAGTCTCAAGACAAAATCCAAAATTTGTTTTCAAAAAACTTAAAAACCAGATAAAAAGAAAAAATTGAGGCTTCTTTTGAATACGATCAGTAAACCGTTCCAAAGGGGTTAAGCTGGATTCGAATACGATTATGTAGCCCCCAGTGGCTTTGGTGTTGCACCGATCAAGAGGGTACCACAGCTATGTTCTCTTTGGTTCGAATACGGCCTATTTTTGAACAGGAAGCCCCCTAATGACCTTGAGAGTTTTTTAACGACTCTGATTCGAATACGATCAAAATCGGACCCAAAAGGGGTTAAGCTATGATTCAAATACGATCAAGAAGCCCCCTAGTGAGCTTGGCATTGTGCCGGTCAAGTGGGTACTGACAACTATGTTCTCTTTGGTTCGATTATGACCTATGTTTGAACAGGAAGCCCCCTAGTGATCATGAGGTTTAACGGCTAGATTTGAATACGATCATGAGCCAGACCAAGAGGGTTGAGCTAGAGTCGAATACGATCAGCCCCCAATTGGTCATTTGAAATGACAATGATGAAGACATATGATCATTGAGGATGAAAAAGGACAGAGGTCCTGCTTTATTACTTATCATAATATATACATCGTCAAAATATGTACATCATGAGAGCCGGTGGCTCAAAGTGTAGTAAGGCCGCAGATGAGCGATATTCCACAGCCAGTGGGTCTCCTCTTCCGACTTACGTGAGTCTTTGTGCTCTCGACCATTGATAAGGTAGTATGACCCATTGTTCAAGTTCTTGCTGACCACAAAAGGCCCTTCCCAAGGCGGGGATAACTTGTGTGCATCAGTCTGATCCTGGATGAGCCGGAGCACCAAATGACCTTCTTGAAAGGTTCTGGACTTAACTCGGCGGCTGTGATAGCGGCTCAGGTCTTGTTGGTAAATCGCGGAGCGAGCTGCTGCCAAGTCACGCTTTTCATCTAACAGGTCAAGTGCATCCTGATGCGCTTGCTCATTATCAGCCTCAACATAAGCCGCCACACGGGGCGAGTCATGACGGATGTCACTAGGGAGCACCGCCTCGGCTCCGTAAACCATGAAGAAAGGCGTATAACCCATAGACCTATTGGGGGTAGTATTGATGCTCCATATCACAGAGGGTAACTCCTCGACCCAACAACCCGGTGTCGTTGCAAAGGAACTAAAAGCCGGGGCTTGATGCCTTTCAAGATTTCTTGATTGGCTCTTTCAGCTTGAACATTGGGTTGGGGGTGAGCTATTGACGAAACATCAAGCCGAATATGCTCATGTTGACAAAACTCCTCCATGGCGCCTTTGGACAAATTAGTACCATTGTCAGTTATAATGCTGTGTGGAAAGCCAAAATGAAAGATCACCTTTTTCATGAATTGAACCGCTGTGGCTGCATCACACTTACTAGCTGGCTCTGCCTCAACCCACTTTGTGAATTTGTCAACCGCCAACAAGAGGTGAGTCTTTTTATCTTTGGACCTTTTAAAAGGCCCAACCATGTCGAGCCCCCAGACTTCAAACGGCCAAGTAATTGCAATCATCCTCAACTCTTGAGCCGGCACGTGAGCACGTCTTGAGAACTTCTGACAACCTTCAAATTTACTGACCAGATCCTCCGCATCAGCATGAGCCGTCAGCCAATAAAATCCATGAAGAAAAGGCTTGGCCACGAGGGACTTTGAACCGGCATGATGGCCACAATCTCCTTCATGAATCTCACGAAGAATTTCTTGACCTTCCTCGGGAGAAACACAACGCTGAAACGCCCCAGTGACACTGCGATGATGCAACTCGCCATTGGCAATTGTCATTGATTTAGACCGTCGGGTTATCTGTCTGGCCAAGGTTTCATCCTCAGGCAACTCGCCCCAGGTCATGTAAGCCAAATATGGCACTGTCCAATCTGGGATGATGTGAAGAGCCGCCACCAATTGTGCTTCTGGGTCAGGAACAACCAAGTCTTCCTCTGTAGGCAACTTGATAGAAGGGTTATGCAGAATATCCAAGAAAGTATTAGGTGGCACCGGCTTACGTTGAGACCCCGGCCGGCTTAAAGCATCAGCTGCCTCATTCTTTTTGCGATCAATGTGCTCCACTTGGTAACCCTTGAAGTGTCCAGCAAAAGCATCAACCTCACAGCGATAAGCCTCCATAAGAGGATCCTTGGAATCCCACTTGCCTGATACTTGTTGAGCCACCAAATCTGAGTCGCTGAAGCACCTTACCCGGCTTAAGCTCATCTCTTTAGCCATCCGAAGACCATGGAGTAAGGCCTCATACTCAGCTGCATTGTTAGTACAGGGAAACATCAACCGTAGCACATAACAAAATTTGTCACCTCGAGGGGAAGCTAAAACAACTCCAGACCCCGAGCCCTCCAACTGCCTGGATCCATAAAAGTGAATAGTCCAATATGTGTTGTCCGACTTCTCTTTAGGCATCTGCAGTTCTGTCCAATTGTTGATGAAATCTACCAGTGCTTGTGACTTGATAGCAGTGTGTGGCACATACTTTAAACCATGAGGCCCAAGCTTAATGGCCCACTTGGCGACTCGTCCTGTGGCTTCTATATTTTGAATGATATCTCCTAATGAAGTAGAACTAACCACAGTGATGGGATGGCCCTGAAAATATTGCTTAAGCTTCCGGCTTGCCATGAACACCCCATAAACAAGCTTTTGCCAGTGTGGATATCTTTGCTTGGACTCAATAAGCACCTCACTAATGTAGTAAACCGGCCATTGAACCGGATATTCCTTGCCAACCTCCTTGCACTCCACCACAATGGCCACACTGACAGCACGCGTGTTAGCAGCCACATATAACAATAATGGCTCCTTATCAATGGGAGCAGCAAGGACCGGCGGCTCAGCGAGCTGTCTCTTCAAATCCTCAAAGGCAGTGTTAGCAGTATCACTCCAGGCAAAGTCATCTGTCTTCTTCATCATCTGATACAGTGGTATGGCCTTCTCATCTAACCAGTTTATGAACCGGCTTAAAGCGGCAATACGACCTGCCAAACACTGAACATCATTGATACACGCCGGCTTAGCCAAAGAGGTGTTTGCCTTGATCTTCTTTGGGTTAGCCTCAATGCCCTTGTTAGAAACCAGAAAACCCAAAAGCTTGCCCGCTGGCACACCAAAGACGCACTTGGCCGGGTTAAGCATCATCTTCTAGACCCGGAGATTATCAAAGGTTTCCTTCAGATCATCTATCAAGGTCTCCTTCTCTCTGGACTTCACCACAATGTCATCCACATAAGCATGAACATTGCACCCAATCTGATTGTGAAGACAGTTTTGCACACATCGCTGATAAGTCGCCTGGGCACTCTTAAGCCCAAAAGGCATAGACACATAAGATAAGGCTCCAAACGGAGTAATAAAAGCCGTCTTCTCTTGGTACTTAACTGCCATCTTGATCTGATGATAACCAGAATAAGCATCCAAAATGCTCAAATGCTCACAACCCGTCGTAGCATCAATGATTTGATCAATACGAGGGAGAGCAAAAGGATCAGCCAGACAAGCCTTGTTTAAGTCCGTATAATCCACACACATACGCCAGGTGCCGTTCTTCTTAAGCACAAGCACTGGGTTAGCCAACCACTCTGGATGAAAAACATCAACAATGAACCCGGCCGCCAAGAGCCGGGCTACTTCCTCACCAATGGCTTTACGCCTCTCCTCATTGAACCGCCGAAGAAACTGCTTGACCGACTTAAATTTTGGATCAATATTGAGAGTGTGCTCAGCGAGTTCTCTCGGTACACCCGACATGTCAAAAGGCTTCCAGGCAAAGATGTCCTGGTTCTCACGGATGAACTCGATAAGCGTGCTTTCCTATTTAGGTTCCAGATTAGCACTGATACTGAACTGCTTGGATGAGTTGCCTGGAACAAAATCAACAAGCTTGGTGTCATCAGCCGACTTAAACTTCATCACCGGCTCATGCTCTGTGGTTGGCTTCTTCAAAGTCGTCATGTCCGTCGGGTCAACATTGTCCTTGTAGAACTTAAACTCTTCTGTTACACAAACAGATTTAGCATAAGCAGCATCGCCTTCCTCACATTCCAAGGCTATCTTCCGACTCCCACGCACTGTGATGGTGCCCTTATGGCCTGACATCTTGAGCTGTAGATAAACATAACACGGCCGTGCCATGAACTTGGCATAAGCCGACCGTCCAAACAGGATGTTGGTAACCCACAAGTATAGGGGATCGCAATAGTTTTCGAGGGTAGAGTATTCAACCCAAATTTGTTGATTCGACACAAGGGGAGCCAAAGAATATTCTCAAGTATTAGCAGCTGAGTTGTCAATTCAACCACACCTGGAAACTTAATATCTGCAGCAAAGTGTTTAGTAGCAAAGTCATATGATAGTGGTGGTAATGGTAACAAAAGTAAAGACAACAAAAGTAATGTTTTTGGTATTTTTGTAGTGATTGTAACAGTAGCAACGGAAAAGTAAATAAGCATAAACCAGTATATGGAAAACTCGTAGGCACCGGATTAGTGATGGATAATTATGCCGGATGTGGTTCATCATATAACAGTCATAACATAGGGTGACACAGAACTAGCTCCAGTTCATCAATGTAATGTAGGCATGTATTCCGTATATAGTCATACGTGCTTATGGAAAAGAACTTGCATGACATCTTTTGTCCTACCCTCCCGTGGCAGCGGGTCCTATTGGAAACTAGGGATATTAAGGCCTCCTTTTAATAGAGAACCGAACAAAGCATTAGCACATAGTGAATACATGAACTCCTCAAACTACGGTCATCACCGGAGTGGTCCCGATTATTGTCACTTGGGTTGCGGATCATAACACATAGTAGGTGACTATAGACTTGCAAGATAGGATCTAGAACACACATATATTCATGAAAACATAATAGGTTCAGATCTGAAATCATGGCACTCGGGCCCTAGTGACAAGCATTAAGCATAGCAAAGTCATAGCAACATCAATCTCGTAACATAGTGGATACTAGGATCAAACCCTAACAAAACTAACTCGATTACATGATAAATCTCATCCAACCCATCACCGTCCAGCAAGCCTACGATGAAATTACTCACGCACGGCGGTGAGCATCATGAAATTGGTGATGGAGGATGGTTGATGATGACGACGGCGATGAATCCCCCTCTCCGGAGCCCCAAACGGACTCCGGATCAGCCCTCCCGAGAGAGATTAGGGCTTGGCGGCGGCTCCGTATCATAAAACGCGATGAAACTTTCTCCCTAATTTTTTTCTCCCCGAAAGCCAATATATGGAGTTGGAGTTGGCGTCGGAGGGCCACCAGGGGGCCCACGAGGTAGGGCGGCGCGCCCAGGTGGGGTGCCCCCACCCTCGTGGACAGGGTGTGGGCCCCCTGGTCTTCATCTTTGGCGAGGAATTTTATTATTTATTCTAAGATATTCCGTGGAGTTTCAGGTCATTCCGAGAACTTTTGTTTTCTGCACATAAAACAACACCATGGCAATTCTCTGAAAACAAGCGTCGATTCAAGTTAGTTGCATTCAAATCATACAAGTTATAGTCCAAAACAAGGGCAAAAGTGTTTGGAAAAGTAGATACGACGGAGACGTATCAACCCCCCCAAGCTTAAACCCTTGCTTGTCCTCAAGCAATTCAGTTGACAAACTGAAAGAGAAAAAGAAAAACTTTTACGAACTCTGTTTGCTCTTGTTGTTGTAAACATGAAAAGCCAGCATTCAGGTTTCAGCAATTATTATGAACTAACCATACTCACAATAACATGTAGGTCTCACAATTACTCATATCAATAGCATAATCAGCTAGCGATCCATAATAGTAAAACTCGGATGACAACACTTTCTAAAAATAATCATAACATGATATACCAAAATGGTATCTCGCTAGCCCTTTCTGAGACCGCAAAACATAAATGCAGAGCACCTTCAAAGATCAAAGACTGACTAAACATTGTAATTCATGGTAAAAGAGATGCAGTCAAGTCATACCCAATATAAACCAATAATAATGAATGCAAACGACAGTGTGCTCTCCAGCGGGTGCTTTTTAATAAGAAGGGTGATGACTCAACATAAAAGTAAATAGATAGGCCCTTCACAGAGGGAAGCAGGGATTTGTAGAGGTGCCAGAGCTCGGTTTTGAAATAGAGATAAATTATATTTTGAGCGGCATACTCTCATTGTCAACATAACAACTAAAAGACGACGATATCTTCCATGCTAAACAGATTATAGGCGGTTCCCAAACAGAATGGTAAAGTTTATACTCCCCTTCCTTCACAAGCATCAATCCATGGCTTGCTCGAAACAACGAGTGCCTCCAACATTCAACGGGTCCCAAGGGGAGTTTTGTTTGCAGTTATTTTGATTTAGTTTGCATAAATCATGGGACTGGGCATCCCGGATACCAGCCATTTTCTCGTGAATGAGGAGCGGAGTCCACTCCTCTTGAGAATAACCCGCCTAACACGGAAGATAAGGGCAGCTCTAGTTGACATATGAGCTATTCGAGCATGCAAAACAGAATGTTCATTTGAAGGTTTAGAGTTTGGCACATACAAATTTACTTGGAACGGCAAGTAAATACCGCATATAGGAAGGTATAGTGGACTCATATGGAACAACTTTGGGGTTCAAGGAGTTTGGATGCACAAGCAGTATTCCCGCTTAGTACAGGTGAAGGCTAGCAAAAGACTGGGAAGCGACCAACTGAGAGAGCGACAACAGTCGTAAACATGCATTAAAATTAATTCACACCGAGTACAAGCATGAGTAGGATATAATCCACTATGAACATAAATATTATGAAGGCTATGTTGATTTGATTCAACTACATGCGTGAACATGTGCCAAGTCAAGTCACTCAATTCATTTAAAGGAGGATACCATCCTATCATACCACATCATAATCATCTCAATAGCATGTTGGCACGCAAGGTAACCCATTATAACTCATAGCTAATCAAGCATGGCACAAGCAACTATAATCTCTAAATGTCATTCCAAATATGTTTACTTCATAATAGCTGAATCAGGAACGATGAATCATCATATTTACAAAAACAAGAGAGGTCGAGTTCATACCAGCTTTTCTCTTCCCGATAAGTCCATCATATATCATCATTATTGCCTTTCACTTGCACGACCGAACAGTGTGTATAATAATAAGAGTGCACGTGCATTGGACTAAGCTGGAATCTACAAGCATTCAACTCAAGAGAGAAGACAAGTAATATGGGCTCTAGGTATAAATAATCAATCATGCATAAAAGAGCCACTAAGCATTTTCAATATGGTCTTCTCGACCCTCAAAGAAAGAAAAAGAAATAAAAAATATTTACACGGGAAAGCTCCCAACAAGTAAAAGAAGAACGGGAAATATTTTTGGGTTTTCTTAAAGTTTATCAAACACACAAGAAGAAAGCAGGAAAAGAGGAATTTAAACTAACATGGATATTACAGTGAAAAAGTATGAGCACCGGCATCTAGCAATGAGTGTGTGTGAACATGAATGTAATGTCGGTGGGAAATACGTACTCCCCCAAGCTTAGGCTTTTGGCCTAAGTTGGTCTAATGCCAGGGATGGCCTGGCGGATATCCGTAAGTGAAGCTGGGGTCGTACTGTGACGCAGCGGCTATTACTGCCTGAGCTGTAGCATGGAGTCAAGCAGCCTCCACTCTCCTTTCGTACTCATCTGCCTCCTCTCTTGTAATAATGTATCTTCTTTTCGCCTATGAATCAAAGAAAGCAGGAGCAGGAAGAGCAACATGGACTACACGACGTCTGTCAAAGATTAGTCGATACTGGTAAGGTGGTCCAGTCCTCTCAATGAACTGGTGGGAAAACATAGAATCAAGATCTAAATAAGAAGAGGGTAACTCCATATCACCCTCACGAATGTCTACATCAAGAAAATTAGCTAAGAGGGTTGCATAAATTCCTCCAAAGAAATCTCCGTTATGCCTATTGTGATGCAACCTACGAGCTACAATGGCGCCCATATGATAAGATTGGTCTCCTAACACAGACTTCCGAGAATCTTTGAGATCGAGGGCACACATGTGACATGCTTCATCCTTAGCGTTATACATCTACCAATGAAGAGAGCAAAATAATGTATAGCAGGAAAGTGAATGCTCCCTATAGTAACATGCGTTATATCTCTAGAGTCCCCCAGCTTATTCTAGCAAGAAAATCTCTATATTCAGATTTAGGGGATCCTCGACATTACCCCAAGATGGAAGTTTGCAAGCGTAAGTAAAATCCTCTAAGTCCATGGTATAAGATTTATCATAAAGGTCAAACATGGTGAAAGAGAATTTTGAAGTTAAAACTCAAACCTCCTCACAAATGAACTTGTGAGATTATGATACTGGGGGCATTTGTCAGCTTCAAAGTCCTCAAGACCGGTGTTACTCAAATATGCGCTAAACTTTTCTTTGATTCCCACTTGATTCATAAAATTTTCCGACGGCCATTCACAGGGCCTCACAAGAGCGTCTCTTGGTGGTTCCTCGTCAGCATCACGTATTGCAAGTCTGGGACCTTGCTTCCTTGAAGGACCACCTTGGAACATCCTCCTAAGCATATTGTTTCCTTTGAAAAATTTCTGAAATTTTTAGTATCTTCAAATAAAAGTGAACCAACTTCAATAAGATTGATAGCAACAACTCTCACAAGTGCCTAGGGCCTATATAAAGCATTGGAACTACATGGAACCATATAAATTTGACATGCAAGCTCAAGAACATGGTCACCTATGCAGCACAAATTTGCAAAGAATAAAGCACTAGAACAAAAACTAATTGGACCAATGGAGAGGTCACATACCAAGGAACAATCTCCCCAAGCAGTTTTGCGAGAGGTGCTTTGAGCAAGGAGATCGAAAATCATAGCAAAGGGGGCTGGAACTCGTGCTTGAGTTGGTTTTTCGTGTTTGTGTGAGGCAGAGGAAGAAGATGGGTGCATGAATAAGTGGAGGAGGGCCACCGTGGGCCCACGAGGCAGGGGGCGCGCCCTCCACCCTCGTGGCCAGGTGGCAGCTCCCCCCGCGGTAATTTTTGAACAGTAAATCCTTATTCCCAAAAAAATCATATTAAATTGGCATGGCATTCTGAGGACTTTTATTTTCAGGATATTTTTATATTGCACGGATAAGTCAGGAAACAGACAGAAAAATACTACTTTACTTTATTTCTACTAAATAACAGAAAATATAAAGAGGGTACAGAAGGTTGTGCTTCTAGTTTCATCCATCTCGTGATCATCAAAATGAACCCACTAACAAGGTTGATCAAGTCTTGTTAACAAACTCATTCCGAATAATCCCGGAACCGGAGAAATTTCAAATGACACTAAGTTACCTTAATGAGGATATGAAAATCCCCAACAATAAGAATATCATACTTTTTCTTGACAGTAGGGAGAGGAGATTCAAAACCTCCAAATATAATCGATGGAACTTTTCCAATAGAGTTGATACTATAAACTTGAGGTTGTTTCCTCGCAAAATATACCGTGTGCTCATTCGTTAACATGAAAAGTGACATTGCCTTTGGTGCAATCAATAACAGCCCCTGCAGTATTAAGGAAAGGTCTTCCAAGAATAATAGACATACTATCATCCTCAGGAATATCAAGAATAACAAAGTCCGTTAAAATAGTAACGTTTGCAACCACAACAGGCACATCCTCACAAATACCGACAGGTATACCAGTTGATTTATCAGCCATTTGCAAAGATATTTCAGTAGGTGTCAACTTATTCAAGTCAAGTCTACGATATAAAGAGAGAGGCATAACACTAACACCGGCTCCAAGATCACATAAAGCAGTTTTAACATAACTTCTTTTAATGGAGCATGGTATAGTAAGCACTCCAGGATCTCCAAGTTTCTTTGGTACTCCACCCTGAAAAGTATAATTAGCAAGCATGGTGGAAATTGCAGCTTCAGATATCTTTCTTTTATTAGTAATAATATCCTTCATATACTTAGCATAAGAATTTGTTTTGAGCACATCAGTTAATCGCATACGCAAAAAGATGGGTCTAATCATTTCAGCAAAGCGCTCAAAATCCTCATCATCCTTTTTCTTGGATGGTTTAGGAGGAAAAGGCATGGGTTTCTGAACCCATGGTTCCCTTTCTTTACTGTGTTTCCTAGCAACAAAATCTCTTTTGTCATAACGTTGATTCCTTGATTGTGGGTTATCAAGATCAACAGCAGGTTCAACTTCTACATCATTATCATTACTAGGTTGAGCATCAACATGAACATCATCATTAGGTTCATGTTCATCACCTGATTGTGTTTCAGCATCAGAAACAGAGATGTCATTTGGATTATTAGGTGGTTCAGCAATAGGTTCACTAGAAGTTTGCAAAGTCTTATCATTTTTCTTTTTCTTCCTCTTAGAAGAACTAGGTACATCAATATTGTTTCTCTGAGAATCTTTCTCGATTCTCTTAGGGTGGCCTTCAGGATACAAAGGTTCCCGAGTCATTCTACCAGTTCTAGTAGCCACTCTAACAGCATAATCATTTTTCTTACTATTCATTTCATCAAGCACTTCTTTGTGAGCTTTAAGTACTTGTTCTACTTGAGTGGTAACCATAGAAGCATGTTTGCTAACAAGTTTAAGTTCACCTCTAATATCAGCCATATAATCACTCAAGCGTTTAATCATAAAGGTATTCTATTTTAATTGTCTAACAAAATAAGCATTAAAGTCATCTTGCTTAAACATAAAGTCATCAAACTCATCCAAGCACTGACTAGCAATTTTAGTAGGAGGAACTTCAGCTTTATCATATCTATAGAGAGAATTTACCTTTATGACCTGTGTCGGGATATCGGGAGGTTCCTCAGTAAATAAGTAATTGAGATCATATACTTCTTCAACAGGCGGTAAATTAAGACCATGTATTTCTTCAATAGGAGGTAAATTCTTAACATCTTTAGCTTTAATACCTTTTTCTTTCATAGATTTCTTTGCCTCTTGCATATCTTCGGGACTGAGAAATAGAACACCTCTCTTCCTCGGAGTTGGTTTAGGAATAGGCTCAAGAATTGGCTCGAGGCTGGCTCGGGGAGTTGGTTCAGAATTGGCTCGGGAGGTGCCCAATTATTTTCATTTGCCAACATATTATTCAATAAAATTTCAGCGTCATCCGGTGTTCTTTCCCTGAAAAGAGAACCAGCACAACTATCCAGGTAATCTCTGGAAGCATCAGTTAGTCCATTATAAAAGATATCAAATATTTCAGGTTTCTTAAGAGGATGATCAGGAAAAGCATTAAGTAACTTGAGAAGCCTCCCCCAAGCTTGCGGGAGACTCTCTTCTTCAATTTGCACAAAATTGTATATTTCCCTCAAAGCAGCTTGTTTCTTATGAGCAGGAAATATTTAGCGAGAAGTGATAAATCATATCACTCGGGACTTTGCACACAACCAGGATCAAGAGAATTAAACCATTTCTTAGCATCACCCTTTAATGAGAATGGAAATATTTTGAGTAAATAAAGGTGGCGCGATCTCTGATTATTAGTAAACAGGCCAGCTATATCATCTAACTTACGAAGATGTGCCACAACAGTTTCAGATTCACTGCCATAAAAATGATCAGATTCAACCAAAGTAATTATATCTGGATCGACAGAAAAATCATAATAATCCTGATCAGGAACACAGATAGGTGAAGTAGCAAAAGCTGGGTCGGGTCTCATCCTACCTCTAAAAGATTCTTTACTCCACTTAATTAGCAACCTCTTACGTTCAAGACTATCCTGGCAAGCAAGAACAGCTTCAATAGATTCAACATTAAAAAGATAACACTCAGGAATAGCAGGCATAGGTTCATCATCACTCACATCATCGTGTTTAGGTTCAATAATTTCTCTTTCTCTAGACCTAGCAATTTGCTCATCAAGATATTCACCAAGTGGCATAGTAGTATCAAGCATAGAAGTAGTTTCATCATAAGTATCATGCATAGCAGAAGTGGCATCATCAATAACATGCGACATATCAAAATCAATAGCAGTAGTAGGTTTAGGTGTCGCAGACTTACTCATAACAGAAGGAGAATCTAGTGTAAGGCTAGATGGCAATCCCTTACCTCCCCTCATAGTTGAGGGCAGAATAGTAGTTTGATCATCTTTCAAGTTCTTCATAGTGTCCAGTAGATATAAATCCCAAGTGACTCAAGGAATAGAGCTATGCTCCCCGGCAACGGCGCCAGAAAAAGGTCTTGGTAACCCACAATTATAGGGGATCGCAACAGTTTTCGAGGGTAGAGTATTCAACCCAAATTTGTTGATTCGACACAAGGGGAGCCAAAGAATATTCTCAAGTATTAGCAGCTGAGTTGTCAATTCAACCACACCTGGAAACTTAATATCTGCAGCAAAGTGTTTAGTAGCAAAGTAATATGATAGTGGTGGTAACGGTAACAAAAGTAAAGACATCAAAATTAATGTTTTTGGTATTTTTGTAGTGATTGTAACAGTAGCAACGGAAAAGTAAATAAGCGTAAACCAGTATATGGAAAACTCGTAGGCACCGGATTAGTGATGGATAATTATGCCGGATGTGGTTCATCATGTAACAGTCATAACATAGGGTGACACAGAACTAGCTCCAGTTCATCAATGTAATGTAGGCATGTATTCCGTATATAGTCATATGTGCTTATGGAAAAGAACTTGCATGACATCTTTTGTCCTACCCTCTCGTGGCAGCGGGGTCCTATTGGAAACTAAGGGATATTAAGGCCTCCTCTTAATAGAGAACCGGAACAAAGCATTAGTACATAGTGAATACATGAACTCCTCAAACTACGGTCATCACCGGGAGTGGTCCCGATTATTGTCACTTCGGGGTTGCCGGATCATAACACATAGTAGGTGACTATAGACTTGCAAGATAGGATCTAGAACACACATATATTCATGAAAACGTAATAGGTTCAGATCTGAAATCATGGCACTCGGGCCCTAGTGACAAGCATTAAGCATAGCAAAGTCATAGCAACATCAATCTCAGAACATAGTGGATACTAGGGATCAAACCATAACAAAACTAACTCGATTACATGATAGATCTCATCCAACCCATCACCGTCTAGCAAGCCTACGATGCAATTACTCATGCACGGCGGTGAGCATCATGAAATTGGTGATGGAGGATGGTTGATGATGACGACGACAACGAATCCCCCTCTCCAGAGCCCCGAACGGACTCCAGATCAGCCCTCCTGAGAGAGATTAGGGCTTGGCGGTGGCTCCGTATCGTAAAACGCGATGAAACTTTCTCCTTGATTTTTTTCTCCCTGAAAGCCAATATATGGAGTTGGAGCTGGCGTTGGAGGGCCACCAGGGGGCCCACGAGGTAGGGCGGCGCGCCCAGGGGGGCGCCCCCCACCCTTATGGACAGGGTGTGGGCCCCCTGGTCTTCATCTTTGGCGAGGATTTTTTATTATTTATTCTAAGATATTCCGTGGAGTTTGTGTCATTCCGAGAACTTTTGTTTTCTGCATAAAACAACACCATGGCAATTCTCTATGAAAACAGCGTCAGTCCGGGTTAGTTCCATTCAAATCATACAAGTTAGAGTCCAAAACAAGGGCAAAAGTGTTTGGAAAAGTAGATATGACGGAGACGTATCAGGCGTGATACGGGCTCTTGATTCTGACCATCTCAAAAGTTAATTTCTCAACCCTAGAATCATGCTCATCTCCAAAGGCCACTTCCAGTTCAATCTTACCCACTGGGTACGCCGACTTACCAGGGACCACCCCATGAAGAACATAGTTGGAAGTCTTGAGATTTTTATCGGTCAACCCCATGCGACGTAAAGTCTCATAATAGAGGATATTGATGCTACTGCCTCCATCCTTGAGCACCTTAGTGAACTTGTATCCACCAACCTGAGGTGCCACCACCAAGGCAAAGTGACCCGGGGAGTATGATCTTCCCTACTCCATAGAATAGGCTGCTCAGACCATCTCAAATAACGAGGAACTGATGGCTCAATAACGTTCACAGCCCTATTATGAAGCTTCTGATCCCGTTTGCACAAACTGGTGGTAAACACATTATATTGACCACTATTCAGCTGCTTTGGATTACTCTGATATCCACCTTGCTGCTACTGCTGACCTCCTTGGCCAGATTGGTGATTATAACCACCTTGATTACCTTGAGAGCCTTGAAAATTGGAATTTAAACCACCGCCCGGGCCATGACAGCCGCCGCCACCTAAGCCGCCGCCCGGCCCATGATTACCGTCGAACATGTTGGAATTCTTGAAATCCTTCATGATCGTACAGTCCTTCCATAGGTGAGTGGCCGGTTTTTGTGGAGTACCGTGCCTTGTACAGGGCTCATTTAGCAACTGCTCAAGCGTGGGGCTTGACCCGCCGGACCGAGGAGGTGGTCTCCCTTACGTTGTTGATTGTTGCCCTGCGCATTGGTGTTAGCCGCAAACTCTAAGCTACCATCAGCCTTACGTTCATTATTACCTCCTTGATTTGCCGGGTTATGCTGAGGACCCATGGCGTTATCGTTCTTCTTTCACTTTCCTGTCTTCTCATCATCAGACTCGGGATTGGTACTATCAGAGTCGGCGTATTTGACTAGAGCCGCCATCAGCTGGCCCATGTCATTACAATTGTGCTTGGGCCGCCCCAGCTTCATCTTTAGAGGCATAAAACGACAATTTTTCTCCAACATTAAGACCGAAGAGCCGGCATCCATCTTATCAGACGAATGTATTATGGCCTTGACCCGGCGTACCTAATGGGTCGTGGACTCGCCCTCCTCTTGCTTGCAATTAGTCAAATCCATAATTGACATGTGCTGCTTGCATGTATCCTTAGAGTTCTGAATAAACCGGGCCTTTAACTCTGCCCATTAACCGACGGAATTAGGTGGCAGCCCCTTCAACCAAGTGCGGGCTATTCCATCCAACATCATGGTGAAGTACTTGGCCATTGCAGCATCACTGACTTCCAATAGCTCCATGGCCATCTCATAGCTTTCAATCCATGCCCCAGGCTGTAAGTCGGTCGTAGTAATTAGGAACCTTTCGAGGCCCCTTGAAATCCTTGGGCAAACGCTCATTATGCAGAGCCGGCACCAGACAGGGGACACCTCCAGTCCTAGTGGTCACGCCTGCCTCAATAGAAGTCGTCGGATAAACCGGAAAAGACTAGTAAGCCGCCCGCTGAGCCGCCTGCTCAGTCGCCCACTCAGCCTCTTGGCATATCCTGTCCTAGCCAACCAAGTTAAGAGCTCCATCACGCGTCGGGTCATGCCCGCCCGGCTGGTCACAGCGCCAGGCGTTGCTTGAAACAGCCGCTGAATCCATGTGCCTGCTATAACTTGGGCTCCGGCTTGGGCGAGGGGTCGAATGAATCCTGTCTCGGCTATAAGAGTACGCCTCCTGCTGCGCCAAAGCCGTCTGAAGAAGCTCTCTGACCCTTCGTGTTTCAACCGCCGTCGGAGAGTCGCCATCCACCAAGAGAGCCACCAATCGTGCCGCCGCAACAATCATGTTCTCCAGAGGGTTAGAATAATGACCCGGTGGTGTTGGTACATAATGAGGTGGAGTAGTATTCGGACGAGGGAGTTCCATCACTCGTGGCTGAACCGGCATCCCAGCCCCGGGTGTTGCAACCCAGTTTACCTCCGGTGGGTTACTAGGCCCTGCACTGGGTGTACGGAAGAGGTTTCGAGGATCATAAACCGGAGGCAGATGGGATTGAGTCTTCTGGTACCTTCTCCTCATGACCTCATTTGACGTGTTCTGATCCATCATGAGCTAGCAAGCCTGTGACTGAATCCGCTGAGCCTGAGCATCCAGAGCCGCCCGCTCAGCGGTCATCCTGAGGTCTTCCGCCACCAGGTCTTCCTTAGCCTGCACTATATCCTGTTTTAGCTGCGCCACTTCCGCATCATGTTGAGCTTGATCCACCGGGTTGACCACGCGGTTAACAAAGCTGTCATCTTATCCATGAGATCCATCAGCACCTGAGTCGGCGGGCACGCAGGGCCTCCTGCCCCGGTTGCCGCTGACCCAGAGGTTATCGTTGCCGCAGTCGTAGAGTTTGGAACGGGTTGTGTGTCAGCCATGAAGATTCCAACTCTGCTCGGCGGCTCAAAGGGGTCCAGAATACTGCTGCCATCGGAACAGCCCCCAAGCCTGCCTTCTTGCAATTGATACAACGAATCCGTCTCACCCGTGGACGACTCACCATCAGAGTAGATGGCAGTCTCACCGCCAGACACAGGTCCTTCAGAAAGTCCCCCTCCATGGATGCATCCCATGAAGGCACGCTTCACAGTAGGCTGAGCTCGGGTGGGTCTCGCACGCTGAGCCGTCTCGATGAGGTCGGTGCAGATGTCCGGCTCAGGGCCCGGCTCGCCGATCTTGCCGATGAAGACGTGGATTCCACTGAAGGGGACCCGGTACCCGTACTCAATTGAGCCGGCGTCGGGCCCCCGGCCTGCATTGTCGATGTAGAGCTTGCCGCGACGACTCTTGGTCATCCAGCCCATAGCGTATCCCTTGAGCCCTTTGAAGCTGCCCTTCAAGAACTCGAATCCACCGTGCGCTGGCCCCATGGTGGGCGCCAACTGTCGTGGAATTGTCACGTCAGATGTCCTAGTGAAAGGACTTAGTCATGGAGCCATCGCAACTAGGAAGCTTAAAGGGGTTAATCGGGACAAAGGACACAGGGTTTATACTGGTTCGACCCCTTACGGTGAAGGTAAAACCCTACGATCCAGTTTTGAGTGGGATTGCTTACTTTTCGATTACCAGGGAGCGAAATCGCTTGACCTAGCTCTTGATCTGATCTTACTTGTCCTGAACCGCCGCTGGGTCGTCCCTTTATATACAGAGGTCGATGCCCAACATCTCACAGAGTCCCGGCTGGCTCATAAACAGTGTCTGGCTCGGTCTCTCTCTATTCTTTCCTTACAACACAAGTTACATACATGTGGCAGTTTATCTCTACGGGCCTTGAGTCGCCTTTGGGCTTGGGCCCTTAACTGAACCACCATCTTCAAGTGTCGTCTTGGGCTTCATATCTTGAATCGCCATAGGTATTACCCGGCCCCTCCTAGGCGGGTCATACCTAATAGTTATATCCCCAACACTTGGCGAGTTTTCTGTTTTGGCACAGATTCTGAGCCGGAGGAAAGAACAATTACCTCTTCGTCACCCGCACGGCTGGCTTCCGCTTCCTCCTGATAACAGTCATTGTCAATGAGATGTACAAAAAATGAGCCAAGAGAGTCAAGTTCTACCTCCGACTCATCATCATCACCATCATCATCCAAGTTTAACTCGGAGGGATTGGTCTTCTTCTTGGCAGGCCTTTTGGTGGCCTTAGTCTTGGTGGGTCGGCTTGGCCGGCTTATCTTGCGACTTCTTCTTCCAAAATGGAGAATTAGCCTAGGGAATTCAGATGATCATAAGTGGATAATATTAATGAAAACATGATTTAAACTGGAAGCATGATGTGCAACACTTACAGCAGGCGGCTTGTTGAAGGTTCAATAAGGACTAAGTCCGGTTTTACTTCATTTTGCCCAGGTTTCGTTCAACATAGCCTTGGTTGCATCAGTGACTTCTGCATCAGATAGTTGAATTTCGCAGTGGCGTTGGGCATCTTTCAAGTTGCCGGTATACTCGCACATTAAACTGGGGCGACGGCTTAATGGCAAGATCCTCCAGGAGACCCAGCACCGAACAAGGTAGATGCCGGTTAAGCCGTTAGCCATGAAGGCTCTGAGCTTTGAAAAGTGGGCACATACTTGGCCCGTTCCTTCATGCTGATCCGCGGTGGGAGTGGATGTGTGTTGCTAAGACGGTGGTCACGATAACCCGACAGAGGATTCTCGCCTGCTGGAGAGGTGTCTTGGCAATAGAACCAAGTCTCGTTCCAGTCCTTCGGATGACTGGGTGGCTTAGCATAGGGGAAACTGGCTTCTTTCCTCTTCTGAATTGAAAATCCACCAAGTTCCAAGTTGGGCCCGTCAATAAAATCTGTCTGACGGTTTAAGTAATATAACTCTTTGAACAGTTCAACAGTGGGCTCTTCTTGAAGATAAGCTTCACAGAAGACTTGGAAGTTGCAAATATTGGAGACAAAATTAGGCCCTAATGGGATCTACGATGAGGGAAGGAGAAAAGTGTACCGGGGCTGTTGAAACAGCGGAGGCGGGCAGACGAGCCCTGGTCCGTTCAGGTTGATGCAGCAGCCACGGTTGAGGCAGTGGCAAAGGTCGACGGTGGCGGCGGAGTTCGGGCGCTAGAGGTGTTGTGAGGAAGAAGGCGAAGACGAGGAGGCAAGGGGGGAAATGAAAGGAACCCCTGACCCTATTTATAAGGCAGAAAGGATAAGTGGCATGCGCGGGAATCAAGGAGGCTGAAAAAATGGATATGTGACAGCACAGACGCCTCGATTTTTGGAGGTTCATTAAAAGTGACGACATATTAAGATTTGGGCCTCGTGTGATATTAATGTGTGATGACGTCATGACAGGTTACCATGATTCTAAGAAATGATGTCACGGCAGGTTATAACATCCCGTCAGGACAGATGAGGAAGGATTTTTTCTAAGTGTTGAAGATTGATATGAACAAGTTCACATCAACCTGGGGCCTAATGTTGGGGGGTGTAACTATTGGGTATGACCCGCCCAGGAGGGGCCGGGTCATACCACTGGTGGTTAATAAAGAGAAGGCCTAAGAAGATGATGAAGATGGCGGTTCATGAAGCAAGCTTACTGAAGGCCCAAAGACCTGTAGGATACTTGAAGCCCACGGGTGTAACCTGCCATATGTTTAACTTGTATGTTAAGGAAAGTGTAGTTATGTCACTGAGCCAGACACGTTGTGTATGAGCCGGCCGGGACTCTGTAAGCGTCCGGGCATCAGCCTGTGTATATAAAGGGGTGGCCCGGCGGCGGGTTAAGGAAAGAAACAACAAGTCGAGAACTAGGTCAAGCTTATTCGCTCCCTGGTAATCGAAACCCAAGCAATACAACCTAAAGCAGGAGTAGGCCTTTACCTCGTTGCGAGGGGCCGAACCTGGGTAAACTCTCTGTGTCCCTTGTCCCATTTTAAACCCGTTCAAGCTAACCTCGTAGCGATGGCTGCACACCTAAGTCCTCATGCTAGGGCATCTGCCGTGACAGTTCCACGACAATTACCCACTAAAAGCTTTGAAGAATTTTGATGTAATCTCAACTTCGTGACGTTGTATTAAGGGGGGTGTTGGAAATATTGTGTATACGTGACAGCCTTGTGCTTGTGTGTTGTAGGGTGGAGACCCTAAGTGGATATCTTTCAGGAATTGGAGGGGGATCCACGAAGAACGTGAAGAACACGAAGAACAAGAGGGGAATCACAAGAGGGACACTCAAGAACAAGTCGAATCACACATCCACTAGACCAACAAACACATGAGATTCACAAGGTACAAGGACAGTCAAAGGGAAACAAGATACATGGCAAAGTTCATCCCAAATCCTATGAAGGAGATGAGGTCTTGGATCCCTAAGGATCTTCTCCAATGGAGGCCTTGAACTCCAATGGAGTCTTCTCTGTGTCAAGAGAAATCCCACAAGGGGAGGTACATGAGCTAAGCTCTAATGTCTAGATCTATTCTTAGCTAAGTCTAAATGGAGGAGGAGGAGTATATGTCGGATATCAGGTTTCGGCAAAACCCTTAAGGTTCGAACTCTGGGGTGCGCGCGAAGATCTTCCCCCTACCGATCCACGTTCGAACGCCTCGCTGAGAATCTAAGCTAAACGATGAACAACACAAGGGACACGAGGTTTATACTGGTTCGGGCCACCGTTGTGGTGTAATACCCTACTCCAGTGTGTGGTGTGGTGGATTGCCTCAGGGGCTGATGATGAACAGTACAGGGGAAGAATAGCCTCGCGAGAGGTGTTCTTGTGGTGGTGGTTTGCTTGAGAAGCATTCGATCCGCTCTGGATGAGATGCCCCCTGTACGATGGTGGCTATCCCTATATATAGAGGCCCTGACCCTCTTCCCAAATATTGAGCGGGAAGGGCGCCAACAACGGCCATTTTGAAGGGGAACATCTAGTACAAGTTATCCTGACTAAAGTTGGTCTTCGGCTGCCAAAGGCACTTGCGATGACCTCGTCTTGGGCTCCACGGTGACCTCCGTCCTGCCGCCCTGTTGGTCTTGGTCTTGTTGCACCGGAATGGTAACCTCTGCTTGACGCCTCGGTACTCCGTGCATGTGCTTGCCCCCTTTGCACCAAAGAGGAAACAAGGACACTGCACAGGCCGGCGCCCGCCTGGTCTCGATCGTCATGGCTTGCATCACGAGCACCTCGCGAGGTACCCCTGCCTTGATCTCTCTGCCTCCTTGCGAGGCTGCCTGGTTAGGCCGTTCCTGAGGAAGCCTTTCGTCGTCCGCCCCGCGAGGCTTGGCCCCTCCCGAGGGTCTTGAGCTTGAGTTGATGAGATGGGCCCTACTGGGCCACCACTTGAGCCACGCCGCAAGCCGCAGGCAGGCAAGTCTGGGGACCCCATTTCCCAGAACGCCGACAATATATATAGGTCCAAGGCATGAAGGGGTAAGGAAGGGCGAAATGGGGATACAAGGGCAAAGCCCAACAGCAACACACAGACAGCCCCGTGTGCACGGAGTAAGTGGATCCCGTGCACACAGGGTCTCTAGCGACTCGTGCGCACATGGTCTGTGAGGCCCATGGACATGGGGGGTCCCGGGGGCATGGTACACGCCCGTGCGCATGGGGTCTTCAGGACCGTGCAGCCTGGGAGGCCCGTGGGCACGGGGTTGGGGAGGCCCGTGCGCACGGGGTCGCCTGGGAGCTTCTGCCTTCTTCTTGTCCGGTTCCTTCTCCGCTTCTAGGCTTCCCACATGGATGGTGTAGTTGTTCTCTTGTACTTGGACTCCTCCTCGATGAATGTGTAGCTTCGCTCACACCTATGTATGCACACGAGAGAGGGGTCAAGTAGTATACCATCCTCGAAGGTTACAAGTGGACACGTGTAAGGGAGATGATTCAACTTTGTATGCATGAAGTAGATGTGGCACGTTGAAGGAAATATGCCCTAGAGACAATAATAAAGTTATTATTTATTTCCTTATATCATGATAAATGTCTATTATTCATGCTAGAATTGTATTAACCGGAAACATAATACATGTGTGAATATATAGACAAACAGAGTGTCACTAGTATGCCTCTACTTGACTAGCTTGTTAAACAAAGATGGTTATGTTTCCTAACCATGAACAAGGAGTTGTTATTTGATTAACAAGATCACATCATTTGTTGAATGATCTGATTGACATGACCCATTCCGTTAGCTTAGCACCCGATCGTTTAGTATGTTGCTATTGCTTCCTTCATGACTTATACATGTTCCTATGACTATGAGATTATGCAGCTCCGTTTACGGAGGAACACTTTGTGTGCTACCAAAGCGTCACTGGCGAAGCGGGTGATTATAAAGATGCTCTCTGGTGTCTCCAAAGGTGCTTGTTGAGTTGGCGTATTCGAGATTAGGATTTGTCACTCCGAATGTCGGAGAGGTATCTCTGGGCCCTCTCGGTAATGCACATCACTTAAGCCTTGCAAGCATTGCAACTAATGACTTAGTTGCGAGATGATGTATTCGGAGCGAGTAAAGAGACTTGCGGTAACGAGATTGAACTAGGTATTGGATACCGGCGATCGAATCTCGGGCAAGTAACATACCGATGACAAAGGGAACAACGTATGTTGTTATGCGGTCGACCGATAAAGATCTTCGTAGAATATGTAGGAACCAATGTGGGCATCCAGGTCCGCTATTGGTTATTGATCGAGCGTGTCTCAATCATGTCTACATTGTTCTCGAACCATAAGTCCCTGCGCTTAAGGTTTCGATGGCAGTTTTATTATGAGTTTATGTATTTTGATGTACGGAGGTTGTTGAGTCCGGATGTGATCACGGACATGACGAGGAGTCTCGAAATGGTCGAGACATAAAGATTGTTATATTGGACGGATATATTTGGACCTTTGGAAAGGTTCCGGATGAGATTGGGATTATCTGGGAGTTCCGGAGGTACAGGAACCCCGGTAAGTATATGGGCCTTATTGGGCCTTAGTGGAAGGGAGGAAGAAGGAGCAAGGAGGCGCCCCCTCCAAGCCCAATCCGGTGGGAGGCAGGCCCCCTTTCCTTCTTCCTCCTCTCTTCCTTCCCTCTCCTACTCCTAATAGGAAAGGGGGGGGCCAAACCTACTTGGAGTAGGTTTGCCCCTCCTAGGGCGCGCCTCCCCTCTTGGCCGGCCCCCTCCTCCTCTCCTCCTTTATATACGGGGGTAGGGGCACCCCATAGACACACAAGTTGATCATCGTGATCGTTCCTTAGCCGTGTGCGGTGCCCCCCTCCATGATATTACACCTCGATTATATTGTAGCGGTGCTTAGGCAAAGCCCTGCGACAGTTGAACATCAAGATCGTCACCACGCCGTCGTGTTGACGGAACTCCACCCCGTACCTCTGCTGGATCGGAGTTCGGGGTGAGTCATCGAGCTGTACGTGTGTCAAGAACTTCGGAGGTGCGAATGCTTGGTGCTTGGATCGGTTGGACCGGGAAGGCGTCGACTACTTCCTCTATGTTGCGTCAACACTTCCGCTTGGTCTCACGAGTGCGTAGACAACACTCTCCCCTCTCGTTGCTATGCATCACCATGATCTTGCGTGTGCGTAGGAATTTTTTGAAATTACTCGTTCCCCAACGATGGCATCCGAGCCTAGGTTTTATGGTTTGATGTTATATGCACGAGTAGAACACAAGTGAGTTGTGGGCGATATAAGTCATCTTGCTTACCGCATGTCATACTTTGGTTGGCGGTATTGTTGGATGAAGCGGCCGGACCGACATTACGCAGACGCTTACGCGAGACTGGTTTACCACCGTGCTTTGCACACGGTGACTAGCGGGTGTCGGTTTCTCCAACTTTAGTTGAACCGAGTGTAGCTACGCCCGGTCCTTGCGAAGGTTAAAACAGCACCAACTTGACAAACTATCGTTGTGGTTTTGATGCGTAGGTAAGAACGGTTCTTGCTCAGACCATAGCGATCACGTAAAATTTGCAACAACAAAGTAGAGGGCGTCTAACTTGTTTTTGCGGGGCATGTTGTGATGTGATATGGTCAAGGCGTGATAAGATATAAGTTGTTGTATGAGATGATCATGTTTTGTTGAAGTTATCGACAATGGCGGAAGACCTATGGATGTCTCTTTGTTGCATAAGATGCAAGTGCCAAATAATTGCTTTACTTTATCGCTATCGATAGCAATAGTTGCAATAGCAATAGTTGGTGAGACAACCATGTGATGACACATTGATATAGATCAAGATGATGAAGATCATGGTGTCGTGCGGTGATGATAGAGATCATGACAAGATACTTTGGAGATGGAGATCAAAGGTGCAAGATGATCATGGCCATATCATGTCACATATTTTGATTGCATATGATGTTTATCTATTATACATCTTATTCTTGCTTTGATTGACGGTAGCATTTTAAGATGATCTATCTCTCACTAATTATCAAGAAGTGTTCTCCCTGAGTATGCACCGTTGCCAAAGTTAAATCGTGCCCGGACACCACGTGATGATCGAGTGTGATAAGCTCTCGTCCATCTACAACGGGTGCAAGCCAGTTTTGCACACGCGGAATACTCGAGTTAAACTTGACGAGCCTAGCATATGCGAGATATGGCCTCGGAACACGAGACCGAAAGGTCGGCGTGAATCATATAGTAGATATGATCAACATAGTGATGTTCACCATTGAAAACTACTCCATCTCACGTGATGATCGGTTATGGTTTAGTTGATTTGGATCACGTGATCACTTAGATGACTAGAGATGTCTGTCTAAGTGGGAGTTCTTAAGTAATATGATTAATTGAACTTAAATTTATCATGAACTTAGTCTGGTTGTATTTTGCAAATTATGTTGATCAATAGCTCGCGTTGTGCTTTCATATGTTTATTTTGATAAGTTCCTAGAAAGCGTGTTGAAAAATGTTAGTAGCAATGATGCGGATTGGATCCGTGATCCGAGGTTTATCCTCATTGCTGCTTGAGAAGAATTATGTCCTTGATGCACCGCTAGGTGACAAACCTATTGCAGAGCGGATATGCGGGCGTTATGAGCGTTTGGCTAGCTCAATATGATGACTACGATAGTTTAGTGCACCATGCTTAGCGGCTTAGAATCGGGACTTCAAAGGCGTTTTGAGCGTCATGGACCATATGAGATGTTCGAGAATTGAAGTTAATATTACAAGCAAATACCGAGTTGAGAGATATGAAGTCTCCAACAAGTTCTATAGCTAAAAGATGGAGGAGAATCGCTCAACTAGTGAGCAAGTGCTCAAATTATGCAGGTACTACAATCACTTGAATCAAGTGGGAGTTAATCTTCGAGATAAGATAGTGATTGTGAGTTCTCTAGTCACCATCACCAAGTTAGTAGAACTTCGTGATGAACTATAGTATGCAAGGGATGGCGAAAATGATTCCCGAGCTCTTCGTGATGTTGAAATCGTGAAGGTAGAAATCAAGAAAGAGCATCAAGTGTTGATGGTTGACAAGATCACTAGTTTCAAGAAAAGGGCAAAGGGAAAGAAAGGGGAACTTCAAGTAGATTGACAAGCAAGTTGTCACTCCCACGAAGAAGCCCAAATCTAAACCAAAGCCTGAAACTGAGTGCTTACACTGCAAAGGAAATGGTCACTAGAAGCGGAAATGCCCTAAAATATTTGGTGGATAAGAAGGATGGCAAAGTGAAAAAGGGTATATTTGATATACAGGTGTTTGATGTGTGCTTTACTAGTGTTTATAGCAACCCCTCGGTATTTGGTACTGGTTGGGTTGCTAAGAGTAGTAACTCAAGCAGGAGTTGCGAATAAGCGAAACTAGTTAAGGGTGAAGTGACGATGTGTGTTGAAAGTAGTTTCAAGATTGATATGATCATCATCGCACACTCCCTATACTTTCGGGATTAGTGTTGAACCTAAATAAATGTTATTTGGTGTTTGCGTTGAGCATGAATATGATTTGATCGTGTTTATTGCAATACGGTTATTCATTTAAGTAAGAGAATAAACTGTTGTTACATTTACATGAATAAAAACTTATATGGTTACACACCCAATGAAAATGGTTCATTGGATCTCGATCGTAGTGATACACATATTCATAATATTGAAACCAAAAGATGCAAAGTTAATAATGATAGTGCAACTTATTTGTGGCACTACCATTTAGGTCATATTATGTAAAGCGCATGAAGAAACTCCATCTTGATGGGATTTTGGAATCACTTGATTATGAATCACTTGATGCTTGCGAACCATGCCTCATGGGCAAGATGACTAAGACTCCGTTCTCTGGAGCATTGGAGCGAGCAAGCGACCTATTGGAAATAATACATCTTGATGTATGCGATCCGATGAGTGTTAAGGCTCATGGCGGGTATCGTTATTTCGACCTTCACAGATGATTTGAGCAGATATGGGTATATCTACTTGATGAAACATAAGTCGAAACATTTGAAAAGTTCAAAGAATTTGAGTGAAGTGGAAAATCATCGTGGCAAGAAAATAAGGTTTCTATGATCGATCGCGGAGACAAACATTTAAGTTCTGAGTTTGGTCTTCAATTAAAACAATGTGGAATAGTTTCACAAATTCATGCCACCGGAACACCACATCATAATGGTGTGTCGAGCGTCATAACCGTACTTTATTGGATATAGTACAATCTATGATGTTTCTTACCGATTTACCAATATCGTTTTGGGATCATGCATTAGAGACAGCTGCATTCACGTTAAATAGGGCACCATCTAAATCCGTTGAGACGACACTATATGAACTGTGGTTTAGCAAGAAACCAAAGTTGTCATTTCTTAAAGTTTGGGGCTGCGATGCTTATGTGAAAAAGCTTCAACCTGATAAGCTCGAACCCAAATCGGAGAAATGTGTCTTCATAGGATACCCAAAGGAGACAGTTGGGTACACCTTCTATCATAGATCCGAAGGCAAGACATTCATTGCTAAGAATGAATCGTTTCTAGAGAAGGAGTTTCTCTCGAAAGAAGTGAGTGGGAGGAAAGTAGAACTTGATAAGGTAATTGTACCTTCTCCCTTATTGGAAAGTAGTTCATCACAGAAATCTGTTCTGTGACTACTACACCAATTAGTGAGGAAGCTAATGATGATGATCATGTAACTTCGGATCAAGTTACTACCGAACCTCGTGGGTCGACAGTGAGATCCGCACAGTGGTATGGTAATCCCATTACGGAGGTCATGTTACTTGACCATGATGAACCTACGAACTATGAGGAAGCGATGATGAGCCCAGATTCCATAAAATGGTTTGAGGCCATGAAATCGAGATATGATCCATGTATGAGAACAAAGTATGGACTTTGATGGATTTGCCGATGATCGGCAAACCATAGAAAATAAATGGATCTTCAAGAGGAAGGCGGACGTTGATAGTAGTGTTACTATCTACAAAGCTAGACTTGTCGAAAAAGGTTATTGACAAAGTTCAAGGTGTTGACTACGATGAAATTTTCTCACTCGTAGCGATGCTTAAGTCTGTCCAAATCATGTTAGCAATTGCCGCATTTTATGAAATCGGCAAATGGATAAACAAAACTACATTCCTTAATGGATTTAAAGAAGAGTTGTATATGATGCAACGGAAGGTTTTGTCAATCCTAAAGGTCTTGACAAAATACATAGCTCAATGATCCATCTATGGATTGGTGCAAGCATCTCGGAGTTGGAATATACACTTTGATAAGTTGATCAAAGCATATAGTTTTATCTGAGACTTGCGGTAAAGCCTTGTATTTACTAGAAAGTGAGTGGGAGCACTACAACATTTACGATAAGTATATGTGAATGACATATTGTAGATCGGAAATAATGTAGAATTATTACGCAAAGCATAAAGGAGTGTTTGAAAGGAGTTTTTCAAAGAAAGACCTCGGTGAAGCTGCTTACATATTGAGCATCAAGATCTATAGAGATAGATCAAAGCGCTTGATAAGTTTTTCAATGAGTACATACCTTGACAAGATTTTGAAGTAGTTCAAAATGGAGCAGTCAAAGAAAGAGTTCTTGCACAGTATTACAAGGTGTGAAATTGAGTAAGACTCAAAACCCGACCACGGCAGAAGATAGAAAGAGAATGAAAGTCATTCCCTATGCCTTGGCCATAGGTTCTATAAAGTATGCCATGCTGTGTACCAGATCTATTGTATACCCTACACTGAGTTTGGCAAGGGAGTACAATAGTGATCTAGGAGTAGATCACTGGACAGCGGTCAAAAAAATTATCCTTAGTGGAATAAGGATATGTTTCTCGATTATGGAGTGACAAAAGGTTCGTCGTAAAGGGTTATGTCGATGCAAGTTTTGACACCGATCTGGATGACTCTAAGTCTCGATCTAGATACATATTGAAAGTGGGAGCGATTAGCTAGAGTAGCTCCGTGCAGAGCATTATAGACATAAAAAATTGCAAAATACATAACGGATCTGAATGTGAAAGACCCGTTGACTAAGATTCTCTCACAAGCAAAACAAGATCACACCTTAGTACTCTTTGGGTGTTAATCACATAACGATGTGAACTAGATTACTGAATCTAGTAAACCCTTTGGGTATTGGTCACATGGCGATGTGAACTATGGGTGTTAATCACATGATGATGTGAACTATCGATGTTAATCACATGGTGATGTGATCTAGATTATTGACTCTGGTGCAAGTGGGAGACTGAAGGAAATATGCCCTAGAGGCAATAATAAAGTTATTATTTATTTCCTTATATCATGATAAATGTCTATTATTCATGCTAGAATTGTATTAACTTAGGAAACATAATACATGTGTGAATATATAGACAAGCAGTGTCACTAGTATGCCTCTACTTGACTAGCTTGTTAATCAAAGATGGTTATGTTTCCTAACCATGAACAAGGAGTTGTTATTTGATTAACAAGATCACGTCATTAGTTGAATGATCTGATTGACATGACCCATTCCGTTAGCTTAGCACCCGATCGTTTAGTATGTTGCTATTGCTTCCTTCATGACTTATACATGTTCCTATGACTATGAGATTATGCAGCTCCCTTTACGGAGGAACACTTTGTGTGCTACCAAGCGTCTAGCATGGCGGGTGATTATAAAGGTGCTCTGGTGTCTCCAAAGGTGCTTGTTGAGTTGGCATATTTGAGATTAGGATTTGTCACTCCGAATGTCGGAGAGGTATCTCTGGCCCTCTCGGTAATGCACATCACTTAAGCCTTGCAAGCATTGCAACTAATGAGTTAGTTACGAGATGATGTATTCTGGAACAAGTAAAGAGACTTGCGTAACGAGATTGAACTAGGTATTGGATACCGACGATCGAATCTCGGGCAAGTAACATACCGATGACAAAGGGAACAACGTATGTTGTTATGCGGATCGACCGATAAAGATCTTCGTAGAATATGTAGGAACCAATATGGGCATCTAGGTCCCGCTATTGGTTATTGACGGAGGCGTGTCTCGGTCATGTCTACATTGTTCTCGAACCATAGGGTCCCATGCACGCTTAAGGTTTCGATGGCAGTTTTATTATGAGTTTATGTATTTTGATGTACCGAAGGTTGTTGAGTCCGGATGTGATCACGGACATGACGAGGAGTCTCGAAATGGTCGAGACATAAAGATTGATATATTGGACGGATATATTTGGACACCGGAAAGGTTCGGATGAGATTGGGATTATCTAGGAGTTAGGGAGGTTCTGGAACCCCGGTAAGTATATGGGCCTTATTGGGCCTTAGTGGAAGGGAGGAAGAAGGAGCAAGGAGGCGCCCCCAAGCCCAATCCGAATTGGGAAGGGGCGGCCCCCTTTCCTTCTTCCTCCCTTTCTTCCTTCCTCTCCTACTCCTAATAGGAAAGGGGGCCAAACCTACTTGGAGTAGGTTTGCCCCTCTAGGCGCCTCCCTCTTGGCGGCCCCTCCTCCTCTCCTCCTTTATATACGGGGTAGGGGCACCCCATAGACACACAAGTTGATCATCGTGATCATTCCTTAGCCGTGTCGGTGCCCCCTCCACGATATTACACCTCGATTATATTGTAGCGGTGCTTAGGCGAAGCCTGCGGCGATTGAACATCAAGATCGTCCACATTTGTCGTCTTGTGGAACTCCACCCGTACCTCTGCTGGATCGGAGTTAAGGTGCGTCATCGAGTTATGCGTGTGTCAAGAACTTCGGAGGTGTGCGAATGCGGTGCTTGGATCGGTTGGACCGGGAAGACGTACGACTACTTCCTCTACGTTGCGTCAACGCTTCCGCTTTGGTCTACGAGGGTATGTAGACAACACTCTCCCCTCTCGTTGCTATGCATCACCATGATCTTGCGTGTGCGTAGGAATTTTTTTGAAATTACTATGTTCCCCCACACACGTATCACTTGCCAAACTCTCTTGACATGGTGATGTCCGTAGGATGCTCCACATCATCGTGGCTCTAGTATAGGATGAGGAGTAATTAGAGACATGTCTCATTTATCTTTCTACCTCTCTATCTCTCCATTTAATCCTCCCTATAGTTGAACAACTGAACCCTTGTAAGAGCATCTACAGCCGGACTTGGCAAATCCGACCCCTCAAACGCCCACGGACGCGCCCGGGCAGGTCCGCAGACAGTGACCGGTCACCCCTCAAATAACGCATTCCACATCCGGATACCTCAAATTGATTTTATTACATGAAATGCAACGATCTTTGACGGGAGCTTCGTCCGGTTCTGCTCCCTGCTCACCCGGCCCCGCCTTGGCCATGTCCGGCGGCCGGATGCGCTCCTCAAAGTGTTGGTCCGGTCGCCGGCAAGGTAGGGTAGGGCATGGGGCACGAGCCTGGATCATGGGACTCAAGGCGCCGCCGTCTCCCATGCCATACTCTTCCTTGTCAGAGGCTGGAACCCTAATGGTGCCGGTGGACGTCAGATTGATGACAGATCCATCCGTGGACGAGCCGCCGACGTCCACCATGATGCGGTTGCGGCGCTCGGATTGATGCGCCATACAGGGCGCTGGAGAATGCGACTCTGCCTCATCGACGTTCGCTTCCTCCGCCTCCCGCGCGCGGTGCCTTGTCCATGGCCTCGTCGAATGTGGCCCATGGTGCGTCCCAATGCTCGGCGCGCCACCGGAGGGGTTGTGGGTCCGCCAGCGCGTTCGGATGCCGGACAGACTGCACGACCTCCAGGGAGGCAGCCTAGGCTGGCCTAGCACCGGATCCATTTGTCATTTGGGCGGACGCAATGGATTTCCTACAGATGGAGTCCGAGCATAGTCGTGCACGGGCCTCCTCCCAGGCGCGGTGGAGCGCAAGACGAACGACCATCTCCTCCTCGGGGCTGCGTGAGATGAGCTCTGGGTCGACGGATTTGGAGCTGAAGGACTTGGATCCGCTGCTCGCCATGCCGGAGACGACCGGAAGGAGTCGGAGATAAGCTTGGGTGGCGGAGGGGAGTGAAGGGAGAGGGAAGTGAAGTGGCTATGGTTTGGACCGGCGATCGGATGCGGAGGATTTTATGTGGGGTCGGGTGAGCCAGCATGGGCCCGGGCCGACGTGGTGGGCATGCCCGGGCTCGCCCGGGCGCCCCATATCCGCCCCATATTTGGGTTGGATATCGAGTGGGGTGCCGGTGAGCCCGAGCGTTTGATGGACGTTTGAGGACCCCGTTCAGGTCAAAAAATCATGATCGGACAGTGACCGGGCTGTCCGTCCGGACGTATGAGGCGAGTTTGAGGCGCCCGGTTTACGGGCACTGATGTTTGGGTGTTGAGACGCTTCGTCACCTCACACGCGCTGGTCATCGACGCCCTTATAACTCTCTAATGGAGCGTGCGGTGGACCGATTCACCGTCTCACCGCCCCGTCATGCGGCTTCGAGTATCTCCCTCTATGCCACCGACGAGGTCATCTTGTGCCACCCGCATCAACACGACATGACGACCATCAAAGAGCTTCTCCGCGTCTTTGGGACTACGTCCGATCTCCTGACGAACATCGTCAAATGCTCGGCTACCATGATCTGCTGCTCCGCTCCTGACAAGCTTATAAAACCATTTGTGATGCAAGGAATTTTTTTTTGACCGTAAATCCTGAATTCTCCTTCGTCAAAAAACTTCCTCTTCCCCTGCCGCTCCCGCGACGCGCCCCGCGCGCGTCCGGGGGCCGAGCTCCGCCGGCGGTCTACCCCTCCTGCTTCGGCTCTCCCGCTCCTCGCCGCCGTCGGAGGGCGCTCACCGTGCGAAGCCCGTGCGACGCTGGCGGCGGTAGGGCCTCGCTCTTCCTCCCCTGTTCGGGGTCCCGGCGACGTTGCTTGTGGTGGGGCGGGGTCTGGCGAGGTCCCTGATGGCGGGGGCGCGCGAATCCGGCGACTGGGCGGCCGGGAGGCGGCGGTGGCTGCGGGGGCTTGCCTGTGGTGACGTCAGCTAGCGGGATCTGGCCAGATCCGGCCCCTCGGACTCCAGGGGGGTCCCGTGGGGGCTGCATCTCCTGGCGCCGCGTCTGCTGTAGTTTTGGCGGCGGGGCTGGCGGGCGGAGGTGTGGCCGTTGGTTGCGTGCTCTGTCGGAACTTGGCTTGGTCCCGGCGAGCGGCGCGGGTCTGGGCAGCAGCCCGGCGTGGTGGCTGCTCTGGTTGTGGGCTTCGGTGGCGTGGGGAGGTATGGTGTGGCCTCCTGCTTGGTGTCCACATGGCAGCTCGGCGGTTCCGGTTGCAACGACGGTTGGCTTCTTCGCCGGCGTCGGCTCATTTGCAGGTGGGCTGTTTCGGCCTCGACCCCCCTCCTCGACGGCGCCCGGGTGTTACTTTCGTCGAAGGGCTGGCCCTCTCCCAGCTACGGTCCATCGCCTATCTCGCGCTTGGTGCTGCAGGACCGAGCTCGTCCCACACCCGATAGTAGGACCGAGCTCGTCTCGCGCCCGGCTGCAGGAGCGTGCCCGTCTCACGCCCGGTGCGGCAGGACGGGTCGATGGTGGCCAGTATTGGCCGGCCTATTGGGTCTTGGCGCTGGGGACCGTCCAGGGGTGTGAAAGGCGGGACCTTTCCGCTCGTCTCTTTGATTGGGGTAGCGGCGAGTCTCGAGTGTGAGGGTGTTAAGGTCTTGGATGCCGGGGCTGCGGCCCTGGTGGTGGTAGCGCGGTGCTCGTGGGCAGAGCCCATGGCTCGGTGTTGCCCGGTGACCATGGCCGTGTGGCGGCGTGGTAGCTGGGGTGTGGCGTTCAGTGGCGGTGAGTATTGGCCGGGGTGAAAACCTGCTCTGCCTTCGGACGGACCGAAGGCGATGAAGCTCGTTCCCTTCTCGAAGGCGTCATCACGGCTCTCATTGCTTGTCGTGTTGCTCCAGGGGAAACTCTGATCTTGGATCGGGCGATAGCAGTGCTCCGGTGTCGTAACCTTCCTGAAGGCGCCGCCTTGAAGCTGACGGTTCGTCATATGCGACTTCATCTCTTGGCGGTGACATGTTCACGGTTGGAGTCCGCGGTTGCCCTTGTAATGCTAGGGGTGTTGTTGTTGCACGCAACGCCTATATATCCTGCCTTGGGTGTGTGCATGTGTTGTGATGGCGTGCGATTGTATCGGGTTGTTGCTGATCATTGCTTTATATATAAAGCGGCGGGGGCGAAAGCCTTTTTCGATAATTCTCCTTAGACTATTGGGCAATAACAACAATGTGGATTGTGGGGTCTATCATGAACATATGTTTCACCGTCAGGTTTTATGCTGGGCTCCTTTTTTCATCCTGAAGCATATTCAGTAGTCCAGTTAGTTTTTCAGTTCAGTGATAATGGGTGAGGTTCCTAACTGTCATAACGTCCCTTGGACCTGCTATCCGACACGCATGTGTCATCTGGGACAAAAAGAAGTTACACTGCCATAGTGCTGGTACTATCCATCTTAATGGATATGAATTGCCGTACGGTTGCTAGGTTGGATCGTCTCCACAAAAGTTTCCTCTGCAGTTATCTCGTACGACACTAGTGGTTTACTGAGCACGTTACCAGCAGGTTATGTTGCAGAGTGCTCTTCTCTCGACTCTCAGGCAGAACACTGAACTGAAACACATGCAAAGTTCCAATGCCATGGAATTGAAAATCTCCAACTGATGTAAAATCGCAATATACATGTGTCAAGAGCGTCGAACCCTTGACTCGCCGGGCCTCGGCTACGCAACTCGTAGCCTTCGGCCGTCTTCTCCGGTGGGGTTATTCCTCCCAACCGCAGGCTTAGTGAAGAGAGAGAGAGGTAGGAGATAACTTGATTCTTGATTGATTCCAATAGTGCTGAGTACATGGGAATATAAGGCCATCGGCCAACACAAATGGAGCAAGCTCCTTAATTCTCTAGCCTGACAAATTGCTACCTTCCTAACTTAGCCACTTGCTATCTGTGGTGGCGCGCCATGTCTTTGCTTGCATGCTCGGCTTGTACTCACGGCAGCGTTCGGTTGCCGCCCGAACAACATCGCGCGCGCGCGCGCTACGGTGTCTGACTTACAGTACATGACATCTCTCCGGCCTCGAAAGTCGGCTCGTCCTCGAGCTGGAATGTCGGAAGCTGGTTTTGAAATCATCGAAATCCTCCGGTGGCGGCCGTGACGGTTCATCTTGCCCTTTGCACGGCACTTGTTGAATGCCGCGAGCTAGGCGACCCGCCAGACACGGCGGTGCGAACACCGCCCCGCGCCATTGGCGTGGTGGCAGCACCGGAGGCTCGGTGGTGGCGCCCCACGAACTTCTTAAGGGCGCCCACATGGAAGGCGTCGTGAATTACGGCACCGGCGGGAGCTGCGGCCGTCACGGCCACGTCGTTGATGACCTCTGAGCGCGGTAGGGACCGGCGAGCGGGGCTTGAGCTTTCGGCGGAGACCGTGGCGATGTTGCGAAGGCCGTTGTCGAGGCGGCGGGGCCCGATCACCGACTGGTAGATGACTGCCGGTGATGCCGATCATAGGGCGTTTACGGGACTCCTGCGCTGGTGAAGACGGTAGCGGACGTCGTCGAGGAAGGCCTTCCGGTCCTCCATCTCTGTGCACCGCGAACGCTTGCGTCTCCGGCTCGTAGGACTGATGGTCGGCGGATCGCGACCATAGACCACCGAGCAGCGTCTCCGGGCGAAGCGGTATGCGGTGTTGTAGGTGTACTCCGCCCAAGGAAGCCACCGAACCCATTGCTGGGCGTCGCCGGTGAAGCAGCGAAGGTACATGGCGATGACGCGGTTGGCTGCCTCCGATTGGCCGTCGGTTTGCGGGTGGAAGCGGAGGACATGAATAACTTGGTGCCGTGGCGCCATCGGCTCATCGAGAATGCCGGCGTGAAAGGCGGGTCGCGGTCGAGAGCGATGGGCGGCGGAACGCCGTGCAGCCGCACCACCTCGGCGAAGAACGCTTGTGCCACCGACTCCGCCCGTATGCGGGTGTGCCAGCGGGATGAAATGGCGAGACTTGCTGAAGCGGTCGGCAGCGGTGAGGATAGCGGTCTTGCCGTTCCGCAGCGAGCTTCGATGAAGTCGATCGCCGATGTCGACCGGACCCCGATGGGATAGGCAAGGGCATAGCGCACCGGCCGCCGCGGTGGTCGGACTTGAACTTTGGCACGTCCCGCACGCCTTGACGAAGTCCTGCACAACACGACGCATGTTTGGAAAATGGAAATCTCGCCGTAGTCGATGGAGTGTGCGGAGGACGCCTTCGTGGCCATCATCATGAACAACAGCCACGATCTCCTGCAGCAGTGGTGAAGAGGCCGGGATGTAGAGGCGCCCCTCCATGGCGACCATCCCGCCCACAAGGGACCATGGCGCGATCTGGCGTGCGGCGCGGAGTTAAATCGTAGATGGCGACAAGAGCCGGATCGATGCTTTATGCTTGCCGTAGGCGCTCGGCGAAGTCGGCGGAAGCCGAGATAACTGGCAGCGCGCCTCCTCGGTGTCCCTTACGGACGGTAGCGTCGGCGACGGTGTTCGTGGCGCCCGAGCGGTACTCCACCTCAAAATCGAAGCCCAGAAGCTTGCCAACCCAATGATGTTGGGGGATCGTGGCCAGCCGCTGGTCGAGGAGGTACTTGAGACTGAAATGATCAGTCTTGACGATGAAGTGCCGTCCCCAGGTAGGGCCTCCGGTCTTGGGACGGCGATACCAAACCGATGAGTTGGCGCTCGTGGCGGCGGCGATGTCGAAGCGCGATCGGCGGTGAAGAAGGCGACGGGTGCCCTCTGGACCAGCACCCGCGAAGCTTTGTGGAGGACGCGTCGCATTCCACCACGAACAGCTTGCTGAAGTCGGGCATGGCGAGGATTGGAGCGGACGACACGGCTGCCTTGAGCGCCACAAAGGCCGCCATGGCCGCGTCATCCCAGGCGAAGCCATCCTTCTTGAGGAGGGCCGTCAAGGGGGCAGCCACCGTGCCGTAGTTGTGGACGAAGCGGCGGTAGTACCCGGCGAGGCCGAGGAAGCCCCGAACAGCCCGAATCGAGCGAGGTGGCGGCCAGTCGTGAATGGCAGCCACCTTGGCGAATCCATAGCCACCCGGCGGCGAGATGGCGTGGCGAGGTAGGCGATCGACGGCGCGCGAGCGAGCACTTGAGGCGTTTGTGAATAGGCGATGGCGTTGCAGCTCGTCGAGAACGGCCCGAAGATGGCGGAGGTGGTCGGCCCATGTCTTGCTGTAAATTAATATGTCATCAAAAAATACTAGGACGAACCGTCGGAGGAACGGCCGGAGCACGTCGTTCATCAGCGCCTGGAACGTAGCGGGGGCGTTGCAGAGCCCGAACGCCATGACGAGGAACTCATACAAGCCGTCGTGGGTGCGGAACGCGGTCTTGTGCACGTCCTCAGGCCGCATCCGCACCTGGTGGTAGCCCGACCGTAGATCAAGCTTGGTGAAGAACTTGGCGCCGTGGAGCTCGTCGAGCAGCTCCTCCACCACTGGGATCGGGAACGCGTCCTTGATGGTGAGGGCGTTCAGGGCTCTGTAGTCGACGCAGAAACGCCATGAGCCATCGGGCTTCTTCACCAGGAGGACCGGCGACGAGAACGGGGAGTCGCTGCGGCGCACGATCCCCTGGTCGATCATCGCGGCGCACTGCCGCCCCAGCTCGTCCTTGTGGGCAGCCGGGTACCGGTACGGACGGACAGCCACCGGCGACGCGTCGGGCTTGAGGAGGATGCGATGGTCGTGGGCGCGCTTGGGGGGCAGGCCTGTAGGAGCCGCGAAGAGCCCCCCAAATGAGTCCAGGAGGGCCTCCAGGAGCGCGTCCCCCCCTGTCGTGGCGCGCACTGCTGGTACCTTGGCGCTGGGCGTGCCTGCCCATGAGATCTGGCGCCGGAACGCTGGGCGTCATCTTGGCGTGGCGGTCCCACACGATCGGTCCCAGGGCACCGAGCCAGCGTGTGCCGAGGACGACGTCGTACCCGGCCAATGGCATGACGAAGAGATCGGCCGGGTAGGGCTCGCCCTCGACGTGGAGCGGCGCGTTGCGAAGGACGCCGGCGCAGGTGATCCGCTCGCCGTTGGCCACCATGGCCGTGAGGCGGGGTCGGCGCTGGATGGGGATGCCCGACTGGTGCGCTGCCGTCGCCGAGATGAAATTGTGGGTGCTCCCCGAGTCGAGCAGCGCCACCAGAGAGGCCGGGCCGAGGGTGACGGTGATCTGCATGGTGTCCGCCGGCGCAATTCCGGCCACGGCCTGCAGGGAGAAACAGGGAGCGTCGGTGTCGGCTCCTCCTGTGTCCGCTGCATCTTCGGCCGCATCGATCTCCACTCCATCCACGAAAAAGATGCGCCTGCAAAAACGGTTGTGGCCACGAGAATACTTCTCGTTACAGTTAAAACACAGGCCTTGGCGGCGCCGATCAGCCATCTCCTCTGGGGACAGGCGTCTGGAGCCCTCGCCACGGGCCGGTGCTGCACCCACGGGCGGCGCAGGCAGCGCCAACGGGACCGGCGGCGCCGGCAGTGCTTGGGGCGCTGGTCGGGGCGGTGGAGGCGGAAGGAGGCCGCGCGCCCCTGGCTTGGCCGGTGCTTGGAGTTTGGCGAGCTCCATCTGCTCCACCTGCCGCGCCAGGCTCATGGCGTGGTTGAGGGTACGGGGTTGAGGATCCGCACCGCGTCGCTGAGCGGCGGCAGCAGCCCGCCGGTGTAGAGTTGGACGCGTTGCGCCTCATCCAGCCGGCCCGCGCGTGGGAGGAGCTCCTGGAATCGGTTGGAGTACTCCTCGACCGTGCCGGTGCGGCGACACTCGGCGAGCTCGAAGAGTGGCGCGGATCGGAGGGTTGGTCCGAAGCGCAGGTTGAGCAGCTCCTTGAATCGGCGCCACGACGGAGTGCCCTCGTCGTCCTGGAGTTGCATGTACCAATGTTGTGCGATGCCCTCGAGGTTGTACGAGGCCATCCCCCTTGCTCCTCCGCCAACGTCTTGTTGTTGGTGAAAATCGACTTCGCATTTGTTGATGAAGAGGAGAGGATCGGTCTTGCCATCAAAGCGCGAATTCCACCACGGAACCGGCGGGCGCTCGGCGTCGCGAGGGCGCTTCGGGGTGGCGCCGTTGGAGGACGGACAGTCGGACTTCTCCTTCAGCCGGCGATGTCGGCTGCATGGACTTCATCATTTCCATGGCGTCGGCGGTGGGCTCGACATGTTGATGGAGGCGGGCGGTGGTGGATCTTGGTGGAGATTGGGGTGTGGTTGGTGGATCGGCGAAGATCGCGGACTCGTGATACCAAAAGCTGTCAAGAGCGTCGAACCCTTGACTCGCCGGGCCTCGGCTCACGCAACTCGTAGCCTTGGCCGTCTTCTCGGTGGGGTTATTCCTCCCAACCGCGAGGCTTAGTGAAGAGAGAGAGAGGTAGGAGATAACTTGATTCTTGATTGATTCCAATAGTCTTTGAGTACATGGGAATATAAGGCCATCGGCCAACACAAATGGAGCAAGCTCCTTAATTCTCTAGCCTGACAAATTGCTACCTTCCTAACTTAGCCACTTGCTATCTGTGGCTGGCCGGCGCCATGTGCTGCTGCATGCTCGGCTTGTACTCACGGCAGCGTTCATTTGCCCGCCAACATCCTTGTGGCGCCGCGCAGTGTCTGACTTACCGTACATGACATCTCTCCCGGCCTCGAAAGTCAGCTCGTCCTCGAGCTGGAATGTCGGGAAGCTGGTTTTGAAATCATCGAAATCCTCCCAGGTGGCAGCCGTGACCGGTTCATCTTGCCACTGCACCAGCACTTGTTGAATGCCGCGAGCTAGACGACCCGCCAGGACACGAGCAGGTGCAGACACCGCCGCGCCATTGAGCGTGGCTGGCAGCACCGGAGGCTCAGCTGGTGGCGCTCCCACGAACTTCTTAAGGACGCCCACATGGAAGACGTCGTGAATTCTGGCACCGGGCGGGAGCTGCAGCCGTACGGCCACGTCGTTGATGACCTCCTGAACGCGGTAGGGACCGACGTAGCGGGGCTTGAGCTTTCCGGCGGGAGACCGTGGCAGTGTTGCCGAAGGCCGTTGTCGAGGCGAAGCAGGGCCCAGTCAGCGACCTGGTAGATGACCTGCCGGTGATGCTGATCATAGGAGCGTTTCTGGGACTCCTGCGCCTGGTGAAGACGGTAGCGGACGTCGTCGAGGAAGGCCTTCCGGTCCTCCATCTCCTGTGCCACCGCGGGCACGCGCGCGTCTCCCGGCTCGTAGGACCTGATGGTCGGCGGATCGCGGCCATAGACCACCCGGAACGGCGTCTCCCGGAGCGAAGACCGGTATGCGGTGTTGTAGGTGTACTCCGCCCAAGGAAGCCACCGGAGCCATTGCACGAGGCGTCGCCGGTGAAGCGGCGAAGGTACATGGCGATGACGCGGTTGGCTGCCTCCGATTGGCCGTCGGTTTGCGGGTGGAAGGCGGAGGACATGAATAGCTTGGTGCCCGTGAGCGCCATCAGCTCTATCCAGAATGCCGACGTGAAGACGGGGTCGCGGTCCGAGACGATGGACAGCGGAACACCGTGCAGCCGCACCACCTCGGCGAAGAACGCTTGTGCCACCGACTCCGCCGTGTACGGGTGTGCCAACGGGATGAAATGGCAGTACTTGCTGAAGCGGTCGACGACGGTGAGGATGACGGTCTTGCCGTTCACGCGGGGCAGAGCTTCGATGAAGTCGATGCTGATGTCCGACCAGACCCCCGATGGGATAGGCAAGGGCTGTAGCAGACCAGCCGGCCGCAGGTGGTCGGACTTGAACTTTTGGCACGTCCCGCACGCCTTGACGAAGTCCTGCACAACACGACGCATGTTTGGAAAATGGAAATCTCGCCGTAGTCGATGGAGTGTGCGGAGGACGCCTTCGTGGCCATCATCATGAACAACAGCCACGATCTCCTGCAGCAGTGGTGAAGAGGCCGGGATGTAGAGGCGCCCCTCCATGGCGACCATCCGCCCTGAGGACCATGGCGCGAAGACGCGTGCGGCGCGGAGTTAAATCGTAGATGGCGACAAGAGCGGATCGATGCTTTGTGCTTGCCGTAGACGCTCGACGAAGTCGAAGCGGGGCGCTGAGATAGCCAGCAGCGCGCCCTCCTCGGTGTCCCTTCTGGACAGCGCGTCGGCGACGGTGTTCGTGGCGCCCGAGCGGTACTCCACCTCAAAATCGAAGCCCAGAAGCTTGCCAACCCAATGATGTTGGGGGATCGTGGCCAGCCGCTGGTCGAGGAGGTACTTGAGACTGAAATGATCAGTCTTGACGATGAAGTGCCGTCCCCACAGGTAGGGCCTCCAGTGCCGGACGGCCAGTACCAAACCGATGAGTTCGCGCTCGTAGGCGGCGAGCGCGCGATGTCGGGGCGCGATCGGCCGGCTGAAGAAGGCGACCGGGTGCCCCTCCTGGACCAGCACCCCGCCAAAGCCTGTGGAGGACGCGTCGCATTCCACCACGAACAGCTTGCTGAAGTCGGGCATGGCGAGGATTGGAGCGGACGACACGGCTGCCTTGAGCGCCACAAAGGCCGCCATGGCCGCGTCATCCCAGGCGAAGCCATCCTTCTTGAGGAGGGCCGTCAAGGGGGCAGCCACCGTGCCGTAGTTGTGGACGAAGCGGCGGTAGTACCCGGCGAGGCCGAGGAAGCCCCGAACAGCCCGAATCGAGCGAGGTGGCGGCCAGTCGTGAATGGCAGCCACCTTGGCGAATCCATAGCCACCCCGGCGAAGATGGCGTGGCGAGGTAAGCGATCGACGGCGCGCGAGCGAGCACTTGGAGCGTTTGACGAATAGCTGATGGCGTTGCAGCTCGTCGAGAACGGCCCGAAGATGGCGGAGGTGGTCGGCCCATGTCTTGCTGTAAATTAATATGTCATCAAAAAATACTAGGACGAACCGTCGGAGGAACGGCCGGAGCACGTCGTTCATCAGCGCCTGGAACGTAGCGGGGGCGTTGCAGAGCCCGAACGCCATGACGAGGAACTCATACAAGCCGTCGTGGGTGCGGAACGCGGTCTTGTGCACGTCCTCAGGCCGCATCCGCACCTGGTGGTAGCCCGACCGTAGATCAAGCTTGGTGAAGAACTTGGCGCCGTGGAGCTCGTCGAGCAGCTCCTCCACCACTGGGATCGGGAACGCGTCCTTGATGGTGAGGGCGTTCAGGGCTCTGTTGTCGACGCAGAAACGCCATGAGCCATCGGGCTTCTTCACCAGGAGGACCGGCGACGAGAACGGGGAGTCGCTGCGGCGCACGATCCCCTGGTCGATCATCGCGGCGCACTGCCGCCCCAGCTCGTCCTTGTGGGCAGCCGGGTAGCGGTACGGACGGACAGCCACCGGCGACGCGTCGGGCTTGAGGAGGATGCGATGGTCGTGGGCGCGCTTGGGGGGCAAGCCTGTAGGAGCCGCGAAGAGCCCCCCAAATGAGTCCAGGAGGGCCTCCAGGAGCGCGTCCCCCCCTGTCGTGGCGCGCACTGCTGGTACCTTGGCGCTGGGCGTGCCTGCCCATGAGATCTGGCGCCGGCTGGGCGTCATCTTGGCGATGGCGAGTCCCACACGATCGGTCCCGTGGCACCGAGCAGCGTGTGCCGAGGGCGGCGTCGTGCCGGCCAATGGCATGACGAAGAGATCGGCGGGTAGGGCTCGCCCTCGGCGTGGAAGCGGCGCGTTGCGAAGACGCCGGCGCGGTGATCCGCTTCGCCGTTAGCCACCATGGCCGTGGCGGGTCGGCGCTGGATGGGGATGCCCGGCCGGTGCGCTGCCGTCGCCGAGATGAAATTGTGGGTGCTCCCGAGTCGGCAGCGCCACCGAGAGGCCGGGCGAGGTGCGGTGATCGCATGGTGTCCGCCGGCGCAATTCCGGCCCGGACTGCGAGGAGAAGCAGGAGGCGTCGGTGTCGGCTCCTCTGTGTCCGCTGCATCTTCGGCCGCATCGATCTCCACTCCATCCACGAAAAAGATGCGCCTGCAAAAACGGTTGTGGCCACGAGAATACTTCTCGTTACAGTTAAAACACAGGCCTTGGCGGCGCCGATCAGCCATCTCCTCTGGGGACAGGTGTCTGGAGCCCTCGCCACGGGCAGTCTGCACCACGGCGGCGCATGAGCAGCGCCTAACAGGACCGGGCGGCGCGGCAGTGCTTGGGGCGCTGGTCGGGCGGTGGAGACGGAAGGAGGCAGCGCCTACAGCTTGGCGGTGCTTGGAGTTTGGCGAGCTCCATCTGCTCCACTGCGCGCCCGAGCTCATGGCGTGGTTGAGGGTCTTGGGGTTGAGATCCGCACGCGTCGGCTGGCGGCGGCAGCAGCCGCCGGTGTAGAGTTGGGACGCGTTGCGCCTCATCCAGCCGGCCAGCGCGGGAGGAGCTCTGGAATCGGTTGGAGTACTCCTCGGCCGTGCGGTCTTGGCGACACTCGGCGAGCTCGAAGAGTGGCGCGGATCGGAGGTTGGTCGAAGCGCGAGTTGAGCAGCTCCTTGAATCGGCGCCACGACGGAGTGCCCTCGTCGTCCCGGAGTTGCATGTACCAATGTTGTGCGATGCCCTCGAGGTTGTCTGAGGCCATCCCCACTTGCTCCTCCGCCAACGTCTTGTTGTTGAAAATCGACTTCGCATTTGTTGATGAAGAGGAGAGGATCGGTCTTGCCATCAAAGCGCGAATTCCCACTACGGAACCGGTAGGCGCTCGGCGTCGCGAGGGCGCTCGGGGTGGCGCCGTTGGAGGACGATTTAGTCGGACTTCTCCTTGACCGGCGATGTCGGCTGCATGGACTTCATCATTTCCATGGCGTCGGCGAGGGTGGGCTCTGACATGTTGATGGAGGGGGCGGAACTGGTGGTGGATGCGGCTGGAGATTGGGGTGTGGTTGGTGGATCAGGCGAAGATCGCCGGACTCGTGATACCAAGCTGTCAAGAGCGTCGAACCCTTGACTCGCCGGGCCTCGGCTACGCAACTCGTAGCCTTCGGCCGTCTTCTCCGGTGGGGTTATTCCTCCCAACCGCAGGCTTAGTGAAGAGAGAGAGAGGTAGGAGATAACTTGATTCTTGATTGATTCCAATAGTGCTGAGTACATGGGAATATAAGGCCATCGGCCAACACAAATGGAGCAAGCTCCTTAATTCTCTAGCCTGACAAATTGCTACCTTCCTAACTTAGCCACTTGCTATCTGTGGCTGGCCGGCGCCATGTGCTGCTGCATGCTCGGCTTGTACTCTGGCCGCGCGTTCAGCTGCCCGCCGAACATCACGCGCGCGCCCGCGCCTGGTGTACGACTTACCGTACATGACAACATGGTGCCAGCAAAATCCCGACCCGTTGCTTTTTGAGCCGTTTTGCTCCTTCATTCTGGTTTCTACGGTGATTGATGTACACCTTTACAGTGCTGCTCATCGTCGATGTGTACCGATCGGGAAAGGTAGGGCGTTCGTCCTGACCGATGCAACCAAACGATTGAGCCAATTACGGCTGTGAGTAACCACAACAACAGACAGTCAGCTACTTCCAGCTTTATTTTTTTTCGAGGTTACGCCAATGGCGTACCATAGCTTTATAGAAGATAGAAAGAGTATTTACAAGAAGTGTCACTCCAATTGCGGACAATCGGGTGAGACAATCGGGTACGCCAATGACATAAAACTTCCAGCTTTATGAATTCGACGATTTCGGACAGAGAACACTACTTGTGCTCTGCATTTTGGAATACTACTAGCAAGAATGATGACTAAAACAGTGAAAAAAGAACATCGGGTCTGAAACAGAGTGCAAAGAAATGTCGCCATAAGCCACGGAAGGAAGAACTGAGGGTTGCCATAAGATGATGAGAATCACAGAGCGTCGCAAGCAGAGGTCGCCATGCTTACATTACAGGGCATGCCTACACAGATCTGCCACCGCATTTATTCAGAGAATGCTTACGGCAACGTCCCGGCGGCGAGCGCACGTACAAGGCAGCAGCCACAACGGCTGGTACGTTCCCGGCATGGATCAGTTGGGGTTGAGGTCCTGGAACAGGCGATCCCACTGGACCGTCTCGTCGCCGCCGCCGCCGCTCTCGGCGTCCCTCATGGCGTGCACCGTCGCGGCGCCCCTGCACCCGCCGGCCGGGCGCGTGGCCCTCGCTGCGGACGAGCGCGCGCACGTCGTACCTGGCGCCTTGGGCATGGACCTGGTCCGCTTCGGCGCCTTGCAGTGCCCGAAGCTCGAGCGGCCGACGTCGACGTGGCCGTCGGGCTGCTGCTGCTGGCTCGGGACCAGCACGAGCGCCGTGGACGACGACGACTCCTCCCGGCGGAGGCGGACGAGCGCGCGCACGTACCTGGCGACGCGGCCGACGGCGGCCACGAGGCCCGAGAGCGGCGCGGCGGAGGAGGACGCACCACGGCGGGCCCGCTCTCCGGGGCCGGGGCCGGGGCGCGCGAGCTTGAGGATCTCGAGGCGGTGCTTGGCGACGTCGATGCCCATGCTGCGGAGGAAGTCGTGGTCGAAGTATGCGGCGTCGCCGGCCTCCAGCTCGTTGCGCGCCAGCACCAGCGCGTACTCGTGCACCAGCGCCGGGTCCAGCCGCGCCGACGACAGCCACGCGTGCCACTCCATGGCGCCGCTCATCGCGCCCATCGAGCTGGCCTTCGCTTTGTTGGTGACTCGGTCGTGAGGTTTATAGTGGCGGCACGGCGATCTCGACCGTCCGTTCCTCTAGCCCGGTTGTGCTACGGCGTGTAGGCGTGCCACTTGTCACGTACTACTCGCTTTTCAACACACATGGTGATACAGTGGTGGTCACCAGTGGTGAGTGTGTAATAATAAGGACTGTAAAAAGAAAAAACAAGCACATCTTCAAATTATGGGTAAACAATCTTTTCCATTGCCGTAAAAGGAGTAAAATTCAATCACAGTCCCTAGAATGGTCTTTTTTAATTCACGTCCACATACTCCCTCTGTCCAAAAATAGTTGTCGAGAAATTGATAAAATTGAATGTATCGAGAAGTAAAATACGTCTACATACATCCATTTCTCCGACAACTATTTTCGGGCAGAGCGAGTATTTGATTACGATATCCGTCGGCCAGTTCAAACACAGCACACTTGGTGTGTTCTTTTTACACTTTTTTTGAGTGTCTGGCTAAAAAAAATATCATATGCCCATTATATTCAATGAAGAGGAACTAATGTGGTTCAAAACATGCAATGCAGCCATTCTTTAGCTCACCAACACCCTTTAAGAGACTCTCGAGTGATTCAATCTGGCACTCTATGCCCACGTGGCGTCGTAATCAACATTCCCTCAGGAGGCGAAATACAGATTGCATGATTTCTCCCATTTCTAAAGTAGACATGACTAACATTGATTCGATTGAGATTAACAATCCTAAAGGGTTGGATTTTTTGCAGGGTGAAAGTCTGTTTCGAGAATGTTGGATTTGTTGCCTGATAGTGTCAAAAAAGTCTTGCATTTTGAGACAACGGGGGTAGGTTTAGTGTGCTCGACGGGGCGGGCATTTTCAGCTAAAATGAGCACATCACCACCTAATTTTTTTACTCAAATAAATGCACATTTTTGTACAAGTAAAAGGTGAAACAGGAGTGAAAACAGTACCTCACCCTATTTAATACCCAACTAAATACTCCCTCCGTTCCTAAATACTTGTCTTTCTAGAGGTTTCAAATGGTGACTACATACGGAACAAAATGAGTGAATCTACACTCTAAAATATGTCTATATACATCCGTATGAGGTGATCATTTAAAATCTCTAGAAAGACAAGTATTTAGGAACGGAGGGAGTAGTGTTGTCCAATTTACCTACTCGTCATTATTCCGGCAAGCAAGCATGTGCAGGCTAGTTGAGCTCCTACGTCCGAGCACGGGAGCTTAAATATCAAAGCACGGGCGTCCGCTGTCCAGTGTCCTAATCAAGAGTAGGCTCTGGATGAGTGACCCCTGTGTCCTCACGGGCAATCAAATCGTCTGAGCTCAACAAAAAGAAACGTATTTGCGCAGTTTATTCACTCAAAAGAACATTCTACACATGGGCTAGAATTTTTACAGATTTTTTAAAACGTTCTAGGGCATCCGGTGCACCGGTAGCACCACAAGGGCGAGTGCCCCGTGGCCAGAACTATACTAGCCATCTTCTCACTAGATTTGGTCGACAGGAGGGTCGAACTGTGGTATGGTTAGGATCAGGCCCTGAAGAAATTTTAGGCCTTCTCCTTCGTGATTGTAATGTGACTCTTACTTAATCAATACAATCCCCTTTACCCCGCAAAAAAAAAGGGCGAGTGCACCGGATAAATTCCCCCACTAGTTTTCGCGTTGGTTGAGAAAAAGTTTTTCATACTTTTTTTTTGTCTTACACTTTGTATTTCACACACATTTTTCCGTCCTTTTTTTTGCTATTTCTTAAAAAGTTATAAAAATGTTTCACTAAAAATAGCCAATATGTATTTACAAAATTGTTCACAATGTTTTAACGGACTATTTTTTTTTTTACAAATTTTAAAAAATATTCATAACATTTACAAAAATATCATTTCATTTAACAAAATGTTCACACGTTTCAAAAACCAGTTAACATGTTTTTAAAATATTCATGCAATGTAAAGATTTGTTTGCGCAATTTTTTAATACATGTTCATCACATCTAAAAATATTTGTTTTTAAATATTCACAAAACTTAAAAAATGTTCACATGTTTACAAAATGTTCATGACATTGAAAGACTGTTCACACATTTAAAAATATGTTCATGAATTGTTTTAAAAAATGTTCATGAAATGTAACTATTTGTTTGCGCAAATTTTTATAAAAGATCACACCTTATCAAAAAAGTAATTGTGCCACTGAATAAAATGTTCATAACTATTAGAAATGTTCACACGATTATAAAAAATGTTCATAAAAATGTTTAAAAAATTCATGCAATTTAAATATTCATAAAGTCTAATAAAGAGCAGGATCTGGATGAGTGACCCCTATGCTCATGGCCAATCAAATCGTCCGAGCCTAACAAGAAAAAAAGTTGTCCAGTTGTTCATGTAAAAGAATACTCTAATGCTAGTCTATACCTACTAATAAAGCAAGATGCATTTCTCCAATTTTTTGATCCATTCACCTATATTATCATTTATTGAGTTTTGAGTTTTTTTGCCCACACATCAAGCACTATGTGACACGACCAACTGGGCTAGCTCATTTATTTGTTTAAAAGTAGTTCCTTTGTTAGATGAGGTTTAGTTTAATAGCTGCGCACGTTATGGGCCGGTGCTAGGTTTTGATTTCCAAAGAAAGCAAAAAATAATGACCTGTGCTAAAGAAAAAAAGGAGGACGTTGGTGGGATTACAACTCAGGCCGCAACTAATTAGGCTATTTCTCTAGAAAAAACTAATTAGGCTATCGTACAGCCGTGATGATACTTGGACGTGTTTTTTAAGTAGTCCCACACTGCTATGATAAATAGATGATACTTGGACGGGTTTTCTTAAATAGTCCCACATCCCTATGATAAATATGCAGCCATCAATTTATATGCGCTTCATAATTCTCTGTAACATCAACCGGCCTCCGTGGGAAACAAACAGTGAGCTATGGAAATAAGATTGCAATATGCTGCACATACAAGATGCACTGCACAACAATGGCTTGAGACGCCTACAATGACTCAATGAGGCTTATATAGAGGACGCATGGAAGCAGCTGATGTGTAGCGAAAACAAAGATACTACCATACAGTCTTGTTGCTACATTATCCTCGGCAGCTGGACAACATCGTGTCAAATACAAAACGAAAGAAAGCATGGCCCTTTCAAATACGAAACAACATCAGAGCAAGTACAATAGAGCTGAGTCAGCGGGCTATAAGAAATAAACTAGTATATTTTTGCTTAGTTGGAGGAAAGAGAAGAGGAGAGAGAAGGTAAGCGGGCTCTTCGTGAAGAGCCATTTCTAAAGACGTCTCTCTAGGCACTTTGTGAGAATGAAAGGTGGGCCACATAATTAAAAAGTAGTACACTCTTTTGATCTACTATTGTACATGTTGGCTATAAGATGGGCTGTAGATGACATGGCACTGACTTATAGCTAGCATCTGGCTATACTATTAACCATGCTCTCATGATCCACAACGGCTGGACGTGCTGAGCTCGACGGTGAGGGCATCTCCAGCCGTTGGCCCCCCAGGAGGGGCAAAAAATCGCCCCCTGGGGGCGCACCGGCGCTAAACCGCACACTGGGGCGTGATGCCCCCCAGTCGCGGCGCCCACGGTATTTTAAAAAATCTAAACACGGCACAAACACGGCGCAAATTCATTGCAAACTTCGGCAAGTTCGTTCAAACTTAAACATATTTTACAAAAAAAAACCGGCGGGCTACTCCCGTCGTCTCCCTCGCCGCCTGTCTCGCCGCCCGTCTCGCCGCCCGCCCACGCGGCTACATGCCGAGGAGGCTGTAGAACCGCGTGTAGTCGCCGCCGCCGCCGCCGTCGTCGTCGTCGTCGTCACCCCCGCCTAAACCTCCGCCGTCCCTGCTGCACCCCTCCCCCGGTTGGCGCGGCGGGTTGGAAGGTCCGGGGGCGTCGTCGTCGTCGCTGTCGAGGATGACGACGCCGTGCTCGTCCTCGCGCCGCGCTTGCGGCGGCGATCTCCTCGAGGCCGGCACCGCCGGACCGTCTCTCGCGGAGGTAGTCCTCCGCGCCACCGCATAAGCGTCCTCGTCGGAGAAGACGCCCCGGGCTATCTCCTCGTACTCCGCGGGAAGGCCGGGCTCCTTCTTGGGCTCGACGAGGCCGGGCTCCGTCTTGGGCTCGACGAGGACAAAACGGCCGGTGGGGCTCCGGCAGCGGGCGCCGTCTGACGCCGGCTGCGGGTGCGCGCGGCCACCGGCGTGTCCTGGGGCTCCGGCTTGACGGGGCGGAGGCAGGGCGAGCCGCCGGACAAAGAGGAGGACCCCCCGATTTCCATGCGCCTCGGGCACCCGCATGTCCGGCGGGACCGGGTACTCGGCCTCGTAAAGGAGGCGAGCCTCGTCTTCATGGAGATGGCGGCGGCCGAAGCCGTTCGCCGCCGCGCCGTTGCCGGGGAAACGTTCGGCCATTGGAAGGCGGCGAAAAGGAGGAGAGGAGAGGGAGGAAGGAGCGACGGCGGAGGGGAGAGAGCGACGGCGGAGGGGAAGTGTGAGGCGACCGAGTGCGCCGGGGCGTGGCATATATAGGCCGACGCGCCGCCCACACGCGTGGCACCGTGCGTCTGCGTGGCGCGCGGCGAGGCGAAGGGCGCGTCGTCCGGCCTTCTTCGCGCCGCCCGTGAAGCATGAATGGCGCAGGCTGACCGGCGCTGCAGCGCGACAGCTTTGGCATTGATTCGCCGCGGGAAACGAGGCGATGAGGACGACGAAGGGCCGAGAAGTAATCCGTGTCGCTGACGCGTCGGGTCCGCGGTTTCTTCGCGTCGGGTCCGTGTCGCTGACGCGCCGGGTTCGGGCTGGGTCCGCCGGCGCTGTTTTCGGCCCAAGCCGGCGAAAATCGGGCTCCTGAAAACGCGACTGGACCGTTTTTTTGGCGCCGACGCGAAAAAATCGTCTGGGGAGGCCTTCTTGGGGGCGCGGCTGGAGATGCCCTGAGAACCATCAGCCGACTGACAAACTGGCCTTACTAATGTCCAAGACTCCAGCCTCGATCAGCTCATGACGTTTTTTTGCCAAAAAAAGCCATGCCACTTTTTGTCGCTAATGGACTCGGGGGCCAAACCTTAAATGACTCAAATATTTTCCAAAAAATCTATCCATCATTGTGCATGACCCCGCTCACTCGATCCACCGAGGCCCGCCGCCCACGAAGGAGGAGTCGGACTTGGAGTATTTGGCTCACACAATGTTATCACCTTTTCCTATTATGTTAACCTAGGGTAGAAGGTCTTTGTTTCACACTCATAATCTTCCTATTATATTACCCCATGATAGAGGATCGTTGTGCAATACTAATGGTCTTCCTATTATATTAACCTAGGATAGAGGATTTTTTGTGCATCACTCATGATCTCACCAAAACAAGAATGGAAAGAGGATGAAAAGTGGCGACACTGACGAGGCACAGTGTTCAAATAGAGGACTTGGACCTGCGAATGGTCTTAAGACATGCTTGTTGAGCTATATGGACATACAATGTTTTTCCTTCTCCCGTTGCAACGCACGAGCCCTTTTGCTAGTAATATACAAACAAAACAGGATGAAACAAGAAATTCCACCCACATTTATTTTTGATTGGTACAAACTAAAAAGACACAACTGACGGATCAACGCTCTCATACGTAGAAAAACAGAACAAACTCACATGACACACACAAGAAAATAAAAACAAACAAGGAGCAGGTGGACATCGACCGCTTGAAACCAACAATGCAAGAAACACACATGTCCAATGAACTGGAGGTCTTGCATGCATGACGCGCTCACTAACACGCTTTTTCCCTGACGCATTGCACATTATTCTGGGTACATTTGCCATGAGCCTTCCACGCCTTCTTCATCTTGCAGAGGCACGAGTGGCCTCCAAAGGCTATGCAGCAGTCCACTCCAACCTTAATGACCTTACCCCCCGAAAAACGCATGTCTGCAATGGCATTTTTCATACCTTCTCCAAAGCTCTTGAAGCACGCATTCACGACGTCCTGATCGACCATGTCGCACACCGGCGCACCGCCAACGGCAGGTGCGGGTACCTGGCCCACAGCAACGGCGCACATCAGCGCGACCAGCGCCGCCACGGCAATGAGCCTCGGGAGCATTGCTACAGCCATGACCAGATCGATGCAGGATATAGCTGATCGAAGGTCGTTGCACTCACTCACTGCTTATGCCTGATGTGGGTTGTTTTCGTGTAGAGGTCTACCGGAGCTAGCACTTGCTTTTATAGAGCTAGATAGGCGTGGGCACTTGGAGTCCTAGCTGGACTCGATTAAACAGCGCATGGCTTCTATGCTTAATCACGTGGGCTATCAATCGCCACCTAACCGGACATATTACTCCTCGTGTACGCGCTGCTTTCATACGTGACAAATCATGTGCTTCCTCCGTGTCAAAATAAATGTCTTAACTTTGTACGAATTTTAGTATAAAGTTGTATTAAGATTGAGACATTTATTTTAGGATGAAGGGTGTATATTACACATTAGCTACCGATTCTCATATATCCTGGTATAAAGGGATCTCATGTTTTTAAGGCAGGATAATGGATCTCATGATCATAGTGAGTTAGGCACACGTCGCTATATATGCCCTGAGTGTCCAAGTGAGCTGAGGAATATCATCGCGCATTAGTGCATGTAAGTACATCCCTTACCTGATTGTTGTCGACACAAAAGAAAATATAAGAAGTGAAGGTGGGTGTACACACGAAGATTGTGCTTTATTAAAACATGGCACTTCTAGGCGAATAAGGCGAGGTGTGTGGTGACATGATGCGACGGTTCACAAGGTGGCATTCATTATATTATCACATTATTATAAATATTAAATGTATTTATCTAGTTTATTTAAATGTGCAAAAATATTTGTAACTAATAATCATTTTTCGCACTTAAGAATCACTGAAGCTTAAGCATCTCACTGTGGTGGTGTGCACTGATGAAATCCTTTTTTTTTGCGAGAAAATTTCTGATCTATTCATCTTCAATCATGGCAGTACAACGAATACCAGAAATAATAGAAATCACATCTAGATCCGTAGACCACCTAGCGACAACTACCAAAGACCGAAGCGAGCGAAGCGCGCCGTCATCGCCCCTCCATCATTGGAGTCGGGCACAACTTGTTGTAGTAGACAGTCGGGAAGTCGTCGTGCTAAGGCCCCGTAGGACCAGCACACCAGAACAGCAATCGCCGCAGATGAAGAATAACGTAGATCAGAAAAATCCAATCCGAAGACACACGAACGTAGACGAACAACGACGAGATCCGAGCAAATCCACCAAAGATAGATCCGCCGGAGACACACCTCCACACTCCCACCAACGATGCTAGCGCGACGCCGGAGCGGGGCTAGGCGGGGAGACCTTTATTCCATCTTCAGGGAGCCGCCGCCGTCTCGTCTTCCTGAGCAGGACACAAACCCTAGCAAAACTGAAAGAAACGATTAAAAATGAAGCCCTCCCGCCGACCCTTGCCGAGATCCACTGCGCCCCCATGGCCCTAAGGCCATCGGAGAGGAGGTGGACCTGCGGCGGTGGCGGCGGGAGGCAAAAACCCTAGCTTTTTGTGGAGGAGAAGGAGGCGGCGGCTAAAAGGACTCAGGACTCGATCCCACTGATGAAATCCTTGAAATATAGAAAAGTGGCTAATGACGACTATCAGTTATTTAATAAAGTGGCATGGTCTTATCTAACTGCATTTGTTTTATGAAGGTTCTTGGATGGAGGCGCAAAGGGTTTGGTTCTGAATTATTTTTACATCAGTTATTGATTCTGCCAATACATATTCTACCTCACATGGCTCGTCGGAAACAAATTTGTTTTAGGTAGGCCATGTACTCAAACAAATTCCCCCAAAACAATCCCCACAAAAAATAAGTTCCAAAATCCCGGTTCACTTTTCCTGACAGAAAATTGAGCGCCTTTCACTGAAGTTGTGCGTGTGCTCAATCAATCTTCAGCTGTGTAGACTTCACTGAACCTTGTTCGCAGAGGTGTTCATGTGAAGACTGCGCACTTCATGTGTTCGGTTCTTGAGTGTGCAGCTACCGTTGAGTACATCCATGAAATGAATTTGTTTATGTGTTCTACTCCCATTTCAGTCTTTTACGGTGCTATAAAACGGGGTCACAGGCATTGGATATACAAATTATAAAATAAAAAAAATAAAAAAATCGGACATACATGAGCACGTCCTCGTGATTTTGTTGTGCCGCTTCAGTGGAAGAGAATTGTGAAGTCTCTGCAGTTCTCGGTTCTGCAGTAATTCATGTATCTGACAAACGAAAGAAACATTACTCAACTACTCTCTCCATTCCTAATATAGGTCTTTTTAGACATTTCAAATGAACTATAACATACGGATGCATGTAGACATATTTTAGAGTGTAGATTCACTCATTTTGCTTCATATGTAGTGACATATTTAGGCCTCCTTTGGTTTGTAGGAATTTTGTAGGAATCCCATAGGATAGGATTTGTATAGGAAAAATTCCTTTAGAGCCCTTTGGTTTGTAGGAATAGAATCCTATTCATATGGAGGAATTCTTCCTATCCTCCACATTTCATAGGAAAATAAACATTAGCCTAGACTCAATGGAAAAAAATCCTATGATGTGAACCAAAGGGTATCTTTCTTTCTATTCCTATTCATAGGATTACAGATACATGTCATCTCATTTCCTATGACTTTCTTATTCCTATGACTTTCCTATCCTATGAACCAAAGGAGGCCTAGGATGTACTCCTATGTAGGTAGTTAGAAAATCATCACTACTTCCCCAACTTCAGATTTCAAAACGATTTTCAAACAAATTGCATGCATCTTCCAAAAAAAAACGAGTACATGCATATTTACGGCTGCACTTTTGTAGGACACACAATCTTTCGGCCCAATGAGGACATGAATAGGCCGTCCAACTCAGCAAGCTAGCTCCAGGCATCATGACACAACGCCGTAGCGCGCGGGCAGAGGAAGACGGCCTTGTTGGTGGCACGTGGCAAGCCACTCGTGGTAGACCGGCCCGCAGGTGGCTTTCCTCACAGACCCGCACGACGCCATGGCAATCCCATGTCATGGCAGTCATTTGTCCTATAGTACGTTATTGACTGCGCCAACTGTTTAGCCTTCGATCAAAAATTTGGCTCACGAACAATCGATGTACGCGTGGGCAGTGGCGAATCTAGCAGGGGGCTTCGACAGGCTCGAGCCCCCCCCCCCTCTCCCCCCTCCAAAAACTGGAAAAGAAAGATTAGTAGTATTCGTATCAATTTTTTTAATCTTATTTGGACTGAAGAATTGAGAGTTTTTGACTTTTTCTACCCATAGTTAACTTTGAGCCCTCCCTTTATTTTCTTCCAAGATTGGCCATTGGGCGTGGGTGGTTTGCGCATCGACCGACGTCATGTAGGGCAGGCAGCTCGGCCGGCATTGCATCCGCAGGGTAAGGTGGCACATATGAGGGCCATGGTCGCCGCCCATGCGCGCAGCGGAGGTTTGCTGCATGAACGGCTTGCGGCGCGGCCTGAGCCGGTTGGCCGCACTCGCCAGCGCGCTGGTCGAGTGGTCGACCAACACTGCTTGGGTTGGGAGCTAGTGCTGCATCTAATTCCCGTCAAGTTGGAAATGAGCGGATGGTGCAGACAACATGGAGATCGAAGTTCTCTTTGGCCACTAGATCCATGCCGACAGAGACTTCGCATGAATAATCTATCCTGAATCTGGTGATGCCGATTGCTCATGAGAAAGTAAGAACGTCTCTAAGGATGTGCGCTCTTCTGCATAGGGGCACTGTGCATGTAGTAATTAACACCGCATTTGACGTTAGCTAGTACTATAATATGTTTTTGGATGCATGGAATAATAAACAAAACAGGATGAAGAAAGAAATTCCACCCACATTTATTTCTGATTGGTTTTTCCTTTCGAAAAAGGAGGATGACCACCGGCCTGCATCTGGTCGATACATGCATCCATTTATTAATTATTCATAAAGGCCTTACAAAGTAATACAACAGTAAGTCTGAAGCCATCATCTTGACAACTGCCGCTACTCCTATCCACTTGATGAAGGGGTGTCGAAAGTCCGAGTCGAATACCAAACAGAACTCACACAAAGCCTAACATATAAATTCGGAGGCTCCAACAAGGCCATTGGCCAGGTCTGGGGCACACACCGGTTTGGCGCACTCACAGAAGTCATCGCCGCTGTCTTCCACCGATTCATCTTCAGAGCAGGTACTAGCGCATCGACCTTGCCAGACCTGCCACGTTACCCATGGAGCTAGAAAACGCCTCCTCCCTACGCGCATCCATCATCACGTATTTGTCGCCGAGACCCTGCAGTGCCACGCCGCCGAGACTCCACGACGTCGATGCATCACATGTGTAGAAGATATGTGCAACTCACGATATATTGATCGGGTGCATATGCACGTATATATAAGTACATAGGGGAGCCACGTCCTCAACTATACAAGGAAGGAGGAGGGATTGTTGTACAAGTCATACACATGCAATATCCTGCAAAGCGTCGAATTCCTCCTTCATCGCGGCGAACCACAACGGGCTGCGAAGGGCGGCACAGGCGGATGTTGGCAGAGGCGACGGAGAGGCCGTCGAGGCCACACAAGTGTACTCATCTGGGGAGCAGCGTGTACTCAGCCGATGGACACCCGTGCGGGAACGAGCGACAGGGTCGACGGGCAGGGGAGCCACGACAATAGCCCTGGAGGTGGACACCTCTCTGGTAGGGCCGTCGGGCGACTCTCCAGTAGAGCCATCAGGCGCCGAGGAAGACACCGGCGAGGATGTGGCCGCCGGTGTAGGGGCCGTCGAAGATACCGGCGAGGCCGTAGCCGCCAGCGAAGATACCAGCAAGGCCGTAGCCACCGGTGCAGAGGCCGGCGATTGCACCCACGAAGAGGCCAGCGAGGCCGGCGTGGCCGACAATGAGGCATCGCACGACATCCGAAGGAAGGCCGCACGGCCCGGGGACGCACCGCGCCGTGGCAGGGAGCCAGGGCAGACGGGGTCGGTCAGGGAAGCACCGGGCGCCGATGAAGAAGCCACCTCCTGTTCCTGTTTAAACGGAAAACAAAACTCGTCGAAATAAACGTGCCGAGATGTGATGACACGGTGAGGAACTGGATCATAGCATCTATAGCCCTTTGTGTTAGTCGGGTAACCAAGGAAGACACATAGAAGAGAACGAGGAGCGAGTTTATGACGAGAGGTGGCGGAAATACTAGGGTAACAAAGACAACCAAAAATACGAAGACCATCATATGATGGAGGAGACCCAGAGAGAACATGGTGGGTGAAAAATTCCAGTGAGTGCCGCATGGACAGAGGTTAATGAGGAGGATGCACTGTTTAGCTTAAAAAACTTACCATCTTTCCTAAATAGATGTGACCGTAGTTCAATACGAACACTATTGATCGCACATTTTGAGTACTGAGATTTTCAAGTCCAGGAAAATAATTTCTCTTGACAGTGATACGTCTCCAACGTATCTATAATTTTTGATTGTTCCGTGCTATTATATTACCCATTTGGATGTTTATGGGCTTTACTTTACACTTTTATACCATTTTTGGGACTAACCTACTAATCGGAGGCCCAACCCGTATTGCTGTTTTTTTTGCCTATTTCAGTGTTTCGAAGAAAAGGAATATCAAACGTAGTCCAAACGGAATGAAACCTTCGGGAGCGTGATTTTTGGAACGAACGTGATCCATAGGACTTGGAGTGCAAGTCAAGAAACAATCGAGGAAGCCACGAGGGTGGAGGGCTCCCCCTACTGGGCGCGCCCCCTATCTCGTGGGCCCCTCGGGCGTCCACTGACCTACTTATTCCTCCTATATATACCCACGTACCCCGAGAACATCAAAGGCGACCACGAAAAACTATTTCCACCATCGTAACCTTATGTATCCGCGAGATCCCATCTTGGAACCTTCGTCGGTGCTCCGCCGGAGGGGGAATCAACCATGGAGGGCTTCTATATCAACACCATAGCCTCTCCGATGAGTTGTGAGTAGTTTACCACAGACCTTCAGGTCCATAGTTATTAGCTAGATGGCTTCTTCTCTCTCTTTAAATCTCAATACCATGTTCTCCTTGATCTCCTTTGAGATCTATTCGATGTAACTCTTTTTGCGGTGTGTTTGTCGAGATTCGATGAATTGTGGGTTTATGATCAAGTTTATCTATGAGAAATATTTGAATCTCCTCTGAATTCTTTTATGTGTGATTAAGTTACCTTTGCAAGTCTCTTCGAATTATCAGTTTGGTTTGGCCTACTAGATTGATCTTTCTTGCAATGAGAGAAGTGCTTAGCTCTGGGTTCAATCTTGCGGTGTCCTTTCCCAGTGACAGCAGGGGCAGCAAGGCACGTATTGTATTGTTGCCATCGAGGATAAAAATATGTGGTTTATATCATATTGCATGAGTTTATCTCTCTACATCATGTCATCTTTCTTAATGCGTTACTCTGTTCTTTATGAACTTAATACTCTAGATGCATGCTGGATAGCGGTCGATGTGTGGAGTAATAGTAGTAGATGCAGGCAGGAGTCGGTCTACTTGTCACGGACGTGATGCCTAGATAATCTCTTAATTATTCGCTTTTCTATCAATTGCTCGACAGTAATTTGTTCACCCACCGTAGTACTTATGCTATCTTGAGAGAAGCCACTAGTGAAACCTATGGCCCCCAGGTCTATCTTTTATCATATAAGCTTTCAATATACTTTTATTTGCATCTTTACTTTTCCTATCTATATTATAAAATACCAAAAATATATTTATCTTATCATATTATCTCTATCAGATCTCACTTTCGCAAGTGGCCGTGAAGGGATTGACAACCCCTTTATTGCGTTGGTTGCGAGTTCTTGTTTGTTTGTGTAGGTGCGTGGGACTTTTGAGGAGCCTCCTACTGGATTGATACCTTGGTTCTCAAAAACTGAGGGAAATACTTATGCTACTACTGCTGCATCACCCTTTCCTCTTCAAGGAAAACCAACGCACACTGAGGGAAAACCAACGCAACCTCTCGTTTTCCCCTCCCGCACTTCACCTTTGCCGTTTTATTCGCCCTCTCTTTCCCCATATCCTCTCTCTTTCGCTTGCCCTTTTTTGTTTGCCTGTGTGTTGGATTACTTGTCGCTATGGCGCAAGATAATACCAAACTGTGTGATTTCTCCAATACCAATAATAATGATTTCCTTAGTACTCCGATTGTTCCTCTTAATGATGTTGAGTCTTGTGAAATCAATACTGCTTTCTGAATCTTATTATGAAAGATCAATTCTCCGACCTTCCTAGTGAAGATGCCGCTACCCATCTAAACAACTTTGTTGATTTGTGTGAGATGCAAAAGAAGAAAGATACGGATAATGATATTGTTAAATTGAAGTTATTTCCGTTTTCACTTAGAGATCGTGCTAAAGTTTGGTTTTCGTCTTTGCCTGAGAATAGTATTGATTCATGGAACAAGTGCAAAGATGCTTTTATCTCTAAGTATTTTCCTCCCACTAAGATCATCACTCTTAGGAATAACATTATGAATTTTAAACAACTTGATCATGAGCATGTTGCCCAATCTTGGGAAAGAATGAAATTGATGATTTGCAATTTCCCTACTCATGGTTTGAATTTATGGATGATCATACAAAATTTTTATGCCGGTTTGAATTTTGCTTCTAGAAATCTTTTAGATTCGGCCGCGGGAGGCACATTTATGGAAATAACCTTAGGAGATTCTACAAAAGTCCTTGATAATATTATGGATAATTATTCTCAATGGCACACCGAAAGATCTACTAGTAAAAAAGTGCATACTATAGAAGAAATAAATATTTTGAGTGGAAAGATGGATGAACTTATGAAATTGTTTGCTACTAAGAGTGCTCCTATTGATCCCAATGATATGCCTTTGTCTACTTTGATTGAGAATAATAATGAATCTATGGATGTGAATTTTGTTGGTAGGAATAATTTTGGAAACAATGCTTATAAAGGATAATCCTAGACCGTTCCCTAGCAATTCCTCAAATAATTATGGAAATTCCTACAATAATTCTTATGGCAATTTTAATAAGATGCCCTCGAATTTTGAGAATAGTGTGAAAGAATTTATGATCTATCAAAAGAATTTTAATGCCTTGCTTGAAGAAAAATTGCTCAAAGTTGATGATTTGGCTAGGAACGTTGGTAGACTTTCGCTTGATGTCGATTCTTTGAAACTTAGATCTACTCCTCCTAAGCATGATATCAATGAGTCTCTCAAAGCTATGAGAATTTCCATTGATGAGTGCAAGGAAAGAACCGCTAGATTGCGTGCTAAGAAAGATTGCTTTGTAAAAGCGTGTTCTTCTAGTTTCCATGAAAATAATGATGAAGATCTCAAAGTTATTGTTGTATCCCTATTAGATCTTCGTTTTGAAATATGAATCTTAATATTGATGGGACTGGAGATGAGTCAACTTTAGTTAAAAGGTGTCCCAATGATTCAGAGTTTTTAGATTTTGATGCTAAATTTGGTAAAAGTGGGATTGGAGAGGTCAAGACTTTAAATAGCATTGAACCCACTATCTTGGATTTCAAGGAATTTAATTATGATAATTGTTCTTTAGAAGGTTGTATTTCCTTGTTGCAATCCGTTGTGAATTCTCCTCATGCTTCTAGTCAAAATAAAGCTTTTACCAAACATATTGTTGATGCCTTGATGCAATCTTTTGATGAAAAACTTAATTTGGAAGTTTCTATACCTAGAAAACTTTATGATGAGTGGGAACCTACTATAAAGATTAAAATTAAAGATCATGAGTGTTATGGTTTATGTGATTTGGGTGCTAGTGTTTCCACGATTCCGAAAACTTTGTGATATTCTAGGTTTCCATGATCTTGATGATTGCTCTTTAAATTTGCACCTTGCGGATTCCACTATTAAAAAGCCAATGGGAAGGATCAATGATGTTATCATTGTTGCAAATAGAAATTTGGTGCCCGTAGATTTTATCGTTCTTGATATAGATTGCAATCTTTCTTGCCCTATTATTCTTGATAGACCTTTCCTTAGAACGATTGGTGCGATTATTGATACGAAGGAAGGGAATATTAGATTCCAATTTCCATTAAGGAAAGGCATGGAACACTTTCCAAGAAAGAAAGTTAAATTACCTTATGAATCTATTATGCGAGCTACTTATGAATTGAGTGCCAAAGATGGCACTACTTAGATCTATCCTCGCTTTTATGCCTAGCTAGGGGCGTTAAACGATAGCGCTAGTTGGGAGGCAACCCAATTTTATTTGTGTTTTTGTTTTTCTTTATGTTTAGTAATAAATTTTGCTTCTACCTTATGTTTAGATGTGTTTTTATGTTTAAATTAGTCTTTGTGCCAAGTAGAACCTATAGGATAACCTATGGTGTTAGTTAATTTGATTCTGCTGAAAGACAGAAACTTTGCACACACGAAAATAATTTTAGTAATTCACAGAAACATGATTTTGCGTTGATTCTTTTTTCTGTAGATGAATAGACAAATTGCCCAGGACTTACTATTTTGGTAGGATTTGTAAAGTTCCAGAAGTATTGGAGAGTTACAGATTGCTACAGACTGTTCTGTTTTTCACAGATTCTGTTTTTCGTGTGTTGTTTGCTTATTTTGATGCATCTATGGCTAGTATGTAAGGGTATGAACCATAGAGAACTTGAAATACAGTAGGTTTAACACCAATATAAATAAATAATGAGTTCATTACAGTACCTTATGTGGTGGTTTTTCTTTCTTTCACTAATGGAGCTTATGAGATTTCCTGTTGAGTTTTGTGTTGTGAAGTTTTCAAGTTTTGGGTAAAGATTTGATGGACTATGGAATAAGGAGTGGCAAGAGCCTAAGCTTTGGGATGCCCATGGCACCCCAATATATTCAATAATAGCCAAAAGCCTAAGCTCGGGGAGGCCCCGGGAAGGCATCCCCTCTTTCGTCTTCGTTCATTGGTAACTTTACTTGGAGCTATATTTTCATTCACCACATGATATGTGTTTTGCTTGGAGCGTCTTGTATGATATTAGTCTTTGCTTTTTAGTTTACCACAATCATCCTTGCTTTACACACCTTTTGGGAGAAACCCACTTGATTGGAATTTATTAGAATACTCTATGTTCTTCACTTATATCTTTTGAGCTAGATGGTTTTTGCTCTAGTGCTTCACTTATATCTTTTAGAGCACGGCGGTGGCTTAATTTTGAAGAAATTGTTACTCTCTCTTGCTTCACTTATATTATTTTTAGAGTCTCTTAGAACAGCATGGTATTTGCTATGGTTATAAAATTGGTCCTACAATGATGGGCATCCAAGTTGGGTATAATAAAAAAACTATCATAGGAAGTGAATTGGATGCTATGATCAATTTGATACTTGATAATTGTTTTGAGATATGGAGGTAGTGATATTGGATTCATGCTAGTTGGGTGATTACGAATTTAAAGAATGCTTGTGTTGAAGTTGGCAAGTCCTGTAGCATGCACGTATGGTTAAAGTTGTGTAACAAATTTGAAACATGAGGTGTTCTTAGATTGTGCATCCTTATGAGTGGCGGTCGGGGACGAGCGATGGTCTTTTCCTACCAATCTATCCCCCTAGGAGCATGCGGCGTAGTGCTTGGTTTTGATGACTTGTAGATTTTTTCAATAAGTATATGAGTTCTTTTGACTAATGTTGAGTCCATGGATTATACGCACTCTCACCCTTCCATCATTGCTAGCCTCTTCGGTGCCGTGCATTGCCCTTTCTCACCTTGAGAGTTGGTGCAAACTTCGCCGGTGCATCCAAACCCCATGATACGATACGCTCTATCACACATAAACCTCCTTATATCTTCCTCAAAACAGCCACCATACCTACCTAAAAGGGCTAGTTATCGACTAGAGGGGGGGGGGGTGAATAGGCGATTTTTATGAAAGTCTTTAAAACATGGGAGTTTCGAAGACAACCAATAGAAATGACACTATTCGTATGCAGCGGAAGGTAGACTACACTAGACAAGCCATAGTCAAGTATTCAATGAAGTGAAAGCACAAAGACTATCAGCAGCTAGGTAGTAAAGATCATGATGGAAGATAGTATGAAGACAATCAGGACATCTAGTCACACAGTGAAGTCAAACAGATAATGCAAGCAGACAATGACTTCACGAAGACAAACTGTAAGTAAAGAGAAGTGAGAGATAGAACCAGTAGCTTCGGGAGGACAGATATTTGTTTGACCAGTTCCAGTTGCTGTGACAACTGTACGTCTGGTTAGGCAGGCTGAGATTCAACTCAGAAGACCGTGTCTTCACCTTATTCCCCTTGAGCTAAGGACACCTAGTCCCCGCCCAATCACTCTGGTAAGTCTTCAAGGTAGACTTCCAAACCTTCACAGACTTTGTTCACCGGCAATCCACAATGACTCTTGGATGCTCAGAACGCGATGCCTAACTGGCTGGAGGATTCACAGTCCTCAAGTGTAACAAGTCTTCAGATCACGCGAACAGAAAGACTTCAGTGATGCCAAACACTCTTTGGGCTCTGGGTGGTTTGGGCTTTGTCCTCGCGAGGATTCTCTCTCAAAAGCTTCGGAGGTGGGTTGCTCTCAAACGACAAAAGCCGTGTACTAACTCTGAGCAGCCACCAATTTATGGTGCAGGGGGTGGGCTATTTATGGCCACTGGGCAACCCGACCTGGTTTGTGCGAAATGACCCTGGGTCACTAAGGAACTGACAAGTATTTCAACAGTCAGATTTCAAACACACGCGACAGCTTGACTTGAGCTACAAGTAAAGCTGACTCATCCGTCTCTGGATAAGATTTGCTCTCATTATCTTCACTCGAAGACGGTTGAGCATCACTTCAGTCACTCTGACTTTGTTCACTTGGACCCCCACTTAACAGTACGGTGGTTCCTATGACTCAACAAAGAAGAAAAGGAAACAACGAAACAACTAAGTCTTCGCGCTCCATAGTCTTCACGCGATGTCTTCTGACGTCATAGTCTTCAACATGAATAACTTCACAGACCACAATTGTCTTCATGTCTTCACACATTTTTAGGGGTCATCTCCGGTAGGTAAACCGAATCAATGAGGGACTACTACCTGTGTTATCCTGAAATTCTCACAAACACATTAATCCCTCAACCAGGTTTGTCGTCAATACTCCAAAACCAACTAAGGGTGGCACTAGATGCACTTACAATCTCCCCCTTTTTGGTGATTGATGACAAACTGGTAGAAGTTTTCAACGGGGATAAAAGTATGTGAAATTGTAAAGGATTAAGATATTGTCTTCATAGGTGGCAAAAAGGCTCCCCCTGAAGATGTGCATATAAATGTTTTGCGTTGGAATGCAAATGCACATGGCAGGTTGTATTTGTGGGGATCCTCTTCACCATATGAAGACAATACATCATGCATGAACAGATATACAGGAATAATGACATGCATAATGAAAAATGGACGTATGCGGAATGACTTCATGCGGGATTTATCATCGCACATGCGGAATTTATCGTCGCATCACAGAATAGCAGAAAAAATAGTAGACGACCATCAAGTTTAAGTGTTACATACTCAAAGAACCAATTGTATCAAAATCGAGATTTGTAAACACTAGTCAAAAGTATAGCAACCACCCATATGGACACGCTGGACCCGCTTGAAGACTATCAACATATGCTTATCCCCCTTTTGTCAGTAAGGACCAAAAAGGTTTGAAGACATAGTTTCTACTCGTTCCCATGAGGAGTAGGTGAGGCAGCAGGGTCGTCGTTGAGGTTTGGTGGTGCAGACGAACTTGGTGCAGTGTCGATATGCGCCGAAGTTGGAGGTGGTGAAGTAGCATCATCGGCGTCATCAAGAACTCTGGCATTAATAGTTTCTGCGGAGGAGGAGTACTCTGAATCTTCAAGAGACGGGGGTTCGACGCAAGAAAGCATTCTTGGGAGGAGTGGTGTCGAACTTGAATCTTTCTGTGAAGCCATCGTCTTGAAGATCAGCTTCAGCACTGAGCAATGTCAAACTCTTCCAAGACCTACGACAGGTTTCATGAGTGACAAAGGCAATCTTGGTGGCAAGGTTGCGCATGCGATTGATATCCACCAAGAGGCTTTGCATTTGACGCTTTAGCTAGTAGTGATGCTTGTCGTGTTTCTGATGCAAGGCCACGAGAAGCTCTTGGTCACTGAGCACACGAGATCGCTTCCGAGGCCTTGGAGCAATAGTGCTTTCTATGGCTTTAGTACGTGCACGGCGAGTATTGCCGGCCAGTGGATAAACACGAGAAGCAGCCTGAATACCTTCAACATGCTGAGAGAAACTCTGACAATCGACATTGTGAAGATAAATTGCCTCCTTGGCAGGCTCTGGGTAAATGGCTTTGACGGACATATCAACCTCTGGTAGAAATATGAGATGGTTGCGTGCAGAGGGCTGATAGTCAACAGTAGAGTGAAGGTTGATCAGTCGCATAACCCATGGAGCATAGAATTTCAGACAAAATTTATGCGAGGCGGATCTGACAAATTGGCGAATGAAGAAATCCTGAGCATTGAAGCTGATGCCATTGAGAATGTAGAAGACCAATGTCTTCATTGCGACTTCGAGCTTTGCTGAGGAAGAATGTCCTTTGATGGGCCATAGAGTTTGCCTGATAATGTGATAGATGGTGCGGTGCAGATACTCTAGGTCTTCAACAAAGAATTCATTGGGATATCCAGCATCCTACGGCAGTGGCTTCATCATACTCAACATTTGGCTCATATTGGGCTCTGGCTTCTGAAAGATGCTTTCCAACGCATTGTGGTGATGCTGACAACCAGGTTCATAGAGTTCACCTGGAGTGGACAAGCCAGTAAGCTTATTGAGATCAAGAGCTTTGGCTTCATGGTGTACATTGTCTGTCATCCACTCAAGGACCCATGTCTTTGGATCCCTGTTGTAGCTGCGAATGTGGAGAGTTGCATAGAATTGCAGCAGAAGCTGTTCATTCCAATTCTCCTTATCTGTCACAAGCTGAAGAAGGCCTGCATCTCTGAAATAGTCTAGGGCTTCTTCTAAGCAGGGCAGGCCAGCAATGGCTTCGGAATCCAAACGCATATGAGGAAATATGTGCCCTTGATTGTATAGAACACAAGAGTAATAGTTGCGCTGCTAATAACTCCAGAACCGATCAGATGATATTCTTGGTTTGGAATATGGGTTCTTGGATCTATCAAAGAAGGTTTTGTGTGCAATGAATCCATTGACATTGAATGATCCTGGTGCAGATGTAGTACCTGGAAACCTTGGCAGCCTCGGCTTTGGCTTCTGAACCTGTGGCCTGTGCTCCACATGATAATCAAACTGTGGTCTGGGAGCAGGCGGAGAAACCAGAATTGGCCATCTGACAGTGACAAGATCGCCTTGGTAAAATGCTTGCTCAATAGTATGTGGCCTTGGTGGCGGAACAGGAGCAGTGGCATTAGCAAGGGCGTCAGGCTGCACATTTGTTGCAGGTGCATCATTGGCTTCATGCACAGTGTTCATTGCAGGCGCCACATTATCTTCAGCCATGACAACGTCATTGGCTTCAGTGGAGTTATTGGTGGTCGCCTCAGGATTTTCAACCTCCACTTGAGTAGTTGGAGGGTCGGGCACAGTCACGTTCTCCTCGAGAACAACTTCTTGGTTGGTAGGGGGTGTAGCAACACGTTCTTCTTCTTGTCTTTCATCGGCTGATGTAGCCGGATTGTCTTCAGCAGCATTGGCTTCAGACGTGGGAACCGTCATAGAGGATTTTCTTGAGGAACACTTGGCGTGCCCGAGCTGGATTGGTTTGAATCTTCTTCGTGATGGTTATCATGGAGATTGATGGCCTTAGGCCTTTGCGAAGCCGTTGGAACACGGGCGAAGCTTTTGGTGATGGTGTAGTCTCCATGTAATTGTCGTCATTCACCATTGGGCTGATGACTTGCGCTGGTGAAGGACGGGGTGTACTTGGTGAGTCTTGACTTGGAGTTGCTGGTTGGGGGCGATCAACCCATGAGGCATCCTTACAGATTGGTGTCAAAGGACGACCAATACTGATGAGTTCACTATTCGTGAGAACAGGTGATACGTCTCCAACGTATCTATAATTTTTGATTGTTACATGCTATTATATTACCCCTTTTCGATGTTAATGGGCTTTATTTTACACATTTATATCATTTTTGGGACTAACCTACTAACTGGAGGCCCAGCCCGTATTGTTGTTTTTTTTCCTATTTCAGTATTTCGAAGAAAAGGAATATCAAATGGAGTCCAAACGGAATGAAACCTTCGGGAGCATGATTTTTGGAACGAACGTGATCCGGAGAACTTGGAGTGCAAGTCAAGAAGCGAACGAGGTGGCCAGGAGATAGGAGAGTGCGCCCACCCCTCCTGGGCGTGTCCCTGTCTCCTGGGCCCCACAGGCGGCCACCGACGTACTCCTTCCTCCTATATGTACCTACGTACCCCGAAAACATCCAGGGAGCCAACGAAAAACAATTTCCACCATGTAACATACGTATCCGCGAGATCCCATCTTGGAGCCTTTCGGCGGCGCTCCGAGGGGGAATCGACCATGGAGGCTTCTACATCAACACCATAGCCCCTCCGATGATTTGTGAGTAGTTTACCACAGACCTTCGGGTCCATAGTTATTAGCTAGATGGCTTCTTCTCTCTTTTTGGTTCTCAATACAATGTTCTCCCCCTCTCCTGTGGAGATTTATTCGATGTAAACTCTTTTTGCGGTGTGTTTGTCGAGATCCGATGAATTGTGGGGTTATGATCAAGTTTATCTATGAGAAATATTTGAATCTTCTCTGAATTCTTTTATGTATGATTGAGTTATCTTTGCAAGTCTCTTCGAATTATCAGTTTGGTTTGGCCTACTAGATTGATCTTTCTTGCCATGGGAGAAGTACTTAGCTTTGGGTTCAATCTTGCGGTGTCCTTACCCAGTGACAGAAAGGGTTGCAAGGCACGTATTGTATTGTTGCCATCGAGGATAAAAAGACGGGGTTTATATCATATTGCTTGAGTTTATCCCTCTACATCATGTCATCTTTCTTAATGCGTTACTCTGTTCTTATGAACTTAATACTCTAGATGCATGCTGGATAGCGGTCGATGTGTGGAGTAATAGTAGTAGTTGCAGGCAGGAGTCGGTCTACTTGTCGCGAACGTGATGCCTATATACATGATCATTCCTAGATAATCTCATAATTATTCACTTTTCTATCAATTTCTCGACAGTAATTTGTTCACCCACCGTAATACTTATGCTATCTTGAGAGAAGCCACTAGTGAAACCTATGGCCCCCGGGTCTATCTTTTATCATATAAGCTTTCAATTTACTTTTATTTGCATCTTTACCTTTTTGCATCTATATTACAAAATACCAAAAATATATTTATCTTATCATATTATCTCTATCAGATCTCACTTTCGCAAGTGGCCGTGAAGGGATTGACAACCCCTTTATTGCGTTGGTTGCGAGTTCTTCGTTTGTTTGTGTAGGTGCGTGGGACTTTGAGGAGCCTCCTACTGGATTGATACCTTGGTTCTCAAAAACTGAGGGAAATACTTACGCTACTATTGCTGCATCACCCTTTCCTCTTCAAGGAAAACCAACGCAATCTCAAGACGTAGCAAGAAGGATTTCTGTCACCGTTGTCGGGGAGGTCTTCGCTCAAGTCAAGACATACCAAGTACCCATCACAAACTCATCTCCCTCGCATTTACATTATTTGCCATTTGCCTCTCGTTTTTCTCTCCCGCACTTCACCCTTGCCGTTTTATTTGCCCTCTCTTTCCCAATCTCCTCTCTCTTTCTCGCTTGCCTTTTTCTATTTGCTTGTGTGTTGGATTACTTGTTGCCATGGCGCAAGATAATACCAAATTGTGTGATTTCTCCAATACCAATAATAATGATTTCCTTAGTACTCCGATTGCTCCTCTTAATGATGTTGAGTCTTGTGAAATCAATACTACTTTGCTGAATCTTGTTATGAAAGATCAATTCGCCGGCCTTCCTAGTGAAGATGCCGCTACCCATCTAAACAACTTTGTTGATTTGTGTGATATGCAAAAGAATAAAGATATGGATAATGATATTGTTAAATTGAAGTTATTTCTGTTTTCACTTAGAGATCGTGCTAAAGTTTGGTTTTCGTCTTTGCCTAAAAATAGTATTGATTCTTGGAACAAGTGCAAAGATGCTTTTATCTCTACGTATTTTCCTCGCGCTAAGATTATCACTCTTAGGAACGATATTATGAATTTTAAACAACTTGATCATGAGCATGTTGCCCAATCTTGGGAAAGAATGAAATTGATGATTCGCAATTGCCCTATTCATGGTTTGAATTTATGGATGATCATACAAAAATTTTATGCCGGTTTGAACTTTGCTTCTAGAAATCTTTTAGATTCGGCCACGGGAGGCACGTTTATGGAAATCACGTTAGGATATGCTACAAAACTTGTTGATAATATTATGGCTAATTATTGTCAATGGCACACCGAAAGATCTTCTAGTAAAAAAGTGCATGCTATAGAAGAAATCAATGTTTTGAGTGGAAAGATGGATGAACTTATGAAGTTGTTTGCTACTAAAAATACTCCTCTTGATCCCAATGATATGCCTTTGTCTACTTTGATTGAGAATAATAATGAATCTATGGATGTGAATTTTGTTGGTAGGAATAGTTTTGGAAACAACGCTTATAGAGGAAACTTTAATTCTAGACCGTTCCCTAGTAATTCCTCTAATAATTATGGAAATTCCTACAATAATTCTTATGGTAATTTTAATAAGATTCCCTCTGATTTTGAAAATAGAGTAAAAGAATTTATGATTTCTCAAAAGAATTTTAATGATTTGCTTGAAGAAAAATTGCTCAAAGTTGATGATTTGGCTAGGAACGTTGATAGACTTTCGCTTGATGTTGATTCTCTTAAACTTAGATCTTCTCCTCCTAAGCATGATATCAATGAGTCTCTCAAAGCAATGAAAATTGCCATTAATGAATGCAAGGAAAGAACCGCTAGATTACGTGGTAAGAAAGATTGCTTTGTAAAGGCGTCTTCTTCTAGTTTCAGTGAAAATAATGATGAAGATCTTAAAGTTATTGATGTGTCTCCTATTAGATCTTTGTTTTGCAATATGAATCCTAATAATAATGGGACTGGAGATGAGTCAACTTTAGTTAGAAGGCGTCCCAAGAATTCGGAGTTTTTAGATCTTGATGCTAAATTTGGTAAAAGTGGGATTGGAGAGGTCATGACATTAAATAGTATTGAACCCACTATCTCGGATTTCAAGGAATTTGATTATGATAATTGCTCTTTAGAAAGTTGTATTTCCTTGTTGCAATCCGTTGTTAATTCTCCTCATGCTTATAGTCAAAATAAAGCTTTTACCAAACATATCGTTGATGCCTTGATGCAATCTTATGATGAAAAACTTAATTTGGAAGTTTCTATACCTAGAAAACTTAATGATGAGTGGGAACCTACTATAAAGATTAAAATTAAAGATCATGAGTGTTTTGCTTTGTGTGATTTGGGTGCTAGTGTTTCCACGATTCCGAAAACTTTATGTGATATTCTAGGTTTCCATGATCTTGATGATTGCTCTTTAAATTTGCACCTTGCGGATTCCACCATTAAAAAGCCAATGGGAAGGATCAATGATGTTCTCATTGTCGTAAATAGAAATTTGGTGCCCGTAGATTTTATCGTGCTTGATATAGATTGCAACCTTTCTTGCCCTATTATTCTTGGTAGACCTTTCCTTAGAACGATTGGCGCGATTATTGATATGAAGGAAGGGAATATTAGATTTCAATCACCATTAAATAAAGGCATGGAGCACTTTCTAAGAAAGAAAGTCAAATTACCTTATGAATCTATCATGCGAGCTACTTATGAATTGAGTGCCAAAGATGGCACTACTTAGATCTATCTTCGCTTTTTTGCCTAGCTAGGGGCGTTAAACGATAGCGCTAGTTGGGAGGCAACCCAATTTTATTTGTGTTTTTTGTTTTTGTTTCCGTTTAGTAATAAATTTTGCATCTACCTTCTGTTTAGATGTGTTTTTATCTTTTAATCAGTGTTTGTGCCAAGTAGAACCTATAGGATAATCTATGATGATAGTTGATTTGATTCTGCTGAAAAACAGAAACTTTGTGCGCACTAAATTAGTTTTGTTAAATCACAGAAACGCGATTTTGCGTTGATTCTTTTTTCTGCTGATCAGTAGACAAATTGTCCAGGAATTCCTATTTTGTTAGGAGTTTTAGAGTTCCATAAGTTTGCGTTAATTACAGATTGCTAAAGACTGTTATGTTTTTGACAGATTCTGTTTTTCATGTGTTGTTTGCTTATTTTGATGCATCTATGGCTAGTATTAAGTGGTATGAACCATAGAGAACTTGGAATATATTAGGTTTAACACCAAAATAAATAAAGAATGAGTTCATTACAGTACCTTATGTGGTGGTTTTGTTTTCTTTCACTAACGGAGCTTATAAGACTTCCTGTTGAGTTTTGTGTTGTGAAGTTTTCAAGTTTTGGGTAAAGCTTTGATGGACTGTGGAATAAGGAGTGGCAAGAGCCTAAGCTTGTGGATTCCCATGGCACCCCAAGATATTCAAGAATAGCCAAAAGCCTAAGCTTGGGGATGCCCCGGGAAGGCATCCCCTCTTTCTTCTTTGTTCATTGGTAACTTTACTTGAAGCTATATTTTTATTCGCCATATGATATGTGTTTTGCCTGGAGCGTCGTGTATTATATTAGTCTTTGCTTTTTAGTTTACCACAATCATCCTTGCTGTACACACCTTTTGGGAGAAGCCCACTTGATTAGAATTTGCTAGAATATGCTATGTGCTTCACTTATACCTTTTGAGCTTGATAGTTTTTGCTCTAGTGCTTCACTTATATCTTTTAGAGCACGGCAGTGGCTTAATTTTGTAGAAATTTCTAGTCTCTCATGCTTCACTTATATCATTTTGAGAATCTTTTAGAACAGCATGGTATTTTCTATGGTTATAAATTGGTCCTAGAATGGTAGGCATCCAAGTTGGGTATAATAAAAACTATCATAGGAAGTGAATTGGATGCTATGATCTATTTGATACTTAATAATTGTTTTGAGATATGGAGGTAGTGATATTAAAGTCATGCTAGTTGGGTGATTATGAATTTAAAGAATGCTTGTGTTGAAGTTAGAAAGTCCCGTAGCATGCACGTATGGTTAAAATTGTGTAACAAATTTGAAACATGAAGTGTACCTTGCTTGTGCATCCTTATGAGTGGTGGTCGGGGACAAGCGATGGTCTTTTCCTACCAATCTATCCCTCTAGGAGCATGCACGTAGTGCTTGATTTTTGATGACTTCTAAATTTTTTCAATAAGTATATGAGTTCTTATGACTAATGTTGAGTCCATGGATATACGCACTTTTACCTTTCCATCATTGCTAGCCTCTTCGGTACCGTGCATTGCCCTTTCTCACCTTGAGAGTTGGTGCAAACTTCGTCGGTGCATCCAAACCCCATGATACGATACGCTCTATCACATATAAACCTCCTTATATCTTCCTCAAAACAGCCACCATACCTACCTATTATGGCATTTCCATAGCCATTCCGAGATATATTGCCATGCAAATTTCCACCGTTCCGTTCATCATCATCATGGCATACATTACTTTTGTCATATTGCCATTGCATGATCATGTAGTTGACATCGTATTTGTGGCAAATCCACCATGCATAATTTTTCATACATGTCACTCTTGATTCATTACACCATCCCAGTACACCGCCGGAGGCATTCATACAGAGTCATATCTTGTTCTAGTTTCGAGTTGTAATTCATATGTTGTAATCAATGGAAGTGTGATGATCATCATTATTAGAGCATTGCCCAAGAAAAAAAAGAAAGGCCAAAAGAAAAAAGAAAGGCCAAAGAAAAAAAATGAAAAAAATAAAAAAAAATAAAAAAATAAAAGGGGCAATGTTACTATCTCTTTTTCCACACTTGTGCTTCAAAGTAGCACCTTGTTCTTCATGTAGTGAGTCTCATATAGTGTGCTTCAAAGTAGCACCATGTTTTTCATATAGAGAGTCTCATATGTTGTCACTTTCATATACTAGTGGGAATTTTTCATTATAGAACTTGGCTTGTATATTCCTACGATGGGCTTCCTCAAATGCCCTAGGTCTTCGTGAGCAAGCAAGTTGGATGCACACCCACTAATTTTCTTTTGTTGAGCATTCATTTATAGCTCTAGTGCATCCGTTGCATGGCAATCCCTACTCCTCATGTTGACATCAATTGATGGGCATCTCCATGGCCCGTCGATTATCCTCGTCAATGTGATACCTTCTCCTTTTTTGTCTTCTCCACACAATCCCCATCATCATATTCTATTCCACCCATAGTGCTATATCCATGGCTCACGCTCATGTATTGTGTGAAAGTTGAAAAAGTTTGACATTATTTAAGTATGAAACAATTGCTTGGCTTGTCATCGGGGGTGTAGAATTTGGGAACATCGTTGTGTGACTAAAATGAAGCATAGCCTAACTATATGATTTTGTAGGGATGAACTTTCTTTAGCCATGTTATTTTGAGAAGACATGATTGCTTTGATTAGTATGCTTGAAGTGTTACTATTTATTTTATCAATATGAACTTTTATTTTGAATCATTTGGATCTGAATATTCATGCCACAATAAAGAAATTTACATTGAGAATTATGCTAGGTAGCATTCCACATCAAAAATTCTATTTTTATCATTTACCTACTCGAGGACGAGCAGGAATTAAGCTTGGGGATGCTTGATACGTCTCCAACGTATCTATAATTTTTTATTGTTCCATGCTATTATATTAACCCTTTTGGATGTTTATGGGCTTTATTTTACACATTTATATCATTTTTGGGACTAACCTACTAACCGGAGGCCCAGCCCGTATTGCTGTTTTTTTGCCTATTTCAGTATTTCGAAGAAAAGGAATATCAAACGGAATGAAACCTTCGGGAGCATGATTTTTGGAACGAACGTTATCTAAAGAACTTGGACTGCAAGTCAAGAAGCGAACGAGGCGTCCAGGAGATAGGAGGGCGGGCCCACCCCTCCTGGGCGCGCCCCCTGTCTCCTGGGCCCCACAGGCGGCCACCGACGTACTCCTTCCTCCTATATATACCTACGTACCCCGAAAACATGCAGGGAGCCAATGAAAAACAATTTCCACCGCCGTAACCTTCTGTATCCGCGAGATCCCATCTTGGAGCCTTCGCCGGCGCTCCGCCGGAGGGGGAATCGACCATGGAGGGCTTCTACATCAACACCATAGCCCCTCCGATGAGTTGTGAGTAGTTTACCACAGACCTTCGGGTCCATATTTATTAGCTAGATGGCTTCTTCTCTCCTTTTGGTTCTCAATACAATGTTCTCCCCCTCTCTTGTGGAGATCTATTCGATGTAAACTCTTTTTGCAGTGTGTTTGTCAAGATCCGATGAATTGTGGGTTTATGATCAAGTTTATCTATGAGAAATATTTGAATCTTCTCTGAATTCTTTTATTTATGATTGAGTTATCTTAGCAAGTCTCTTCGAATTATCAGTTTGGTTTGGCCTACTAGATTGATCTTTCTTGCCATGGGAGAAGTGCTTAGCTTTGGGTTCAATCTTGCGGTGTCCTTACCCAGTGACAGAAAGGGTTGCAAGGCACGTATTGTATTGTTGCCATCGAGGATAAAAAGATGGGGTTTATATCATATTACTTGAGTTTATCCCTCTACATCATGTCATCTTTCTTAATGCATTACTCCGTTCTTATGAACTTAATACTCTAGATGCATGCTGGATAGCGGTCGATGTGTGGAGTAATAGTAGTAGATGCAGGCAGGAGTCGGTCTACTTGTCGCGGACGTGATGCCTATATACATGATCATGCCTAGATAATCTCATAATTATTCGCATTTCTATCAATTGCTCGACAGTAATTTGTTCACCCACCGTAATACTTATGCTATCTTGAGAGAAGCCACTAGTGAAACCTATGGCCCCCGGGTCTATCTTTTATCATATAGGCTTTCAATTTACTTTTATTTGCAGCTATATTATAAAATACCAAAAATATATTTATCTTATCATATTATCTCTATCAGATCTCACTTCCGCAAGTGGTCGTGAAGGGATTGACAACCGCTTTATTGCGTTGGTTGCGAGTTCTTTGTTTGTTTGTGTAGGTGCGTGGGAATTTTGAGGAGCCTCCTACTAGATTGATATCTTGGTTCTCGAAAACTAAGGGAAATACTTACGCTACTATTGCTGCATCACCCTTTCCTCTTCAAGGAAAACCAACGCAAGCTCAAGTCGTAGCAACAGGCGATGATACCGTTTGGTGCTCGATCTGAGGAAGGACTTCATCATCAACTACATTGTCTTGGGGACCAATGTATTCAACCGTGATGTGGTCAACAGCTGGAACTTCTTCAGCTTCATGAGCCTCTGTGGAAGCAGGCTCATGAACTATCAATTGACGCTCTTGGTGTTCGGATGCAGGGCGAGCAAAAGTGATGGGCTAGACAATGAGGGGCTCTGTGGGAGCAGCCCGATCTTTCTTCTTGGTCTTTCTCTTCTTGCGGGTGGTGCATCATCAGTGGTGTTCTTGAGTTTGCGCTTTCTGGCTTTGGCTTCAGCTGCCCTAGTTTTCTTCTATTCTGAAGCCACTGTGGGGACCTTAGGCTTCGAGCCTGTCATACTGGCAGGGAAGACAATGCGAGGTTCTTCCCGCCTTGGTGCTTCAGTTTGGTCCATAGAAGGCTTCTTCTTCTTGGCAGCCAGGTTGGGGTCGATGCCAGGACGCCCAAGTGCCTTGCGCTTCTTAGCTTCATTGTAAGCTTGAACACACTTGACAGCTAGATTCTTCATGCGCTCTCTTGAACCTTTGGCTTCTTCGCACTTCTTGCGAAATGCCTCCTTGAGGTCATGCAGCATCAGCTTGAAGTTTTGAACATCAGCCACGCTGAGCTTGGCCATATGCTTCTTGAACTGTTCTTTCTCAAAATCAATTTTGTTCTCCAGTACAACAATTTGCTGAGCCAGAGCCAACCCAGGAGCAATGGCGCCTTGAAAGGAGACGCTGATGCCAATTGGGAGCTAAAGATCATCAAAGCTGAGATTGGGGTTGTCAAACCATTCATCAATGAAGTTATCCGGAATGTTTACGTCGAAGAGGGGCAGATCATTGAAGATCTCCGCCTCTTGCTTGCTCTTTATCAGCTGCTCAAGACCACCATCTCCACACTCATCATCTGATGACAGATCAATGGCTTCGGTTTTGTTCCTCAGAACGACAGTAGGTGTCAGGGCTTGACCAGAACTTTGGATATTTTTCTTCTGTGTCTTCTCTTGCTTCTTGGAGATGCGAGAGAGATCTTCAGAATTGTTACTTGGAGCAGGAGGGGCAGTTGCCAATGGCTTCACTCGAGAAGCTTTTGGTGCAGCAGTAGGTTTTGAAGCCTTGGATTTCTTTTGCTTCTGCGGCTTAGGAGGAGGAGCGGGTGCATTATCAGAGTTAGCATCATCACCAGAGTGATCCACATTTGCACCTTGGACGGCAATGTGAGTGATGAGGCCTTCAGGGTTGTAGAAGGGGCCGATTCTATTTTCATTGACTTCACGGGTGCCATCTTCCCGAGGAGTAGACAGACCTGGGTTGAAGTCAAGTCCATATGCCTTCTTGTTCTTCACAGTAGAGTCTTTCGCAAACTTGAAGTTGCGCTTGAACAGATTGTCTTCGTGACACCACAATAGAGAAGAAGGGTCAGCATACTCTGGCTGTGGTCCGCAAACCATGCACGGATAGAAGCCTTGCTCAATAGCTTCAGTCTTGGACCTGGGAGGAAGATTTTAGTATAGTATATCTCCCCAGGGTCGCTTAATGGCATTCTTCTCGGCATACTCTTCAGTGAAAAATCTGTACTTGAACCATTCCTCTGCCCAATATCTTCGAATCCATTGGATTTGATTCTTGCGCTCTCCATAGGTTTCCTCTGGGTCTGTCTTGTATAGTTCGTGCAGATCTGGTGGCAAATCCTTGGGAGTATTCCCACGTCGCTGTCTGCCACCCTTTCTAGCTGAATTCTCTGTAGCCATGAAGCTTAACCTAAAAGGCTTCAGAACTAGCAAGGGCTTCCGGCGGCTGGTCAGACAAGAACTAGCTTTAGGAGAATTTATGTGACTGTAAGAATTCTACAAATGAATGCAGACTATGAGAACCAAGGGATTCTCCCACGGACATGTACCTGTGACAGCATTAGAGGTGCGAGGGAAGGGGAAGAGGTCATATGCATTCTCAGAAGATTTCGAAGATAAATCAGTTTAAATACATTGACCTCATAACGCGAAGACATTCACTTATTTTTTGAGAGTTGGTTCCATATTAGTACGAATTCAAGAATAAGTACAAGTGAGGAATCTAACTTGTAGAGAAGCATAAGTGAACAGACTAGGCATAGTATGAGATGCAGAAAAAAGATAGATTCAACTTTGGAGATCTAGAAACTACTTTGGTGAAGAAGGCTGAATCTATCAGATCAAAAAGACGGTAAAAGGTGAGTTTTAATTACCACACGAAGAACTGCTAGACGGAGCGAAGTTGGAGGCCGAGCAGTTCGATCTTCCGTGCCCTAACTTGGTGACAGAAGACACCTACGGCGGCGGCGGAGAAGATGAGGTCCGCGGCCGACGTGAGGACGGCGTCGGTGAAGTCGCGACAGCTAAGCACTTCGTCGCCGGCGTCGTCGAGAGCTAGGGGTGGTGCTAGGGTTTGCAAGAGGTGGCGAGGTGGAAGAAGGATTTTTGACTGTGATGTGATGGGTATTTATAAGGAAAGGGACGACACATCGCAATTACGCAGGTGCCCCTGGCGGTTCACATCTGAAGGGCATGTGGCAAGCATGCAACACCTTGGAAGTTGTTCCATGTTCCCACACACGCCTGGATTGTCGGGGTGGTCGTTCCGAATTCTCCGGCTTTCAGGCAATAAGGATATAGCATTGAAAAACAGACATAAATGTTTGTCAGATTGACTCCAACTTACAAGGTCTCAGTGAAGACAATCGACAGTTTTCAATAGAAGCATATGATTTGGACAGATAGAGTTGAGATAGAAGCATAGATAGGTTAGGGTCCAATCACATTCACTTAGGTCAAAAGATTCAGCACGAAGCCATAGCTATAAGTGAATGCTGTAGAGGACAGAACACAAGTACGTATATAACTAGTATATGACCAAACCAACAAGATGAAGATAAATGTGAACTTAAGTCAAGCATGAAGATAAATCAAATACGAAGACTTTGCAAATATAACGCCAAGGGAAACACTTCAAACAAAAGTTTGGTGGTGGCGTTACCCACCGTATAGGAAGTATTAGACCCAGACATGGCGCACAATTATCGTGGCGCTCCGAAGTCAAATTCCGCATTAATGTATTCACACTTAGAGTGTATGTCTTCATTGATTGAAGATATACATTACTTCATGTGTTGCACATCTAAGTCATCAAAATGCATAAGTGTTAGGATGTGTGTCCAATCACAGGACATTTGAGGATTCCAAGATATTTAGCTCACACCGCAACTTGCAAAACCTTTTCTCATCCAAGGGCTTGGTGAAGATATCAGCCAATTGCTCTTCAGTGTTGACGTGAATGATATCAATATCTTCCTTCATGACATGATCTCTGAGAAAGTGATGATGAATTTCAATGTGCTTTGTCTTCGAGTGCTGAACTGGGTTGTTGGCTATCTTGATGGTGCTCTCGTTGTCGCAGTAGAGTGGCACATTCTTCAGGTGGATACCATAGTCCTTGAGAGTTTGCTTCATCCAGAGAAGCTGAGCACAGCAAGATCCAGCAGCAATGTATTCGGATTCAACAGTGGAGAGAGATACACAGTTCGGCTTCTTTGAAGACCAACAGACAAGAGATCGTCCCAGAAAGTGACATGTGCCTGATGTGGACTTGCGATCAACCTTGTCACTAGCATAATCAGCATATGAGAATCCAACTAGATCAAACTCTGAGCCCTTTGGATACCATAATCCTAGTGTTGGGGTGTAAGCCAAATATCGAAGAATTCTCTTCACAGCTAAGTGATGCGATTCCTTTGGTCCCGCTTGGAATCGGGCACACATGCAAACACTAAGCATTATATCTGGCCTAGATGCACATAAATAAAGCAAAGAACCAATCATGGAGCGGTATACCTTTTGATCGAACTCTTTACCATTGGCGTCGGGACCCACATGACTTTTGGTTAGCATTGGCGTCGTGTATCCTTTGCAGTCTTGCATTCCAAACTTCTTCAGGCAATCTTTGAGGTATTTTTCTTGAGATATGAAGATGTCGTTGCGTTGCTGACGGATTTGGAGACCCAGAAAGAACTTCAGCTCGCCCATCATGGACATCTGATATTGCTCTTGCATCATGTGACCAAACTCATGATTGTATTTCTTGTTGGTGCACTCGAAGATAATGTCATCCACATAGATTTGGCACACAAACAGTTCACCATCGTATGTCTTCGTGAAGAGTGTAGGATCTGGTGAACCAGGTTTGAAGCCTTTGCTCTTCAGGAAGTCTTTGAGTGTGTCATACCAAGCACGAGGGGCTTGTTTGAGGCCATACAGTGCCTTGTTGAGCTTGTATACCATATCAAGATGTTTTGGATCTTCAAAGCCAGGAGGTTGTGCGACATATACTTCTTCTTCTATATTTCCATTGAGAAAAGCACTCTTCACATCCATTTGATACAAAAGGATGTTGTGATGATTTGCATAGGCTAGCAGTATGCGAATGGCTTCAAGCCTTGCCACCGGAGCAAATGTTTCATCGAAGTCAATTCCTTCCACTTGAGTGTAACCTCGTGCAATGAGACGAGCCTTGTTTCTGACCACTTGTCCATGCTCATCTTGCTTGTTGCGATATATCCAGTTGGTGCCAATGATATTATGCTTTCGAGGACCAGGACGCTTGACCAATTCCCGCACATTATTCAGCTCGAACTGTTGAAGCTCTTCTTGCATAGCTTGAATCCATTCAGGTTCCATGAAGGCTTCATCGACTTTCTTGGGTTCTGAGATTGAGACGAATGCAAAATGCCCACAGAAATTGGTTAGTTGTGTTGCTCTTTGAGTAGCTCTTGAACGAGTGAGTGGACCAGGTGCACTGATGCTGTCAATTATCTTCTCAATCTGTACTTCATTTACAACTCGAGGATGAACAGAACGAAGATTTTGCTCATGCTGATCAATGTCATTATATGGGGGATTGTCTTCAGTTGAGCATTGTCTTCAGGGTGATTAGGTGCAGAAATGATCAATTCTTCTTCAGTCTGATTCTCATATGGTATGATCGCTCCAATTCCCATTTGCTTGATTGACTCACTAGGGGGTAATTCATTTAGCACATTTGGCAGGTGCTCACTTTGCGAGCCGTTAGTCTCATCGAACCGCACATCCACGGTTTCAACCACTTTATAGTGAAAGAGGTTGAAGACTCTGTAGGAGTGCGAACCCTTTCCGTAACCAAGCATAAAACCTTCATGTGCTTTCGGTGCAAATTTTGAAGTGTGATGTGGATCCCTTATCCAGCACCTAGCACAAAATACTCTGAGGTAACTTACATTTGGCTTCTTACCAGTTAAGAGCTCATACAATGTTTTCTTCAAAAGCTTGTGAAGATAAACACGGTTGATGACGTGGCATGCAGTGTCAATGGCTTCAGGCCAGAACTTCCGTGGAGTCTTGTACTCATCAAGCATCGTTCGGGCCATCTCAATAAGAGTTCTGTTCTTGCGCTCAGCGATGCCATTCTACTGAGGTGTGTAAGCAGCAGAGAACTCATGAGTAATACCCAAAGTATCCAGATAAAGGTCGAGGCCGGTGTTCTTGAACTCAGTGCCGTTGTCGCTTCTGATGTGCTTGATCTTGACGCCATAGTTTGTCATGGCATGATTGGCAAAGCGTCTGAATACATCCCGCACTTCAGTCTTGTAGAGGATTATATGCACCCAAGTATATCTAGAGTAATCATCCACAATGACAAAGCCATAGAGGCAAGCAGTAGCATTGAGAGTAGAGTAGTGAGTAGGGCCAAATAAGTCCATGTGTAGCAGCTCGAAGGGTTGAGATGTAGTTATGATTGTCTTTGAGGGATGCTTGGCCCTGGTCATCTTTCCAGCTTCGCAGGCGCCACACAGATGATCCTTCTTGAACTTGATGCCTTCGATGCGCACAACATGCTTATTCTTCGCGAGAGTGTGCAAGTTCCTCATGCCAGCATGTCCTAGCCTTCGATGCCAAAGCCAACACTCTGAAGCTTTTGCTAGAAGACATACGGCCATCTGTGGTCCTGCTGAGAAATCTACCATATACAGATCATCTTTCCGATACCCTTCAAAGACTAGAGACTTGTCAGATTCCATTAGCACAAGGCATCGATATTTTCCAAATAGCACAATCATGTTTAAGTCACAAAGCATTGAGACAGACATTAAGTTGAAACCAAGGGATTCAACAAGCATCACTTTCTCCATGTGCCGATCCCTTGATATTGCAACTCTACCTAGACCCAATACCTTGCTTTTACCAGTGTCCGCAAATGTGATGTGACTCTTGTCTGATGGACGTAGGGTTGAATCCATCAGAAGACTTTGATCACCAGTCATGTGGTTAGTGCATCCACTGTCCATAATCCATTCTGAAGTACGAGGTGTCATAGCCTACAGTGCAGTTTGGGGGATAGGCTTCACCAAGCGAGTTGTGAAGCATACTCTTTTGACGAACAAGTGGAACATGGAAATTCAGATCTTGGTTAGGATAGATAGGATGAGTGTCAAGGAATCCCGGAACGAAATACAAAGTAAGACCATTTGGGCATTTTATCTTGTGCCCCACAAGATGTTAAAGGTCCCCAGCATTAGCATTGGACGCCTTAGATTTCCAGCTGGAGACCTTTCCCTGCAAAAGAGAGTTAAGTTTTCTTAACCACCCACATTTTCAGGGGTGGCTTAGAAGCAATGAGTCTAAGTGCAGCATCTGAGAACTTCGGCTTTGGAGCCCTAGTAAATAGCCTTACAGGAGGTGAATAATACTCATAGGAATAAGCAGAAAAGTTCTTAGTTCTATGAACATAGTGGTTTGAGGAAACACACTCATATTCATGGGTCTGAGTATGATTTCCCTGCAAAACATTGACGTTAGGGTGACTCAGATGAGTCCTCGGTCTGTATGAAGCTTTAGGACCATATGAAGCCTTTGGTATGGGGTTTGTCTTCTTCACAGGTGGTGTCAAGATGACATTCACCGGAAGATTCTCAAGACAACTTTTGGGTACCATACCTTCTTCATAGGTGGACCATTCCTGCAGTTAGTACCAATATACCTGGCAAACACTTCGCCATTCTGATTCTTAAACAATTTATAGTTTTCATCAAAGGATTCATCAATGATAATAGGGTTAGCACAAGTGAAACCAGATAAGGTGGATGGATCTACTAAAGGTTCCTTTGCAGCAACCCATGTGGTTTTGGGGTACTGCTCAGGCTTCCAGTACGACCCATCAACATTCATTTTCCTCTCGAACCCAACACCCACTTTCCTAGGGTTTCGGTTCAGAATCTGCTTTTTGAGGACATCACATAATGTCTGATGCCCTTTGAGACTTTTGTACATCCTGTCTCAGCGGTGTCTTCAACTGGCATTCTCATCGGCAATAGTAGTGGTATCCTCGGCAGAGGGGTTAGTTACCACATCAGCAGTGAAGATATTGCAACAGTAGTAGCAGTAGAACATTCAGCAACAGAGGCAGCGTTATCACGCTCAATGCATTTTAGACATGGTGGTTCAAATTCTTCCTGAGCGGAACTGATCTGTTGAGCGCGAAGTGATTCATTCTCCTTTTGAAGATCTTCATGAGCCGATCTCAATTTCTCAAGTTCCTGCTTCCTTTGAAGATAATCATAGGAAAGTTTTTCATGAGAAGTTGAGAGCGATTCATGTCGACCTTCAAGTTCCTGGTACTTAACATGAAGATTTTTGATGTCTTCAATTAAGGACTGAGACTTGGTCATTTCCGCATCCAACAGGTCATCGCTTTTTCTAACAGTTTTTGAGTATGTTCCATAGCTTTCTGTTGTTTAGTTACAATTTTAGCAAGTGTTTTGTAACTAGGTTTGGATTCACCATCAGAGTCATCTTCACTTGATGTCTGAAAGTAAGCACCACGTGAGTTTACCTTGGCACCACGTGCCATGAAGTAGTAGGTGGGAGCCGAGTCATCCTTGTCATTATCATCAGCGTTGGTGACAGAGCCATTTTCTTCAGTGTTGAAGATGGACTTGGCGACGTAGGCTGTAGCTAGAGCCAGACTCGCAACACCAGAGTCAGACTCCTCATCAGACTCCACCTGCGCCTCCTCAGAAGCAGACTCCTCCTTTGAATCCATTTCCTTGCCAACAAAAGCACGAGCCTTGCCAGCTGAGCTCTTCTTTTGTGATGAAGACTTGGAAGAAGATTCGGAAGAAGAGTTTGAGGATTTCTTCTTCTTATTGTCATCAGAATCATATTCTTTGCTCTTCTTCTTCTTCTTCTCATTGTCCCACTGTGGACACTCAGAGATGTAGTGACCAGGTTTCTTGCACTTGTGGCAGGTTCTCTTCTTGTGGTCATGGGTGGATGCTTCATCATTCCTTGAGCTGGATCATGGAGACTTTCTGAAGCTTTTCTTCTTGGTGAATTTCTGGAACTTCTTCACAAGCATAGCAAGCTCCTTTCCAATGTCTTCAGGATCACCAGAACTGCAGTCAGATTCTTCTTCAGATGAGAAAGCAGTAGCCTTTGCCTTCAAAGCGCGAGTTCGGCCATAGTTGGGGCCATAGATATCTCGTTTCTCAGATAGCTGGTACTCATGTGTGTTGAGCCTCTCATGTATGTTAGACGGATCGAGAGTCTTGAAGTCAGGGCGTTCTTGTATCATCAGGGCTAAGGTGTCAAATGAGCTATCAAGAGATCTCAGTAGTGTCTTCACTATTTCATGCTTCGTAATCTCAGTGGCGTCGAGTGCTTGGAGCTCATTGTGATATCAGTGAGGCGATCAAATGTGAGCTGGACGTTCTCATTGTCGTGTCTCTTGAAATGGTTGAAGAGGTTGCGGAGAGTACTAATCCGTTGATCTCGCTGAGTTGAGACGCCTTCATTGATCTTGGAGAGCCAGTCCCAAACTAGCTTCAATGTTTCCAGAGCACACACACGGCCATACTGTCCTTTGGTCAGATGACCACAGATGATGTTCGTGGCGGTAGAGTCCAGTTGAACGAACTTCTTGACATCAGCAGGGGTGACACCTTCACCAGTCTTGGGAACACCGTTCTTGACGACATACCATAGATCGACATCAATGGCTTCAAGATGCATGCACATTCTATTGTTCCAGTAGGGATATTCAGTGCCATCGAAGATGGGGCACGCATCAGAGACTTTGATTATCCCTGCAGTTGACATAGCTAAAACTCCAGGTGGTTAATCCGACTCACACAGAATAAGGGAGTACCTTGCTCTGATACCAATTGAAAGGGCTAGTTATCGACTGGGGGGGGGGGTGAATAGGCAATTTTTATGGAAGTCTTTAAAACATGGGAGTTTCGAAGACAACCAATAGAAATGACACTATTTGTATGCAGCGGAAGGTAGACTACACTAGACAAGCCATAGTCAAGTATTCAATGAAGTGAAAGCACGGAGACTATTAGCAGCTAGGTAGTAAAGATCAGGATGGAAGATAGTATGAAGACAATCAGGACATGTAGTCACACAGTGAAGTCAAACAGATAATGCAAGCAGGCAATGACTTCACGAAGACAAACTGTAATTAAAGAGAAGTGAGAGATAGAACAAGTAGCTTTGGGAGGACAGAGATTTGTTTGACCAGTTCCAGTTGCTGTGACAACTGTACGTCTGGTTAGGCAGGCTGAGATTCAACTCAAAAGACCGTGTCTTCACCTTATTCCCCTTGAGCTAAGGACACCTAGTCCCCGCCCAATCACTCTGGTAAGTCTTCAAGGTATACTTCCAAACCTTCACAGACTTCGTTCACCCGCAATCCACAATGACTCTTGGATGCTCAGAACGCGATGCCTAACTGGCTGGAGGATTCACAGTCCTCAAGTGTAACAAGTCTTCAGATCACGCGGCGAAAGACTTGATGATGCCAAACACTCTTTGGGCTCTGGGTGGTTTGGGCTTTGTCCTCGCGAGGATTCTCTCTCAAAAGCTTCGGAGGTGGGTTGCTCTCAAACAACAAAAGCCGTGTACTAACTCTGAGCAGCCACCAATTTATGGTGCAGGGGGTGGGCTATTTATAGCCATTGGGCAACCCGACCTGGTTTGTGCGAAACGACCCTGGGTCACTAAGGAACTGACAAGTATTTCAACAGTCAGATTTCAAACACACGCGACAGCTTGACTTGAGCTACAAGTAAAGCTGACTCATCCGACTCTGGATAAGATTTGCTCTCATTGTCTTCACTCTAAGACATAGGATTTGGTTGAGCATCACTTCAGTCACTCTGACTTTGTTCACTTGGACCCCCACTTAATAGTACGGTGGTTCCTATGACTCAACAAAGAAGAAAAGGAAACAACGAAACAACTAAGTCTTCGCGCTCCATATTCTTCACGCGATGTCTTCTGACGTCATAGTCTTCAACATGAATAGCTTCACAGACCACAATTGTCTTCAATGTCTTCACACATTTTTAGGGGTCATCTCCGGTAGGTAAACCGAATCAATGAGGGAGTACTACCTGTGTTATCCTGCAATTCTCACAAACACATTAATCCCTCAACCAGGTTTGTCCTCAATACTCCAAAACCAACTAAGGGTGGCACTAGATGCACTTACAATCTCCCCCTTTTTGGTGATTGATGACAAACTGGTTGAAGTTTTCAACGGGGATAAAAGTATGTGAAATTGTAAAGGATTAAGATATTGTCTTCATAGGTGGCAAAAAGGCTCCCCCTGAAGATGTGCATATAAAGGTTTTGCGTTGGAATGAAAATGCACATGGCAGGTTGTATTTGTGGAGATCCTCTTCACCATATGAAGACAATACATCATGCATGAACAGATATACAGGAATAATGACATGCATAATGAAAAACGGACGTCTGCGGAATGACTTCATGCGGGATTTATCATCGCACATGCAGAATTTATCGTCGCATAACAGAATAGCAGAAAAAGTAGCAGACGACCATCAAGTTTAAGTGTTACAACTCAAAGAACCAATTGTATCAAAAGCGAGAGTTGTAAACTCTAGTCAAAAGTATAGCAACCACCCATATAGACCCGCTGGACCAGCTTGAAGACTATCAACATATGCTTCTCCCCCTTTTGTCAGTAAGGACCAAAAAGGTTTGAAGACATAGTTTCTACTCGTTCCCATGAGGAGTAGGTGAGGCAGCAGGGTCGTCGTTGAGGTTTGGTGGTGCAGAAGAACTTGGTGCAGTGTCGATATGCGCCGAAGTTGGAGGTGGTGAAGTTGCATCATCGGCGTCATCAAGAATTCTGGCATTAATAGTTGCTGCAGAGGAGGAGTACTCTGAATCTTCAAGAGATGGGGTTCGACGCAAGACAACATTCTTGGGAGGAGTGGTGTCGAACTTGAATCTCTCTGTGAAGCCATCGTCTTGAAGATCAGATTCAGCACTGAGCAATGTCAAACTCTTCCAAGACCTCCGACGGGTTTCATGAGTGACAAAGGCATTCTTGGTGGCAAGGTTGCGAATGCGATTGATATCCACCAAGAGGCTTCGCATTTGACGCTTTAGCTAGTAGTGATGCTTGTCGTGTTTCTGATGCAAGGCCACGAGAAGCTCTCGGTCATTGAGCACACGAGATCGCTTCCGAGGCCTTGGAGCAATAGTGCTTTCTGTGGCTTCAGTACGTGCACGACGAGTATTGCCGGCCAGTGGATAAACATGAGAAGCAGCTTGAATACCTTCAACATGCTGAGAGAAACTCTGATGATCGACATTGTGAAGATAAATTGCCTCCTTGGCAGGCTCTGGGTAAATGGCTTCGACGGACATATCAACCTCTGGTAGTAATATGAGATGGTTGCGTGCAGAGGGCTGAATTTAAACGACAGAGTGAAGGTTGATCAGTCGCATAACCCATGGAGCATAGAATTTCAGACCAAATATGTCTGAGCCAGATGCATCAAATTAGCGAATGAAGAAATCCTGAGCATTGAAGCTGATGCCATTGAGAATGTAGAAGACCAATGTCTTCATTGCGCCTTCGAGCTTTGCGAGGAAGAATGTCCTTTGATGGGCCATAGAGTTTGTCTGATAATGTGATAGATGGTGTGGGGCAGATACTCTAGGTCTTCAACAAAGAATTCCTTGGAATATTCAGCATCCTATGGTAGTGGCTTCATCATACTCAGCATTTGGCTCATATTGGGCTCTGGCTTCTGAAAGATGCTTTCCAACGCATTGCGGTGATGCTGACAACCAGGTACATAGAGTTCACCTGGAGTGGACAGGCCAGTAAGCTCAATGAGATCAAGAGCTTTGGCTTCATGGTGTACATTGCCTGTCATCCACTCAAGGACCCATGTCTTTGGATCCCTGTTGTAGCCGCGAATGTGGAGAGTTGCATAGAATTACAGCAGAAGCTCTCCATTCCAATTCTCCTTATCTGACACAAACTGAAGAAGGCCTGCATCTCTGAAACAGTTTAGGGCTTCTTCTAAGCAGGGCAGGCCAGCAATGGCTTCGAAATCCAAACGCATATGAGGAAATATGCGCCCTTGATTGTATAGAACACAGGAGTAGTAGCTGCGCTGCTGAGAACTCCAGAACCGATCAGATGATATTCTTGGTTTGGAATATGGGTTCTTGGATCTATCAAAGAAGGTGTAGTGTGCAATGAATCCATTGACATTGAATGATCCTGGCGCAGATGCAGTACCTAGAAACCTCAGCAGCCTCGGCTTTGGCTTCTGAACCTGTGGCCTGTGCTCCACATGATAATCAAACTGTGGTCCGAGAGCAGGCGGAGGAACCAGAATTGGCCATCTGACAGTGACAAGCTCGCCTTGGTAAAATGCTTGCTCAATAGTATGTGGCCTTGGTGGCGGAACAAGAGTAGTGGCATTAGCAAGGGCGTCAGGCGACACAATACTCGCACATAACGAAATCCTTTTCGTCGTCAGACATCTATGTTCATAGTTGAAACATTAATTGATAAACACTTACTAGTTCTATTAATTTAACTAATTCAACTAGTTCTATTAATTCAACTAGTTATATTAATTCAACTGGACTGTAAGGTGATACCTAGAGAGAGTGTTGTACCCCAGCATAAGCTGGTGGTTGCTGACTTCCGCTTTCGGATTCATGTCCAGCGGGATAAGCGTGCCAAAGTCGCTAGAACGAAGTGGTGGAAGCTCAAGGGGGAGGTAGCTCAGGTGTTCAAGGATAGGGTAATTAAGGAGGGCCCTTGGGAGGAAGGAGGGGATGCGGACAATGTGTGGATGAAGATGGCGACTTGCATTCGTAAGGTGGCCTCGGAGGAGTTTGGAGTGTCCAGGGGAAGGAGAAGCAAAGATAAGTATACCTGGTGGTGGAATGATGATGTCCAGAAGGCGATTAAAGAGAAGAAAGATTGCTTGACGCCTATACGGATAGGAGTGCAGACAACATAGAGAAGTACAAGATGGCGAAGAAGGCATAAGCGAGCTGTTGGTGAAGCAAGGGTCGGGCATATGAGGACCTCTACCAGCGGTTAGGCACGAAGGAAGGTGAAAGGGACATCTATAAGATGGCTAAGATCCGGGAGAGGAAGACGAGGGATATTGGCCAAGTCAAATGCATCAAGGACGGAGCAGGCCAACTCTTGGTGAAGGACGAGGAGATTAAGCATAGATGGCGGGAGTACTTCGACAAGCTGTTCAATGGGGAGAATGAGAGTTCTACCATTGAACTGGACGACTCCTTTGATGAGACCAGCATGCGTTTTGTGCGGCGCATCCAGGAGTCTGAGGTGAAGGAGGCTTTAAAAAGGATGAAAGGAGGCAAGGCGATGGGCCCTGATTGTATCCCCATTGAGGTGTGGAAAGGTCTCGGGGACATAGCGATAGTATGGCTAACCAAGCTTTTCAACCTCATTTTTCGGGCAAACAAGATGCCAGAAGAATGGAGACGGAGTATATTAGTACCAATCTTCAAGAACAAGGGGGATGTTCAGAGTTGTACTAATTACCGTGGAATTAAGTGATGAGCCATACAATGAAGCTATGGGAGAGAGTCATTGAGCACCGCTTAAGAAGAATGACAAGCATGACCAAAAATCAGTTTGGTTTCATGCCGGGAGGTCGACCATGGAAGCCATTTTCTTGGTACGACAACTTATGGAGAGATATAGGGAGCAAAGGAAGGACTTGCATATGGTGTTCATTGACTTGGAGAAGGCCTATGATAAGATACGCGGAATGTCATGTGGTGGGCCTTGGAGAAACACAAAGTTCGAGGAAAGTACATTATCCTCATCAAGGACATGTACGATAATCTTTGTGACAAGTGTTGAACAAGTGATGTCGACACCGGTGACTTCCGATTAAGATAGGACTGCATCGGGGTCAGCCTTGAGCCCTTATCTTTTTGCATTGGTGATGGATGAGGTCACAAGGGATATACAAGGAGATATTCCATGGTGTATGCTCTTTGCGGATGATGTGGTGCTAGTTGACGATAGTCGGACGGGGGTAAATAGGAAGTTAGAGTTATGGAGACAAACCTTGGAATCGAAAGGGTTTAGGCTTAGTAGAACTAAAACCGAGTACATGATGTGCGGTTTCAGTACTACTAGGTGTGAGGAGGAGGAGGTTAATCTTGATGGCCAGGTGGTACCTCGGAAGGACACCTTTCGGTATTTGGGGTCAATGTTGCAGGAGGATGGGGGTATTTATGAAGATGTGAACCATCGAATCAAAGCCGGATGGATGAAGTGGCGCCAAGCTTCTGGCATTCTCTGTGACAAGAGAGTGCCGCAAAAGCTAAAAGGCAAGTTCTACAGGACGGCGGTTCGACCCGCAATGTTGTATGGCGCGGAGTGTTGGCCGACTAAAAGGCGACATGTTCAACAGTTAGGTGTGGCGGAGATGCGTATGTTGAGATGGATGTGTGGCCACACGAGGAAGGATCGAGTCCGGAATGATGATATACGAGATAGAGTTGGGGTAGCACCAATTGAGGAGAAGCTTGTCCAACATAAATGCGAGATGGTTTGGGCATATTCAGCGAGCCTCCGAAACTCCGATGCATAGCGGACGGCTAAAGCGTGCGGAGAATGTCAAGAGAGGGCGGGGTCGACCGAATTTGACATGGGAGGATTCCGTTAAGAGAGACCTGAAGGATTGGAGTATCGACAAAGAGCGAGCTATGGACAGGGGTGCGTGGAAGCTTGCTATCCATGTGCCAGAGCCATGAGTTGGTTGCGAGATCTTACAGGTTTCACCTCTAGCCTACCCCAACTTGTTTGGGACTAAAGGCTTTGTTGTTGTTGTATATTAATTCAACTAAGCACTTATTAAAAATAAACTAGTTCTATTAAGCTTCTTTCTAAAAATAAACTAGTTCTATAGTAAAATTTTAATTAATTATTAGATCATCAAGTCTCATATACCTAATTTAATATATCTAATTCATCTAACGTTAATATATCTAATTCATCTAACGTTAATATATCTAATTCATCTATAACTAACAGTATAAAAACAAACTCATCTAACATTAATATCTAGCTAATTCCTCCAACATTTGACATTAATATATCTACATTTTCTATCTAATTCATCTAACATTTGACATATATATATAATCATCTAACAATTGACACTAATCTAACATTTAGATAAACTAAAAGTATAAAAAACTAAAAAACATAAAACAGAAAATAATTAAGAAAAATCTATCTCTGTGTGTGTGTACTTTGTGTGTACTAGTGTGTGTGTGTGTGTGTGTGTGTGTGTGTGTGTGTGTGTGTGTGTGTGTGTGTGTGTGAGGGCCACCATGGCGCGCGTGGCAAGGTCGGTCTTACAGCGGGACGACGACCAGCGATGCGAGGTGACGGGGGGTGGCGATATACGGGGACGGGTCAGGGGCGGCGACGGGCACGGGGACGGGGACGGCGTCGGCGATGGGGACGGCGATCGTGTGTGTGACAGGGGTGGTGGTATGGCGGCAGGGGACGGGCGCGTCGGCGGCGATGTGGACAAAGCGATGACGAAGCAGATGAAGAAGAAACTAACTGAAATTTTCGTAAGTGCTATATATATAAGAGGGGCCTTTAGTACCGGTTGGGGCCACCAACTGGTACTAAAGAAAAAATTTGGCCAGGCCAAATGGCGGGAAGCGATCCCCTTTAGTACCGGGTCGTGGCTCCAACCGGTACTAAAGACCACCCCTTTAGTACCAGTTGGAGCCATGACCCGGTACTAAAGGGGTGCGCTGGCGCCGGTCCGGTGCGACAAGTTTAGTTCCACCTCGCTAGCTGAGGGGCGTCCGCACTGGTTTATAAGCCCCAGTGCAGTAGCTCTCTTGAGCTCTTCTCTATAACAGGCTTTTGGGCCTAACTTTTTCGCGCTGCCCTATGGGCCTACTGGTCCTTATGGGCCTGCATCCTGGCCCAAGGCCAAGCAAGTCCACTAGGCAGCGTGCAGAGTTTTTTTATGTAGTTTTTTTTCATTTCTGCTTTATTTATTTATTTTTAAGTTGTTTTATGTTGTATTTAGAGTTCCTTTGTGAATATTTTTGCTTTAGGTACAAAAAATTTAACATATATATAATTCTTCTTTTTAGAGCCATGAACTAGTACTAAAGGGGGTACGGTGCGCTGCATGAAAAATAGAAAATGAAGGCAGAAAGGGTTGAAAGTTGATGATGTGGCTTTGAATGGTGCATACTGAACGCACAAAAAATCTGGAGTTGTAATAAGTTTAAAAACATGAAATGCCTTTGTAACAGATAAGTTTTCGTCTGAAACCCTGATACTTCGAAAGAGATTGTCTAGTTTGTACACGAAGTGCATCCAATTTTTGCCGCAACCCTCCCAACTTTTTTGCAAATGCTATGTGGGTGAAATGATAATACCAATGCCAACTTTCAACCTTTTCAGAGTTCATTTGTAGTGCTTTTAAATATCAGGATCATTTAGCTCAAAAAAATTAGTATATGAATGAAAAATAGAAAATGAAGGCAGAAAGGGTTCAGTGTTGATGACGTGGCTTTGAATGGTGCATAGAATGCACAAAAAGTCTGGAGTTGTAATAAGTTAAAAAAATGAAATGCCTTTGTAACGAGTTTTCGTCCGGAACCCTGATACTTCGAAAGAGATTGTCCAGTTTGTACATGAAGTGCATCCAATTTTTGCCGTAACCCTTTCAACCTTTTTGCACATGCTATGTGGGTGAAATGATGATACCATGCTAACTTTCAACCTTTTCAGAGTTTATTTGTAGTGCTTTTCAATATCAGGGTCATCTAGCTCAAAAAAATCAGTATATGCATGAAAAATAGAAAATGAAGGCAGAAAGGGTTGAAAGTTGATGACGTGGCTTTGAATGGTGCATATTGAACGCACAAAAAGTCTGGAGTTGTAATAAGTTTGAAAAAATGAAGTGCCTTTGTAAGAGATGAGTTTTCGTGTGAAACCCTAATACTTCGAAAGAGATTATCCAGTTTGTATACGAAGTGCATCTAGTTTTTGCCGTAACCTTCTCAACTTTTTTGCACATGCTATGTGGGTGAAATGATGGTACCATGCCAAATTTCAATCTTTTCAGAGTTCATTTGTACTGCTTTTCAATATTAGGGTCATTTATCTCAAAAAATCAGTATATGCATGGTAGAAAATGAAGGCAGAAAGGGTTTAAAGTTGATGATGTGGCTTTGAATGGTGCATACTGAACGCACAAAAAGTCTGGAGTTGTAATAAGTTTAAAAAATGAAGCGCCTTTGTAACAGATGAGTTTTCATCTGAAACCCTGATACTTCGAAAGAGATTGTCCAGTTTGTACACGAAGTGCATCCAGTTTTTGCCGTAACCCTTTCAACTTTTTTGCACATGCTATGTGGGTGAAATGATGATATCATGCCAACTTTTAACCTTTTCAGAGTTTATTTGTATTGCTTTTCAATATCGGGATCATTTAGCTCAAAAAATCAGTATATGCGTGAAAAATAGAAAATGAAGACAGAAAGGGTTGAAAGTTGATGACGTGGCTTTGAATGGTGCATAGTGAACGCACAAAAAGTTTGGAGTTGTAATAAGTTTAAAAAATGAAATGTAACAGATGAGTTTTCATCCGAAACCCTAATACTTCGATAGAGATTGTGTAAACATGTAAAACTATATATCAAAAATACATTGATTAATAGCACCTTTTAGCCAAAACATGCTACTGCTATGTGTAAACATGTAAAAAAATACATAAAAAATACATTGATCATCAATGATCTTTTTGTGTAGAATCTGAATTGTCAGTAGGAATCTTCACCGGTTCAAGAACCGATGAAGATTTCTATTACGGCCACAGATCCTACACATACAGTTCAATTGCTCGTGATAGTTTGAGAAGTAACATATTTAAGGTGGTAAAAGCCCTGTTAGCGGAGCGAGGTGGGACTAAAATGCTGCTGCAGAAAGAATCAACTAAAAACTCTAGTATCGGTTTGTGGCATGAACCGATACTATAGGTCATGGTGGGGCCGCAGGCTGACACAAGCCTGCCACCACCTCTTTAGTACCGGTTCGTGGCACATACCGGTACTAAAGGTTCGCCACGAGCCGGTACTAATGATAGCCGCCCGCCTAGCCGTTGGAACCGGCAGTAATGGTCACATTAGTGTCGGTTCTATTACAAATCGGGACTAAAGAGTTGAACATAAGGCCCTTTTTCTACTAGTGTGAGTGGACAGAAGATTACGGATGGTAGTGTTGTCGAATTCTTTCCCGTTATCAGTTTGTAAAGCAAGGATAGGACGACCAAATTATGTAGGGACGTAAGAGTAGAAGGCGGTAAGAGTGGCGGCAACATCAGACTTCTTATGGAGTGGAAAGGTCCACACAAAGTGTGAGTAGTCATCCAACATAACAAGATAATACAAAAAACCAGTATTACTAGCAACGGGAGAGGTCCAGGCATCACTATTTATCAACTCAAAGGGTAACGATGCAATTGTGGATGAAGAACTAAAAGGAAGACAAACATGTTTGCCTAGACGACATGCATGAGAAGAGTGCGCATCCGTTTTATTACATGTAAAAGAAAAATCCCTAATTATTTGACGAAGAGCAGTGGATCTAGGATGACCAAGGGGCGTGCCAAAGATTGACGCCGGCGAAAAGAGCGATCGGTCCAGCAGGTGTGGATGATGGTGGATGGATGGAGTACATGTCGCCCGGGCTGTCACAGTGGTGCAGAACCATCCGGGTGAGGGCGTCCTTAACAGAAAAACCAACTTCATCAAATTCCACAGTGACAGAGTTATCACGAGAAAGTTTACGAACACAGACTAAGTTTCGAATAAGTTCAGGAGACACAAGAACATTATTGAGATGAAGTGGTCGAGAGGTGGAAGGGAAACTAGCGGAACCAACATGAGTGATGAGAAGACCAGCACCATTACCGACAATGGTACAAGAATAGGTGTGGATAGGAGACGCGGAAGAGAGATTACCCGGATAAACGGCCATGTGCGAAGATGCACCGGTGTCCATGAACCAGTCGCCGCCACCGGAATAAGAACCGGGTGTGGGCTGGTGTTGAAGAGCAGCGAGCAGGGCCGGATCGTAGGAGACCGATGCGGTGGGATAGCCCGAGCAGCCATGTTTCCCGACACTAGGGTTTGGCCGGCCATAGCCAACCGGAGCGGGGTGGTAGAAAGATGGCGGGACGCCCGGCGGGCTTGGCTGCTGCCCGGCGAAGAAGGCCTGGTGGTCGGACGGCCCGGGCCCAAGGAGATCGGGACCGGGCGGTCGGGGCACATGCATGGTGTAGGCGTGCATGAACCCAGTCCAGGGGTTGTGACCGCCACCCCATGGCGACGTCGGCTGGTGCGGCCCGGCGCGCTGCTGCTGCCCCTGTTCGCGCTGCTGGCCGTTGCCACGGCTGCGACGCCATTGTCAGTGCTGCTGTGGCGACTGTTGTGGAGGAGGAGCCACGGGAGACGGGGGCACGGCGGGTACGGGGCACCGTAGGCGCCAGTCGGTGCAGGAGGTGCCGCTGGCCGGAGCGGCTGGTACGGCACCGGGAAACCAGGAGGCGCGGTCGGGGCCATGGGGTTAGCAGGGCCGCCGCGCGAGTAGCCGCCGGCGAAGGCGGTGTGGACGGTGCGGGAGCGAAGATGCTTCACCCGATGTTCCTCGAGGCGGAGATACGCCACCGCCCGCTCAAAGGTAGGGTTCGCCATGAGGGTGAGATTGGCGGCGGCGTTGCCGAGTTCCTCATGGAGGCCGGCGGTGAGGGTGGAGAGGAGCAGTTCGTCGCCCACCTTGAAGCCGATGTCGTTGAGCTCGTCGGAGACGGTCTTGAGGCGCATGCAGAAGTCGTCAATGAAGGAGTCATTTTGGTGACAACCAAAGAACTCCTGCTGCAAGAAGACGATCCGTTGGACCTTGTTGTCGGTGAAGAGGCGACGAACTTGTTCCACACCGTGCATGCATCATCGTTGTCGTGAACGACGATGTCGAAGATGTCTTTGGACACGGTCAGGAAGAGTCACCGGATGCTGGTAGTGTCGATCGCCACCCAGTCGGCGTCGCGGTTCTGGACGAACAGGTTGGCGATGCCGTCGATGTGATCCTACAGATTGTACTCACGAAAGACGAGACTGAAGTATGTTTTCCATGCATAAAAGTTGGCCTCTTTGTGGAAGAGGATGACCGGGGCGCGACGCTCAATGGGAACATCACGGATGTAGGTAGGGTCGGGGATCGAGGCGGTGGAACCGGTAGAGGAGTCAAAGGGGTTCGAGGGGATGAAGCGGTGGGAGAGATCGGATTCGGACATGGTGGCGCGTGGCTTAGGGTTAGGGTGGCACACGGTGAGGGTTAGGGTTTTGGGCGGCGCGCGCGGCTAGCGGCTAGGGTGCGGGAGGCAGGGGGTAGCAGCGAGGGCGGGCGGCGCGATGGGTGGTGGCGATCGTGAGGTAGGGTGGGGAGGCTGCGGTGGCGGTGTGAGGGCTATCGGCGACATGGCAGCAGGAGGAAGGAGCGGCAACGACTGCTAGGGTTTTGAGAGAGAGGATCGTAGGAAGGCTGATACAATGTAGAAGATATGTGCAAATCACGATATATTGTCGGGTGAATTTGCACGTATATATAAGTACATAGGGGAGCCACGTCCTCAACTATACAAGGAAGGAGGAGTGCTTGTTGTACAAGTAATACACATGCAATATCTACATCTCGATAACATGAAACGCCAATCGACCGCTGAAACCATCCACTGGTCCCTCGAGCAAATGCACACGTCCAAGGAACGACACAAGAGCGTCGCTGTCATCCGATCGTACGATCTAGGGTTTCCTCAGTGGTAACAGAGGGAGTCTGGAGCTTCTCCTCGGCGATGTCTTCAAGAAGTAGACGACACGGAAAGCGCCGCCATCGCCGGCTTTAGCAATAGCAAATTATTTATGATTGGTACAAACTAAAAAGAATCAATTGATGCTCTCATATGTAGAAAAACATAACACACTCACATGACACACACAAGCAAATAAAAGCAAGTAAGTAGCAGTTGGATATCGACTGCTTGAAGCCAAACATGCAAGAAACACATATCCACGAAAAGACCTGACGGGCGCCACCAGACTCCACCCACTTTCGTTTTCACAACATGCACTGCCGCCTCGCAAACCTGCCCTGCGCGCGGCCTGATGCTAGCCCTCCTGCATCATAAAATGTACCTGATGGACACCTTTCTATCTTTCATTGAACTTCGATAGATTACTTTCCTACCGCTCAATTGGGTTTCTAAACTTCAAGTACTGGCTAACAAATGGTTCCAATTATTTATTGTTATTTATTCCTGGTTATTACGGTTACATAATAGCATTGCTTAAATTCATTGACACGTGCTTTGTTCTGCTAATATGCATAAGGATCCTAAACTTATATGTAAACAACATTACTACTGAACCACTAGACGTGTGCCCGTTGCAACACATGAGCAATGAACTAGTATATTAAAATAAAAAAAGTAGGAGCATGATACTCTAAAACGTTTTCCTGTCTTTTTTGGCAAACTCGTTAAGCTTTATTAATGGATAATTTTTTTTACCAGCAAACTTGTAAGGCTCAATCGCATTGCATAGGCTAGCCCAGTTACGTCGTGTGACGCTAGTGGTAGGAGTGTTGAACAAACGGTTTTGGGCCAAATCCTATCGGGCCGGAATATCCTATTTGACACATTTTGCGTCAAATTGTCGAGGTACCGCACACCCCCTCGACTCGTTTGGGCTGGCCTTTTTATTTCCTGTTCGCTGTCCTCGTTCCTCCCTCGACCGTGTCGTTCGTTGTCTACAGAGAAGCTTTCCCTTCCTCCCTCGTGCCTGGATCTCCTTTTCCTCCGTCGTTCGGTCGTTTCTTCACCTGCTTCTTCCTCCGGGATCCTACTCCGGCAAGAGACCGCCGCCCTCGTCAGGAGCCGCCGGACCCCTGTGCTTCCTTCTCATCCGCGCCACCGCATCAGATCTGGCTGACTTCATCGCATTGGATGTTTATTTGCAGGTCGTCGGTGTCTCAGGCGTTGGCGTCGGCATCATCTAGGGTTCCGACAAGGCCGGCGTCATCTAGGGTTCCGTCAAGGTCAGCGTCGTCTAGGTCCCCGTCAAGCTTCGTCAAGTTCGGCGTCGACAAGGTAAATGCGCCCAGATTCCCCTGTTATGTTCCTTGCTCTATGTGTGGTACCACGTGATGGAGCCCATGATTTCTCTTCCCGTTTTAGCGCTGGTCTAGTGTTGCTAGGGTTTGTAGGAGGCTTTGGTTGTAGTGGTGGAGTGTTTTTAATTTGATTTGGATGTTTCTGATATTAGACAAGGGGTTGTCTTCATAGATTTCAGATTCAGGGGTATGATTCAGCATGTTGTTGTTAGGAGGTTGTGTGTTCTGGCACTTGGCCTTGCGATTTTTGTTTTTGTTTGTTGATGATGATAGGGTGGTTTGTGTAGGTTGATGTAGATGTTTTTCTATGTATTAAAAATGTTATGTTTATTTTATGAATTTTGTAGCAGCAACATGGATTAGTTCTGGAGACTTGTTAGCATGTATTAGGTTTTCTTCTATTCAGCCGTTGATAAGCACACATCTATGAACATTTAGGTTGCTTGTTCCATATTATAGGCTGGAGTAGTTTTGTAAATGTTAGTCCATGAATTTTTTAACATGTTTGTATTGATAAATGATGCATGTGTTGCATCCTACCCGCTCCACTTTAATTTGCATTTGATGCCCTGAATAGTCCTTTGCTTGCACGGTAGAGTGTTCTGGTGTTTTAGGTAATTTTCTCTGTTGTACTATGAGCAGTACTACCGAATATTTTTTTCACACTATATTTATGAAATTATACAGACAAGAATTTTGTGGTTAATTGCACATTTTGCGTGGACATAGTTAGTTAACAATAGTATGGTGTTATTCATCTACCATACTTCTGTATCATTTTCCTTGCAAGTATTATCATAACATGATTATTCGTGGTGTCCTTGTCCTCTGTGTTGCTTAGCTCTTATTCGTTTGGGCACACACACAAAAGCAGAACTTGTCTAGCAATCCCTTTTAAGTACTAACATAGTTGTTTGATCTTCAATATTTGGTCTATAAATAATGTTTCTTCAAAAATGTTCTCTACATAATGTTTCTTCAACAATGTTCTACATAATTTTGTAGGGAACATTATTGGAGGCATAAAAAAAATTTGAGCGAAAACCTTTATCAAGGGAACATTCCCTTCCCTAAATACTTGAATAATGTTTCCCTAATGATGTTATCTTGGGAATGTTCCTTTGATAAAGTTTTTTGCTTAATTTTTTGATGCCTCTAATAATGTTCCTTGGAAATAGTTGCCTAAGTAATGTTCCGCCAATAATGTTCCCTACAAATTTTGATCCCTAAATTATGCCCCTTTCAATAATGCTTCCTAAATAATGTTCCTTAAAAAATAGTTCACCGAATAATGTTCCCTAAATACTTGTATTATGTCTCCTAATAATGTTCACTTGGAACTGTTCCTTTGATAAAGTTTTCCACTCAATAGTTTTTGATCCCTAAATAATGTTCCGCCAATAATGTTCCCTACAAAATTGTTAATTTAATTTTTTTTGTTTCATAGATAATGTTCCTTCGAAACTGTTCCCTAAATAATGTTCCCTAATAATGTTCATTTTGAAATGTTCCTTTGAATAATGTTTATTTTGGACCCTTTTGTTCAAATAATGTTTGCTAAATAATGATACTTGAAAAATGTTTCCCTAATTTCTGTAATGTTCACTTCAAATTGTTCCTTCTATAATGTTCCCTACAAAATTGTTCCTTCAATATTTGGTCTATAAATAATGTTTTGTTCAAAACTGTTCTCTACATAATGTTCCCTAAGTACTTGAATAATTGTTTCCCTAATAATGTAAGGGAAACATAATGTTCCTTCAGTATTTGGTCTATAAATAATGTTTCTTCAAAAATGTTCTCTACATAATGTTCCCTAAATACCTGAATAGTGTTTCCATAATAATGCTCTCTCTTGGCAATGTTCCTTTGATAAAGTTTTTCTCTCAATTTTTTTGATGCCTCCAATAATGTTCCCTACAAATTTGTTCCTTTAATATGTGTTTCCTAAATAATGTTCCTTGGAAATAGTTCCTTAAATAATGTTCCGCCAATAACGTTCCCTACAAAATTGTTCCTTCAATATTTGATCCCTAAATTATGTCCCTTTCAAATGTTTCCTAAATAATGTTTCGTGGAAATTGTTCGCCGAATAATGTTCCCTAAATACTTGAATTATGTTCCTTGAATAACACTTGGATAATGTTCCTTGGAAAATGTTTCTCTACATACTTGAATTATGTCCTCTAATAATGTTCACTTTGAAATGTTCCTTCAATAAATTTTTTTGCTCATTTTTTCATCCCTAAATAATGTTCCGCCAATAATGCTCCATACAAAATTGTTCCTTGATTTTTTATCCCTAAATTATGTCCCTTCAATAATGTTCCTTGGAAATTGTTCACTGAATAATGTTCCCTCAATACTTGAATAACGTCCCACAATAATTTCATTTCGACATGTTCCATGAATATTGTTTGTTCAATATTTTTTGACCCCTAAATAATGTTTTGTAATTATTGTTCGCTGAGTTATTCAAAAATGAAATAATGTTCCATGATACTTGAAAAATGTTTCTGCCATTAAGTAGCATATGTAGAAATGTCATCTGTTCCACATGATTCAAGCACAAACACATATATGATTTTATAAACTGTTTTCTGATGGCTTTTTAATTTTTTTCATGATGCTCTTCTGGCATTAACAGCCAGATGATATTTGAGTTGATGGAGTTTGGGTAGACCAGAAAACCATCACTTCATCCTTAGGCTGGTGGTTGGATAAATCCTCATGTTGTTGCCTGTTTTTCAAAACTAAAGAAAAAGGCCAGCTCAACCGAGGAAGAAAAGGCCTCCTACCAAACAGTGAATGTGTACAACACATAGTTAGCACTGATGAAATGGTGAGCCTATATTTTGTCTTCTTTACATCAGTTTTCCTATTCAATTTCAACCACCTTTTCCTTGTTCTAACTGTCAATCAATTCCTGGGAAACAAACATCTAGGAGAAGTTAATGAAACCTATGCTAAATCATTCTGATCCCGCAAAACAAACTAATCTTACAGGAAAGTACTGTCGGTTTAGTTTATTGAATGCTTCTTTGGTAAGCAAGGTTTCTTTGTTACCGTTCTAAAAAAAGGTTTCTTTGTTACAAGTGCATTTATTAGAATTTTATTATGGTCAGAGATTAGCCTAATATTTTCATCATGTCTACATTTTCTAGGTAAAAATGTATGTATTCAAAAGAAAAACAATGGATATTAATTGTTGCTAACTTTAGAGCGGAATTTTTTGACATCATGAACCCGTACTACAGTGGCGATGCATTTCTGCCTACAATTAGTGCTGTGATCTACAACTTCAAGGCTTTGTTTGCTGCTACATACCGAAATACTACTTTTAACATAGGAAATTTTGAGTCAAAATTTGTACCAGCTCCGAAGGTCAATTTCAGGTGCCCTCTCTATCTTTTTGGAACTCTCCCATGTGCTTTTATATGAGCGGTGACAACTTCTTTGTTCTATACTCTCAATAAAGATAGAAAGTATTTTGAATTGCCTGGAATTTCCATGTCTCTCTTTTTTTGTACAGGTATGACTCAGGAATTTTCCTTCTTCGGTATTTTAGCAACTAGAAAGGTCTTGGAATAGTACCATGAGGGAATTCTTCTGATGTTTCTTTATCAGTTGTAAAGAAGATTCTCCAATGAAACTGTTCTGCTGGTTCCTAGTGATACTTTGTTGCATTACTTTGAGTTGTAAAGAAGGTTTAAGTCTGTAGAATAAGTTTGTAAAGAAGCTCAAACATGCTTCTATACTCATACTCTCTTGAAAATCTACTTTCTTGGATTTTCAACTATTTTAACAAGCAGTTGAAACAGCAAAAATCTTCTTTTGTATGTTCCTTGTCTTTGTGTTTGGTCTTGTTGGAAATCTTCTTTACAACAGTTTAATAAATAGTTGAAACACATAGAAACAACATGAGGAACAGTACCATGAGGAAACTAATCTGTTGTTTCTTTAACATGGTTCCACAGTGATACTTTCTTGCATTACGTTCCGTTGTAAAGAAGGTTTAAATCTGCTGGATAAGTTATTTATATACTTCTTTCCATATAGTTTTTTTTTGCATGTTTCTTTTTCTGCTCCTATATTGATACTTTCTTGGACACTTGGATTTTTAAACAAGGTTCACCGTCTTGGTGTCTTGAAACTCTTCTTTTTCTACAGTTTCTCAAGTTTCACAAATAGAAACAAGATTGGCATTGGTTTTCTCTTTTATTGGAACTGTTCTTCTTTTCACAAACAGTAGAAACAGAAAGAAACAGCAGAAGCAGTAGAAACAGAAGATCACTTTATTGGAACTCTTCTTCTTTTCACAAACAGTAGAAACACATAGAAACAACAGAAGCAATGCATCGCGCGAAGTAGCAGAAACAGTACGAGAGAAACAGCAAAACGCGCGCGAAACAAAGAAACACAGAAACCAGCGCATCGCGGCCCAGTAAGCCCACAAACAAACTCCCCTGTGCGAACGCCCGACTAGTTGACGCAGAATGCGTCGCATAGGAACTCCCAATCGGGCGCACACCCCCTCCCTTCGTTTGCTACTAACGGGCCGGCCCATCACAACATTCGCTATAGGGATTTTATAGCGCAAAAAAGACGGCTCTAGGCGGAGAATCGAACCCCCGACCAATCGCTACGTGATACAACTCAACAACCACCGCGCCACCAAGCTTGATTTGACAACATACATCTTTTCTACGCTTTCTTCTTTCGCCTTTTCTTTTTCCCTTTTTTTAAAATTCGAGAAAATATCTTTCTTCGTTTTTTTCCGGAAAAATGATCAACTTTTTGTTTACAAATTCAATGAACTTTTTCATAATCGATGAACTTTTTTCAAATCTAGTGAACTTTTTTTCAACTTCGATGAATTTTTTGAATCTGATGGAGAGAGAGAGAGAGAGAGAGAGAGAGAGAGAGAGAGAGAGAGAGAGAGAGAGAGAGAGAGAGATCTAGCTACTACTATGGACTCTTAGGTCCTCAAAGAACTAATCACACATCCTCATGGAAGCAGCAAGGTTGACGAAGATGGTCTCCCCGATGACCCCCCACTCCGATAGAGTACCGAAATAGGGCTCCAAATGGGATCGCTTTGGAACAGAGGCTTGCGGCGGCGATACAATTGTTTTGGGTCTCTCTTCAAGGGTTTCCGAATATGTGGGAATTTATAGGCCAAGAATTACGGCAAACGGGGCCACGAGGGGACCAGATGCCAGGGTGGCGCACCCTATCCCCCAAGGCCCCCCTGCCTTGTGGGGCCCTCGTGGGTCTTCTCATCCTCTCCCAAATCTTCTAGGGTCTCTTATTGTCCAGAAAAAATCGTCAAAAAGTTTTCTCGTGTTTGGACTTCTGTAGGTATAGATTTTCTGCAAAACCAAAAGCATGCATAAAAATAGGAGCTGACATTGGTCACTAAATTAATAGTTTAGTCCAGAATAATAATATAAAATGACATATAAAGTATACAAAAGCGATAATATTTTATTGTTCACATTATAGATACGTTTGCGACGTCTCAGTATCTACCTTTCCCTTGTCACTCTACTCGCCATGGGTGGTGCCACATAGGGCGTAGATAAATTAACCTGGTTCAACTCAGCAATAAATCGTGTGACAAATAGGTGAGTCGACACGAAGCTGTGATGAATATCCTCATGGATGAGCTTCCTCCTTGTTGCCCAAATGGCCCACAAGGTGACAGTCATCTGAGTAAAGTGTTGATGTGAGAGAACATCCATCATTGAGAAAATCAGTTTCTTGCCTGATGTTCTGTTGTCGCAATAATATGCTCTAGAAGTTCTTGGTCAACTAAAGCCAGCCACATCTAGACAATGTGAACTCAATAAGATTGTTACTCCACGAACCTGCATGCCACAAATGCTGCAATCATCCTGGGAGGCCATGTTCATATGTTTCCGCACATCCTCGGTAGGAAGCAAGTGTTGTGGAAGTCTCCACAGAAAAACTTCCAGCTTTGGTGTTACCATCACCTTCCAAAGAACTTACGGTGATTTCTCGGCAGTAACATCGTTAGAGGATCCTGCACAACCTTCAAACCAATATTCTCTTCTCTTAGTTGCGATGTCATTCTATTGGCCGATTTGACCGAGAAAATGCCTAATTTTTCAAAATTCTAGCTCCAAAAGTCCTCAATATTGTGTGTGTGCATAAAGGAATTTGCATAATATATGAGGCTTCATATGGCAGAAAAACTTGCTCAATTAATTTTGAGTTCCATCTCGCACTAGTTGTACCAATAAGGTCTGACACGAAACTAGGGTGGGGCTGCTAACAAAGATACAACTGATCTGACCGGGATCTTGTTAGTGTTCCATATTTCGGTGGATGCCCCATTGCTAATACGTTATTCCTTGCTACAGAGTATCACGCCCTTCCAACAGGGACCTCCATATTTGAGACAGGTGAGATCGAGTAGTAGCATCAAGAAAACATCCCTGGGGATGATAAGCTGCTTTCAAAATTCTAGAACTCAAGGCTTCTGGGTTCTCTAGTATTCACCATTCTTGCCTAGCTAGAAGATTCATATTAGAAAAAATTGAAGTCTCGCAACCCTAGGACTCCCATGTGTTTTTACATGCTCATATTGTCTGAGGACACCCAATATAGTTTGACGTCTCTCCTCATACTCCCCACCAAAATGCCTTTATCATTGAAGTCAGGTGTTCGCACAGACCTCCTGGCCTTTTAAAACAGGACATAACGAATACTGGGATGGCTTATGCAACTGATTTGATCAAGACCTTCTTCCCTGTAGCAGACATATTTTCTCTATCCACACTTGAATTTTGTTCCATAGTCTCTCTTCAAGTACTTGAAATCCCCCCTTTTTTATACAACCACATCAGACGGCATGCCGAGACACCACTTATTTGACTGCTCAGTAGGCACACGTAGGATATTTTTCACAACAGTCCTTACCTCCTAGGGACACCCTTTACTGAAGAAAATGGAGGATTTCTCCTTGTTTACTCTCTGTCCAGAAACTATGACATAATAAGATTCCAAAAGCAGCGAGACTTCCTCCGCACCCTCTCTATTTGCTTTAAGAAAAGTGGGTTGTCATATGCAAACAACAGATGGTTCACCGGCAAGGCCGATGTCGCCACTCAAATGCCTCCAAGACGAGATGACTGAACTCTGCATTCTAAAAGGCACGAAAGACAGTCTGTTGCCAGCAAAAGAACGTACACCAACGATATAGGAGCACCTTGATGGTTTCAACGTATGTGCTTAAATTCATCAAGCCTCACTTCACTGAGGAAGAAGCGGAATGCTCATAATAATGTTAACCCTTCCTCTAATGAACCCCGGCTTAAGCATGATAGCTCTCAAATTAACTCCACTCCCCACGGTCATAGGCTTTCATCACGTCCAACTTTAGTGCATGGTGCCTATGTTTTTTTGGCTTTCTCCTAAAACTCGGCACTGTAGCGCGTTTAATACCTGATAATTGGGTTGAGGCTGGTCGCTTGCCTCCGTGCGAATCAGTGACAATCTGCTGCACAATATGTATCGCTGAACAGCGTATCGATCGACCATTAACGTGCGGGCGTAGGGTGGGCCAGCCCATTACCTCTGGTTGCTACGTCCTGTAGCTTAGTGTAGGCACGATCTGTGGGTTTTTTCTTCCCTTTTCTTTTCCTTTTTCCTGCAGCATAAAACCCCGAAAAAATGTTCAAACTTTTTTTGTGAATTCAAAACAAATTGTACAAATTTTATAAAATATTCTTGAATTTTAAAAAGGTTCAATAATTCAATAAATATTTACCAATTTGAAAAAATGATCACGGATTTAAAAAGTCTTTGTTAGTTTTAAAAAATCAACAATTCAAAAAATATTTGCGAAATTTTAAAAATCTTCATGAGTTTTAAAATTTGGCATGAAAAATAGGTAATTTAGAAAATGATCATGAATTCGAAAAACGATCATGGATTCGGAAAATTGTTCATGAATTAAAAAATGTTACTCCCTCCGATCCAAGTTAATTGAAGCAGATTTAGCAAAACTGTTACTAAGAAGTTTACACATATTTTTAGTTACGCAAAAAGAACTTTAATAAAACAGATTTCCCCTACAAAAACTTAAAAAGCGGACGCGTTTCCAAGTTGCCGTTGCCATATGCGCTGGCCAGCGAGGCGGCCATGCATTGCATAGCGCACATGATACGGTTCGTGTTCCTATTTCTGGCGCCATGGCGGTTTTGGCGGGCGCAAACAGCAGGCCAGGAGCCTCCGCCTCCGCCCTTCCGCCATTACCCAGCTCCCCAACAACGTGGCGCAGCAGATACAGAAAGAAGGGCAAAGTGGGGATCGAGAAGGACGATTATCGCGGATGGCCGGCACGATGTGACTTCTTCTGGTCAAATCTGAGGGAGCTAGCAAGCAAAGGCTCGCCACGGAGCTCGCTCGACCGCCCGGTCTCCGCCCCGTCAAGGTTCCACCCCGCCGAATCGGATCGGCGCCCGAGCTGATCGACCGGGATAAAACGCCTGTACGCGTTGCCACCCGGAAGGGCATGGCGTTGGCCGCCGCCGCGTCGTCGGTCGGCGTCGCCTCCGTCGCTCTGCTCTTGCTCCTCATCGCCAATGCCTCGGCTTCGGATGCTAGTTTGGAGGCGAGGCGTGCCTTGCCAGGTTTGCCCCGCTGTTCATCTCCCTCCTGCTTTGCTCAGCGAGGGCCTAGCTACGTCGCCAATATATCGCTCTTCATGCTTGCCCTAATTGTTCATGGCTGCCAATTCGTCAAGCTTAATCGATCAATCTGTGTTCGTCTAATTAATTCGATTTGGTCTGGTTTGGTTTGTGCAGGTCGCGAGATTCACCTTGAGCCAATTGTCTACCCGGAAAATGCACAGAGCACGGTGGGCTCATCGCCATGGAGGAGATCGGCGGAGGAGACACCACCGTCGCCGGCGAACACCTCGCTCGTCCTCGCGGCCAAGAGGACCCGCCGGAACGACCCCAGCGCGAACAACACGATGTACGGCGGCGGGTGGAACATCAGCGAGATGCATTACTGGGCTGTACGCACGGAAAACCACCCCACATTTCCGCATTTCGTCCATGTGGCGCTTCTCATCGTGCGTGTTGTGTTGCATTTCCACGCGCGCATGCAGTCCGTGGGCTACACCGGCGTCCCGTTCTTCTTTCTCGCCCTCGTCTGGTTCGTCGGCTTCGGGGTCGTCATGCTCGTCATCTCCTTCTGCTGGTGCTGCTGCTGCTTCTGCCGGGACCAGAGCGACGACTACTCGCCCGCCACCTTCAACGCCTCCCTCATCCTCCTCGTCATCGTCACCATCGCCACCATGTAATCCGTCTGTCTGCTCACCGGTTCAGTATCCTAATGATCGCCGCGAGAACTGAGCGTACCTCAGTTAGCAAAGCGCGGGAGTTCGCAGCCAGCCCACCAGGGTTGAGTTTTCTTCTATAAAAAAAATGCCAACAGGCTAGCCTAGCCCGGGTTGATCTCGTTTTTTTTCTAATGATCGCCGTGTAATCATCTGTCCGGTGATTGTTTGATTTCAGCGTGGGGTGCCTGCTGCTGAACATCGGGCAGATGGCATTCCACACGAGCACGATCAACACGGTGGACTACGTGGTGGGGCAGGGCAACCTGACGGTGGACAACCTGAGGAACTTCGCGGGGAGCCTGGCCTCCGCCAAGAACATCGGCGTGGACCAGATCTTCCTCCCCGTCGAGGTCCAGCGCAAGATCGACGTCGTCGAGGAGAAGCTCAACTCCTCCGCCAATGAGTTCTCCGCCCGCATCGTGCTCAACTCCGACAAGATCAAGAACGTGGTAGACCTGATGTGAGCATGCATTGCATTCTCTGAATTTCGTCCCCCGCGCGTCTAGCCGCCGGCACGGAATGCTAGTGCATTTTCTGAATATCTTTCTTTCTGCTTCTTGTAGGCAGGTAGCCCTGATGGATGTTGGAAGTGTCATGCTTGTCCTTGCCATACTCGGACTCAGTAAGCATCAACATACTATGTTGTTGTGGTTTACTTGCTACACATACTGAATTTCTTGCTGTTCTTGACGCCAAATTTGCAGTATTCTCCGTGTTGGGGCTGCAGTGTTTTGTCTCCCTGTAAGTGCAGTATACCCCGATCAATCAAACTCTGTCCATGCTAGCTGCGTGTTTTTTTTTTCCAAACTCCGGTGTGAATGATGTGATGCGATCGTGTCTGCATGCGGTGCAGGCTGGTGATCGCCGGATGGGTGTTCGTCACCGTCACCCTCATGATGGCCGGCGGCTTCGTCCTCCTGCACAAGTAAGCAAACCAAAGTTAGTGGACGTGTTGAGGTTCAGGCACTCACCGACGGAGACATGCATGCATGTGTACGTGCAGCGTGGTGGGGGACACATGCGTCGCCATGGACGAGTGGGTGACGCACCCGCAGGACCACACGGCGCTGGACGACATCCTCCCCTGCGTGGACGTGGGGACGGCGAACGAGTCCATGCACCGGAGCGAGGAGGTGACGGCGCAGCTGGTGGCGCTCGTCAACAACGTCATCGTCAACATCTCCAACCGGGACTTCCCGCCGGGGCTGCAGCCGCTCTACTTCAACCAGTCGGGGCCCAAGATGCCGGTGCTCTGCAACCCCCTCAAGCCGGACATGAGCCCCCGCGAGTGCGCCTCCGGCGAGGTCGACTTCAAGACGGCGCCGGGGGAGTGGAAGAAGTTCCAGTGCCAGGCCAAGGGCCCCGCCGGGAAGGAGGTGTGCACGACGGTGGGGCGGGTGACGCCGGCGGCCTACAACCAGATGACGGCGGCGGCGAGCATCAGCATGGGGCTGTACGAGTACGGGCCGTTCCTGATGAACCTCCAGGACTGCACCTTCGTCCGGGAGACCTTCACCTCCATCAGCGTCAACAACTGCCCCGGCCTCCGGTATTTCAGCAAGACCGTCTACCACGGCCTCACCCTCGTATCCGCCTCCGTCATGCTCTCCATCGTCTGTTGGATGGTGCACACCAGGCAGCGCAGCCTTCGCGGCAAGCAGGAGTGATTGTGATCTGACGACGGCCCCCGATCGAGCGGAGGTGGCACCGATATTGTCCTAACCGTACGGCTCGCCGCTGCTATGTGCACCACGCCTCATCGATGTGATTGCAGCTATGTTCATATATGGACCATGTATGATGGAAAAGCGAAGTATGGTTGCTTTCGCTAATACACAAAGCTTGCGTACCTTTTCATTATCACAAGGAAAAATAGAGTGAAACCAAGTGTTGTGATGATGTGATCTTTTTTAGCACCACGATCCGATTAGCGAGACATCATTAGTCGGTATAAAGACTGCTGATAGTGATGGATATAATAAGTTTGTGTATATTTCGGGTGAAAACCCACGATCTTCCCTTTCCCACTGAACCAGCCAATGTCGGCATGCAAGCATTGTGCATTATTAATGGTGAACTCCTCAACATTGACACAAGTATAATGATCCTTTCTTAAAAGCCTTTGTCTAGAAGTAGCTTATTTCTCATTTGATTCGGTTGTAAAGATTGGAGAAGCGTTGAACCCTTTGGTCTCGAGCCGCTGTATATATTGAGAAGTTGTCGTGGATTACAAGTTTTGGAAGATCACTATGATTCATCTAGAGTTCGTACACGAGAGGGAAAGAAGATTACAACGAGAGGGAGAGTCAAACAAAAGAAGATATAGATGAGTTTGAAACATACACGCATATAACTCATCAATCTATCTAACATCCTCCCTCAGTCTAAACCTATGGAGCCTTGTATAGGTTTAGATTGTACTTAGATTCATTCAACCTCCTCGTGGTAAGTGGTTTGGTGAAGCCATCAGCAAGTTGATCTCCTGTGTGATTAAACCTGATATCAAGTAGCTTGCGAGCCACTCTTTCTCTGGCAAAATGGAAATCAACTTCTACATATTTTGTGCGTGCATGAAAAACATGATTTGCTGTGAGAGATAGGTTGCACCAATGTTGTCACACCATAACCTTGCAACTTGTGGAATCTTTATTCCTAGTTCACAAAGAAGAGTCTGGATCCACATGATTTCAGCAGTTACATTTGCTAGAGCTATATATATTCTGCTCCAGTGCTGGATCTAGAGACAGTACCCTGTTTCCTTGCACATCCACCTGTCGACCTTCTATCATCAGCACACCCAACCCAATGTGCATCAGAATATGCACTCACCAACATAGATGATGACATAACAATCTTAATTCCTAGTCCCATTGTAAACTTAAGATACCTCACAATTCTTTTAACTGTTGTCCAATGAACTGTGCTTGGAGCATGCAAATTTAACTGTTGTCCAACAGGATACACGCCATTTTTCATGGTCTATGGAGCAGAGGCAGTTCTCCCTAGTGATATCCGGCACGATTCGCCTCGTGTGGCAGCTTATGTTGAAGCGGACAATGAGACAGCACGGCAAGACGCTTTGGACCTATTGGACGAGGAGCGTGATATAGCGGTTGCCCGTTCGGCGATTTACCAACAAGATCTTCGTCGCTATCACAGTCGCCGGGTTAGAACCAGAACTTTTCAAGAAGGAGATTTGGTACTTCGACTCATCCAAGACCAGACAGATATGCACAAGTTATCCCCACCTTGGGAGGGGCCTTTTGTGGTCAGCAAGAATCTGCACAACGGGTTGTACTATCTAATTGATATTCGAGAGCATAAAGACTCACGCACATCAGAGGAGGAGACCAACAGGCCGTGGAACATAGCCCATCTTCGGCCTTACTACACTTGAGCCACTCGCTCTATCTATGTACATATTATGACAATGTATATATTATCTTTGATATAATATTATTTATCATCTCTATCAGATCTCACTCTCGTAACTGACCGTGAAAGGATTGACAAACCCTAATCGCGTTGGTTGCGAGGAGCTATCGTTTTGTGTAGGTACGAGGGACTTGTGTGTGGTCTCCTACTGGATTGATACATTGGTTCTCAAATACTGATGAAAATACTTACGCTACTTTGCTGCATCATCCTCTCCTCTTTGGGGAAATCCAACGCAGTGCTCAAGAGGTAGCACGCATTCCCACACAACGCTCGATCACCATGCACCGCCACCTCATGTTGCATCGTCGCGTGCATGTCGTGCACTGCCGATTTCACGCCATGTGATGTTGTGCCCTCAATGCAACAACGCGCGGGCATGGAAGGGATGAGTGGGAGAAGTCATTGACGAGTGGGTTCCATACGGTAGTGTGTAGGGAAAGTTTATACGTCTTCATGGATATGTGATTCCTGACAGACTCCGAGGAGGTTCCGTGGTTGAACCGATACACGATCACCATGCCATACCAAGACCAAGGTTGCCGGAGCCCGTGCGAGGCAAGTCGCGGCCATCCCTTGTGAGAACTGGATGATGGGAGGATTCTCTTGTGGGTGTCGAACGACAAGACGCGGCTACAGTTGCTGTAGGTGTATGATCCGAGAACAAATACTTATACGGGCGGAGTTGAGATGTCATGCCACTCCATGATCGGTGTTTACAAAGGGAGTTTACTTGCTGGTCTTCCTTGTATCAGGAATTATGGTTTTTTCGAGAGAATTAAGCGAGCATATGATTACAGTTTGGCAGCAATACATTACATCACATGTGTGGCTAGATCTCAGTCGACCTAGACTTGATGAAGTTAAGTCAATATGATACCCCATTGTCACCTCAAGTATTCATACTGCAAGACATACATCACGTGTTCTCAGATCTGAACATTCAATTCGACAAGACAAAACTTCAAAGGGTAAAGATTCAATTCATCACAACAAGAGTAGAGATGGAAGAAACATCATATGATCCATCTATGTTAAAGCCCATGATATATCAAGATCGTGACATCTCAAGATCACGAGAGAGAGATTAAACACATAGCTACTGGTACAAACCCTCAGCCCTGAGGGTGGACTACTCCCTCCTCATCGTGGTGGCCGCCGGGATGATGAAGATGTCCACCGGTGATGATATCCCCCTCCTGCAGGGTGCCGGAACGGGCTCCCGATTGATTATCGGTGGCTACAGAGGCTTGTTGTGGCGGAACTTCCGATCTAGGTTCTCCGTGAGGGTTTTGAAATGTTTGAGAATTTATAGGGCGAAGAGGGGGTGCGGGAGGCCACCGAGGTGGGCACAACCCACCGGGGCGCGCCTGGGGGGCCCAGGCACACCCTGGTGGGTTGTGCCCCCCTCGGGCACCCCCCCAGGTGCTTCTCTGGCCCAATGGATGTCTTCTGGTCCATAAAAAATTCACAAAAAGTTTCGTCGTGTTTGGACTCCGTTTGATATTGATTTCCAGCGATGTAAAAAACAAGCAAAAAACAGCAACTGACACTGGGCACTGGGTAAATAGGTTAGTCCCTAAAAAAGATATAAAGTTGCTATAAAATGATTGTAAAACATCCAAGAATGATAATATAACAACATGAATACTTCATAAATTATAGATACGTTGAGACGTATCAGCCACTGAAGCTGCAAACCTTCAACCACGGGCACACGTTGCTGCATCCACGGAGGTGAGAAAACACATGAGGTGATCGACGCCGCTAAGGGCGGCGGCCGGCGGCAACGAGCAGGACGCCGATGAGGGTGGGCGGCTGACGGCACAGTGCTGCGATCGGGTACGACAGAGCGCGGTGTCGTGCATTCGAGGAGCTGCGCGAGATGCTGGACTAGCGAGAGGAAGGACAAGTTCGGGGGCAAACCGTCTTTCTGCCCAATCCAATGGCCCACTTGGATTGCATCCGTCGGATCACGGTCGACTGGCCGAAATCGTTGGACGGCGCATATTAGTCGCCGTCAAATGTTCACATTTGGAAAAAATATTGTTCTCATGTCAAAAAATGTTTAAATTTTTTGAAAAATGTTTGCGGTTTCAAAAAATGTCCAGCAACATGAAAAGTGTTCGTGCTTCCTGTAAACGTTCATGTTTTTTTTAAATCACGTTTTCAAAAGTTGTGTACTATTTTTTTCCTTCAAAACCGACCAAAAACCACGCGCTACTGTGTTTTGATTCGCTACAGTCTTTTCTCTCTTCGTTTTGAGTCCAAGCAGGTTTCTTTCTCGATCACTACAGCGTTGTATCTTATATGGAGGAGGAAACGCAACGATCCAAAAAGTTAGGGTTTTGTTCCAATCGAGAAAGGAAACCAGATCGATCTTGTCAAGTCCAGGCCGGCAATATGGCGTCGCCGTCGCTCCCTCCCGCAGAAAGCCAAGCCAACAACGGCGACAGCGGCAACACCACGCCCCTGGCCGGCAGCGTGCTCCTGCCCCACGACTTGCTCTACGAGATCCTCCTGCGCCTCCCCGCGAAGCCGGTGTGCCGCCTCCGCGCCGTGTGCCGGTCATGGCGGCTCCTGCTCTCCGACCCTTCCTTCGTCGCCGCCCACGAGCACCGCCACGGCCACCACCTGCTCGTCGCCGACCTCAGATGGGAGACGTCGGCCGAAGCCCCTCGCGTGGACTTCCACATCATGGACACGTCCGGGCACAGGGCGAGGCGGATACGGTTCGATGATAACCCTTACGCCAGAAACCTCAGCTGGAGCGCGGCGCCTAGAAACCACGACCAGCTGCTCTGCCTCGTCGGCGCGGACAACCGCGCCCGCGTGATCGACCCGGCCACCGGTGTCGTGTTCCTCTTGCCTGATGACCGCCCAGATGATGATCACCATTACCATTACGGCCTCTCCAGACGTTTTGTGCTAGGACGGTCCTCCACAACAGGAGACACCAAGGTGCTGGTCGTCGCCGGATGGTACGCCAAGGTCCTTACCATCGGCGATGGAGCCGGAAAGTGGCGGAGGACATTTCAGCCCCCAGTAATGTTAGCAACTTCCCCCAGCAGTGTGGCCCTGGTCAAGGGCGTCCTCTATTTCTTGGCACACAAACACGTTGGAATTGCAGCATATGACCTCGAGGAGGAGACATGGCGGCCGGATCTCCTCAACTTGCCGCTGCCAGTCGACGGAGACATTGCCCTGGCCGAACTGAGTGGCAGCTTGGTTGCAGTCTACGGCCGTAGCCGCATACCTGACTATACTGACGTCTTCATGGATATGTGGTTCCTCACGGACTCCGAGGAGGTCCCGTGGTCGAATCGGTACACGATCACCATGCCATACAAAGACCAAGGTTGCCGGAGCCCGTGCGAGGCAAGTCGCGGCCATCCCTTGTGGGAACTGGATGATGGGAGGATTCTCTTGTGGGTGTCGAACGACAAGGCGCGGCTACAGTTGCTGCAGGTGTATGATCCGAGAACAAACGCTTACACGGAAGGAGTTGAGATGTCATGCCACTGCATGATCGGTGTTTACAAAGGGAGTTTACTTGCTGGTCTTCCGTGGAGCAGGAATTACAGTTTTTTCGAGAGAATTAAGCGAGTATATGATTACAGTTTGGCATCCATACAGTACTTCACGGATGTGGCTAGATCTCAGTCGAGTTAGACATAATTAAGTTAGGTCAAAATATGTCACCATGTTATTTTATATGTATTTCATTGTTATTTTCCTGTTTTCTTAACTTTTTCTGTTATTTTTTCTCTGGATTTATGTTATCTAATACATGAAATATTTTTGGAACTTGGTTGATATATAATTTGGTGAATTTGGACATGAGTATTTGGCTATTATATAGATAAAAAAATATATTAAATATAAATAGTGTAATAATTTTCCCATGCACGGTTGCATGTTGTGGTAGACCTTTTTCCATGCAAGGTTGCATGTTGAGGTTGTATAGCTGCATGTCGAGATGAATAGATGTAGTGGGGATCACTCTCTTAACTATATAAATGTTTGGCGCTACGCATCGGACGGCGGACGCGTTATAATGATCTACCGGTTGGACAACTGTTGGATCAGAGCGCTAACAGCAGTTCGATGTAACCACCTCGCGTCGGCTGACCCCTCTCTAATTCCCGCAACAATGGCTCTGTTTCAGAAACAAACTCCCCTTTCCACCGTCCCCGACAGAGCTGCACCCAGCACGATGCCGCCCCAAACCACCGCAAAAAATCAGTTGCCGCCGGGATGCGGGGGCAAGTAATCCTTGTTCCCTTTGTCGTATTCTTGCAACAAGATCATTGTTGCTAAAATTGCAAGAACATCTCCGGCCTCTTCCGTAGATTCCTGCAACAAGATCCGTGTTGCAAAAATTGCAACAACATCTCCGGCCTCATCTATGCATTCCTGCAACAAGACCATTGTTGCAAAAAAGAACTTCTATGTATTCCTGCAACAAGACCCTTGTTTCAAAAATTACAACATCTATGACCTCTTCTCCGTATTCCTGCAACAAGACCTTTGTTGCGAAAATTCCGCCTGAAGCACTTGTAGTATCATGTAGTGAATTTCATCCAAACCTCGATGGTGAGTAACACACGCATGTAGCATCCAGGGCCTAGCCTACAACGTCGGAGCCTTGAAGTAGGCATGAATGGATCTGGACAACAAGGCGTGTGTCCCATGCATGAGGCTTGTCCCCGATGCAGCAGCATAGTAAGGAGGAGAGGGCAGATGAGAGAGATGGATGAGCAGCCGTCTCAAGGAGAGAGAGTGGGGGAGATGGAAGCAAACGGGGTGGACGAAAGGAGAAGAAAACGATTCCACCGAGAAGCTTCAGGAATTGGAGGCGTGGACGTTAGCGTGAGGATAAGAGGAGCTGGTCCCACAAGGACACGCGTCACAAGCGTGAGGAGGCGGATGGGCGTTGAAAGATCTACCGAGTGACCACAAGCTTTTCCCAACTCCGTGCTACGCGTCGGCCGGCGGATCTTTTTAAAAGATCCGCCGCCTCCGCAGCCGTAGATCTGGCACAATTCGTTGTAACAAATGAAGTGTTTCAAAACCGTTTGCAACAGAGCATATGTTGCAGAAACATTTGAACAAAGATTATGTCGCAGAATTTTTTTTTTCGTCTTCACTTCTTTGCAACATAGACAATGTTGCGAAAGGACTTCTGCAACATGGATGTTGATGCGGAATTATTTTGCAATGAATATGATGTCGCAACAGCACCGACCTCGTTGTCATCGCCGTTTTGTAACTCTGTCGTTGTTGCAGAAACTCGTCAGCATGTGGCGGCACGGTAGGACATGGGCAACTTCCGCTGGTAATGTTGCAGATTTTTTTTTTACATTTTCACTTTTTTGCAACATGGGAGTTGTTGCGGAAGAAATTTCACAACACAGATGATGTTGCAGATAACTTTCTCCATCACGCGCACATGGTCGCACGGAACCGCTAGAAATAGTACTAGATGGACCCATGCAAGACACATGTCGCAAGAAGGAGTTGATGGAGGGGTAGGGTGTGCGTGTGTGCATTCATAGGGGTGAGCGTATGCGTGTGTATATGAGCGCTTGCATCTGTACTGTGTTCAAAAAGGAAGAAGGAGGTGACGGACGCCTCGCATGAGATCCACCGGCAGAAACCAATCATTTTCCCTTATTGTATAGATGTAAAGTATTTATGGAATATAAATAGTATAATAGTTTCCGCATGAATGGTTCCATGTTGTGGTAGATCTTTTCCCATGCAAGGTAGCATGTTGAGGTGATCTTTTTTCCATGCATGGTTGCATGATGAGGTGATATAGTTGCATGCCGAGATAAGATGTAGCGGGGATCACTCTCTTAGCAATATAGAATTAGTAGAACATTATGTAATTGGATTCAATGGAAACATTCCAGGCAAGATTGCTTGAATCATCCAATAAATAAACTCATTCCATACAGTAATCGGTCGACGAATTGATACTTTTTTATGAAGCACATACATACCAAATCACTCTCTTAGCAATATAGAATTAGTAGAACATTATGTAATTGGATTCAATGGAAACATTCCAGGCAAGATTGCTTGAATCTTCCAATAAATAAACTCATTCCATACAGTAATCGGTCCACGAATTGATACTTTTTTATGAAGTACATACATACCAAACTCATACATAGACATAAACGAATTCCACATGCTTTCATTGGCATGGCTATCGATGTGAGCACGCACAAATCAATGTCAGTCAATTATAGCCAAGTCTTCCATTAATCCGCAAAACCGTCAAGCAAATATAAATCCGATACAAATTAAACCTTTCCGAAAATTTTGGGATGTGATACATGCATTAGTTCGATGGTGATGATTTTAATTGCAAGAGGAGGAACATGGAGGGGATGAGCGGGCGGAGTCATTGATGAGTGGGTTCCATATTGCAATGTGTAGGAAAAAATAGTGAGATTTAGGTAATGTACAGGTGGAGAGGCAAAAAGGATTCTCAAAATTTTCTCTCTCCTATACCCAAAACCGATTTGGTAACAAAATTTACCGAATCGGCTCGAGATGCTTGATACCCACAAGTATAGATAACAATCTAAATGCATAAAGCTTTCATTAATGAAACACAAAGCATCGACTACAAAACAACAATTAACATCAAGAAGTGATTATAGTGATTGATCTACACCAATTGCACATGGATGCGGTCGGAGATGGGGATGGGGGGAGGGGGAGTTGTAGATGATATTGGTGTACATGGAGTTGATGAAGATGCCTCCATGATGTCTTTGTATTGGTGATGACGATGGTGAAGAATTCCCCTAGTTGGAGGTCGCAGATCCAATAAGATCAGCCGTCGAAAAAAGAAAACTAGAAACTAGGGTTTGTTTTCAGGCAGACGACGGAGGTATATTAAAGGAGGAGAAATCTGTGTTGTGGGAGAATAGAGAAAGGAGATGAATAATACGTGGCGGAAAAAGGTTTGAGGAAGAAGATGACAATCTGACTGCTCCTCTACAATTCAATGGTCCGGACACGCTCATTCTAAACAGGCTTATTTAAGAAAAACATGCAATTGATGAATATATGCTTTTTTTTCCTTCTAAGGCACCCGCTCAGAATATATATTTCAGCAAGCAGTATGTGTTCAGTTAGATCCTGATGCTCTCTACACTGGCTCAACAGTCCTCGAGTTTTCTGACCGAGTCCTATAATTGTCCATTGGACAGTGAAAACATGCATACATCCGTCTTGTTCCATGTGAGGTGCATCATTTTTCCGCTTCCGATCAATCAGAGCGGCACGCAGGCAATATCATCAAGAGCTCAGGCGGTTGTCAGCATACATAGAAAATAAAGCATAGAAATCACTAAACAAAATGATCTCGTCAGATGCATACAACGTAATGGTACTATACGTCCATGGTGCATCTTCTACGTACGTTTGAAAGAACATATTTTCCCCCATATGTATTTTAGTGTTAATGACAAGTGATTACATGAATAATGGTATTCATGAGTATATGAGCATGTTTTTAGTCCAAAAGAAACTAGTATTTGAATTTATGCATGTCTTCTTTGATGATTGAGTCATAGAGAAGCCATAATATTAAGATGTCTTTCTTGAAAGATAAAGGGTGAGGTTCGATGCATAAACAAATCCTAGATACAGTTGAGTTAGTGATAGACAGTCACAAAGGTAATCCTAAGTCTTTGAACATTTCCCATCCTCTTGCTTAGACCATGTGGTGGATATTGGAGGGGAGTTCTTTGTAGCCAAGAGATTAGATCATGGTAAGGTTATTATAGGTGAGTTCTCACCCCCTTGTTGTTGTCGACGAGGATTAGGAGGTGATTATATGGGCAGGCACATGTCTTCTCCTCCTTTCATCTTGCTCAATTTGATTGAATGGCCCCATATGATTACTTAAATGTGTTGTTGACGCATTAATAGAGCTTAATTCAGATTTCAATGTAGGAAAATATGGACTCCATTCCTTTGGTCATGTCGTGCGAGGAAAGGTTGCCACAACCAGAGCTAGCCAGATGGGTCGGGCCGGCACGGCATGGCCCAGCACGTGCTAATCATGCCTAACACGACACGACCCACAGGGGCACGATTAGTAAATGGGTCGTGTTGTGCTGGCCCATGTGCTGCGCCTAGCAGCCCAGGCATGACCCAAGGATAAACGGGCCATGCCATGTCCAGCCTAGTAGACCAGGCACGACCCAAGGTGTGTCGCTTGTCGGGCATGACCCACTTAGCACGTGTCATACCGTGCCTGTCATGTGTCGTGTTGGCGTGCTAACGGGCTGGCCCAGCTGGCATGGCCCAGATGGCCAGCTTTAGCCACAAATCTCTCCCACTAGACTAGTAGTTTGACACTTCTGCATGGAATATCTGATTGAGATTATTCAAAGGAAATTTTGTTCAACTCGAAGAGACAGGCAACTCTAGGTTAGTGGTTTATTTATTTGATACAATAATGAGACCACAATGTTATAACAAAATCCAATGACCATTTTTCATCCCTTTGACTCCAAAACAGGAGGTGGTAATCTTGGTTTGCAAATGGATAAATAAAACACCTAGAGACCCTAAAAATAAGACAACACAAAAAACAAGACACTAAGTAGAAAAATTATAATAAATGATCATAAATTAGCTAGACAAATGTGATAATTGGAAGAAGCAAAAATACATGAACAGAGCAACGGAAACACAAAGTATTTTTGAAACACATCTTGAGTGCATGTTTCCCACCTAGTCACCGGAACCATTTGATTTGGAACCAGTCCCCAAAAACAAGCAGTGCCAAAGACAATGAACCGAAACACAAAGATGAATTTAGGACCGTGTTCACACTAGGACTATCTAGTGAGTTGCCCATAAGCTTACATTGAAATAATTTGGAAATTTCTACCAAGATACTTCTTCGAATTGTATGCTCTAGAACGTTGTACGAAGATACTTCTTAATTGTATGATCTAGAACATTGTACCAAGATTTTTAAGAATACCGCGATGAAGACATACACGTCTAAACACACTATACATATCTAAGTGCTAAACGTTAACATACAACATAAAAAATAATGTGATCTTGTCTTTTATAATTTGCAATGTATTAAGGAAGAATTTTGTTTGACAAAGGTTATCTCAAATGTCATGCACTACAAACTAACATAAATTCTATTTCTTACATTATAGTTTCTTTGTTTAACTAAATGCTCCCTCTATAAACTAATATAAGACTGTTTAGATCACTACTCTAGTGATCTAAATGGTCTTATATTAGTTTAGAGAGGGATTATTATCTAAAAGTCTCAAACTAGAATCACAACAAACAATAATGAAGTTCTATCTTACCTAACCTTTTAAACCAAGTGTGGCGAACTCAAACCACAATCTAAAGTCACGTCAAATGTTAATGTGGCAAAGAGTTCTAAAGAATGAAGTAGGACAAGATTGGAGACATGTGGTTTTAGTGTTCTACAACTTAAAAGCTTTAGTTTGGCTGGACATGTGGTTTTAGTGTTTTACAACTTAAAAGCATTAATAACCAACCATTGCAAATCAAACCAGCATCGAAGCCTGCTGATACTAGAACAATATTTAAAAAATGCAAAACAGACCAGTTAAAAGATCTACATAATTGTATAATTAATATCACTGGTCTCTTTTTTTATGTAAACATGTACAAATAAGTAACCCCTACAACTATGTTGATCGTATATATGAGCGATACATTTATAATATATTTTTATTATCTTAGTTGACGAGGAGGGTCTCGAGACACAATTTGTGTCACCCTAGGAGAGAACCATCGGTTGACGCAACTCCCCAGCACACATCGCCCATTGTAGTCCTGGTGTTCCTACTATTAGTGTCGTCTTGGCACATTACCTTGCATGTTTTCCACCACTGATGCCCCTTCATGGCAACATAAATCCGCACCACCTTGATACCCCTAAAGTTTTGTTCCCCTCCATCCCGCCCTCACAAACATACTTCGGAGTCTTGGATCATGACGATTCCATTAAGGCCACCATGCCATGACGATCCCCTCGTGTCAACTTCTCTTATGCCTCCTCTATGTAGCAATGAAGAATCAACTATAATGAGAGGGCACGACAGACAGATGCATAAAAACCCCGCTTGACTAAGGACCTCGTCATTGTCTAGACTGACTACAATAACAAAGTGTTGTCGAAAATGATGGGGCCAAGAGCATCTTTAGTACATTACTTAAACTCATTTGCTATCCCGAAAAACAGAAAATATTCCCAAAAATATGCTCCAACAGTTGATCTAAACGGTTTACTATCCCAAAAAAGTTAGGTAAAGCATTAATTTTTTGTCTTCTATCCAAATAACAGACCAACTATGAACTAGTTAAAGTCTAGAAGGTACGGGGGAGGAAGCGACATCGAAGGGGAGATTTCCATGCGGCCAAATCGTTGTCGTCATGTACCACCCACTCCAACCACCATCCAACACACATGCCCCACCATAAGCTCCCTAGCTCCCCACCCCCCCCCCCCACACACACTTCCCCATTGCACCTTCTTCATCCTCGTGCAAGCCCTAAAACCACCCCCATTCAACTCCTCAATTACGGTCTGCCAGTGCACCGACATCCTCCATTTTTCTTGCCACCCCCCCCCCCCCCACCACCACCACCGCATCACCGCACCGCCTTCGCACACAACGACCGATCACCATGCACTGACACCTCATGTTATGCCGTCGCGTAAATGTCATGCACTGCCCATCCCACGCCATGTACTATTGTGCCCTGGATGCAAGAATGTGGAGGCATGGAGGGGATGAGTGGGAGAAGTCATGGACAAGTGGGTTCCATACGGTAGTGTGTAGGGAAAGTTTGTACGTAATGAGATTTAGGTAATCTACTTGAGGAGATGCAAAGGATTCTCCACCTTTTCTCTCTCCTATATCTGAACGTAATTTTAGAGAAGATAATTTAACAATTCTGTTGGACTTGCTTGATACCCACAAGTATGGATAAAACCTGGAAAATAAAACATTTCACCAACAAAACATGAAGCATCAACTACTAACCAACAATTAACACTGAGAAGTGATTGTAGTGATTAATCTACATCAATTGCACATGGATGCAGTCAGAGATGGAGATGAGGGCTGGTGTTGTAGATGGAATTGGTTTAGATGAAGATGCTCTAATGATGCCTTCGTTTTGTCAGAATTCCCGGCCACAGTCGTCCGGGAAAAATACTTGGGGTCTCTGTTTCGCCCTGATGGTGGAAGCCCGTGAAAAATCAGGGTGTATGTTTAGAGCGGGTGACGAAGATATGTTAAAGGAGAAAAATGTGTGATGGGAGAGTAGAGAGAGGAGATGAACAATACGCGGGGAAAGACGGTTGGAAGAAGAAGATGACGATTTGATCATTCTTTTTCGATCCAACAGCTTAGACCCCTTCGTTCTAAATGGACTGATTTAATATTAACAAAACAAATCAATTGATGATTTTTTTTTAATTGTTTGGATTGCTTACCACATCTGTCATGTGGTGACGAATTGTTTTTTTTTCTTTTGAGGCTTGTTTGTGCAGAATATATTCCTCATTCAATTTTGCTAAGTATCAGTCGATTGAGAGTTGATTATGTCTCAGTCCATCCTATATTTATGGAAGTACATGTTATATCATTTGACTGAGACTTAGAGACCTAGACACACCCTTCTTAGCACGTAAACAGTTATGTGTTCAGTTTTGATCCTGAACTCCTAATGCACGCTACGTTGGCTCAAGCAAGAGAGGTCCTCAAGTTTTTTGACCGAGTCCTATAATCGGCTGGTCCTATAATAGTCCAGTGGACAGTGAAAACATGCATACATCCGCCTTGTTCCATGTGTGGTGCAGCATTGTTCGTTTCCGATCGATCAGAGCGGCTCGCAGGCAGGCAATATCATCAAGAGCGTCAGGTGCTTGTCAGCACGCATGGAGCCATACATACAAAATCAAGCACAGAAATCACTAAACAAAACGATCTCGTCAGAAGTGAACAACGTAACCGTACTACTGTTACGTGCATCTTCTACGTGCGTCTGCTTGGACAGTACACATCCCAAGGCATGCGTGCATGCATGACCGATCGAGAAGAGAAGTGAAGGCACAACCACTCCCTCTGTCCGTCTGTCGTCCGGGGCGAGTAGAAGTGGATGTGGACACCAGGATTCAGAAACTTCACAGTGGTAACAGCCTAACAGGCCGGATCGATTGCAGTACGTGCATCAGTGTATACATGCTCTGTGCCGTTTACCTCAACCCATTCTTTTATTATATGATTTACATGGGCGTGGCCTCCAAGTTCCAACGCTTGACGAGTGTACTAGGAGTAGACGACTGCCATAAATGGAGTCACCGAGTCATGCACGGATCGGCATGCCGGCCGGCGCGTACGCTGACAGGCATGCATGCATGACAAGGTTGACATTCTGACAATGATACCCACAAGTACGCTGACAGTCAACAAGAATTAACACTGAGTGCAACACAAGTCAAGCCTGCCGGCCGGCGCCGCACCCGTCGTCCGAGCGACTCCACCGTCGATGCAGTGACTGTACAGATGCACGACCGGCGTGTGGTACGCGCGCTGATCTATCCCACGCCGAGACTGCATCTGCATGCAGACCCCCACGCCGTAGCCCGCATCGATCGCCATCTCGGCGGGCAGGGTGGCTCCGTGCAGCGGCGCAGGCAACACGCCCATGTGCATCGACGCTGCCTGCCCTCCTCCTGTCGAGGGGAGGGTCGGTCTCGCCCTGGCCTCGCCGGAAAGCTACGGCGCGTCCGTCGCGCGCGACAGTAACGCGTGCCAGGTCCGGCCATGCATCGACCATGCATGGTGGATCCACATCCATAGTACCGGCGCGGCGCCGCTGCATGCACTAAACATGCGCCCATTAGAGCATCTCCAATAGCTTGTCTATATGGATGTCTATACTCGTTTTCCACGACGTGAGCCCAAAACAGGCGTCCAACAGCTTGTCTATATGGTTGTCTAAATATACACATCCTCTAAATCGACCTCGACAATGTCCACGCCTGGACAATGTGAAGGCGTTGTCTAAACTCAGCTGTAGTCATGATTTCTTCTCTCCCAAAGAAGAACGACCCATTGTCATGGTCCCTGTATATAGACATTCTGATGCAAAATTGGATGTGTATATGAGGGAATCTTTTTAGACCATTGTCTATATGAATATATAGACATCCAAATATACACATGCTATTGGAGATGCTCTTACGCAGCTGCGACAACGTTAACCACCAGGCCGGCCCGCCTAATTCATGCACACGCAGTAGAGGACAGGTCGCACACACTGGACACTGCATGTGACGAACCTCTCCTGGCCGGCCGTGTCCCTCACCCATCGACCAGCTCTTAACTAATTTGTCAAACCAGCTAGCTCGTTAAGTGGAACATACTCCATTAATCTATCCCCCGCCGACCATATCGTCACGCAAATGGACTAGGAGTAGCTCGTTAAGTGGAACATACTCCATTAAGAATCTAGTATCTCCCACCGACCATCACGTAACGCAAACGGTCTAGGAGTAGAACATACTACTCCATTAATATTAATAAATCTCTTGGATGTGTCACATGCATGCACATAAATGTAATCGTCGTCGATCCCACATTCTCAAGACAAGGCTGTAATATAGCCAGTGGTCAAAACGGCGGTGTTACATACACGGGCATGCATGCATGCATGTTACTACAAATCGCGGGAAACTCGAGAGAGAAACGCCAAGTTTTGGTGTGTACTGCCAGTAGGACGATCGTCTTGAGTCTTCACAAAAGGCGCAGCGATTCCGGCGACGCTGTCTCTGTCCCGTAGTAGTATCGTAGAATGAGTCACCACTTGATCAATTAGCTGTACCGCACTATTCTATTCCATCCATCAGGATCCATAAGCTAATAGCTCCACAAAACTAATAAACCAGTAGCCGCGTACTGGTAGTAGGACTACTATACTATAATAATCTACGTACTCAGCTCCAATATATCAATCGATCCGTGTGCGCCCGCGCTAGATTCAGTTGTGGATGGGAGGCTTTCTGGCGGCCGGCGAGTAGTCCATCCCGGCGATGTCGATCAGGTCCGGGTACGTCCTCGTCTCCTGCTGCTTTGGCCGCCGCGGAAGCGCCCGGCGCGACCATGTCTTCTGCAGCGGTTGCCGCGGCAGCGCCGGCTCCTCCTGCCCGCCACCGTGGCCGGTCACCTGCGCGTCACCGTCGTCGTTCCTCTTCGGGGGTATCTGAAAACACACGCGTTAGCCATTCCGGTCAGAGCCTGAAAAACCGGGGTAAAAAGAAAGGAATGCGTGCGCTGCGACCTGCGACTGCGATTGCACTGACCTGATGCTTGGCTGCTGATGCGTCGTCCGGTTCGGCGTGAGCGTGCGGCGACGGTGGCTTTTTCGCCTTTCCTGCACGCACCAAAGAGACCCTCCCTGTTAGATTAAGGCTGCTGCCACAACTCAAGGAAGCTAAAATAGTGCTAAAGCTGCAACGTAAACCTACATGCTTTTAACTTGTATACATGCACGAAGTCTAAGCTATGATTTACAGCGTCGTGTGTACTACTGTTGAAGGTCCGAAATGTTAGTGCGTGGCAGGCCACTGAGCTCGGAGTATGAGTATCTTCTAGGAGTAGTGTTTTTGTTTTTTACTATCCTGACATGCATGTGACATGTGCGTGCTATAGTAGTACCGTTGCTGCTCAGAACCAGAAATGGAACTACGGGCCACGCGCATATGCCAATGCATGCAAATGCATCCACAGAAAGAGAGGAACATGCTGGGAACTTGGGATCACAACAGTAGCGCGCGGGTGAAAACCAAACTGACGAGGCATGCAGAGAGCTAAGAACTCAGGGTTTCAGGTACACGACACATTAGCTAATGCTTCTCCTTTTACATCACCCAAGCTCCAAACCAAGGCGTACGCAGCAGCATTAGGACAGTGTTTAGGAAACTTGAAGTGGTTCTGCTACCACACGAAGGTAATTAGGCCTTGCAAAGGGGGGAAGTACGGCGCATATTCAGCGAGCGAGCAGCTTAGTGGTGATTAGGTTCATGGCCGCCCGGCCCGTAGTAATCTTCGTGGAACCTCGGCACGGCGGCCTGCGCGTACGCACTAGCCACCACTTGGTGGTGGTGCTCTCTATCCTTCACAACAATGGCAGTATGAGGCGTCTGCTCCATTGCTGTACCTGAGCAATTCCCATCCGACGTGCAGGGCTTGCTGCCGGTCGAATCAGCGGCGCCATTGGGTTTGGATGGCTGCCCGGCCACTTGTTCCTGCTGGATACACAAGAGAAGCGGAGAAGAGATGAGAAAACTTTACCAAAAATTGCTTCAGTTTTAGTTTCAGGCAGGAAGAACTGCCTGGCTCAGGAATTCAGGATCATAGATCATAGAAAGGGTACTGACCTTGCTGTTCAGTGCTTCCTGCAGATGCCTGTCCAGCCGAATCCCTGCATTCCCAAAGGAAGAAGTTTCAATCCAGTGAGCACTGATCCAGGATATGCGATACCCCGAAAAGAGCCACCAAATGCAAGAGCAAAATAGACAAGAGTGGGCAGTCAGCCATGCATGGAGCATACCATGTGCTGTTGTAGCCAGAACCAGGAGAAGGAGAAGAGAAGCCAGGACCATCAACGAAGTCTTCATGATCTGTATTCTGATCCAAATGAATTGGAGGGTCCTGAAGTAGTAGCAAGTGATGGCCCGGTGGGAGATGCTAGTGCTGGTGCTAAATATATGGGAGGTGGAGCAGGTGAAGGAGAATGGAAGCAATGCCTAAGAAGAACTGGCCTCAGGAGCTTGTATTTATAGACAGGCAGGGGCCTGAGGGTCTCCTCTCCAGATCCACTCACTGACCACACTGTACTGGCATGTCAAACTCACAAATTAATTAAAGTGATCTTAAGAAAAAACAATTAGAAATGCCGCGAACCTTGGTGTTGGTGATTCTTCTTTAAGCCACTTCTGTATCCTGTGCTTTGGTTGGGCTGTCACTTTTTAAGGAAGGTGTGTTCCCCAAAAACTTGGTACCTGTTTAATTTACCTCTTTGTGTTTGTCCTGACCTGACTCGGTTATAATTTATACAGGATTGCCCTTTTTAAGTGCTTCAAGCCTTCAAACTCCCCTTCAACTGCTGAGGCTTACCAGGAGTGGCAGCATGGTCCCTTCCCTACTTCCTTGCAAGTTTGGTTGCATTACCATCTGTTAATAATTGGACTGAGAAGCAGTCAAGGTGCTACTGCTCTAATATTCTTTGAACTTTTGGCTTTTTCTCTCCAAAAGATTGTGACTTTCTCCTCCTTTTGCCCTAGATTTACTTGATGAAGTGCTCAACCGAGATGAATTGATGTTACCACAAGGGGCATAAACTTCAATGCACATCAATCTGATCAAGGTACAATGAATATGAAAACTGAAGTAGGTGGATCTTGTTGATGTAGCATGAATAATTACAGTATTGAAAAACAAATTCAAAACAAGACAATCGCAACTATAGAAGGGTAAAAGATGTTGCCAAGCGGCATATTTTCTATAGGCGAAGCTTTGCCTATTTATTACAACCTCCTTCGATGTTTAGGGCACTCTGAATGCATTGGCTATTGACGTGTCCTAGCTGGTGGAAACAATTTAGAGACAATCACCCCAATACATTGTCTCTTAGGTGTTGTATGTAAGTGATACTAAATTTAATCAATTTAGAGATCATGTTTACATCTAAGCATTGTGGCCTAATAGTGGAGAGAGAGAGAGAGAGAGAGAGAGAGAGAGAGAGAGGTCACACTGGATCTAAGAATTAATTGCACTGCATTCTAAAAAAAAAGGTAATAACCGCATCTCCACTAACATACAACTCTCCCCTCTCCCTTCTTTCATTATTGTGACACATTAGCATTTTACATATGAAATTGTGCTAAGAAAAAAAACATTGTGAGTGCCCTTACAAGGTCCTTAACTAAATGTTAAAAAACAAAACACATATATACAAGGCCTCCTAAGACCTTGCTTTCCCAAAACTTTGTTATTTCACGTTAAATTGTCTTTAATTAGCACATTGGTGGCTCAATGCATGCAACACCCAATCAATTAATGCATGGGAATGAAACTCAATTTTGTTACCATTTAGACAGGTTTTAGTATGAATATTGATTTCTTTTCAGCCAAAGAGAAGGTGCAACCCTCAGAGAATGAAACTCAGGAGCCATCCTTCTCTAAAGCTGGGATTAAGAAGGTTGTTTTTTATTCCTATTCTGATAGACCCCTGGCCCGGATGGGATCCCTTTTTTCTTCTACCAGCTGTAATTGATCAAAATGTATCTTATAACTATGTTTGAGGATTTCTGTAATGAACATTTAGATATCTATAGGCTCAACTTTGCTATGCTTACCCTCATTCCTAAAGAGGCCGAAGCCACACCCATGAAGAAAATTAGGCCCATTAGCTTGATTAATTGTAGCTTTAGGATTTTCAACAAAGTTCTTACAAATTGACTCTCTACTATTATGCAAAGTTAATTGCTAGCAATCCGGCTGCCTTCCTTAAAGGCAAGTATATTTTAGAGAGTGTGGTAACTGCCCACGAAGTTCTCCACTCTATCCATTCTAGTAAAATCAAGGGCTAATCCTTAAGTTGCACTATGACAAAGCTTTTCATAAAGTAAATCTTGACTTCCTAGCCAAGCTCCATAGAATTAGAGGTTTTCGTAACAAATGGTTTTCATGGATTAACCAAATAACCCACGGAGGTTCAGTTGGGGTCAAGATTAACAATGTGGAAGGGGATTTCTTTAAAACTTGGAAGGGTGTGAGGCAAAGGGACCCTCTCTCACCTCTCTTTTTTAACCTAGTAGTAGATGATGTTCTTTCCAGGATGTTCTCTAAGGGTGTTGATCATGACTTGATGAAAGAGATTTTCCCTAGGGTTTGTCCTGGGGGTCTTTTCTATGAAGATGATACAATTTTATTTCTAGATAAAAATTCCAACCATGCCCAAAACTTGAAATCTATACTGAATTGTTTTGATCAAGTTCCTGGCATGAGAATCAAGTATAATAAAAGTGAACTTATTCCTTTCATCGAGTTGTTCGGATGCAGTGCAGACAGCTTCCCTATTAAATATCTGGGGATTCCTCTCCATTGTGATAAGCTTAGGGAAAAAAAAGAATATTCAACCTCTAATAGATAAGATTTTGAAAGGATTGTCGGCTGGAGAGGAAAGCTCCTCTCCTATAAAGGTAGACTCATCCTTATTCAAGCATGCCTTGCCAACATTCCTATTTACCTCTTGTCCTTCTTTAAATTCCCTAGGCGGGTCATTGAGATTATTAATTTCCAAATGGCTCACTACCCCTGAAATGACTTTGGAGGTCATAGGAAGCTTCACCTGGCTAATTGGAAGCTTGTTTGACTGAAAAAAGAATTTGGGGGTCTAGGTATTCCCAACCTATAGGAAGTTAACCTCTGCCTTCTGGGATCTTGGATCAAAAGATACTCTGAAGGGGAGGGTAATCTTTGGAAGCAAATTATAAATCATAAATATAGGACTAATAGTTCTAAATTGTTTGCCCCAAGCTCTGATGCCAACAACTCTAGGTTTTGGAAAGGGGTTAGATCAATCATCCAGCCTATTGAATTTGGTATAGGTGGATAGTTGGGAATGGGAGGAAATCAGTTTCTGGAGGTCTACTTGGATAGACACCTCACCTCTGGTTGTTCAATTTTGGCCTATATATACTATTTGTAATGAGCAGTACAAATGCATTAATGAATATGAGATGGCCACCAGCTTAAGCTATTTTTTAGGAGAAATTTTAGTTATAACGCATTGGATCAATGGTTCAAGTTGGTAGAAAATACCAAAAGTGTTGTTTTCACAAATGACATTGATGCTCTAGCTTGGCAACTGGAAAACAAGGGACAATATTCCACCAATTCCCTTTATCATGTGATCAACTTCCATGGGATTCAACTAGTTTTCAGGCATGCAATCTGGAAACTTAGAGTTCCATCAAAGTTCATGTCTTCTCTGGTTTCTTTCTTATAGTAAATTAATGACCAGGGACAACTTAAGGAAGATACATATTATAAAACCCCTTGACTTTGTTTTTTGTACTGATGATGAATCAACCTCCCACTTATTCTTTGATTGTGTGATATATAAATGTATATGGCCGTTCATTAGTGATCAATTTAAAGTCCCTATAGGACATGGTTATGAATAACTGGCTAGATATTGGGTTTCCAACAATGAAAATGCGGTGTTAAATATAGTCCTTATGTTTTTTAACAACACCAAATGGCTTTCCATTGCTCACTTTTGGAGAATGATCCTGAAAACCATCAGGTATTGGGCATCACGATTCGGAAATAGACGCAGGACCTATGAGGTTTTTATAAGCCTTGGTTGATCCTGCTAGCCAGCTGGCCTGATCTGGATTCACTGCACACACAAGAAAATATCAGCCCAGAGCATCGGCTTAGACATAAGAAAATCTTAGACGATTTAATCAGATCTTGACAAACCATAGTTAACTCAGAAAGTCTCATTAATAAACTCATTGTGCAAATTTTTAATTAACTAGGGTTACTGAAATTTATACTCCTTGTAACTTGTAAACTTACATCAACTACATTATCTTCATGGTAAAAACCCAAGATCAAGCCTCCGTTGTTGGATCTGGCAACGAAGATGCTCATGCATCGTTTTTTTCTTGGAGGCGTCGTTGTTGAAACACTTTTGTCCATGGTCGGGGTGTTGTTATCAGTCGTGGTTGATGTTGATGGTTGTTGCTACATGTTGTAGTTTACTTTTACGGGACTTTTGGGCCACATTATTTTTTTTTTATTTTTTTTTGTTTGTCTATTGATGTTGGTGTTGGTTGTGTGCATTCTAATCATGCAGAGACCAAGTGTGTTCTTGTGATGATTTTAAACTCTCGATGCGACATTAGAAGTTGATGAAAAATATCCTTTATAGTATTATATAAAAAAAGGGTATAACTACTGTGTAAATTTAGATCAGCTCCCCGGTCAACAAGAATCGGATCGAACTACTACTTGCCATGATAGTTCCACGCTTCCCTCCACGCATCTGCCCCCTCATGGTCGATGGACAAGTGGTGTTTGTCCACACAAACCGCAACAACATGCCGATCCTATGGTACGGCATTGTACTGCACGCACCCGAAGAAGCTGAAAAATTTGCGAGCGGCGAACGTACGTAGGTTTGAACGAGTTTGTCTTGTCCCCGGGAGAAATCTCTCCCGAGTTCCAACGGGGTCAATGCCGTCGACACGCCGAACATATGCCTGCTACGTACTACCCCCACCACCGTACGTACCGCCCGGCCCGTGGTTACCCGTCGGCACCACCCCATGTCTCTCGGGCAAGACCATCCATGCATGCATGCAAGGGATCAATTTTTTGCTTTGTTTTTCGATGGTAGGGATCAATTTCCACTACGTGCTAACCTAGGAGTACCATTTTTAAAACCAGCTAAACCCACCTATAGACTATAGTGGTGCATCAAAAGCTTTCACCAGTAGAATATTGCGCACACTAGATCTTGTTCCTGTGGCCGGGCATACATCGGAGATCATGTATCCTTTTGAGGCCAGGCTAAGCTTAGTTCGGCCGCCGTAACGCACAAGGAGAAGGAGGGAATAATGTTGGCCCTGAACTGTACAGGGCCGTACGAGCAGTGGCTAGCTCGCACTGGTTTTGTTACCTTTTGGCGTGTGCAAGGCCCCCCTGTCCCCTCCCTGGTGATGATGATCATATCGTGCTACTTATCTTAAGACATGTTGGGCGTACTGTAAGAGTAGAAGCCAGTCCAGATAATTGGGAGGTAGGGTAGGTGCATGGCCAGGTGCCCGGGTGCAGGTGGGCGTGGGAGTTTGGGGGGCGTTGGAACTTGGCCACGGGGCCGGCCGGGCCATGCATCATGCACGTAGGCGTGGTGTATCATATAGCTAGGCTCATCAAAGCTCTCCTGCGCCAGGGGGGCGCGGCTGAGTGGAGGATCTCGCCGCGCGGCGCCAGCTTTGACCAGATGCCCTGTGTTCAAAGCCCAGGCCCGAGGCAGGCACGCACGCACCAAAGGTGGCGCCGTACGTGTAAACTCAGACGGAGCACGTACTACAACATGCCGTCACCTTTTTTTTTCTCAAAAAATATTACAATCTGTTATAAAAGTCCATCAGAGATACAAAGCATCTTAAATGTACTAATAGAAATTACATCAAGCTTCCTAGACCGTCGAACGACCACAACAATTCTGACATTTTTGGTAGATGTTCATGTTAGCAGTGCTTTGTTGGTGACACTGAATTTTTTTAATTTTTTTTGCATATTAAGTGTACCATTTGAAGGTAACTTTTGGCTTTCACAAAAAAAGGTAACATTTGGCGTTCTAATTTTGTTTTTTGCATAGGCCAAAATGCTTAAATTTTACAGGTACCATTTGGGTGTGACAATGAACATACAAATTTTTTTCCAATGTTTTTTGACATTTGTACAATCCATTTGGCACGCAGGAGCATGTGCTCCCTAGAGCCAAAATGGGTTTCCTGATGAGTAAAATACTTTATTTGTTACTGTCCATGCATGCAGTCAAAAAGGTCCATCCATCAAATCTGAAGGGAGAATATATATCCTTCTTCCCATGTCGACAGGGCTATAGTTTTAGCTTCCATGCCGAAAAGGAATGTTGCATGCATGGATGGTGCAACGCCGGACGAGGGGAGGAAGAAAGCGTCATTGCTTTTCACGGTCGTTGCACTGTGCCACTTGGCTCAAGGCGTCGGGACACGGACGACCCGCGCCGCTCGTCTTTTTGACGCGCGCCGGATTGGACGTCAGATCCAGGGGCCTCGTGCCCGTGGGGCAGCACATGACCGATGCTGCACTATACCAATTATATCCAAACTTTCATATAGAAAAAATTATCCAACTTGGCTAATCAACGTGACACCAAAGCAGACAAGCAACAGAGATCACATATAGGAAACGGTTTAGGGCATCTTCAAAGCTGACCCGCAAATGTCTTCGGTATATGCTCGTTTTTATGTCCCGATGTTGTCCGTGGACATGATGCCGAAGGAAGCCATCCAAAGCTATTCACACATTCATCCAGTAGGGAGGAGAGGGAATAGAGGGGGAACATGCATATGATGGGATTCGTGGTGTGGTGTCCGGTTGAGAGTAGAGAGAGAAGAGAGGGAGCATGCATCTTAAAAGAGAGAAGGACCTTATGGAGTCTTTGTGTTGGTCAAGTGCATGTCTAGACTCCGGCAAAGTTCCCCCACGTTTGTTTCTAGGATACCGGAATCCGTATGTCCGGACTGCCAAGCGGACATATATAGGTCCCCATTGGATAGCAAAAATGGTTCAGACACTGTGTTCCGGACATATAGAGTGAAGGTTTGAGGGCTCGCTTTGGAGATGCTCTTACTATTTCACATGAACTAAGAAATTACAGCTTTCGAGTCTTACGCTTCGTTGCAAAAAAAAGGTCTTACACTGAAGTCATTGAAATTTGTGGAAGTATGAAGTGGCGTGAAGATGACCATCATATAGCTATGAATATTGATTGAGAAATACTATAGACATTTTTTTTTTGCGAGAAAATTTCCGATCTATTCATCTTCAATCATGGCAGTACAACGAATACCAGAAATAATAGAAATTACATCCAGATCCGTAGACCACCTAGCGACAACTACCAAAGATCGGCGAGCCAAGGCGCGCCGTCATCGCCCTCCATCGCCGGAGTCGGGCACAACTTGTTGTAGTAGACAGTCGGAAGTCGTCGTGCTAAGGCCCGTGGGACCAGCGCACGCAAACAGCAACCGCCGCAGATGAAGAATAACGAGATCAGAAAAATCCAATCCGAAGACACACGAACGAGACGAACAACGGCGAGATCCGAGCAAATCCACCAAAGATAGATCCGCCGGAGACACACCTCCACACGCCACCAACGATGCTAGCGCGACGCCGAAGCGGGGCTAGGCGGGAGACCTTTATTCCTCTTGAGGAGCCGCCGCCGTCTCGTCTTCTGAGCGGGACACAAACCCTAGCAAAACTGAAAGAAACGATTAAAAACGGAGCCCTCCCGCCGACCCTTGCCGAGATCCACTGCGCCCCCATGGCCCTAAGGCCATCGGAGAGTAGGCGGACCTGCGGCGGCGGCGGCGGGAGGCAAAAACCCTAGCTTTTTTTGGAGGAGAAGGAGGAGGCGGCGGCTACTATAGACATTTTTAATTAAGTTAGTCACCCCTCTACAAAATCATATATCAAATAAAATAATCTAGTTGACAAGTTGATATTGCTCTTTCTTCGTGGTTGGGTATAGGACTTGTATAAAGGAACGGAGGGAGGGACATCGAGTATCTACTCCTGAGCTCAAATGCTCCTTTATGAACAGTTAAAAAAAAATCTTTTTTGTGATAAACTTTGATAAATGTTTTGTATGCTTGCAAAATTTCAGCACGAAATGACATTCGTGGAGATCGTGACAAAAAAAACAAATTCGTTGTTCCAAAAGTGCTAGTTTTGAAAACATTTTGGAGTGCTGAATTTTTTTTTGCTACACCTTCCATGAATGTCATTTTGTACATAAAATTTTCAAGCATACAAAACATTTTTCAAAGTTTACTACAAAAAACATATAATTTTTTTACTATTTTATTTGATTTTACTGTCCATAAGGGAGCATTTGAGCTCAGGAGCATAATAGGACTTTCACGGAAGGAGTATGTTCCTAAAACAAACTATGTTTTCTTTTTTTCTTCCTAAATTCAAAGTCGACTTTCTATCATCGTTTTCTGCTCGGCCAATCTATCCGCTTACCTTGTCTTCTTAGTTATCTTACTCGTCCATAGTCTACAACGGTTCTGCCTGGCCTCTCCTGCCTTACTCAACCACCATTTTTGTCGGCCCTACTATTGCCTCAAGCCATCGATACCTCCACCCCACCCCCCTAGAGTCACATGTTTCTTCTCAGGTGTAGCCTCTCACCGCAACCCTCTTCCGCATCACGGACACAAAATTCCACCATTGCCACTGCTCCCTGTCCTTGCCACTGTTCTCTGTCCTCGCCGTCTCAGACTCAACGCAGGCATGCTCTGGCATCACACATCATTGATGCTCATGCTTCAGGCCATGGCTACCCTCCCGTTGTCGCTGCCCCCCTCATGGCCTCATTCACCCGGATACTCGTGTGTTGCTTCAAGCTCATTGCGCTTTAGAAGAACAAAAGTTGCCTCCTGTCTAGAAAATGCACATAACGAAATTGGAAGTGTATATTAGGGAGGTGGTTAATCATATCTTGTACTCCATTTCAAATAAATTTGTCCAAGTTTATAGAGAAAAAATCTACGTTTACAATGTCAAACACACATGATTACTTCATTAGACACATCATGATGCATATTCATATTATATTTATATAGTAATGTACATAAAGATAATTTTTCTATGCATTTAGACAAAATTTATGAAGCCTGACTTTTGAGGAACTTTTAGGAGAATTTTTTTTGAGGAACTTTTGGAATTTTTTTGCAACTGAAGTTTTTTTTTGCGGGGAAAAAACTGAAGTTTTGTTGCTTTTTTTTTTGCAACAGAGGCTTTGTTGTAGAAATTGTTTTTTCGTCTTTATCTTTTGCAACATAGCTAATGTTAGAGAAGAAACTTGTGCAACAGTGGTGGTGTTGCAGAAGTTGCCAAAAAAAATCATCACGAGGCAGCGCCATGTCACGTGGGCCAGGTGTTGTGCGAGCGAGGCGGCGGATGAGATCCAAGAAATCAGCCGGTTGAGGGGAACCATTCCCCTTATAATTTGCCGACATGGAATTTTGGGCACGAAGTCCCTCAAGAGTCTCCCTTGTTTTTCATGACGATTCCTCTGTTGACAATTCAAACGTGACACGATCGTCACCGGATCACATGAGAACGTGAGTAGTACGACCCATTTAATCAGCCGAACATTGATGGATGATGCTAGTGAAGCGAAGCTGTCATCTCGACGGGTCGCCGGCTTGAGGAGCCCAGGCGTTGGACCCGGTTCCGGCAGCGGCAGGTACGTACGCACAAGGCGTCGTGGTCGAGCGCGTGACCCTGTCGCCCGGTCGCCACGCGCGCGATCGAACCGGAACAGCGACGGATCGCAACGTTGCCCGATCCGTTGCGATCCCCGGCGGGTCCCCGTTGCCGGCCGCGGTCGACGACTTGGGCATGCGCGGCGCAACAAACGACCCACGGCGGGCGACGGATGGACGCGCGGCGCTGGTGGGTAACGATCGCTCACCGGCCGGCCGGCGGCTAAGCTGTACGCTCCAGCAGCTAGCTGCTGCTGCTGCTGCTGCAGGATACGCCGGCCGCTTTCGGCGGGGACGGGTGGCCGGAGGCGTCGCCACCACGTCTGCCGCCGCGCCGACCGCCAGAGAGAAGGTGTCGGGAGGGCGTGCGTGGGGCCGTGCAGGGCACCGTTCCGTTGGGTGTCGACGCGGGCTTTCACATCAGCCCGTGTGCCGCCCCGGCCCTGCCCGGGTTGCCTGCCTGGAAATGGCACGGCTGGACCGTACGTACGGGCGGCGACGGCGACGGCGACGGCGACGCGATCGGTCTGAAGACGTACGTACGTACGGCTTTGGTCGCGCGGCGCGCCCCTCTCGATCGCGGCAGGCCCACGGCGCTGGCGCACGCCGTCCTGTCCACGGCGCTGGCCGCGGCCGCGTCGGTCCGCGCCCCGCGGTTGCCATCGGCAGCGAGGGGCCGGGCTCGGCCTGTCGTCGACATGTCCCCGGCCTGCGACGTGCCGCCATTGCCGCTTTGCTCGCTGCACCTCCACATCAGTACGTACGGTCCCCGCCCAGACGACTCCACGGCACGTACGTACGTCCCAGCTGGAGCGATGGGCCGACGCGGACGGCACGGCACGTACGGCTCCAGACGCCGCCATCACGCACGTACGCACGCCCCGCGGCCGCCCGGCCTGACGTGCCGTACGTACATGCAGCTGGGGTCGATCCATCTGGTTTCTCCTCGCAGACACACCCACCGGCTGCACGACGCGGTCAGACCGACCGTGCCCATCACCCACCGGTGCGTACAGTATGCATGCAGTAGCACCCCAAGTATACATCGGTGCCGTGCGTACATGCATGCACGTCGTTTCGGTCTCACGGCAATGTCGCTGTACCAGGCCGGCCAACGGAGACAAAAGAAACCAGCAGGCAGCAGTGTGTTGCTGCCGGCCGGTGTGTACGTGTCTGCAGACAGGCACGTACATGCCATGTACTCGTGTAGTGCACGGGGGGACGTGGGAGACGGCAGGAATAGCCATGCAGGTGAGGCTGTCGGCGGTCGGCTACAACTACCAGCCTCTCTCATGTACGGGGGACATGTCTCGGCAGTACGTCTGTATGGATGGATGGATGGATAAGCAACATATACATAGCGAATCACTAGTCTCACATGGAACATACGCGACGATGCATGGACTGCAGCTGCAGGTGAGCACAAAATGTCTACGGAGATCAGTTACCCTATCAAGTGTCACGGCCCACCATGACCATACATTAATTCGTATATATGGATCATTGTCTGCTCACTGAGAAGCATATGGATTATCATTGTCTCATGTTCAGATTGGATGGTAGGTGCTGCAGGCGTCACCGTTTGAGAGTATCTAATGAACAATACAGAAAGAGGGCCTAAAGAAGTAAAGATAGCCCATGCCAGGCTCGGTCACAGGGTTTTTTCTTTCTGCATTTTGATTGCAGGCTTCCAAGTATATATTACAAACCCTAACACTAGAGAAATTGTAACCCACACTGAGAAAAAAAATGTGTGGGTGATACCAAACTCCAGTCACAAGTTTTCCAAGGTTTAAATAAGCCTAGTTTTTCTTTTCCTTCTAAAAACCTGTAGGGACAAGTGCTCTGGCAATTCTTCAGAAAGATTCTATCCAGTTTATAAGTAAAACAGATCAAAAACCTCGCAAACAACGGCGAGAACATGCCACCCACACGAAAAAAGACCAAGACAAGACAAACAACAATTCCAGGATCGCCGCCCCGACATTCACCGCTAGTAAAAACATGCATAAATCTTCCCATGAAAGCTGACACTAGCCCAGAATAATATCGACCCCAATCCCCATCGCAGGGAATTATCGGTGTACATTATCCTCTTTGTGCAGTCATGATCTTGCCCCTTTCACTACTAGATCGGCAGACACCCTTCACCCAAGCGCCTGTCGCCTATATTTGATACTCTCAACGCTGCATCAAAATACGAACTGACTCGTGATATTTTGCTTGATTTCAACAAGGGACAGCGGCATTCATGACCCCGTCCAGATGGGCCAAATATGCTCACACATATCCATTGGTAAGTAGTCGACTCTCAGGCCATCCCAAAACTCTAATCAAGGTGATAAATTACTGGGCAACAGTTTATTTGACCCTAAGGGCTGAGGCCAACAGCATGTACAACCCATAATTAGTCAAAACGATTGACAAATTCTTTCTTGCACGAGCTTGTGCCATTTTAATACAGCGAGATAAAAACAATTACAAACCAATGCTTTGGGTGAAATGCTACAGATCAAGATAAAAATTTAGCTCAAGGTCCCTTCATAATCTACAAGATCCAAATCACACCGAATAACAAGTCAGTGGTGCTTGTGCAAATCCATGTGACATTTTGAGCTTACACTAAGGTTACATGGACAATCCTGGCTGAATCACTCATATCTGTGGTTCCATACAAAATTTAGCAGGGAGTAACAAACTCTGACACCAGAGTCAAATACTCAAATTTCACTGGCTCTATGATGGTCACAAACTGCAAATATGTATGAGCACATGCTGATCTATGGATCCATAAGGACCCCTGCTTCGAAATCTAGTTGACAACTTGACAATGCATTGTTTATCATGTCAAGGAAGAAGATCTAGTATGTATTGTTCAACTGTTCGCTAGCCAAAGAATATCAATCAGTGTTTTTATACAGCAGTTATCCCTTGCCCGCACTGAGGAAATTCCCAATAGGCAACCACTGGTACCTGGAGCTCCTCGGGACTAGTTTCATCTAACTAGTTTGAGGCAGACTCCTCTCAGTAACACCTTGTACAAGTTACAGCAGATTATCACTTGCCTCGACAGTTTAAAGATTGTTTAGATTAAGCATAAAATCCTCAAATACCCAAGAAAAAATTCACAACCAAATAATCTGTACACCTTTTGATACCTAGCTGATTTGTCCAAGTTCTAGGCAAGTTCATGGTGTATTACTGGCCAAACCTATATCAGAAATAAATAAGAAACTGATAAAAGTCAAATCAGGGTACAACACAGGGTTTTAAGCCTCTGATCATATACAGGTAAATTCAGAGGCAAGAGATAATGCATCCAAAGCTCATTGGATATCAGAACTATAATATGGCAAACAAGAAGATTGCCCTGGATTGAGATTTACTCACAGGGAACACAGAACAATACGTCCCTCTCAAGCTGACTATTATACTACCTATTCATCAAATCAGATTTGGTTAGCTTACAGTCTACTGAAATCTGAAAGTGAACTCCAGAAAAGCTTAAGATTATTTTATATCACAAGTTTAAATGAAGAGAGGAAGTTTTTTCCCAGTTTGGTCTCAAAATAAATTGTTCTTAAGGTTATACTCCTAAGGAAACTGCACAAGAACACTAGATAAAGTGCAACCTGCACTAGAGAAGAGATGTTTAAGAAGGTATATATATATATATATATGACCATTTCATTTTGTATCAAACTGGGTGAAAAGTCGATCTGAAAATAACTGGATGCGTTGTCTGTAATGCAACAATAATACAAGCATAGAATAGTACTGGAATCAAAATTCAAAGGAATGGAAACTTCACTGCAATACCAGAACTGTTGAGTACATTTACCTGTAATTTGTATAAACAGATCATGAAGCTTCCGGACATGGTATGCTGCTATTCTAAGCTTTTATCATGACACGAGATTTCCTGCGCATACTTACATGGACCATGATTTCCTCAGAGAACAACCCAGTGAGAATATGAGAAAGACCACTATAACTGGTTTCATTTCACTTCAATGTAATTTCCATTCAAGACAAGGCTATGTGCCTTGAAAGGCATCAAAGCTTCAGGTGGTCAGAATGATCATATGGTAAAACTATGGAGCAAAGGGACTCATCTAAACCTGTAGTGCTGATCTTCCTTTCCAGCTCTCAGAATATGCCATTCAGTGTTGAAACGTTCAAGCAGGCTAACAGCCCGACTCAGCACTCAGGTCCTTCAACAACTTGGGCAACAGCCCAAGAGGCTTTCGAGCAACACATCAGCAAGCACATTGTGTGCACCCCACTTCCACATGTTTTTTAAGGGAACAGCTGCATGAAAGTTGACAGGAAATGCAACATTGCCCATTCTATTTTCCTTCAGTGCCAAGCGCGCAAGCACACATTAGATCTCCATCAACACAAAGCCTCATCATGACACCATTATTTCACTCACACTCTAATCCAATGACAACCAGTGTGTAGAGGAACATTCTAATATCAGTTTTGCTGTCTGGCTGCCAGAATTCAGATCACGCCACTTAATGCATTATCACTGTCAGACTCAGATCCTGGCATTTTAGTCCCTAGCTCTTTCCTTGGCTTGGGTGATAGGCCCTTTGCGAGCATCTCCTCGTCATACTTCCTAGCCAAATCCACCATTCCCTTTTCCAGCAATGCATCAATGAGTGTGTTGTATGCAAATGCATCCGGGGTGAGCCCTTGCTCTTCCATTGTCTTCCACACAAAGAACACCGGACGAAGGAAACCCCAGCGCCCAAACCTCTTGATGAGCATGACATATGTGTCCATCCTCGGCCGGCAGCCCCTCTGGAGCATTTTCTCAAACAGCGCAAGGACCTCCTGCGGGCGGCTCAGGTACTGGAAGAAGCAATGGTAAGTGAGCTCATTGGGCTCGCACCCGGCCTTGTGCATCTGCTGCACAAACGCGTAGCCTTCCTTGAACCTCCCTTCCTTGCATAACAGCTTGACAATCGTGTTGAAAGTGGCGGTATTCGGCCTGCAACCAGCCTCAATCATCTGCCTGTACATCCGAACGGCGAAATCGACGCCCTCCGCGAGCCCGACGGCGTGGATCGCGGTGTTGTAGGCGACGATGTCGACCGGAAGGCGCTTCTGCTTCATCTCCTTGAACAGCTTGACGGCCTTCCAGGGCTTCCCTGACTTGGCGAGGGCGTCCATGTAGATGGAGTAGGAGTGGAGGTCCTTGGCGACGCCGCGGGCGTCCATGTCGAGCCAGTGCTGGCGGAGGCGCGCCCAGGCGCGCGCCTTGGCCCAGCCGCGGAGGAGCAGGTTGTGGGTCTTGGTCCCCGGCGGGAAGGGCGGCGGCCCCGCACCCCTGCCGCCGAGGCAGAGGTGGTGGGCCTCGTCGACGCGGCGGTGGTCGCAGAGCGCGTCGACGAGGAGGTGGAAGGAGGCCTCGTCCCGCAGGCCGACGGAGGCGGCGGTGGACTCGAAGGCCCGCACGGCGTCGTCGACGAGGTTGGCGGCGGCGAGGCGGTTGAGGAGCGCGCGGAGGGCGGGGCGGAGGAAGGCGGGGTCCGTGGGGTCGTGGTGGGCGAGGAGGAGGGCCGTGGCCTGCGGGAACTCGAAGTGCTTGCCGAGGATGTCGACGGCGCGGGAGAGGGTCGACGGGGTCGGCCGCAGGTTGCCGCCGCCCGGGGAGGCGGACCAGTGGAAGAAGTCGAGCGCGCGGCGCCAGTCGTTGGTGTAGAGCGTGAGCGTCTCCTGCACCGCCGCCGCGTCGAGAGGGGTGGGCGGCGCGGCCTCCGGCAGCGTGGAGAAGCGGGCGGCGAGGAGCCGGCGGCGCGCCAGGGAGAGCATCCCGCAATCGAGCAGAGAGACGAGTGTGGTGCGAGTGCGACCGACGGCGCCTGAATCCTGAAACCTCTTTCCCCCGTGACCTGACCTGAAACTTCTCCAAATCTAAGCCGATCTGAGTCAAATTGATTGAATTCAAATAGCATTTCCAAACTTTCAACAAACATCTTACAATTTCATCATCGCGGCAATATTTCAATGTAGTTTGCAGATTTTCGGCACCGCAATTTACGGGCTAAGTGTTGTGCAACTCTAGGTGACGGGGGCATCAAAAGTTTCAGGCAACTAGCAAGTAGCAAAACTGAAGCATTATACATTTGCATCTTCTATACTCCTTGGAGCAGTAAAACTTTTACAATCATCATCACAATGTTGTGTGCGGCGGCTGTCTTTTGAATTTTGTACACAATCTACACGCCTGAAGTATCAGCTTAATTAATTAGCACAGGTAATTCCCAGTATGGTCTGTTTTTGTTAGTCCGCGTCGTCGACGTCGACGCCAAAATCTGGCTCCGAGGGCTTGGGCACTCTCACAATGGGGAGAGCAGCAGCCTTGCTCCGAAGCCGGTGGACTCCCCGGAGCGCGTTGGCCGCGAACCGGGACGCGTAGATGGTCGCTCCCAGGCTCGGGCCGCTGCTGCTGCTCTGGCGGTTCGCGGCCTCCTCTTCCCTCCGGCGCTGCTCGGCCATTTTCCGCTTGTAGTAGCGGCGCCAGGCCGCCTGGATGAAGCAGGCTCCCCAGGTCCTCCATTGCTGGGAGTAGAACCGGAATGTGTGCTGAACTTGCCTGCTGTGCAGCCTCCTGAACTGACTGGCCACGAATTTCAGCTCATCGGCACGCAGGGAGAATGCCTCAACCTCGCTAAGAGCCTTCACTGTCCTGGACGAAACCGGGAAGTTAGCACCAGACTTGGGGTCCAATGCCCAAGTGAGCAGCTCGTCGCCACAGAAAGAACCCTCCTTTAGCTGGACCTTGTTGAAGAATCCACTTCGGCCTCCATCAGTAGTCACACTCTCCAAGGAACCATGGAGAATAAATTGCATCTCATCCACTGGATCACCTTCCCTCAAAATGTATTCATGTTCAGTGTAGAGTGCAGGTCTTAATCGCTCGCATATTGCATCTAGTAGTCTTTCGTCCATATTCTCAAACAAAGGTACCTATTCAGCAGCAAAACAGGAGGAAATCAGTGTAGTTCGCTACAAGAATTTCAAAGATACCTGACCAAATATATATCCTACCCTTTTCACTAAACCCAAACAGAGATGGCGTTTGATGTCCCTCCTAAGGTCTTTTGGTAGGGTTTGAACCAAATTTTCTTCATCTACTCCTCTGGTCTCCAACCACCTATACCGTTCATACCGCCTTACTCGTTCTCTGATATCCGGCGGCAGTGATCGGTGATGCATCCACTGCTCAGCATCACGCTTCTTAACTCTCATCTCTTCAAGGCGTATAGCAACTGATTGAAGGTAGGTCTGAAAAGATAATGTTACAACTTAGAATCCGGCTAAACAGGGTGAAAAGATAGTTTGCGATGCATTATCATTCTACCTGCATGTTACCGATGAGGAGCGCAAAGAGAATCAGTCCAAGGATGCATATTGCAATGGAGAATAACACCTCCCAGGGATATGTACTTGTTACAAACCCTTGGCCAAGGGTACTGTTAAATGGAAAGGAAGTTAAACATATCAAGCACAATGAACCACAAATATAAGATATGGAAAAGTAATGTACTCTCTAGTCACAAAAAATAGTCACTGTGAAGACAAACGATTACCACATTGGCTGTTATTTTTTATCATAATATTTTTTAATCGCAAAAAATAATCTATCATGTCATGGAAGTAAAACTCACAAAAAGATCTAGTAAAACGAATTCCATGCTGCCAATATAAAAAATTTATACACTGAAGGTCCATTAGTCTTCAAAAATGTTTGACCAATACAGTCTCTAGGACACTATATCTGAAACCGGAAGAAGTACCCAAACAATGATAGCAGCTCATATAAACCTGCAACAATTAGAATGCAAAGTTGACACCTCAAGCAGAAGGACCCAGGTCCAAATCAGGATCAGGGTTCACAAAATAGCTTTTGCTAGATTTCATGACCTAAGCCAGGAAAATGTGAACAGGCTGGTTTTTGCCTCTTTCCTGGTATGCCATTTTTGCTGCAAGGAACTTAGTTCTCTTCATCTTGGATGACTAGTACTCCCTCCATTCCTAAATATAAGCCTTTTTAGAGATTCCAATGCGGACTACATACGGAGCAAAATGAGTGAATCTACACTATAAAATATGTCTATATACATCCGTATGTACTCCGTATTGAAATATCTAAAAGGGCTTATATTTAGAAACGGAAAGAGTAGTATATGCATTCTGTTAAAGGCAGCATATGAAATGCAACCACCCTATTTTCAAGCGTATTGAGCTAGCACAACAGGAAACCCAGAACCGGCAGCAGCTAGTTCCCTTTAGTTCTCTATAAACCCCGATAATCAAAAAGTGTACTGCTGGAAAGAAGGCCAGCTTAAGAGGTTGTTTGGTTCCACGCCTTGCATTGCCACACTTTGCTATACATTTTTTGCCAAGCTTGCCTAAGGTTAGTTCAACAAAATGAGAGACACAAGTTGGCAATCCTGAGGGAATCATGCCACACTTTTTGTGTGTATGTAATGTGGGGCCCTAGTGTGGCTTGCCTAAGGTGTGGCTTGAACCAAACACCCACCTAAGTTGGTCAAACTTGCCTAACCTTAGGTGTGGCAACCTTTGGCAAACTTAGTCTCAAACCAAACAAACCCCAATAGCTAGAAAGTTGGGTGCAACTTTTTGACACCACGGCAATCATATTTGAATTGGTAAGTTATGTTATAATATTGCTATTTCCAAACAAAATCTAATCTAACACCAGTAAGTCCAGGTTATACTAACAGGATAACACATCATATACAATATCTTATATTCTCACTAGCAATTTGGCACACGTTGGCTTTTCAGACCATTAGTATAACCAATATTAACTGCCATGCTCTTTCAAATCATACAAAAATAATCTCTACAAGTTATATGTATGCCACAGCATACAAAGTTAGGAAAGTAGGTAGTTCCTTTACGGGTCTCTAAGATCCACTCCATTTGTTGCTTCCAAGCCCCAGTAGTCCAGTTTGTCTGGAGTGGTCACCATGCAGATCCAAGTATCTAACAAAATTTATTTTCCGAGACAGGGAGTGAAATGGACTTTACACACTCCTGCCATGAGAGAATTCTGATTCGCTAAAAAATGACTCATTTGTGGGAACTGTTTAAATCAGAGTTTTTCAAATATATTTTCTTGTGCACAATGAAAGACTTCCTATAGAATAATAAACAGATGTGTGGAGTATTGTTTTTTTCTATTACCTTAAATTTTGTAATCCCCACCAGAAGCAATAACAACTTTTAGAGACAAAATTTCCTGGACCAAGTATTCCAGACACCAATGCTTGCTGATAGATACCAAAATTGAAAGAATCATTAGTGCCATTGCACTTGTTAAATATTGGGGTACTCATACTCCAATTTTTATACTTGTCACTGCTAGCATGATTCTCACTACAATACAAGTAGGTGGGTTCACAACCATCTTTGGCATGACAGTTGACAAGCCAGCAACTATCTTCGCGCTCTATGGATAAGAAGTACCAGAGAGTACCAACATTCTGCAACAAACAGCGTATAGAAAAATTACAGGGTAAGTCAAGGAAAACATGATCACCTACGACAAACTATGTTCAGAGAACTATGCTTAACATGACGTAAGACAATAACTATATGTGAGGAGAAAAGGCTACCATCAAAAGTTAACTAACAAAAATCATCTAACCAGAACTGTAGTCAATTAGTTGACATATTAGCAATGCCTACAATGTAGAGTATTATGCACAATCTCCAAGTGCTACGAAATCTTTAAACTATCAAATCTGACAGGATAACTGAAGAGTTCAGATAGCAAAGATGGTAAATTTTGAAATGCTACCAGGTATGCAAGGAACCTCAGTGTATCAACAATGTTTCTACTCGAGGCACTTATCATAGTGTAAAAATGCACAGATAATTGTGATAATGCTCTCCAGATAAAGATGCACATGGCATGGATAAACAATACATAGCATAGCAATCGCTTACATGGCCAGCAAGCATAAACCAGAGAAGATAGTAACCAGCACCGGCCCATGCAGTCTCAATAAAAACACCAGCTGTCCTTTTCAAATCTTTCGTCACAGGGAATATCCTTAGCAACCTTGGAATGTATTGGCACAGGACAACCCAAACCAGTGCATCTTTTGTAGCCAGCACATCTGGACCATCAGAACTGTGGAGATATCTCCAAACAACAATCTGTCGATAACCAACGAGATCATTCAAGGAAAATATGAAAAATGTCTTGAAGTATGCAGTAATCATAGTTCAGGATAGTCGAATACGAATATCAAATTAATGGGACAAATTTAATGCAGCAAAACTGTGCATAGAGCTGGGCTATTGAAATGATAAATAAAAATATCTAACGCTAAAGTGTGAAAGCACTTAAAAGGTTTACCGTTTTCACGTAAAAGAAAAGGCTTATTGTTTCAGATAAAGACTAAGTCACAGTAAAATAACCTTCATACTATTGAAGAGCATGAATGCAAAGTACCTGTGGAAGTGGTAACAGTGCAAAGAAGTCCATTACAAAGTAACTTTTAATGTAACGCATCGCAATTAGCGTTGGATCAATCACAAGCTCGCCACTTCCAAATACTCGAGAAGATGGAGCAACATAAGCAGTGCGGAATTGAAGAAACACACGGATAAGATAGACAGAGTCAATAATAGTCCGTACTACTGTTGATGTCACTGCCAATTTCTTATCTATGCCGATGCAATTTGAGTTGTCGATGACGGGTAGGAAGAAGAAGAGTGGATCAACTGCAACAGCGAAAATACATGACAGGAAGAAAAATCTATTCATTCGCAGCAGGAATTTTTGCTGGGGATCAAATATATTCTTCTTGAAAGATTTAAGATCTTCCGCAAAAGCTGTCTTAGGAGCACCAGATGGATTGGGGTGCCTAAGTGATTTGAGTCTTCCAGAACTCTTTCTCAGCCCTGACATGAATGATCTTAGTGGGTTAAACGAATCATAACCAAACCCACGCATGCTGAACCTCAGGCTGCTCCTCCCACCAATTTCAGATTGTACAGATGATCTAGGGCTAAACTCATCCAGCCTGCATAGAGTATTGATATATAATTAAAACATATTCAAAACAGCCACGGTTAAACAAAAGTAACATAAATATGTGTACGTACAGTGCACAGTGACAAGTTAAAAACATATAACGCGTCTGATAGAGTGCTATGATTGAGATTTCTCCCTTATATTTTCTACATCATCACTCCAGCATGAAGGAAAATGTAAAAACAAATACTGGCTGCTTCTCTGTTTATACAGCAAAATGGTTAAAACCCAGTTTATTTGTTCAACATGAAGGGAAAATGTAAAACAAATGACTGGCTATGTCGGTTTCTTCCAAAAATTAACATGACATAACTCTTACAGGTAATACCGGAAGGTCAAACAAAGAGCCAAAGACCTATTGAAGCTAAGAAAGACGGTGAGAAAGATGCCGGGTGTCGGACGAGGGGGTACGATAGGAAGGACTCATGAATATTTTTTCGTGGACATGGATTATACAGCAAAAGTGCATGTTTCGGCAATAGGATTACCACTATATACAGGAGAGAAGCAAGGCTACAGGAAGGTGTCCAGAGAGAAATTGGTACTACTACAAATGTTCAGGCTTAAGAACTGACAGTCATGACATGTGAAAGAGGATAAAAGGGAAACATTGTCACTTTAAAAGTAAATGACCTTTAATACTAGTTATGAAAGCGCATAGCAGGAATGCCCTTTTAAGCAAATGACCAACCTCTTAAAGTCCTCTCTGTGTCTGTCCATGTATTGAGCTTTCTAACCACAATCAAACATACGGCTATGTCAAAGGAAGAGCGGAGCTGGCGAGAGACCCTCCACTGCTCCAATAACTTCCATCAATCAATCGACCCTTTAGCTGATGCAGCCGAAAGCCGTCCGCAGTCCGTCCGTGCACAAAATGCTCCGATCTGTTTGATCAATCACACTGAATGAATAGCAAAAAGCAGGCGTCACACATATGGATGTAGCAGAAATGCAGTAGTGGCACGCGGAAAAGGAACGGGAACACTCGAATTGGAAAGCCTGATACGTTTAAGGCACGAGTAGTAGTAGAATCCTGATACAGTAAGTAAAGTGGAGCGGCCTACAACTATTATTAGGAAGCAAAAAGGCTCAGCGCTGAAGCTCTGCGGCCTCCGCCCGAATTAGGCGCCGCGCCAGCGGAGACCACGCCTCCATTTTCCCGATAGGGTGCTATGCTGGCAGAGGAACGGAAGTGGTGCCCCCGTGCTGTCTAACTGAATCCGTCCACCGGCCCTCCCGCGCTGGCTGGGCTGATCCAGATCTGCGAGCCCGGGCGGGGAGCTCCCGGAACGCGGCGATCGAATCGAGGGGACGGCCATGGCAGCGTCGAATTCCACGCGGCGGCAGCGGCGGACAGGAAAATAAGAGCAGCGAGGAGGCGAGGGAGGAGGAGGAGGAGACGGTTGCGGCTCACCTGCGGGCCGCGCGGAGGAGGGAGGCGCGGGGGAGGGGGAGGAGCCGGCCGGCGGCGAGGTCTGGAGGCGGAGCGGGGGAGTTGGGGGGAGGAAGGGGGAGCGGAAGGCCGGAAGCACGGGTTCGGGGAAGGCGAGGAGGGAGGGTGGTAGGCAAGACGAGGCGAAGCGGTCAACGAGGCTTCGCTGCGGCTTGGGTTGCTGCTGCTGGGTCCGGGTGGGAGGGGAGGGGAGGAAACGGACGGGGCGGAGGGACAAGGGGAGCAGGCGCGCACGCGGATTGGCCGCGGCGCCCGGGTTGGCGGTTGGCCCGAGAGCGAGTGAGTGGGGTGGCGGAGAGCCAGCGATGGGCCGATAACCGTTGTGCCGACGATGGCCGGCGCGTGCTGTGCCCAGCAAACATCCTATCTTACGACTGTGAATGAAGTTACAGGTGTTTCTAAAAAAAAAGCAAACACCCTATTTTTTTGCGGGATAAAAAAAAAGCAAACACCCTATTATCCCTAATAAAAGAAAAAACCAAACATCATTTTTCTAGGGTAAAAAAACATCCTAGATTAAAAAAAATTGCCTATTCAAAAATAAATTAGGGGGGTGTTTTGGCGCAAATTCAAAAAATGTTTGCCGATTAAAAGAAAATATTTGGATTTAAAAAAATTCTCATGAACTTACAATATACTATGAATTTATTTTTTTGATGGTTTTTACATATTATTAACGAATTCAAAAAGTGTTCCAAATTAAATTAAAAAATGTAGGAATTTTTAAAAATCGTGAATATGTAGAAACGGTCATAAAAATCCAAGAATATTCTTCGCAAATGTCCTGAATTTGAAAAGGGAAAAAGGAAAACGAAAAGGGGAAAATAAAAGAGAACAGAAAAACAAAAAGGCAGGGGAAAAAAAGGAACCCATAAAAGAAAGAACAGAAGAAAAATGGTTTAGGAAGGTTTGGTGGAATAGTTCACCCAATGCAGTCCAGCCCATGTAGCAGCGTAGCAATTAGGGGTCCATGATTGCCTACCTTTTGCAATTCTTCGGAATCATAAAAGAGAAGCTTTGGCTGGAGGTTCTTCGGTTCTTGGTATTCTACTTGATGCAACCATAGTTGAAGCTATTGCTATGCAAAACCCAAATGATAAGTGCCACACGGGTGGCACTTAGTAACACCACCCAGACGTTTTTACAATTAAAATTGTCATCCAAACAGAAAAGTTGCCATGCTTCACAACTAAAGTTGTCAAAAAAAAAACGTCAGGGCAAAATTGCTTCGTGCGACATGCGTGGCACTTATCAGGCTCCATGCAAAAAGGGCTTATGTTGGTGGAAGAGCATTATTTGTTCCAGAGTGGTGATGGAATCAGACTCTTTCGAACTTGTTCAGGCTTGTAATGGCACCATCGAGGTTTGGAACCCCTATGCAGCGATGCTTGCAGCTGCTTTCAGATAGCTCACAAAATTGGTGCAGTGAGTTTCATGCATTTGTCTCAGGGATGCTAATAGGGTTGCATAGAATTTGGCGGTGCGGGTTTATGATTCTAAATTTTTTGTAAATTGGGAGGGTGATTCGCTGAGTTTTATTATCGCAAACATTGTTTTTTATGTAACCATCATTTGATTTTAATAAAGTGCACCCAAGGGCATCCCCTAGAAAAAGGCCATTTTGAAAAGGTAAGTCCCACATTTCCATGCACCACTTTATCGCAACATGTGTCTCTCGTGAAAGAAAACTTATGACTCCACGAGAAGCAAATTTGTGCCTCTTGAGGAAGTAAACATGTGCCTCCATGATAAGCAAAATATGTGCTTCTTGTAGAAAAAAATATGTATTTTTTGTGCCTTTCACGGAGACAGTTCTGTGCCCCTCGTGAAAGAAAAAGATGCATTTTTGCGTATTTTTTTGATCCAAAACAAGAGAAAACCCGGAAAAAATCCATATAAAACCAAAAATGCGTACAGAAAAAAATCCCGAGAAAACACCCAGCATGCAACACGTGGCGGTGGCTGAGAGCGCACCAAATGGCGTGCTCTCAGCCCACCCGTAGTGACTCTTGAGGGGCCCCCGCAATAGGTACCCCTCAGTTAGTTGCTCTATTATTTGACGCATTCTGGGTCAAAATGTCGAGGACTCGCACAACCGAATGAACGAGCGTCCAAGGGATAGGCCGGCCCATTTAGGAACTTTTTAGAAGGTTTTGTCCGTCATTTTTACCAGTTTAGGAACTTTTGTCTGTTTTCTGGATTTTGTTTCTTTTCTAAAAGTTTGGAAAATTCAAGATATGTTTGAAGGATTTTAAAAATGTTCCCTTTTAAAAATCAGATATTTTAACAAATGTTTGGATTTTTTTTAAACCATGTGTAAAAAAATTAGAATTTCAAAAGACGTTCATGTACATAAAAAGTGTTCCTATATTTTAAAAATGGATCCGATTTTCTAATGTTCAGATTTTCAAAAAACAATCTAGTTTGCAGAAAATGACCCCAGTTTTGAAAAAATGTTCATGGAAAATATAAAAATATTTGTACTTTTAAAAGTTGTTCACAAGTTTTTTTTTAAATGTTCACTTTTTAAATAAATATACATTTTATTAAAACAAAATTTCGTGTTTTTCCCAAAACTTACCATTTATTTTTGTTGCATGGCTCCCCGACTGGGCCAATCCAGTAATGTAGAATAATAGTGAGTATGCACTGTAGCAATTTCTTTTACTGGAATGCAACAACGCTAGTTGGGTTGGCCCCTTTACCGTTTGTTAGTGTTCACTGTCTCTTTCTTTCTTTCATGTACGTTCTCGAATTAAAAAAATGTTTGAGAATTATCAAAAAAATTATAAATAGAAAAAAATTGTGAAGGAGTAGGGACCAGGTGGGGAAGTGGGAGGAGAAGAGGACAAGCGAGAAGGGATGATGACCAAGATGATGAAGAGGTTCAAGTATATCATGGCCAAGGAGGAGACATGCATCAACCTAAATGATGTGAAAGAGGAAAAGAAGACCGAGAGGTTTCATAAGTTCATCGTGGTGCAAGAGAAAATGATCGAGTTTCAAGAGAAGAAGGGTGAGCTCGCAGTCGCTTCGGAGGAGATCAAAATGTTCACCATGAAGATGTCAGATTTGGATCCTGATGCGGCGAAGATCATGCAAACATACCATGCTAAGATGTTGAAGCGCTTGGTAGCCGATTTAAAGGACCCCCACCTTTTGAGGAGGACCTAGCCGCACAGTGAAGAACTTGGCATGGTACAGCCGGTCTAGGAGGGAAAATATGTGAGTTTTTCTTTTTGAACGGACAACTGGACTGGCAACTTTTGGAATCGGCCGCATATAAAAAACTTATGAACAACCGGCTTTTTTGTGATTTCATATGTTTGCACTATATTTACATATGCTTATATTACCATTGGTCTACATATGCATGTCAAATAAAAGGCGGTAAAACCATAGGAGGACATTTAATGTACAGGGTTAGATGTCGACCCCCTATCGGCTATCCGTGGACAGGCACGGATGTGTCTGTTTTGATGGACGACATTGGAGATGCCTTTATGATTTTCGCTATCCCGATAATGTTTCCAACCATTTGAGTATTGGCCCTGAATGAATGCAGTGATACCATCTTTCTTTCTTTCGATCTTTCACTTCAGTTTCCCAAGATTTCTTTCTATTTTAGCTTTAGTTAGAGTGTCTACAATCGACGCCCCCAAATCCGCCCTGAACGCCCGGGCGGGTGCCCGAACACGAAATTTCCATTCGACCGGACATGGCAAATTCTAACGCTCGGAATGACCGCCACTCCCTGATGACCCACAAGTATAGGGGATCTATCGTAGTCCTTTAGATAAGTAAGAGTGTCGAAGCCAACGAGGAGCAGAAGGAAATGATAAGCGGTTTTCAGTAAGGTTTTCTCTGCAAGCACTGAAATTGTAGGTAACAGATAATTTTGTGATAAGATAAATTGAAACGAGTAACAAGCAATGAAAGTAAATAAAGTGCAGCAAGGTGGCCCAATCCTTTTTGCAGCAAAGGACAAGCCTGGAAAATTTCTTATAATGAGAAAAGAGCTCCCGAGGACACATGGGAATTATCGTCAAGATAGTTTTCATCACGCTCATATGATTCGTGTTCGGTACTTTGATAATTTGATATGTGGGTGGACCGGTGCTTGGGTACTGCCCTTACTTGGACAAGCATCCCACTTATGATTAACCCCTATTGCAAGCATGTGCAACTAGAAAAGAAGTATTAAGGTAAACCTAACCACAACATTAAAAATATGGATCCAAATCAGCCCCTTACGAAGCAACGCATAAACTAGGGTCTAAGCTTCTGTCACTCTAGCAACCCATCATCTACTTATTACTTCCCAATGCCTTCCTCTAGGCCCAAATAATGGTGAAGTGTCATGTAGTCGACGTTCACATAACACCACTAGAGGAAAGACAACATACATCTTATCAAAATATCGAACGAATACCAAATTCACATGACTACTAATAGCAAGACTTCACCCATGTCCTCAGGAACAAACGTAACTCACAAAGCATATTCATGTTCATAATCAGAGGAGTAATAATATGCATTAAGGATCTGAGCATATGATCTTCCACCAAGTAAACCAATTAGCATCAACTACAAGGAGTAATCAACACTACTAGCAACCCACAGGTACCAATTTGTGGTTTTGATACAAGATTGGATACAAGATACGAACTAGGGTTTTGAGAGGAGATGGTGTTGGTGAAGATATTGACGGAGATTGACCCCCTCCCGATGAGAGGATCATTGGTGATGACGATGGTGATGGTTTCCCCCTCTCGGAGGGAAGTTTCCCCGACAGAACAACTCTGTCGGAGCTCTAGATTGGTTCCGCCAAGGTTTCGCCTTGTGGCGGCGGAGTTTCGTCCCGTAAGCTTGCCTCTGATTTTTTCCAGGGTAAAAGCCTTCATATAGCAGAAGATGGGCACCGGAGGGCCACCAGGGGCCTAGGAGGCAGGCGCGCCAGTGGGGTGGGTGCGCCCACCCTCCTGGCCAGGTGTGGGCCCCTCCGTATTTTTTTCGCTCAATAATTCTTATTAATTCCAAAACTGACTTCGTGGAGTTTCAGGATTTTTGAGCTGTGCGAGAATAGGTTTCAATATTTGCTCCTCTTCCACCTGAATTCCATGCCAAGCATTCCCCTCTTCATGGTAAACCTTGTAAAATAAGAGAGAATAGCCATAAGTATTGAGATATAATGTAATAACAACCCATAATGCAATAAATATTGATATAAAAGCATGATGCAAAATGGACGTATCAACTCCCCCAAGCTTAGACCTCGCTTGTCCTCAAGCAGAAGCCGAAACCGAAAAATATGTCCACATGTTTAGAGATAGAGGTGTCGATAAAAATAAAATACGGACATGAGGGCATCATGATCATTTTTATAACATCAACATATATAGATTTTATCATATGATTCCTTATGCTCAAGTAACAATCAATTCACAATGTCAAGTATGGTTCAGAAACTTTATTGGGAACTAACAAACTATAATCTCAGTCATTGAAGCAATTGCAATTTATCATAACATCAAAAAGAATCAAGAATAGAGCTTTTCGGCAAGTCCACATACTCAACTATCATGTAGTCTTCTACAATTGCTAACACTCACGCAGTACTTGTGGTTATGGAGTCTCAACCGGACACTGAGAAAGATAGGGGCTTATTGTGTTGCCTCCCAACGTATTCACCTTTAGGTGATGTCAACAATAATAGTTCATGCTAACTTACATCCAATTGGATATATGTATCAAGATCTTTCAAACACGAGGAGCTTGCCAGAGGATAAAATGAAAAAGGGAAAGGTGAAGATCACCTTGACTCAAGCATAAAGTAAAAGATAGGCCCTTCGCAGAGGGAAGCAGAGGTTGTCATGTGCTTTTAGGGTTGGATGCACAAAATCTTAATGCAAAAGAACGTCACTTTATATTGCCACTTGTATATGGACCTTTATTATGCATTCCGTCGCTTTATTGCTTCCATAACAAGATCGTATAAAGCTTATTTTCTCTGCACTAATAAGTCATACATAGTCAAAAGAGCAATTTTTATTGCCTGCAACATGACAACTTACTTGAAGGATCTTACTTGATCCATAGGTAGGTATGGTGGATTCTCATGGCAAAAACTGGGTTTAATGATATTTGGAAGCACAAGTAGTATCTTTACTTGGTGCAAGGAATTTGGCTAGCATGAGGGGGAAAGGCAAGCCCAACATGTTGGGAAGATCAATGACAATATACTTTAACTGAGATGTGAGAAAACATAAACCATTACGTTGTCTTCCTTATCCAACATCAACTCTTTTAGCATGTCATACTTAATGAGTGCTTCACAATCATAAAAGATGTCCAAGATAATATATTTGTATGTGAAAACCTCTCTTTCCTTATTACTTCCTATTAATTGCAACGATGACCAAAACTACGTTTGTCAGCTCTCAACAACTTTTATGCCTCATACTTTCTATGTGTGAAGTCATTACTATCCATAAGATCAATATGAACTCTTTTATTCTTTTTGTTCTTTCTACTTTCTCAAGATCATGGCAAAATAGCAAAGCCCTTGACTCAACACTAATCTTTATTATAGATAGCTCATGGACTCGATTACATAAAAGAGATCACAAAGCAAAACTCAAAACTAATTGATACTAAAACTTCAATCTACTAGATCAAGATCCTACTAAAAGGATCGAACTAAATAAAACGGTAAAGACAGGAGTGTGATGGTGATACGATACCGGGGTGCCTCCCCCAAGCTTGGCAGTTGCCAAGGGGAGTGCCCATACCCATGTGATTATGTCTCCTTCTTCATAGTTGGTGTTGTGATCTTCTTGGCGATGATGCCCCTCAGGATACGATTCTCCTCCTCGAGCTTATTGACTTTTGTTTGAGGTCCATAATTTCTTTGCGGAGTTTGCCCGTAACGTAAAGCTCCCTTTACCCAGGGATGCTGCATAGCTTCTGGAGAACAAGTGACGTTCTTTTTCATATTTTCATAAGAAAGAAATTTAACATCGGAAGGGATGACCGAATTTGGGAGAACCGAGCTATGTAATTCCCCCATCATGAATCCTGCTTGGAAGCAAGAAGTGACTTCTTGATCTTCCTCCATGGCATCTATCCTTTTCAAGTCGGACTCCATCTCATCCTCCGTTGATGGTCCAAAGTGATAAGCATCGCTATTTGCTCCTGGACCTGGTGTCGGGTGAGACACCCGACTCTCCCCGACTGACTCTTGAGAAGACATCTTGCTCTTAATCTGCAGCAGAAACAACTCGGAACAAAAATAGAGGATATTTGCGTAATACGGTGGTCAAAGCCTTCGAGAGATTATATAATGAATTTTTACCTACCAAAACACGTAACGTGCAAGAAAACGGAGTCCGGGAGGCACACGAGGTGGCCACGAGACAGGGGGCATGCCCAGGAAGGGTGGGCGCGCCCTCCACCCTCGTGGAGGCCTTGTGTCCTTCCCAAACTACTTCTTTCTTTCCAAAATTCTTAAATATTCCAAAACGGATAAAAATTGCCATTACAATTGTTTTGGAATCGGTTTACTTACCGTACCACATACCTATTCCTTTTTGAAGTCCGAAACGTTCTGGAAAGTGTCCCTTATGTATTCCTCCGGGGTTACGGTCTCAACAATATTAGTTTCAACATTGATAGGATTACCTGAGATATAATGTTTAATTCTTTGACCGTTCACCACCCTCGGACTTGTGCCTTCGAAGTTGTTGATTTTTATGGCACCAGAACGATAGACCTCCTCGATAACGTAAGGACCTTCCCATTTAGAGAGAAGTTTTCCTGCAAAAAAATCTTAAACGAGAGCTGAATAATAACACATAATCACCTACGTTAAACTGACGCTTTTGTATCCTTTTGTCATGCCAGCGTTTGACTTTTTCTTTGAATAGCTTGGCATTCTCATAGGCTTGGGTTCTCCATTCATCAAGTGATCTAATATCAAATAACCTCTTCTCACCGGCAAGTTTGAAGTCATAGTTGAGCTCTTTAATAGCCCAATATGTTTTATGTTCAAGTTCAAGAGGTAAGTGACAAGCTTTTCCATAAACCATCTTATACAGAGACATACCCATAGGATTTTTGTATGCAGTTCTATAGGCCCATAATGCATCATCAAGTTTTTTGGACCAATTCTTTCTAAATCTATTCACAGTCTTTTGCAAAATTAATTTGAGCTCTCTATTGCTCAACTCTACTTGACCACTAGACTACGGGTGATAAGGAGATGCAATTCTATGATTAACATCATAATTAGCAAGCATCTTATGGAAAGCACCATGAATAAAATGTGAACCACCATCAGTCATAAGATATCTAGGGACTCCAAACCTCGAAAAAATAACTTCTTTAAGCATCTTAATAGAGGTGTTATGATCAGCACTACTAGTTGGAATAGCTTCTACCCCTTAGTAATGTAATCAACAGCAACTAAAATATGTGTATAACCATTAGAGGCAGGAAAAGGTCCCATATAATCAAAGCCCCAAACATCAAACGGTTCAATAACAAGAGAATAATTCATAGGCATTTCTTGACGTCTACTAATATTACCAATTCTTTGACATTCATCACAAGATAAGACAAACTTACGAGCATCTTTGAAGAGAGTAGGCCAACAAAAACCGGATTGCAATACCTTATGTGCAGCTCTATCTCCAGCGTGGTGTCCTCCATATGATTCAGAGTGACACTTGCGTAGGATCTGTTCCTGTTCATGCTCAGGTACACAACGTCTAATAACACCATCTACTCCTTCTTTATAAAGGTGTGGGTGAGGGAGTCTCGGACTAGGGGGTGTCCGGATAGCCGAACTATCATCTTTGACCGGACTCCTGGACTATGAAGATACAAGATTGAAGACTTCGTCCCGTGTCCGGATGGGACTTTCCTTGGCGTGGAAGGCAAGCTTGGCGATACGGATATGTAGATCTCCTACCATTGTAACCAACTCTGTGTAACCCTAACCCTCTTTGGTGCCTATATAAACTGGAGGGTTTTAGTCCATAGGACGAACAACAATCATACCATAGGCTAGCTTCTAGGGTTTAGCCTCTCTGATCTCATGGTAGATCTACTCTTGTACTACCCATATCATCAATATCAATCAAGCAGGAGTAGGGTTTTACCTCCATCTAGAGGGCCTGAACCTGGGTAAAAACATCGTGTCCCTTGTCTCCTATTACCATCCGCCTAGACGCACAATTCGGGACCCCCTACCCGCGTCCGCCAGTTTTGACACCGACATTGGTGCTTTCATTGAGAGTTCCTCTGTGTCGTCATCTTTAGGCCCGATGGCTCCTTCGATCATCAACAACGATGCGGTCCAGGGTAAGACTTTTCTCCCCAGACAGATCTTCGTATCCGGCAGCTTGGCACTGCGGGCCAATTCGCTTGGCCATCTGGAGCAGATTGAAAGCTACGCCCCTGGCCATCAGGTCAAATTTGGAAGTTTGAACTACATGGCTGACGCCCGCGGAGACTTGATCTTCGACGGGTTCGAGCCACAGCCAAGTGCGCCGCACTGTTATGATGGGCATGATCTAGCTCTGCCGCTGAACAGTGCCCTGGAGGCTGCACCAGAATTTGCTCTGACCCTTAGCACGGAGCCGACTGCGCCATCGAGGTCGAGTGGCTGGACACCACCTCAGGGGCTGCGATCTCTAGCTATGGCGATTGATCCAAACACCAACCCTATCCTTTGCGAAGCTTGTGACTCTAAGGTGCCGGACTCCTCTCCGGACTCCAAACCTTCCGCGCCCCTAACAATCGAATCCAATTGGGCGTCGATCATGGAGTTCACCACCGCGGACATCTTTCGGCACTCGCCCTTTGGCGACATCCTGAATTCACTAAAGTCTCTCTCTCTCTATCAGGAGAGCCCTGGTCGGACTATGGTCAGGAAGGTTGGGATGCGGACGACGAAGAAATTTGAAGCCCATCCACCACCCACTTCGTAGCCACTGTCGAAAGTCTAAACGACGTGCTCGACTTCGACTCCGAAGACATCGACGGTATGGACGACGATGTAGAAGACAAACATGAACCAGCACCTATAGGGTACTGGACAGCCACCTCATCTCACGATGTATACATGGTGGACACACCTAAAGGAAGCGACGACGAGGAACAACGGGACGTCACGAGGAATCATTCCCTCGAAAAGCAGTCAAAACGGCCACGTAAGCGCCGCTCAAAGTCCCGCCTCGACAAAGACAGCAGCCATGCAGACCCAGCCATAGAGCAGGGCGAACCAGTGGACGATGAAAATGCTATCGAGCAACCGTCTGAACAGGACAATCTGGATAAACAACCCTTCCCCGACGAAGATAACAGTCCGGGCGATCTCACGCCGGACAACTTACTAGAGCAGAAGAACCTCCACAAAGGCTCGCCGCCATCGCTGTAGCGTAGCAAAAAAGCGAAGCTCAAAACAGCGGGAGATGCGCTCAGAATCAGATGGAGCAAAGTACTCAACACCGCAGACAAATACGGCGATAGTCGCCGAACAAAGAGCTACCCGAAGTGAAAACTACTGCCCGAATTCGATGAGGAGGCCGTAGAGCCCCCGCAATCAAAAAACAAGGAGACCACTCGGTCGGATAGACGACCCCAGCGGCAAACGGCGTCGCACACAAGCTGGCCCGCGATCTGCACACGGATTCGCATCAAAAAGATGGCCCAGTTAGATCTATCTACGGGCCAAGAAAACAAGATCTAGTAAGCAATGCAACACATCAAGTATCTGAATACTACGGTACACCTAAATACAGGGGTGCCGCACACCCCCTATGTTTCACCGATGAGGTTCTGGATTATGAATTTCCAGCGGGATTCTAGCCCGTAAACATAGAGGCATCTGACGTAACAATGAGACCTGAGTGCGGATCGAGGATTACATCCTCCACATACACATGGCTAGAGGAGATGACCTCCATGCCATAAAATACTTACCCCTCAAGCTCAAAGGGCCAGCCCGGCATTGGCTCAAAAGCCTCCCCGAAAACACCATTGGAAGTTGGGAAGAGCTCGAGGATGCTTTTCGAGCAAATTTTCAAGGGACCTATGTCTGTCCTCCAGATGCAGACGATTTAAGTCACATAACCCAACAACCCGGAGAGTCAACCCAAAAATTCTAGAACGGATTCCTTAGTAAAAAGAACCAAATAGTCGACTGTCCGGAGCTTTCAAACACAACGTCCGAGACGAATGGCTCGCCAGACACCTCGGCCAAGAAAAGCCAAGAACAATGGCCGCATTAACAAGCCTCATGACCCGCTTTTGCGCAGGAGAGGATAGTTGGCTGGCAAGATGCAGTATCAGCGACCCAAGTACATCCGAAGTCAGGGATGGAAATGGGAAACCGCGACACAGTAAGGACCAGCGCCGAAGCAAGGGAAACAGCCCGAAGCAAGGGAAACAGCCCGAAGAGCACCGCTGTCAACGCCGGATTCAAAAGCTCATGGCAGAATCATAAAAAACTGCCCCCTAAGGATAACAGGGACGAGCTATCTAACTTAAACAAAATCTTGGACAAGGTATGCCAAATCCACAAGACCCAGGAAGCACGCAAATCATACCCACAGAGATTGTTGGGTCTTCAAGCGATCCGCAAACTCAACGCCAAACACAAGGGGCTCGACACACCAAGCGAGGATGATGACGAACCCCACAAGCAGAGCACTGGAAAACAAAAGAATTTCCCACAAGAAGTCAAAACAGTAAACTCACTTTACGTGACAAAAGGGAAAAACAGAATGGCGCCCATGGAAATACGCGCTGTACGGCCTATCCCAGAGGAGTCCCGCCACTGGTTGTTAAAACCAATCACCTTCGACCATCAGGATTACTCTAGGAGTATCCAGAATGCAGGATGGACTGCCTTGATATTAGATCCGATAATCGACGGACTCCAATTTACACAAGTCCTAATGGACGGCGGCAGTGATCTAAACCTGCTATATCAGGACACAATCCACAAAATGGGGATAGACCCAACCAAAATTCGCCATAGCAACACTCCCTTTCAAGAGGTAATGTCAGGCCGATATGCCCATTGTACGGGCTCTCTATTGCTAGAAGTTGTGTTCGGCTCACCCGACAACTTCCGCCGCGAAAAGATAACCTTCCACCTCGCCCCATTTACAAGTAGCTATTAAGCACTACTGGGGCGCGAAGCTTTCACCCGCTTTAACGCAATACCGCATTATGCATCCCTCACACTTAAAATGCCCGGTCCACGAGGCATCATCTCCTTAAAGGGAAATATCGAGTGTTCCTCGAGCGTGGAAGATTGTGTGACAGCCTCGACAACCACACACTAAACCGGCTTCACTAATCCAAGCACCTAAACAGGTCGTTCAGACCCCGGACATGGTTGGACGAGTTCGGCATAAACATACAGGGGCTTACCAGCCGCACATCCCCACACAAGGGGCTCCGCGCATGTACAACAAGAGACATTAAAGCTCAATTTTATTCATTTTTTGAATTGTACTTTGTTTATTTAGTATAAATATACATTTTCGCACGACCTTTTTCAACTAAGTTCCTCTCTTTTACAGATGAACACCGTGCTACACCCTGTTGTTGCCGTGGCTTTGCCCTAGCTCTACCTCTCTCTCACGCTGGACCTCTCTCTCTACCTCTGAACTAGATCAACAGAAGAAGAAGGAGGAATGAGAAGGAAGAACAAGGATACGGCAGTTTCCAGGCGCACGAACACCTTTTCTCCTGAGCACAAACTCAGCCCGGCCACATCGACAAGCAATAGTACACGGGATTTATACCTGGGCTAAACCACATGCGCGACGCGCACGACGCTGCCCAGCTTGCGATCCGCTCCGCCCGTCCGCATGCACGACGCGCCACGCCAAGACGATGCGGCCGGCGTCCAACGGCCACCCCAACGAGCTCCCGCTACTCTCGGCAACGACCTATCCTACACGGTGGACTCAAACATGAGCCTGGCTCACGCGCCATCGCGACACACACACACCTACGCCACCGAGCCGGCCGCACCCGACTCGCCCGTGCACGCCCCTGGTGCACCCGACGTGAACGCTGCCATCATGGGCATGGCTTGCTGCTAACATTCACGCCCCAAGCCATGTCCCTTGCACATGTCAGGCTCGTCGTCGACGTCGCGCCATGGCCGCTGCTACAGCCTCCACCGCGCAGCACCGCACGTCCCGCGCTCCCAAGCTCGTGTACACGACGCGCACGCACGCAGTCGTCACGGCCCGAGTCCAGCGCCTCGACGCGGTCAGTCCTCCGCTGCCTTTGCCACGCCGTCGTTGTCGTAGCCGTACTCCCCACGTCCCCGCGCTCCCGGCCCGCGCTCCCGCCGCGCACGTACGCGATCTGCGCAACCATGTCCAGCGCCTCGACGCGGTCCACTCCTGCGGACCCGACACGCCCGACGCGTCCGGTGCGCACCCATAACACGCACCGGTCGCGCCCGGCTCGCCGCCGCGCTTATTTCCCTGCACCACTGCGCCGTCAACCGCAGTGCAGCGCCTCCACGGTCCTCGCGCCGAGCCGCCGCAGCCTCTGCGCCACCACGCAGATCCTCCACGGCCTCCTCATCTCCACGATCGCCGCTGCTTGTTGCGCGCACGGCATCACCGTGCATGGCCGCGCATCGCAGCCGACGCGTCCATGTCCGCCGCGCTCGTCGCGGACACCGTGGCCACAGCCTCCATCTCCGCCGCGCTCGCCGTGCGCGCCGCGGACACGGCCGCACGCCACGGCCGCCGCCCGAACCTGTGGCTCTGATACCAAATGTTGTTGCCGTGGCTTTGCCCTAGCTCTACCTCTCTCTCACGCTGGACCTCTCTCTCTACCTCTGAACTAGATCAACAGAAGAAGAAGGAGGAATGAGAAGGAAGAACAAGGATACGGCAGTTTCAGCGCACGAACACCTTTTCTCCCGAAAGCACAAACTCAGCCCGCCACATCGACAAGCAATAGTACACGGATTTATACAGGCTAAACCACATGCGCACGCACGCGACGCCGCCCAGCTTGCGATCCGCTCCGCCGGTCCGCATGCACGCGCGCGCCACGCCAAGACGATGCGGCGGCGCCCAACGGCCACCCCAACGAGCTCCCGCTACTCTCGGCAACGACCTATCCTACACGGTGGACTCAAACATGAGCCTGGCTCACGCGCCATCACGACACACACACACCTACGCCACCGAGCCGGCCGCACCCGACTCGCCCGTGCACGCCCCTGGTGCACCCGACGTGAACGCTGCCATCATGGGCATGGCTTGCTGCTAACACACCCGTCCAGGATACGGCACAACGGAGACACAGGCGCAAACGTGCAGTAGGGACCCATTGGAAGGATTCTTTTCATATTAAGACCCTGCGTAAACCTTTTTTACTGTCTCTTGCTGATACACATCCCCCGGTTTCTTGCTATAACCGAGGAGGAGGCTGGCGTTTTGGCATGGGCCACGTCAGAATTTTGCGCGTACCTGGACGCCAGGGGCTTATTACCAAGGGCGTTGTTCGGCCCGTTTTCATAAAGACCGAATACCTTAGGGAGTGTTCGACGTCTCGAGTTAGGCCTTATATGCATCAGCTCTGAATCATGTCTTTGGTCAAATATTGGGTTTGCCTGGCTCCTGTGTTTTGCTGCCTTACGTTCCGCTCTATCGGCTAACGCGGAACCAGGAGAACTACTGCGATTGTGCCCCGGTTCGTCCAGGCGAGCACCTCAGTAGAGAAAGCCGAAAACTGACTGTCATGATATAGTGTGAGACTGGTCAACCACTCGATGACCCGCCGGAATCTATAGGATTCCTCCGCATTGACGAAGGGCCGTTTCCCGGCAGGCACGTACGCGCCCCAAATTCGGGTGAGCGCGGTGCCCCTAGGGGCTATATAGTAGCCCCACTGTCAAACTCCTATGGCTAAGTGAAAGTGATAAAGCATTATAGTCCGGTTGCCTAGTTTGCTACGCTACCACCTCCTTTATAGGACCAAGACGTTGGATCAAGTGTGAAAATGCGCCTTTTGCAAACACCCCCACATTATATGCGTAATGAAGTCAAGACTGCCATCTTCCGTGTTATATACACATATACATTAACGGCCGCACAGGAGGTATTTTAATTCTTGAAGGCACAAGTATAAAAAGCTTTTATATTTCATCGAAACATTGTTTCAGAATAATACATGTTATTCAAACATAATATCCTTCGAGCACTGCGTCTCTATTAAATGAGCGCCCTGCAGAACTTCCTGAAAATAATGCTCGACAGGTACTCGGCTTCCGTCCAAATCTTGGGATGCAACATCGGTGGCCTTCATCTCCGCCCAGTATGTCTTGACATGGGCAAGAGCCATCCCCGCACCCTCCATGCATGCCGACCTCCTCATTGCATTAATATGCGGCATCGCACCAAGGAACCGCTGCACCAAGCCAAAATAACTCTTCGGCTCGGGCCTCTTCGGCCACAAAAGACTCACGACATCCTTCATGGCAAGTCCGGATAACCTATTCAGCTCCGCTCATTCGGCCAAGCGATCGGTTAATGGAAGTGGGCGCTCTGGATTATGGAACTGCGACCAAAAAACCTTTCCCGTTTCGTGATCCTCTTGATCTCGGAAGTGGTCGGCCGCGTCCGCCGCACTTGCCGCCAAGTCCAGATAAGCACCTTCCGCACTCCATAGCCGGTCCAACTGAGCATAATTAGGATCCATGAATGTCCTCCGCAGCAGAAAGGGCTTTCCAGCCGCGATATCTCCGGCCTGACGCAGCTCCTCCTTCATAGCTCTCATCGCAGAGCGAGCATCCTTGGCCTCGGCAGTGGCCTTCTTCAGGTCCTCTCGTACCGGCCGATCTTCTTTTTCAAGAAGCTTGCAGCGGTCGGCAGCATTTTTCAACTCCACGGCCATCTCGGCCATCTCCTTCTTGCTTCGGCAGTGAGCAGCATGTTCGGCTTTTAGCTCTTCGGCCGCCTTTAAGGCAACCGCATCACTCTTTCCGGCCTACTCCTTGGCTCGGGCGAGCATCGCCCGCAGGTTCTCCATGGCAGCGGCACCATCTGCATCAAGCATACTTGTTGTAAGGCACAGGCATCAAGCTCCCTTACCAGGTGTCTGCGGGGAAATTGCATACCTTGTGACGCGTCAAATCGCCTATTGACAAGCGCGATGTCGGCATCCGCCACATCAAGTTGCCGCTTTAGTTCGGCAAATTCATCAGTCCGGCTAGCCACCGGACCCTTCGCCACCTGCATAGGAAGGGCGACACATTATACCTGGGATTCGGCGTGCTGTCATTTGTGATAACACACCGAGCCTCAGGGGCTACTATCTACACAGCGCGCATTTTATATGCGGAACTGTCATAAGGTACACCATTTGCGTACCTCAAAACCTGTCAGTAAACTTCTAACGGCTTCATGCAATCCGCTCTCAGCGGATGAAATCCTTTCAATCACGATACCCATTAATGCACGGTGATCTTTTGAGATAGACGCTCGCCCGAGCAGATCCTTCAGCTCCTCCGACCATACACCATATGGTGTCGGACTCGTCCGATGGCCTTTTTCGAAGGCCGGACGCGGAGGGATTTGAGGGGACATACGACTACCTTCCGGCCCCGCTGGACTCGGAGAAACCCTCCGCGACGACACCTCAGGGTCGCCTGCCTCGTAAGACGGTACGATAGGGGGAGGCGTTTCACTCTCTATCATCTTCGGACGAAGATCCCCCGAAGACGAGCTCTATTGAGAAGGGCTGAGATTCGAACTACAAGGTAAAATTTCGATTATCAGAAATAGGGTAGGGATATCCTTTATTTTAAAAAAGAACTCCCCTTTTTACTTACGACTCGGTGGAGGGCTGATCCCCTTGGGGGCACAATGCGGCCGAGGCATCCCTCGGCGCAGGACCCTCTGACGAAGATTCCTTCCTAAGCTTTGAGACCTTGGTCTTCGGGTCTTTAGAGGCGGTCCTCTTCTTTCCCTGGATGGAGGGATTCTCGATCCCTCCTTTCCTAACAACCTCCTTCATGGAGGCGGTAGCTTCCTGGTTCCCCCCTTCACCTTCTTCGAAAGGCGCAATCTCCAGCATCCTGGTCAACACGGGATCCGGCGTGGTCTCAGGGAGGGGGCTGGACACCTGATTAACTTTGCTTTCGCTATCCACTCCTGTTCGAGGGACAACTCTTTTGAGAGCAAATTCATGATAAATATGGGATAGCGTGTCCGGGTACAGGGCTACTTACCTGAGTATCCGGGCGATTGCAGCTCAGACCTGCGTCCTCGGTCAAGTCCAGACACATCGCTTCTGATCCGAAGAAAAGCTTGTACATCTCCACGGGTGTCACGCCCATAAAATGTTGGAGAGCTCGTGGTCCCTCCGGGTTAAATTCCCACAGGCGGAGGGGGCGACGTTTGCAGGGCAGGATGCGACGAATCAGCATGACCTGCGCCACTACGACCAGAGTGATCTCTCTCTCTAGGAGATCTTGAATGCGGCCCTGCAGCAAGGGCACATCCTTGGACGGCCCCCAGTCAAGTCCTTTATTGACCCATGATGCCAGCCGCGGTGGAGGACCCGAGCGAAAGGCAGGTGGCGCCACCCATTTGGTGCCCCTGGGAGCTGTGATATAAAACCACTCTTGTTGCCATAGGCTGAGCTCCTCTTGAAAAGAGCCCTCGGGCCATGGAGCATCAGCATTCTTGCTTATAACAGCCCCTCTCAGACTCGCTGCTGCCCTTGATCATCTTCGGCTCCACTTTGAAGGTCTTGAGCCATAATCCGAAGTGAGGGGTAATGCGGAGGAAGGCTTCGCATACGACAATGAACGATGAGATGTGGAGGATGGACTCCGGATCCAAGTCATGAAATTCCAGCCCATAGTAAAACATGAGCCCCCTCACGAAGGGGTCCGTCGGGAAGCTTAGCCCCCGAAGGAAGTGAGACGCGAACACCACGCTTTCACCAGGCTTGGGAGTGGGAATAACCTGCCCTTGGGCAGGCAGCCTATGCAAAATTTCGCTGGTTAGATACCCGGCATCTCTTAGCTTTAGCACGTCTTCTTCCGTAATGGAGGAAGGCATCCACCGGCCTTTCAGGTCGGAGCCGGACATCATCGAAGGTCCGAAGCGCCTGAATCTGGAGCTTTGGGTGTTGGAACTCGAGGCGAAGGGCAGATTCGATTGAGATTGAAAGAAAAGAGTGGAGCCTTGGTCTCTTTATAAAGAGGTTGAATACCAAGAGCCTTCCCCGTGACCGTTCGGGACTCGCCTTCGATAGAGGAGACATGCCAACAGACACGGTTGGGTTACCCACGCCCGTATTGATGAGAATCCCGGAATAAGGGGACACGATCTCTGCTTTGACAAGACATGCCGAGGAAACCGCCTCGCTAAATGCGCTGAGGTGGGACAGTAAAAATGATTCGAATAAAGGCTTGGCCATGGTGTGATGTCACGCCACGAAATACGTCAGCAGATTGAACTTGTGTAAATATTATTCTCTCTACGGTGGTATGTGGAACTTATTTTGCAGAGCCGGACACTATCCTTGTGTTCAAAATCTTCTATGAAGTATTCGGAGGGGGAACCCGCCTTGCAATGCTGAAGACAATATGCGCGCCGGGCTCGTCGTCATTGAAGCCTGGTTCAGGGGCTACTGAGGGAGTCCCGGACTAGAGGGTGTCCGGATAGCCGAACTATCATCTTCGGCCGGACTCCTGGACTATGAAGATACAAGATTGAAGACTTCGTCCCGTGTCCGGATGGGACTTTCCTTGGCGTGGAAGGCAAGCTTGGCGATATGGATATGTAGATTTCCTACCATTGTAACCGACTGTGTAACCCTAACCCTCTTCGATGCCTATATAAACTGGAGGGTTTTAGTCCGTAGGACGAACAACAATCATACCATAGGCTAGCTTCTAGGGTTTAGCCTCTCTGATCTCGTGGTAGATCTACTCTTGTACTACCCATATCATCAATATCAATCAAGCAGGAGTAGGGTTTTACCTCCATCGAGAGGGCCCGAACCTGGGTAAAAACATCGTGTCCCTTGTCTCCTATTACCATCCACCTAGACGCACAGTTCGGGACCCCCTACCCGAGATCCGCCGGTTTTGACACCGACAGTGGGTCATCCCAGAAGTAATGTCTTAAATCATAAAAGAACTTTTTCTTTTGCTGGTATGTGAAACTAGGTGGTATAAATTTAGCAACAATGTAATTAGCATAATCAACATACCAAGGAGCAGTACAAGAAGCATTAATGACCGCTAATTGTTCATCAGGAAAGCTATCATCAATAGGCAGTGGGTCATCAAGAACATTCTCTAACCTAGACAAGTTGTCTGCAATGGAGTTCTCAGCTCCCTTTCTATCAATAATATGCTAATCAAATTCTTGGAGCAAGAGAACCCATCTAATAAGTCTAGGCTTAGCATCTTTCTTTTTCATAAGATATTTAATAGCAGCATGATCAGTGTGAATAGTAACTTTGGAATCAACAATATAAGGTCTAAACTTATCACAAGCAAACACAACTGCTAAGAATTCTTTTTCAGTAGTAGCATAATTTCTCTGGGCAGTATCAAGAGTCTTACTAGCATACTGGATAACGTTCAATTTCTTATCAACTCTTTGCTCTAGAACAACACCTACAGTATAATCACTAGCATCACACATAATTTCAAAGGGTAAATTCCAATCAGGTGGCTGAACAATAGGTGCAGTGATCAAAGATTTCTGAAGTATTTCAAATGCTTCTACACAATCATCATCAAAGACAAAAGGAATATCTTTTTGCAATAAATTAGTCAGAGGCCTAGAGATTTTAGAGAAGTCCTTAATGAACCTCCTATAAAAACCGGCATGACCAAGGAAACTTCTTATACCTTTTATGTCCTTGGGACATGGCATCTTTTCAATTGCATCAACTTTAGCTTTGTCAACTTCAATACTTCTCTCAAAAATCTTATGCCCCAAGACAATGCCTTCATTAACCATAAAGTGTCACTTTTCCCAATTCAAGACGAGACTAGTGTCTTCGCATCTCTGCAAAACTCGATCAAGGTTGCTCAAGCAATCATCAAAAGAGGATCCATAAACAGAGAAATCATCCATGAATACCTCACAAATCTTTTCACAAAAATCAGAGAATATAGCCATCATGCATCTTTGAAAGGTAGCAGGTGCATTACATAAACCAAAAGGCATACGTCTATAAGCAAAAGTACCGAAAGGGCAAATAAAAGTAGTTTTTGATTGATCCTTCGCTGACACAGGTATTTGAGAGAAACTAGAATAACCATCTAGAAAGCATAAATGTGTGTGTTTGGATAGTCTTTCTAGCATTTGATCGATAAAAGGTAAAGGGTAATGATCTTTCTTAGTAGCTTTATTTAATTTACGGAAATCAATTACCATCCTATAACCTATAACAATTCTTTGCGGGATCAATTCATCTTTATCATTAGGAACGACAGTAATACCTCCCTTTTTAGGAACACAATGGGCAGGGCTTACCCAATCACTATCAGCAACGGGATAAATTATACCTGCCTCAAGGAGCTTTAGTATCTCCTACCTTACCACTTCTTTCATCTTAGGATTCAATCTTCATTGAGGATCTCTAATTGGTATGGCATCGTCCTCCAAATTAATTTTGTATTGGCATAACGTGGGACTAATGCCCTTGAGATTATCCAGAGTATATCCAATAGCAGCATGGTGCTTCTTCAGAGTTTTCAATAATCTTTCTTCTTCTTGCTCTGAAAGGTTAGCACTAATAATAACATGATATATTTTTTTCATCAAGATAAGCATACTTAAGATTATCAGGTAATGGTTTGAGTTCAAACACGGGATCACCCTTGGGTGGAGGGGGATCCCCTAGGATTTCAACAGGTAAGTTGTTTTTCATAATAGGTTCCTGTTGAAGGAACACTTCATATATTTCCCTTCTTTCCTTCATAAACATATCATTTTCATGGTCTACCAAATATTGTTCTAACGGATCAGTAGGAGGCACGGCAATAGAAGCAAGACCAATAATGTCATCCTTACTAGGTGATTCTCTATCACGAGGTTGTCTACGAAGCTTAGCAAAATTAAACTCATGAGACACATCCTCTAAGCCAATTGTAAAAGTATCCTTTTCACAATCAATCCTAGCATTAACAGTATTCAAGAAGGGTCTACCAAAAATAATGGGACAAAAGTCATCTTGTGGGGAACCAAGAACAAGAAAATCAGCAGGATATTTAACCTTCCCACACAAGACTTCAACATCTCTAACAATCCCAACTGGTTTAATGGTGTCCCTATTAGCAAGCTTAATGGTAACATCAATATCTTCTATTTCAGCGGGTACAATATCATGCATAATTTCTTTATATAAGTCATAGGGTATTGCACTAGCACTAGCACCCATATCACATAAGCCATGATAACAATGATCTCCTATTTTAACAGAAATAACAGGCATGCCTACAACAAGTCTATGTATCTTAGCATCTGGTCTAACAATATTAGTAGCCTCACCATAGAAATAAATAACATGCCCATCTAAATCATCATCCAAGAGATCTTTAACCATAGCAATACTAGGTTCAACTTTGATTTGCTCAGGAGGTGTATAAGTCCTAGTATTACTCTTACGAACAACAGTCGAAGTTTTAGCATGATCCTTTATCCTAACAGGAAAAGGAGGTTTCTAAACATAAGTAGTAGGAACAATAGGATCACTATAAGTGACAGTCTTTTCTTCAACTGTAATAGGTGCAACTACTTTTACTTCAATGAGAGGATTATATTTAAACCACTTCTCCTTAGGGAGATCAACGCGAGTAGCAAAAGATTCAGAAAAAGCAACTACTATCTCAGAGTCAAGTCCATACTTAGCGCTAAATCCACGAAAAGCATCGGTATCCATAAAAGATTTAACACAATCAAACTTAGGTGTCATACCTGACTCCTTACCATCGTCGGAACCCCAATCTTCTGAGTTGCGTTTAATTCTTTCCAATAAATCCCATTTGAATTCAATAGTCTTCAACATATAAGAACCAGCACAGGAAGTATCGAGCATGTTGCGATCATTGGGAGAAAGCTGAGCATAAATTTTTTGAATAATCATTTCTCTGGAGAGCTCATGATTGGGGCATGAATATAACATTGACTTAAGCCTCCCCCAAGCTTGAGCGATGCTTTCTCCTTCGCGGGGCCAGAAATTATATATGTAATTACGATCACAATGAACAAGATGCATAGTGTTGGGGATATTACCACTAGGTGTAAACCGGCCAAGCTCGGGCCGGGTTAACTCCGCTAGTAGTGTAATCATGGAAAGGCCCAAGGCCTGTAGTTGGCTTAGAACTTGTAGCCGTAAACCGGCCTGATGTATAACTTGTATTGTAAGTTAGGAATAGAGAGATACCAACCGGGATACGAATATGAACCGGTTGGGACTCTGCAAACCGGCGGGCGTCACTCGTGTATATAAGGGGATGACCCGGCGGCGGTTCAAAGACAGACAACCACAACTCGAGCCTAGGCGAAGCTTATTTGCTCCCTAGCCATCGAGACTACATCAATTCCATCACAACTAGACGTAGGCTTTTACCTTCATCGAAGGGGCCGAACTAGTATAAAACCCTCGTGTCTTTGTGTCCGCTTAACCCCCGCAAGTAAACCCGTAGCGATGGCTCCACGACTAAGTCCTTATGTTAGGACATCCGCCGTGACAAATCCACGACGATTGGCGCCCACCGTGGGGCTATCGTGACGATGGTTTGACGATCTTGGAGGGCAAGCTCAAAGGACTCGAAGGCTACATCGTGGGCCGGATGACCAAGAGTCGTCGCGGCCGGATCTACATCGACGATGCCGGATGGGGTCCCGAGGCCGATTCAATCGAGTATGGATACCGGGTCCCCTTCGGCCGCATACACGTCTTCATCGGCAAGATCGGAGGGCTGAGCGGACATCCGCACCGACCTCGCCGAGACGGCTCAGTAGCACAAGAACCAGCCCGGGCTAAACCGGCCGTGAAGCATGTCTTCGTCGGAGTCACCCATGGAGGGAGTATGATGCGGTTCGAGAGCACGGTAGCGAGACCGTGCTTATTCCGGCGATGAATCTTCAGCAGAGAGGCGAGTCATTGTACCGATTGCAGGATGATATGATCGGGGCTGTTCCGATGGTGACAGATTCGGACCCCCAAACCAGCTTAAACCAGATCGGTGTATTCATGGCCAGACGCAGAGCGCAGAACCTTTCTTCAACCGCAGCAGCAATGCTTTCCGGTTCAAGAGCGGCAGAGGGCAGGAGGCCCGGCGCCCGCCGTTCAAGTTTTGTCGATCTGTTCGATGCGTTGGCGGCGCTCATGGCGATGGACAGCCCGCAGATCGGGGCTCATAATGCGAAATCGCAGGGTAAAAGAGCAGATCACGCAAGCCAAAGCGGATCTGGCGGCAGAGAAGGAGCGATGGCTACAGAGCGGGCCACTTTAGATGCGCAAGCTTACAAACTCATGCTCGACAGAGCGTCGCAGAGGTGCCGAGGCGGAGGTATAGATCACGCCACGGTCAGGACTTGATCCTAGAAATCTCTTCGCACTCGGAGCCGCATCCAAGAACTCCGCCCCAAAGATAGGGAGGTAAACCGGATGGAGGCACCAGAGCGGGAGGAGCGGTCCAACCGCGCCGATGGAGCCTCCTTGAAAGATCTGATAATTCCTCCGCCGGTCAGACGCCCCGGCCATTACTCTAACCCTATGGACAACCTTGTTGCGGCTGCGGCACGATTGGAGGCGATCGATCGAAGGAGATTCCCACAGAGCGGTCGAGACACGCGGGTTAAGGAGCTTCTCGGATCGCACCGATCCGGCGGAAGCATATTCATACAGCCGCGATCGGATTCACTCTACGCCCGCCCAAGCCGGAGCTACAAAGAAAGCGCATGGATGAACCGCCCTATCAAGTAACGCGGGACCATGAAGCGCCCGAGGCAATCACCGATAGGCGGCGGTCGTGATGCTCGGAGGTGGTGGATCGGGCCCAGCATGCGAGAGAGGCCGAGTTAGCAGCGCAGGTGACGCGGATCAACACACACCGGTTCGCCCTACCACCTTCGCCGACCAGAGTCACCTCCGCTTTGGGAGTGCCTGTTTAATCCCGCTTTACGCAATGTGCGCCGCCTAAGGATTTTAAAGGCCCGCAAGGTGCCAAATTACACGGCAGAGCTATCCCTCGAGGCGTGGGTTGAGAGTTATGAGATGGCCATGGAGATCTTTGGATGTTGATGAAGCTGCGTGTGCAAAGTACTTCACCATGATGATGGAGGGCACAGTAGCGTGCTTGGTTGAAAAGCTTGCCGCCTAATTCTATCGTTCATGGGGCAGCTACGGGCCGGTTTATCCGAATTTCAAGGATACATGTAAGCAGCCCAAGTCCATAGTAGACTTGGCGGCTTATGTTCGAGAAGAAGGGGAATCAACAACCCGTTGGGTACGCCGTGTGTCCGAGATTTTGCACTCTTGGACGGATCAATGCTGACTCGGCAATCATAACATTGGAAAGCAACCGCGGTTTGAGCCTTTGAAATTTAAATTTGGGACGTATGAAGCGGTTCTGCAATGATATGGGAACCCTCATGGCCGCTTTGGTAAAATATGCCGATTCAGACAGTACCAAGGATCCTGAAGCAGATGATGATGAAGCAGGGAAGGGAAAGAAGAACGGCAACTCCAAGCAGCAGCATTTTAAACCGACGGGTCATGGAAACGGGAGCAAGCGCAAGGCTGACGGTAATCCGGATTTCGTAGCCAACACTAATGCGCAGGACAGCGGCCAGCGGCGCAGAGGCAAGTCGAATCGGGGTCCAAATGCTAGTGCAAACCGTTTGAATTACTTGTTGAATCAGCCTTGTCCCAAGCATGGAACGAAGGAATCCCCATCGAATCATCTTTGGAAAGATTGTTATATTATGCAGGAGTTCAAAAATTTCGATGCTTTCCGATATGACCAGGGGTCAGGTGGTGGTTCAGGATCCGGTTTCCATGGGCCGGGTCAGGACGGAGCTTCTGGTTCAGGGCATAACCAGGGCAATCCCATGAATCGAGTAATCAAGGGGGCAAAGAGCAGCAAAGAATAAATAAAGCTATCGAGCCAACCAAAGCAATTGAATGGCGGGCAGTATCATGTTTTCACAACCAGTTTGGACAAACGGGATCGGAAGCTTCACAAACGGGCAGTAAACTCTGTTGAACCGGCCTTGCCGCGGTATTTGCGTTGGTCAGAGCAGCCTATCGTATGGAGCAGAGATGACCATCCCCCCCGGGTTGATAATCCGGGTCAGCTGGCTTTGGTGGTAGATCCCCAGGTTGGGGGCTATAAGTTTACTAAGGTACTCATGGATGGAGGAAGCAGTATCAATATATTGTATTATGACACTTTCCGTCGCATGGGTCTCACAGATAAAGATCTCATACCGTCCAATACGGTGTTCCATGGTGTAGTACCAGGCAAATCTGCTTATCCTATTGGTAAGATAGCCCTGGATGTGGCCTTTGGAGATGAGCATGATTCGGTCCGAAAAGCTAACTTTTGAAGTGGTGAAAATCCAAGCCCATATCATGCCTTGTTCGGACGGCCAGCTTATGCTAAGTTCATGGCACGACCTTGTTATATCTACTTGCAGCTCAAAATGCCGGGTTACAAAGGAACAATAACGGTGCATGGAAGCCGCCGAGTCGCTTTGGAATGTGAGGAAGGAGATGCAGCTTATGCAGAGGCGGTCTGTGCCACGGAGGAGTTGAAATTTTATAAGGACAATGTTGATCCGCAGATATGACCCTTTGAAGAAGCCCACTCTGAGCATGAATCGGATCTGAAATTTAAATCGGCAAATGAAACCAAGCTTGTTGACTTTGTGCGAGCGATTCGTCCAAGCGATTCACTATCGGCGCCAACACGGATCCTAAATAGGAAGGCGCGCTCATCGAAGTTCATCCGTGAGAACCGGGACATCTTTGCATGGAAGCCATCGACATGCCGGGTGTCCGAGGAACTCGCCGAGCACACACTTAATGTGGATCCTAAGTATAAACCGTGAAACAGTTCCTCCGCCGGTTTAATGAGGAGAGGTGCAAGGCCATTGGGGAAGAGGTAGCGAGGCTCTGGCGGTGGCTTTATCATTGAGGTGTTTCATCGAGTGGCTTGCTAATCCGGTGCTGGTTCTTAAGAAAACGGCACTGGCGTATGTGTGTGGACTACACATATCTCAACAAAGCCTGCCCAGCAGATCCTTTTGCTCTCCCGCGATCGATCGATTATAGATGCCACGGCGGAGATGTGGCGTTTAAGTTTTTGGGCGCATACTGGATATCATCGATCAAAATGGCGATTAAGGACCAGGAGAAGACGGCGTTTATAACTCCCTTTGGAGCCTTCGCTATGTATCTATGCCTTTTGGGCTCAAGAGTGCCCGAGCTACTTATCGGCGGTGTGTCTGAAATTGCTTGCATACGCAGATTGGCCGCAATGTGCATGCTTATGTAGACGACATCGTGGTGAAATCAAGACAAAAGGAGACACTGGTGGAAGATTTGAAGGAGACCTTCGACAACTTGCGCGTTTATAAGATGATGCTTAATCCGGCCAAGTGTGTTTTTGGTGTTCCGGCTGGCAAGTTATTGGGGTTCCTGGTGTCTAACAGAGGAATCGAGGCCAATCCGGAGAAAATTAAAGCCATCACTTCCTTGGCTAAACCGAAGTGTATCAACGATGTTCAACGCCTGGCGGGCCGGATTGCTGCATTGAGCCGGTTTATCAGCCGCCTCGGAGAAGGCCATCCCTTATACCGAGATCTTGAGGAAGGCAGATAATTTAAATGCAGAGTCCATTGCTGATAAACCTTTGAGGATCTAAAGCGGCAATTGGCCAACCCACCTGTTCTTGCGGCCCCGGTCGACAAGGAACCGCTGTTGTTATATGTGGCAGCCAATGCTCGAGCAGTGGCGTAGCCATTGTGGTGGAACGCAAGGAGGCAGGAAAGGAGTATCCGGTTCAACGGCCGGTTTATTATATCAGCGAGGTGCTTATTGAGTCCAAACAGAGATATCCGCATTGGCAGAAGCTAGTCTATGGTGTTTTATGGCCAGCCGAAATGAAACAATATTTCCAAGGGCACCCTATTACGATGGTTAGTTCAGCTCCTTGGGTGACATCATCTGTAACCGGAGGCGGCGGCGGATTGCAAAATGGGCCATCGAGCTTGGGCCGCATGGGCTAAAGTATATACCGCGCACGGCGGTAAAGTCACAAGCCCTTGTTGACTTCATTAATGACTGGACAGAGTTACAAGCACCAGAGGAGAAGCCGGATCACACATACTGGACTATTCATTTTGATGGATCCAGACAATTGGAGGGCTCGGGGGCTGGAGTCGTTTTAACTTCCCCACGAGGTGATAAGTTTTGCTACGTTCTCCGTCTAATGTTCCCTTGTACTAATAATGCAGCTGAGTATGAAGCCTTGCTCCATGGTCTCCGGATGGCTAAGGAGATGAATTTAAGCCGGGTTAAGTGCTTCGGTGACTCGGACCTGGTGGCTCAGCAAGTATCTGGCACTTGGGATTCTAAGGACCCCCTCATGGCCGCATATCGTCGAGAGGTGGATAACATTGCAGGTTGCTTCAAGGGCTATCAAGTGGATCATGTGGATCGCCGGAAGAACGAAGCGGCAGACGCTTTAAGCCGTTTGGGTTCTCAGCGTAAACCGGTGCCACCTAATGTCTTTTTGGACGTCTTGAACAACCCGTCGGTGCAGCTCCCCGGTGAAGCGGATTTGGCGATTCTGATCCGGAGGCTCGATTGGTGGCGGCATTACATGCTATTCGGATTGGACGGTTCCTTACCTTGCATATATGACTAGAGGAGAGTTGCGACGATGAGGTTACGGCCGACGGATAATCCGGCGCCCAAGTCTATGACGATTCTTAATGGTGAGTTGCATCATTGCGGTGTTTGAGGCGTTTCAACGATGTGTTTCCCCGAGGAAGGTTGTGAAATTTTACGAGAAATCCATGAAGGGATTGTGGGCATCATGCGGTTCAAAGTCCACAGTGGCGAAGGCATTCCGTCATGGATTCTCTTGGTTAACCGCTCATGCCGATGCGGAGGACTTGGTCAAACGGTGCGATGGGTGTCAGAAATTCTCCAGGCGTGCTCATGTACCGGCACAAGAGTTGCGGATGATCCCAATAACGTGGCCGTTTGCGACCTGGGGGCTGGATATGGTCGGGCCTTTTAAGAGATCCAAAGATAAGAAGACCCACCTATTAGTGGCAGTGGACAAGTTCACCAAGTGGGTTGAAGCGGAACACGCCGAGAAGTGTGATGCGCAACAATGATGCAGTTCATCAAAAGGTGATCTTCGGTTTGGCTTTCCACACAAGTATCATTATCGACAATGGCACTAATCTGTCCAAGGGAGCTATGAAAGAATTACGTGAGCGTGAGCATATCCGCTTGATGTATCATCGATGGCGCACCCCGATCAACGGGCAGGCGAGCGTGCTAATCAGAAATCTTGCGAGGCATCAAACCCGACTTCGGTTCCATTACGAGAGAACACCGAGTGGTTTGGGTTGAAGAGCTCCCATCGGTACTATGGAGTATCAATACTACACCAAACCAGTCTCATCGGCTACACGCCTTTCTTCATGGTTTATGGAGCGAAGCGCTTCTCCCCGGTGATATCGAGCACGATTCGCCCGTGTAGCGGCTTATGTTGAAGCGGACAATGAAGCGGCACGACGGGACGCTTTGGACCCTCTTGGATGAGGGCGTGATATGGCAGCCGCTCGGTCGGCGATTTACCAACAAGATCTCCGTCGTTATCACGATCGCGGGTTAAAACCAGAGCCTTTCGGGAAGGAGATTTGGTGCCGTCTCATCCAAGACCGACATGATATGCACAAGCTATCCCGCCTTGGGAAGGACCCTTTGTGGTCAAGAAGAATCGCACAGCGGTTCCTACTATCTGGTTGATATTCGAGGCGTAAAGACTCACGTACATCGAAGAGGAGACCAATAGGCCGTGGAATATAGCTCATCTTGACCTTACTACACTTGAGTCATCGGCTCGGTTTATGTACATAGCATAACAAATGTATATATTATCTTCGATATAATAAAAATCGGGGCCTCGGCTAAAGCGGGTCTCTGTCTTTCTTTTCATGTGTGGTTACATGGAGTGTACATTTTAAAGCGGCCTCCGGTTTACCCTTGACAGATTATATTTATCACTTGGGGGCTTGGTCGTGTCGAACCAACGCAACACCTCTTGATAGGCGAAAGCCACCAGATCATTTGGGGACACGGTCACGTCTGAACTGTCACGCCTCTTGGTCGGCCAATAGGGCCAGCGTCACTTGGAGGCTTGGTCGAACCCGAACCAATGTCATGCCACTTGGCGGCGTACTCGCCAAGAGTCTTTTGGGGACTGGCCGACTAGCACCATCGCTTCGCCTTCGGGGCTTGGTTGCGTCTGACCATGGTAATGCCATCTGACCAGCTCCATGCAGCTTTACTTTTGCAAAGAGTTATTGCCTTTGTTGCCATATTTGGTATTCGATTTTTGTTGCGTTTTCAACCCGACGAATATTTTTATCCGGTTTAGCTGTCAGTAACAAACTGACAGGACACGGTTTGGTATTACACCGAAGTTTTTATTTTTCCGGTTTACCTTCTTCCGGTTCATCCTTATGGAGAAACATGGGGGCTTGTGCTGATTCAGCACGCTTATGTGGGAGTTATTGTTTCCCCAGATGGTCATGGCTTTTAAAAGCCTCCGCTTCAAGATTGGCTACATGACTTCATGCACAAATCTGGCGGTATTTGTATCACATACTAATTGATTTTCAATACACAAAATATATTGGATGCCATAACCGGTGGCGGTGTCACCACCGCCGAGGTTCCATCTTTTGGTTGCAGGGGGTGTGAATCAAACAAAAGTTTCCTCGATGCACGAAGGCATACCCAGGCAGCAAAGTTTTGACTAAAGCTATTACAAGGCAACAAAGTGCCCAAATGAGAATCATTGTTTTTTGGGACAAACAGGAAAGATGTTTAAATCGGTTCCGGTTCACGACTGTTCGTCATCCTCCGCCGCTTCAGCATCTTCATCTCTACCCATCGGCTGGAAATCCACGAAGTCGATCGATTCCCATCAGCGCTTGAAAACAGCTTCTTCGTGAATCAAAGACGACGGTTCAATGTCAGTGCGTAGGTATGCTTACGGATTGGAGGAATCAAGTTTTCCGGTTCAAAGGTTGGAGCGGACACACGCTTGTTACGCTTGTTATATTGGGCTTGGTAGTGTTCCAAATCGGCTTCTTCCGCCAATTGACAAGCCGGCGGCGTCGCGACGGTTTATCGTGACGCAAGTCCTCTTCATTAAAGTCGAGCCGTCTTCCTTCACACTGGGATAGCCTTGAGCTGCTTCCACGGGTCAAAATCCGGCACCTGTGCTTTGGCTCGGATCAAGGCATTGATGGCTCCGGTTCGTGCAGCAGATTTCTTTACCTCTTCAATCCGGGAAGGAAGGATGGATAGCGGTTCAGGTATCTTGGATCGAGACGGCGCTGGATTGTTATGGGACATTGTGGTAATGACGCTACTGGGCTCCGTATATAACTGTTCCACTAAAGTGTAGGCGGCTTTCGGTTTCTTCCGCACGTCATTACCCAAGTGCCCAACACGTGTGCCTGCATATGATAACAGGATAGTTTTAAAACAGAAATAATGGCGCAGCATAAAAAGCATGTTACGCTTATTCACAGGGAACTTACCGAAGATGGCTGCCGTCATAGAATGCACTTGCCGCTTCACGGCTGTCAGGTCATCCACCACCGGTTTAAGGGCAGCTTCAGCATTCTCGGCCCGTTTGAGCAAGTTGGCCTTTTCGGTGGCCCAGACAGCCTGTTCCTTCTTCATGTTTCCTTCACTGTTCCGCAGTAGCCAAGGCATCGCTAGCTCCTTCTTGGCTTTATGCTGTCTCGACCTGCTTTGGGTTTTCGATGCCATCAGAATCGGCGATTCGATCGTCCTTGATTTTCACCTCAGCCTGTGCATATGATCAGCCAACAATTCAAGTTAAAGTCTCAATCATGCAACACAGTTACATGCTCGACACTTGGGGGCTAATGTACCTTCAATCTTTCTCTCGCTAAATACATGGCAAAGTCCCAAGTTGAATCGAGTATTCAACTCGGCACTTGGGGGCTAATGGTTATTTGATTCTATTACAGTATTGTCAGGAAATTTTTGGAGTACCGATTTAAGTGTGCATCGTTAAACCGGCCCTGGTGGTTACAAGGGAAGATTATCAAATCAATCAAAGGAAGTTATCAAGTCCCAGTTTGATCAAAGATTACAAACCGGCCCTCGGGAGCTACAAGGACTGCTATACCGGTAAAAAGGAAAAGAGTGTTACCTCAAATTTGTCTCTCATTAGTTTCACCAAGCCAGCTTCATAATCACGGCTACTGTAAAGCCGATTCAGGTATCCGGAGTGAAGATCTTGGGCGCTTAAAGCGGCATATGTTTCCAGCTCAGCAGCCCACTTTCCTTTGTTCAAAGTGGAAGAATCCTCCTTCACAGTATGCCAGGTTAGAGTTGCAGCGTTACCCGGATCAGAGTGGCCTGTTCCAGTAATTACAACGTCGTCATCTTTCGATTCGACGGATCGTGTGGGCACGGCCGTTTCAGTAGGACTGTGAGGATTTTCAGACCGGATAGTACTAGCAGGTGGATCAACAGACATTGAAACATCCACAGGCCTCTCCTCAGGAATAACATCTTCTTGAACCGGAGGGTCAGTTGGAATATCTTGAAGCAACATTTTGAGATCCGGCGCTTTGCTCATGATCTCAAGCGGCAGCCTCTTCAGCAGATTTTGTCCAGCGAGCCTTTTGCTGGGTTTGGTTTGGTTACGAGAAGCAAAGATTGATGAGCAAGGCGTGTACATTACGTAAGAAATCAACAAGCATATGGCTGTATGAACTTACCCGACGGCTATCTTCAACGGTGGTAGCTGAGTGGTGATGATTCGCGGAGGATGAATGGGAGGTGACCGATAATCGGAGTCGGACGGATTAAGAGGTTGACGGAATAAACCCGCTTTGGAATTCAAGGTAATAAAAGGTTGAAACCTCGGTGCGGCGCTTTCGAGCGGGCTGTTTGGTAAACCGCAGAGGTAACTACCTGTCCGTTGTGCCGGGTTGTGCGGCGGGCTTCATGCTGCTGTGTCTTCATAAGAAGTTTGGGATCCAAGTAAGCAAGGGGGTGAGAAAAGTTAACTTTCCGGTTTGCCCGGCGAAATTTTGGTGAAGGCAAATTTGTTGAATCGGAAGAGAGAATGGTTACCTCAGCAAATCCTGCGTTGCTGGCTTCAGCGTCATCCTGACAAGCATCGTCATCAATAAGACGTGTAAAAAACAAGCCAAGAGAATCAAGTTCCGGATTACCCACATCATCATCGATGGCCGGATCAGACGAAGCCGTGGTTTTCCTCTTGTGGGCGGATTTCTTAACAACTTTCGTTTTGGGCCGGTTTGGCCGCCCAGCCTTGTCCGCTTTGTCTTGAGAGAGTTTCTTGCTCCAAAACGGATTATCACCCTGGATCAGAAATAATTGAGAGTTGGAAGTATGAAAGTAATAGCAGTATTTAATGATGACACAGTCAGAGACTTACCGCAGGAGGTGCGTTGAAGGTGCAGTAAGGAGCCAAGCCGGTTTGGGCACAAAGGTGCTCCGGTTCATTCAGCAAGATCCTTCATCAATCCGTGACTTCATCTTGCACAGCCCAGTTTGGTGTGTCGGAGTGGGTCATCGGCGCTGCCGTATATGGCACATCAAACCGAACGCGGCTCAGAGGCAATATGCCCCAAGATAACCAGCAGCGTGCGGATCGATCCAATCAAACCGTTGGCCATGAAGGCCGAAGCTTGATAGTTGTGGAGCATATTTGCTTTCTCTTTGGCGATCAATCGCTATGAAAGGGATGAGTGTTGCTGAGCCGCTCTCGACGAAAAACCGGTAAAGGATTTTCACCTTCAGGGAAGTGTCTTTTTGAAGAGAACCAAGTCGCGTTCCACTCTTTGGGATGAGTGTGGAGTTTGACGTGGGGATAAGTGATCTCCTTCCTCTTCTGGATAGCCATACCGCCCAATTCGGTATTGGGGCCATCGGTGAATTCGGTGCGGTGGTTTAGGTGGAAGAGATCCCTGAACAGTTCAACAGAGGGCTCCTCTTGCAGATATGCTTCGGACAGCACTTGAAAATGGCACAGGTTGGTGACCGAATTGGGGCCGATATCTTGGGGACGGAGTTGAAAATTGGCCATCACGTCCCGGTAAAATTTTGACCCGGGCGGTTTGAAACCCCGGGCCAAGTGATCCGCAAAAACCACAACTTCTCCTTCCTGAGGGGTGGGAGGACATTCCTCTCCAGGAACCCTCCAATGGATTGTGTTTTGATCATCTAAAGCGCCGATTGATACCAGTTCTTTCAACTGTGTCTCGGAGACGCGGGAAGGAACCCAGTTGCATTCGTACACCTATTTGGCCATCATAAGATCTACAAGGAGAAAGATCCGGTTTAAGAAAGTACTTACTACAGAGTGATTGATTTAAGTTATGATAAACCGGAGGCGGTTCCTATAAATCAGCGTGTTGTCGGATGATGTCGGATATATCCTGGCGGTTCAACAAGGGGACTAATGGTGTACGGTGCGGTTTAGCAGCTTTTACCATGGTGAGTTAAACCGCCTAATCTTGGCTTTGAAGGTAATTGAGGTCGTGGATGCGAAACAGGTTTCACAAAGTTCATGTTTACTACGGATCAAACGCGGTTTTCGAAAACAGGAAAAGCGCCGCGAAAGTAAAGAAGAAACAGAAATGCACCATAAGGTATATATATATATGCGAAGATCTATGGGATTAAGATGAGAAAGTGCAGCGGATACGCAGGAGTCGTCATGTGGTACAGAACGGGATTCATAGCATGGCTCAAAGGCTAGAAAGGTGAAAACATACGAAGAACGTGGTATGAAGCTCGAACCCTAGAAACAGATCTAAGGTGAGGGAACAGACTGAAGAAGGGTAAGAGATTTACCGGAAACGGAGGAGATGCGGAGAAAGGCCGCAGTGTTCTGGTCCAAACAGGTTGATGCAGCGGCCTAGGACGAAGCAGACGTTGATGACGACGACGGAGCTCCAAAGGCAGCGGCGCGAGGAAGAAGAAGAAGAGGAAGCGAAGGGAGAAATAGAATGACCCTTCGGTCCTATTTATAAGGCAGTAAATCTAGGTCAAGCGCGTGAATCCAGGGACGGTCATTAAAGAAGGCGTTATAAAGGATAAACTTCAAGATGACGTCATGCCGGTTTCTGATGACGAAGCAACGATATCATGCCGGTTTCTGATGATCGAAGCAATGACGACGTGACGGTTTATTAAACAAAGAAGATGTCCAAGATGCAGATTACGTGAAGGATTGACATGAACCAGTTCAAATCAACTGGGGCCTAATGTTGGGGATATTACCACTAGGTGTAAACCGCCAAGCTCGGGCGGGTTAACTCCGCTAGTAGTGTAATCATGGAAAGGCCCAAGGCCCGTAGTTGGCTTAGAACTTGTAGCCGTAAACCGCCTGATGTATAACTTGTATTGTAAGTTAGAATAGAGAGATACCAACCGGGATACGAATATGAACCGTTGGGACTCGCAAACCGGCGGCGCCACTCGTGTATATAAGGGGACGGCCCGGCGGCGGTTCAAAGACAGACAACCACAACTCGAGCCTAGGCGAAGCTTATTTGCTCCCTAGCCATCGAGACTACATCAATTCCATCACAACTAGACGTAGGCTTTTACCTTCATCGAAGGGGCCGAACTAGTATAAAACCCTCGTGTCTTTGTGTCCGCTTTAACCCCTGCAAGTAAACCCGTAGCGATGGCTCCACGACTAAGTCCTTATGCTAGGACATCTGCCGTGACAAATCCACGACACATAGGATAGAAATTCTAGTGAAATTCCAACTTCAATCGTTTATAATTCCAAGATCCTGTATCATCACATAGCCTATACCATGTCAATGCATCTCCCTTCAAATATAAAGGGAAGACCTTCCTTTTGACAACATCATCGGGAATACCTGCAAGTTTAAATAATCCACAAACTTCATCCACAAAGATAAGGTGTAAATCGGGATGCAATGTTCCATCTCCTGCAAAGGGATTAGCTAGCAGTTTCTCTATCATACCGAAGGAATCTCAAAGTAAATATTTTCATAAGTTCATGAGGTTGAGGAGCAACTCTTTTCTCTTACGGTCGGGGTGAAGATACCCGAACAAGCCCTCAAAGGATTAGTTTCCATAGTAACAAGTGACAGAAAATTTCAGCACACTATATAAATGTTTCCTTACCAAGTTCCACTCACCAAAGGCGCTACACTCCCCGGCAACGGCGCCAGAAAAGAGTCTTGATGACCCACAAGTATAGGGGATCTATCGTAGTCCTTTCGATAAGTAAGAGTGTCGAACCCAACAAGGAGCAGAAGGAAATGACAAGCGGTTTTCAGTAAGGTTTTCTCTGCAAGCACTGAAATTGTAGGTAACAGATAATTTTGTGATAAGATAAATTGCAACAAGTAACAAGCAATGAAAATAAATAAAGTGCAGCAAGGTGGCCCAATTCTTTTTGCAGCAAAGGACAAGCCTGGACAATTTCTTATAATGAGAAAAGAGCTCCCGAGGACACATGGGAATTATCGTCAAGCTAGTTTTCATCACGCTTATATGATTCACGTTCGGTACTTTGATAATTTGATATGTGGGTGGAACGGTGCTTTGGTACTGCCCTTACTTGGAAAAGCATCCCATTTATGATTAACCCCTATTGCAAGCATCCGCAACTACAAAAGAAGTATTAAGGTAAACCTAACCACAACATTAAACATCTGGATCCAAATCAGCCCCTTACGAAGCAACACATAAACTAGGGTCTAAGCTTCTGTCACTCTAGCAACCCATCATCTACTTATTACTTCCCAATGCCTTCCTCTAGGCCCAAATAATTGTGAAGTGTCATGTAGTCGACGTTCATGTGATGCCCGGGTAATTAAGCTACAATAACCTCCTCGTAATGATGCCTCGTCACCTCGGTTACTAATGATAAACTCGCGTTGATTAGAAACCGATTCAAATTCAAATTTAAATTCAGCAAATAGTCAAAGTTTTCAAAACATTAAAACAAAACCATTGGGGTGTTGCCAAATAATGCATAGGTAATTATTGTGGGGAAACCACAATTTTATAAAAGGTTTAAGTGCACTAAAATATTTAAAACAGCAGCAAAACATTTAACTAACTACCCTTTTCAATTTGATAAATTATTAAACTATTTGTTTTATTGCCAAAAATTTATGGGGCAGTGGCATACTTATTAAAACTAAATTAGGAACCAGTGGTGTAGTTTATAAAATCAAATTCAAAAGGAAACTAAAATAAAAATAGTAAAACAGAAATATAAAATAAAACAAAAATAAAATAAAAGGAAAACAACTTTACCCCCCCTCTCTCCGACTAGGCCTTGGCCCAGTTGGTCGTGTGGCCGAGTGACCTGCCGGCCCACCCCCTGGCCTACTTAGGCCACCCCCACTCCCGAAACCCTAATCCACCCACCACTCCCACTCGCACCACTCCTCTTCCCCATCGATCTGGATCGATCCCGATCCTCCCTCGACCCCGCTGCGCCTGCCGCCGCTGGAACTCATGGCGCCTCTTCCCCTTGCCGCTCGCTTCCTCCTCCCACCGCTCGCTCCCACGCCGCCCGTCGTCGCTGCCGCCTCGACCCCGCTGCCATGGACCCTACGAACCCCTGTGAGGCCTTGCCCCTCTCCACTCCCCTCTGCTCCCTACGCCCGTGGTTGCCGCGCTGACCGCACCCGCGGTCACCCCCGACGCCTCTCTACGCCCGCATCCCCGTCCCGGCCAGCCACCACATCGCCGCGACCCTGTCTCGCCCGCGCCGCCTCGTCCCTCCCCGCGGACGCCAACCCCGACCGCGCCTGATGCGCGCACACCTTGTCCCCCCCTCTCCGCTCGCCGCCGCCAGGGCTTTCTCCGGTTGCCGCCGCACCGGCCTGACCCCGTTTTCCCTCATGCCTCCCAGGTCGCCGGGGCCGTGGCCACACTCACCTCGCGCCCACTATCGCCGCTCTCGCCAGCCCTCTCCGTCCCGCCTCCGGCCGCCCCAGCTACCACCCTGTCGCCACATCCGTCGCGGCCCGCTCCCTTCCATGGCCGGCGTCGTGCCTCGCGCGTGGTCGCCTTAAGAAGACAACGCGCTCGGGTCCAAGCGACCAGGCCTTGCATGGCCAAGCCAGATTACCGATGGCCGCGCCGGTTTGGCCCTAGGGCCAATGACAGGGGGCCGCCCCAGAACGTTTTTTTAAAAGAATTAAAAAAGATATATAAATAAATAATTAATAATAAAAATAATTAATTGATTAACTAAATTAATTAACTTAATTAATTCTGATTAAATTAACTAATTAAGATTAATTAACCTAATGACTAGTTAACCTAATTAACTACAGTTAATTAACTAAACAAAGTATGATAGGTGGGACCCACACGTCAGTTGAACAATCAACACCTCTGTTGACTGCTGACGTCATGCTGACATCATGATGACGTCAGCATACACTGTTCTGGATAATGTTGAATTAAGTTAATTAAATAAATTCTAAAAATGATTTAAAAACTTTAGAAAATCATATAAAATAAACCGTAGCTCGGATTGAAAAACTTTGTACATGAAAGTTGCTCAGAACGACGAGACGAATTCAGATACGCAGCCCGTTCGTGTACCACACATCTTTAGCATAGCAAACATGGAACTTCCTCCTCTAGTCCGTTTGTCCGAAAAGGCGAAACACCGGGAATACTTTCCCGGATGTCCCCCCCCTCGCCGGTATCACCTACCACTACGTTAGGTCACCCCTAGCACCGCATATTGCCGAGTCTTGCTTTGTGTTACATTTGATTGCTTTGTTATTTATTGTGTTCCCCCTCCGTTACTTCTTTCCGGTAGACTCTGAGACCGGTGCCGATGTCCGTGTGTTCGACTACACCGAAGATGACCCCTCCTTCTTGCCAGAGCAACCAGGCAAGCCCCCCCCCTTGATCACCAGATATCGCCTATTCTCCACTATAATGCTTGCATTAGAGTAGTGTAGCATGTTACTGCTTTCCATTAATCCTATTCTGATGCATAGCCTGACATTGTTGCTACATCTGTTGATACCTTACCTGCAATCCTAAATACTTAGTATAGGATGCTAGTTTATCATCTGTGGCCCTACATTCTTGTCGCTCTGCCTTGCTATACTATCGGGCCGTGATCACTTGGGAGGTGATCACGGGTATATACTATACATATATACATACTACAGATGGTGACTAAAGTCGGGTCGGCTCGAAGAGTACCCGCGAGTGATTCACGGATTAGGGGCTGAAAGGACCTTTGTCCCGACGGCCCTCTGTGTGGATCTTTGTGGCTGAGCGACAGGGCAGGTTGAGGCCATCTAGGCGAGAAGTGGGCCTGGCCCTGGTCGGCGTTCGCGGTTGCTTCATAATAACACACTTAACGAGATCTTGGTATTTGATCTGAGTCTGGCCACTGGCCTATACACACTAACCAACTACACAGGAACAGTTATGGGCACTCGACGTCGTGGTATCAGCCGAAGCCTTCGTGACGTCAGCGACTGAGCGGCGCGCACCGGATTGGAACGTAAGCCTGTTCTTGTATTAAGGGGGCTAGTTCTGCTTCCGGCCGCATTCGCAACATGCAGGTGTGAAAAGGGCGATGGGCCCAGACCCCTGCGCCATAGGAGTTAGACCGGCATGCTGACCTCTCTGTTGTGCCTAGGTGGGGCTGCGACGTGTTGATCTTCTGAGGCCGGGCATGACCCAGGAAAGTGTGTCCGGCCAAATGGGATCGAGCGTGTTGGGTTATGTGGTGCACCCCTGCAGGGAAGTTTATCTATTCGAATAGCCGTGTACCTCGGTAGAAGGATGACCCGGAGTTGTACCTTGACCTTATGACAACTAGAACCGGATACTTAATAAAACACACCCAGACAAGTTCCACAGACAACCCAGTGATCGCTTTTCACTGTGGCGGCGAGGGAGGATCGCCGGTAGGATTATGCTACTGCGATGCTACTTGGAGGACTTCAATCTACTCTCTTCTACATCTTTGCAAGACGGAGGCTGCTGAAGCATAGTCCTCAATAGGACTAGCTATCCCCCTCTTATTCTGGCATTCTGCAGTTCAGTCCACTGATATGGCCTCCTTACACATATACCCATGCATATGTAGAGTAGCTACTTGCTTGCGAGTACTTTGGATGAGTACTCACGGTTGCTTTGCTCCCTCTTTTCCCCGTTTTCTCTTCTTCTCGGATGCCACAACCAGACGTTGGAGCCAGGAGCAGACACCACCGCCAACGGCATTTACTACTACACTGGAGGTGCCTACTACTACGTGCGGTGCTCAAGAGCGACCGAGAGTAGTTAGGAGGATCCAGCAGGAGGCCTCCGCCTCTTCGATCTCAGATCCCAGTTTGTGCTAGCCTTCTTAAGGCAAACTTGTTTAACTTATGTCTGTACTCAGATATTGTTGCTTCCGCTGACTCGTCTATGATCGAGCACTTGTATTCGAGCCCTCGAGGCCCCTGGCTTGTAATATGATGCTTGTATGACTTATTTATGTTTTTAGAGTTGTGTTGTGATATCTTCTCGTGAGTCCTTGATCTTGATTGTACACGTTTGCGTGCATGATTAGTGTACGATTGAATTGGGGGCGTCGCAAGTTGGTATCAGAGCCGACTGCCTGTAGGAATCCCCCTTCCACACTCCTTGGCCGAAGTCGAGTCTAGTCACTACAAAACTTTTACTAACTTGGCTGTGTGCCTTACGGGCCCACGTTGCCATTGGGTGGTATTAGGATCTTTTATTCCTTGCCTTTACTCTGGGACTCTGATCTCTCTTTTATTCGGGTTAAATGGTTTTGCTAACTCTAACTCTAGGTTCTCATAAATACTTTCTCCTGGAGAGCCCCTTCATTCCAGATGATGGCCTGCTTCACCAGAAGATTCCGAAGATACTCTTCGATATTCTCTCGAGACTTTGTGCCCACCACTTTTACTATTCCCGACCACCGATAAATCCTTATGGATAACTACTTACACTTGTCATTCATATGATCATCCCCCGTTGATCTTCTTATTACAAGATACCCCAAAGTTTTCTCTATTGTTCCGAGAATACTTTGTGCCTACTGCCTTGCAGTTCCTTGTCGCCTGAATACACCTACAAAATAATCCTCACACTTACCGAGGATTTGTTTCTCCCTAGTTGTTCAGGTGTTTCACAAAATTCTTTGAAATATTATCCGATTTTCCGAGAATCCTCTGCAGCCTATGGCTCTAGAAATTCTTGTCTGCCTGCATTATGGTTAAATCCAAATGCCTAGCATTATTCATTGACATCCTTTGCACTATCATTTTGAGACGGTTGATTCAATATGATGCGGATGTTCGCAATCGTCAGTCGCAATTAGAATTCATCCTTCCAGCTCAGACGTCATTTTTGAACATGAGCTGGTTCTCGACCAATCAAATTGTCGTCGATTGTACCCCTAAGCTTACTCATCTTATCCTTCCTTAATCAGAGCGTTTGCTTCTGATCCCTTGATTTGGAGATCATAATTCCTTTGATTTTGAGCTTTCAATCAATCAGTTGTTTCTATAATATAATCTCCTTACATTCTTTCTTCCTCTGGTTGAGTACAAATGCTCACATCAGATCCCTTGAGGACCACTGGGTCCTTTGTTGGATTTTATCCAACAACGTCCTTCATACTCAATCACTTTGGAAGTTCTTATCTATGATGTAATGCCATTGGTAAATCCTATTATCTGATTTGGCCAACCATGCTCTGCTTTCGAGCTGGTGATATTTACGCTTGAAACTTGTGGAATATGTTCCTAAGAGGCCCCGATGGGTTGAACCTATGCCTTTTCTAATATTTGTGAACCCAGAAACTACTACGGGTCGTACTCTACTGCTGTTATATCAGATAAAATTTCAACACTACAACTTCGTCGAAGGCGAGAAGTGAGTGAAAGGTTATGCATTAGAGAAGTGGGAGTCGACCTTGAACTTTGTGTTCATGCCCATGGACACGATGTAGATCCTATCATGGAAGCTTCTTGTAATAATAACTATTTCCTTGATATAATATCTTCTGGTATCGGTGAATTGATCCTTTGCAATCGTGGTTCTGACCATGTTCTCCTTTAAATACCATTTCTCGTGCAAGTTTAAGCACTTGTCTTCCGCAGAGCAATACCCCAATCCAAACTCTATTTTGATCTATCGTCGAGTATTACCCCTTTGGTACCTCGAAAATATCACGGAACTACATAACTTCTTATGAGTTCTTCATCAACTATTATGCTCGCAGATTCCAATTTTCCATGCGTTCTGAGTTGTTAAACACTCAAGGACACCGACTTCTGAATCGAGTCCGCATCACGATTAAACAACTCTTTGTAATCTTCTTTACTTGCGAGTTTGTACTCGATCACGTCATTCCTATCCTGATCGGCTATATCATTATCATGCTGATTTTAACTATGCTACCTGGTCCTTATTCTTGGGGCACAACTTTCAAGGATGAGCTAGGCTTACGTCGATTTTCCTTGTCCATTTGCTTCACCTCGAAGAGCAAGCTTGATTCTGAGTGGTGCCGTATCCATGGTGCCAGTGACCTTTCGCTACATCAGTCGTTTTGCTTGATGAAGTCGTTGTTCGATTGCTTCTTCGTGGAGCCTCTCAACATTTTTTTTCATGATCATCAGCAGCATTCTGAGCTCTTCCAACATATCAATTGCATTCATGATGAGAAATACCATCCTTGCCCACGGTGATTTGTGTTATCATCGACCACTTTATTGCCTTCCGTTCAACACAAACTTGTTTGTGTTTCGTGTTATGCCTTGAGATCCTTGCTATCCAGCATTTGTTCTTTACCTTGGAGTATTACCATCTTTTATTTCAAGAATGTTGTGAGAATTTCACCACCTCTTAAGAATTCTTGATACAGGATATACTTCTTGCCATATCTGTTCATTCCTTGGTCCCCGTGTTGTTTTTAACCAGGATACCAATATGCTAACAATGTTGCTGGAGTTTTGTACTTCTAGCAACCCTATTGCTTTGAAGTTAACGATCGACAGTTTGTTCTTAGACTGTTGATTATTGAATCATCACTCCAACATTGATCTTGCTGCCTAAGGTCATACTTCGGGCACACCTTTCAACTAGTGGTTGATGGTGTATGTTTTCCCTCGAGCATACACCATTATATCATTTGAATTGACAAGTGTCATCTTCTTCTTCACATTATTGTGGAAATCAATCCATTTGGAATTCTTGATGAATTGTCGCTGAGCCCATCAGCCACCTCCTCATCCCCTCCTTGGTTTAATGATGAACTATTGTTTTAGGAACTCGCTCCCATAGTTCATTTCCCGAGAATCTTGCAATGTCATTTCATCGATTTGTGTTGCACCTTTTCTTCTCGGACATCCTGAGTCTGAGGTATCATGACACCAATCATATCTGAATCTCGGTCAGATATGACGGTTGGGACAACTTTCCAGGAGTTATGATGTTGGTCCTTTGATGACCTTGTAATATGATGTCATGCCTAGCACCCCCCATGGCTGGAGGACCTATCATTATAATTTCTTTTGCAAAGATAACCATTCTTCATGGAGGAAATTGTAAGACTTATTTTATAAGTTGCTCCTGATGGATCATTTGTGTATCCAAAGTCCGGCCCTTGATTTAAACACCATATCATTGCTACCTCGAAGCATGCCTATGATACCCCGCCCATCAACAAGAACATTGGAGGCACGATACTAAATGTTTCTTGGTCAGTTATCCAAACACCGTTGTATGGGTAACATTTTGATTAATCCTTGCCTCTTATCTGAATGGTTGGGTACTTGCTCTCCTACCCTGTATGCCATGTTTTGCTTCTCCATGGGAAGGATATACTCCTAAAAATTGTGTGTAATCACAATTTTCCTTTCCATTGTTCTGTTTAATCTGATAATCGCGTTTTGCTTTCCATTCTTTGTTTAATTTTTCCTGAATCTGACTTAACTAAGCAGAGATAATTCCCTGCTTAGGTAGGCACCTTGTTGTACCACTCTGTCTGTAAGATCCTGTTACTATTGTTGATGACATTCCGGTAACCACCGATGGGTGATAACTTTGCCAATTGGTTCGCCTCGTTCAACAAGCAGGAAAATGGTTCTCTTCGTCCCTCGCCCTTGGTACTAACGATGCTGTCAACATAACTGACCGGTTATTCTCTGACATGCCTTGCTTACATGATCGTGCAAGATGTCATTGCTCCTTCTACTTTTAACCCACATGGTGGGCCCATAATCCACAGTTCCACAGGATCGAACCCAACTCTCTTGTACACCCCATGTTCCCATGGTTGTTCCTCGCGCGTGGCCTCATGCATAATTCATGAGCCACTTTCCGAGAGATCATCAATTCTGGAATCAGACACAATACTTATTCCCGTTGCTTTGAACCCCTTTCACGCCATGTTTCAGGCATCGAACGGTTGCCTACCTGTTTGAAACTTTGGTACAATTGTATATTGCACTCAACGAATTCACTGAAATACAACTCGTGGGGTACCTTGTGTATTTCCCATTGAGTTCACCGTCAGATGCCCAGCTTTGTGCAAATGCATTCTTCCGAGTTTTTCCCCTTGGTCGCGTTCGTAGGACGATGGAGATCCCGAAGAAAGGATGACAACTTGATCATGGTGACTTGAAGCAGAGAAATGTAGACATTAATGAAAGGGATCAACCTCTTCGAAAGGGCAGCCAAGACCGAGAAGACTCGTTAGGTTTTTCGCTACCAGCACCTCCCCCCTTACTCCACCGCTTAAATCTCGGGACGAGATTTCTTGTAGTGGAGGAGAATTGTGATGCCCGGGTAATTAAGCTACAGTAACCCCCTCGTAATGATGCCACGTCACCTCGGTTACTAATGATAAACTCGCGTTGATTAGAAACCGATTCAAATTCAAATTTAAATTCAGCAAATAGTCAAAGTTTTCAAAACAATAAAACAAAACGGTTGGGGTGTTGCCAAATAATGCATAGGTAATTATTGTGGGGAAACCACAATTTTATAAAAGGTTTAAGTGCACTACAATATTTCAAACATCAGCAAAACATTTAACTAACTACCCTTTTCAATTTGATAAAATATTAAACTATTTGTTTTATTGCCAAAAATTTATTGGGCAGTGGCATACTTATTAAAACTAAATTAGGAACCAGTGGTGTAGTTTATAAAACCAAATTCAAAAGGAAACTAAAATAAAAACAGTAAAATAGAAATATAAAATAAAACAAAAATAAAATAAAAGGAAAACAACTTTACCCCCCTGTCCGACCGGGTTTTAGCCCTGGGATTGGCGTGTGGCCGAGTGACTGCGGCCCACCACCGCCTACTTAGGCCACCCCCACTCCGAGACCCTAATCCACCCACCACTCCCACTCAGACTCCTCTTCCTCCTCATTGATCTGGATCGATCCCGATCCTCGCCGACCACACGCCTTGCCGCCGCCGAACTTCATGGCGCCTCTTCCCCGCCGGCCTGCTTCCTCTTTCCCACCGGCCTGCTCCTACGTCGCCCGTCGTCGCCGTCGCCCCCCTCGACCCCGCTGCCACGGACCCTGCGAACCCCTGTGAGGCCTCGCCCCTCTCCACTCCCCTCTGCTCCCTACGCCCGTGGTCGCCCACGACCGTGTTCGCGTCACCCGCCGCTTTTCTACGCCCGCGTCCCGTCCCCTGCCAGCCATCAGATCGCGCGCGCCTGTCTCGCCCGCGCCGCCCCGTTACTCCCCGCGGACGCCAACCCGATCATACTGATGCGCGACGCCTTTGTCCCTCTCCGCTCGACGCAGCTGGGCTTTTTGATTGCTGCCGCACCGGCTGACCCGTTTTCCCTTGTGCCTCCCAGGCCGCCGGCTGTGGGTGCGCCACTCACAGACACTATCGCCGCTATCGCCAGCCCTCTCCGTCCCGCCTCCGGCCGCCCCAGCTACTACCCCTGCAGCCACATCCGCCGCGGCCGCTTCCTTCCATGGTCGGCGTCGTGCCCATTGCGTGGTCGCTTAAGAAGTCGGCATGCCGGGTCCAGAGAGACCAAGACCCGCAACCGCGTCACTACTGAGAAGCGCCATTTGTTTGGCCCTAGGGCCAATGACACGGGGGCCCGCCCCAGAACGTTTTTTTAAGAATTAAAAAAGATATATAAATAAATAATTAATAATAAAAATAATTAATTGATTAACTAAATTAATTAACTTAATTAATTCTGATTAAATTAACTAATTAAGATTAATTAACCTAATGACTAGTTAACCTAATTAACTAATGTTAATTAACTAAATAGAGTATGACAGGTGGGACCCACACGTCAGTTGACCAGTCAACACCTCTGTTGACTGCTGACATCATGCTGACATCATGATGACGTCAGCATGCACTGTTCTGGATAATGTTGAATTAAATTAATTAAATAAATTCTAAAAATGATTTAAAACTTTAGAAAATCATATAAAATAAACCGTAGCCCGGATGGAAAAACTTTGTACATGAAAGTTGCTCAGAACGACGAGACGAATCCGGATACGCTACCCGTTTGTCTGCCACACATCCCTAGCATAGAAAACATGGAACTTCCCCCTCCGGTCCGTTTGTCCGAAAACGCGAAACACCGGGAATACTTTCCCGGATGTCCCCCCTCCTCGCTGGTATCACCTACCACTACGTTAGGTCACCCCTAGCACCGCATATTTCCGCGTCTTGCTTTGTGTTACATTTGATTGCTCTGTTATTTATTGTGTTCTCCCTCCGTTACTTCTTTTCGGTAGACTTTGAGACCGGTGCCGATGTTCGTGTGTTTGACTACACCAAAGATGACCCCTCCTTCTTGCCAGAGCAACCAGGCAAGCCCCCCCCCTTGATCACCAGATATCGCCTTTTCTCCTCTATACTGCTTGCATTAGAGTAGTGTAGCATGTTACTACTTTCCATTAATCCTATTCTGATGCATAGCCTGACATTGTTGCTACATCTGTTGATACCTTACCTGCAATCCTAAATACTTAGTATAGGATGCTAGTTTATCATCTGTGGCCCTACATTCTTGTCGGTCTGCCTTGCTATACTATCGGGCCATGATCACTTGGGAGGTGATCACGGGTATATACTATACATATATACATACTACAGATGGTGACTAAAGTCGGGTCGGCTCGAAGAGTACCCACGAGTGATTCACGGATTGGAGGCTGAAAGGACCTTTGTCCCGACGGCCCTCTGTGTGGATCTTTGTGGCGGAGCGACAGGGCAGGTTGAGACCATCTAGGCGAGAGGTGGGCCTGGCCCTGGTTGGCGTTAGCGGTTGCTTCAAAATAACACGCTTAATGAGATCTTGGTTTTTGATCCGAGTCTGGCCACTGGCCTATACGCACTAACCAACTACACGGGAACAGTTATGGGCACTCGACGTCGTGGTATCAGCCGAAGCCTTAGTGACGTCAGCGACTGAGCGGCGCGCGCCGGATTGGAACGTAAGCCTGCTCTTGTATTAATGGGGCTAGTTCGCTTCGGCCGCGTTATAGCAACGCGGTGTGCAAAGGCGATGGGCGGACCCTGCGCCATAGGAGTTAGACCGGCGTCGACCTCTCTGTTGTGCCTAGGTGGGGCTGCGACGTGTTGATCTTCCGAGGCCGGGCATGACCGTGAAAGTGTGTCCGGCCAAATGGGATCGAGCGTGTTGGGTTATGTGGTGCACCCCTGCAGGGAAGTTTATCTATTCGAATAGCCGTGTCCCTCGGTAAAAGGACAACCCGGAGTTGTGCCTTGACCTTATGACAACTAGAACCGAACAATTAATAAAACACACCCAGACAAGTTCCACAGACAACCCGGTGATCGCTTTTCCATAGGGCGGCGAGGGGAGGATCGCTGGGTAGGATTATGCTATGCGATGCTACTTGGAGGACTACAATCTACTCTCTTCTACATGCTGCAAGACGGAGGCTGCCAGAAGCGTAGTCCTCGATAGGAATAGCTATCCCCCTATTATTCTGGCATTCTACAGTTCAGTCCACTGATATGGCCTCCTTACACATATACCCATGCATATGTAGAGTAGCTCCTTGCTTGCGAGTACTTTGGATGAGTACTCACGGTTGCTTTGCTCCCTCTTTTCCCCCGTTTTTCTCTTCTTCTCGGATGCCGCAACCAGACGTTGGAGCCCAGGAGCCAGACGCCACCGTCGACAAAGACTACTACCCTGGAGGTGCCTACTACTACGTGCGGGCTGCTGACGACAACTAGGAGTAGTTAGGAGGATCCCAGGCAGGAGGCATGCGCCTCTTTCGGTCTGTATCCCAGTTTGTGCTAGCCTTCTTAAGGCAAACTTTATTAACTTATGTCCGTACTCAGATATTGTTGCTTCCGCTGACTCGTGTATGATCGAGCACTTGTATTCGAGACCTCGAGGCCCCTGGCTTGTAATATGATGCTTGCATGACTTATTTATGTTTTTAGAGTTGTGTTGTGATATCTTCCCATGAGTCCCTGATCTTGATCGTACATGTTTGCGTGCATGATTAGTGTACGATTGAATCGGGGGCGTCACAGTTCACATAACACCACTATAGTAAAGACAACATACATCTCATCAAAATATCAAACGAATACCAAATTCACATGACTACTAATAGCAAGACTTCACCCATGTCCTCAGGAACAAACGTAACTACTCACAAAGCATATTCATGTTCATAATCAAAGGAGTAATAATATGCATTAAGGATCTGAACATATGATCTTCCACCAAGTAAACACATTAGCTTCAACTACAAGGAGTAATCAACATTACTAGCAACTCACAGGTACCAATTTGTGGTTCTGGTACAAGATTCGATACAAGAGATGAACTAGGGTTTTGAGAGGAGATGGTGCTGGTGAAGATGTTGATGGAGATTGACCCCCTCCCGATGAGAGGATCATTGGTGATGACGATGGTGATGATTTCCTCCCGAGGGAAGTTTCCCAGCGAACAGCTCTGCGGAGCTCTAGATTGGTTCCGCCAAGGTTCCGCCTCGTGGCGGCGGAGTTTCGCCCCGTAAGCTTGCCTCTGCTTTTTTCCGGGATAAAAGCCTTCATATAGCGTAAGATGGGCACCGGAGGCCACCAGGGGCCCAGAGACAGGGGCGGCAGTGGGGTGGGCGCCCCCACCTCCCGGACAGGTGTGGGCCCCTCTCGTGTTTTCTTTGCTCAATAATTCTTATTAATTCCAAAACTGACTTCCGTGGAGTTTCAGGATTTTTGGAGCTATGCATAATAGGTTTCCAATATTTGCTCCTTTTCCAGCCAGAATTTCAGCTGCCGGCATTCCCCCTCTTCATGGTAAACCTTGTAAAATAAGAGAGAATCTCTACTCCTAATGTCTCAGTTGGTAGGTCGCGTTCCGGGTTTTATTTTCGTCCCACCTCACCCGGTCTTTTTTGGTACTTCTTTGGTACTTCCTCCCACCTCCCACCCGTTTTATTTCGCTGGTTTTTTTTCGTCCTTCCCCCACCCCACCGGTTTAGTTTCGCGTCACCCTCTCACACAACGAAAAAAATCTTAATGGGTCATAACTTCCCATGCTGGTGCAAGTTATTTTTAGTAATGTCTTTATGTGAAAGAATCAATCACGATCAATCTCTAAATATCAAATCTAAATTAATTAACCTTACCTTAAATTGCTCAATCACATTAATTAGGAAACAAAATAACCGATTTTAAGAAAATATCTACTCTTAATGGAGGGTATTACATACCAAACGTAGGTACGTCATTAGCTCGCTTCCTTCCCTTCTCTTCCCTTCGCCCCTCAGTCACATGCTCATGGCGCTGAAGTGGCATCGACAAAGCGATGGCGGCGAGGACAGCACGTGGCAGCCCACAAGCACGAACAAGACTGCACTGGTCTGCTGCCTCCCAAGATATGGGTGAGTTCTCGTGATGCCCACCCTAAACCCTCACGCCCTACAAATTCTCAACCTCTACCATCTTGATTTCGCCCATGCTCGATCCAAATGACGATGCAGCTCCGCCGATTGACAATGGAGGTTTGCCATCCTTCCTCTCAGCACCCACTCCTCGGAGGAACGACACGCCATACCGATCGAACCCGGTCGAGATCACTCACCAAGATTGCTATTCGAAGTTTTTGTCAAAAGTGAAGAGTGGGGACGGATCTGCACTTTTGTTAATATCTCTACTCCTAACGCCTCAGTTGGTAGGTCGCGTTTCGGGTTTTATTTTCGTCCCACCTCACCCAGTCTTTTTTGGTACTTCTTTGGTACTTGCTCCCACCTCCCGCTCAGCCGAGACGGTTTATTTTCGTACTCCCTTCCACCTCCCAGGTAGTTCCCTCCACGCAAAAAAATGAACCAACCAATCTCTACTCCTAATGGAGCAGTTGGTAGTCTCTGCCGGTCAATTTTCGTCCCACCACTTTCGTCCGTTTTTTTTCGCAGGTTAACCGTCATAGATTTTTTTGTCGCCTCCCCCACTTCATCGGTTTATTTTCACTTCACCCTCTCACACAACGAAAAAAACTGAACGGATCATAACTTTCCATACTGACGCAAATTATTTAGTAATGTCTTTATGTAAAAGAATCAATCACAATCAATCTCTAAAGATCAAATCTAAATTAATTAATCTTCATAACGTTTGTTTCCTTTGAATCACGCCCATAACTTTCCTTCCTTGTTTGGGCGAAACTGTTTGGTAGCAGAGATTAGGAAGCTTCCTATGAGTGTGGTAATAGGAAGTATTCTTTTTCTTGATGATTCGCTTCCATGCGTGATGATAGTAAATTATGCCAACATTCACCACTATTTATCAACGCCATCAATCGTATCCATTTCTACCAGTTTTAAGGGAATCTGCTCGCTATGTCTTTTTAAGGATCCGCTCGCTAAGTCGTAAATGTCGACGTTATTTTCACAAACAATCTCTACTCCTAATGGAGCAGTTGGTAGCCTCGCACGGTTTATTTTGTCCTCCTCCCACCTCCCCTGTTTTTTTTCATCCTCCTCCCACCTCCCAATTTCGATGGTTTTTTCACGGTTTTACTCGCCCCTCCCACCTCCCAATTTCGTCCGGTTTTATTCGTCCCACCTCCCACCACCCCTCGATCTGGTTCTTTTTCTCCACTCTTTCCTTGCAAACCAATAATTTCCTAACATACAAAAGATCACGAATCTATCTTTCCTTACCCGAACCAATCGCGCCCTACATCAGTGCATTTCATTATTAAGAAAACTAACACGTAAATCTTAACGCATTGCAAACAAATCCCGTTATGGACCTAATTAATTTATTATGGAATCTATACATGGTCACATTGGTTCTTTTTCTCTCCACTCTTTCCTTGCAAACCACTAATTTCCTAACATACAAAAGATCACGAATCTATCTTTCCTTACCCGAATCAATCGATCCCTACATCAGTGCATTTCTTTATTAAGAAAACTAACACGTAAATCTTAACGCATTGTAAAGAAATCCCGTCATGGACCTAATTAATTTATTATGGAATCTGTACATGGTCGCATCTCTCCCCTCGTGAAAAAATCGCATCCATCTCCCGTTAAAAAGGAAAAGAGAACATGAACGATCAATCCCACACCCTCCATCTCAGTAGCAAAAAATCGCCCCCGCCTCTGCTACTGCGCCTCACCGTGTGCCCGGCTCGACCCATGCCTCGCCTGCATGGCTGGACGCCGCCGTCTCCACCCCCATGTACAAGAAAACGGTGGGCAGAACCATCCATTCAAATCGCACACCCCACCCTCCTCCGCAATCCCTAGCCCCGCATCACCCTATCGCTTTCTCGCCTCTCTTTCCCCTCGATGTAGATGGTGCCGAGCGGCGTCCTCAAGCACCGGTAGTGCCGCCCTCTCTATCTTCGCTGCGTCGAGAGATGGGCCGAGGCGATCGTCAGTTCGCCGCCCATGATTGGGCCGCCTCTGGTTGTCGCGCACCACCGGCTCCACCTAACGTGCCCAACCCTCTCCGCTTTCGACCTTCCGGTGACCACATCCCTCCGCGCCTCCATCCATCATCCACAAGGCCACTCCCTGCACTCACCCTCCTGAATTCTCCATACCGGCGGACAATCACCGAAGATCCAAGTTGGCCGAATGGGTTCCAATTTCTCTCTCGTTGTGGATTCGCAGGCAAGAAGCGCTTCTACATGCATCCTCCTGCCGGTCCCTAAAGTACCAAGGTAAATGGTTGATGTTGCGTTTGTCTAGGATGATATATGTTGGCTCTGTTCCGGTTCATCCGAGCAGTTTGGTGACTAATTTACTGATAATTTAATTATATTAATTAAGTGAGTCGGTGTATCGTCGTGCATTTATCTTGCCAAGAATGTTACGTGATGCTCGATGCACTTTGGGAATTGTTTATCTTGTCTTGAGTGCAGAACATTTGTTTATTAATGCATGAGAAGAATCCTTGTTACTACCTTGAACCTGTTTTATAATCCATATTGTTATGCACTAGCGTGTGTGCGTGTGAAATAGATGGATTATGGTCCCGTACCCAATAAGATGGATATGTGTGTTAGAGAGAGAGAGAGAGAGAGAGGGAGAGAGAGAGGAGGAGGAGGGAGGAGAGAGTGTGTGAGAATTTGATGGTAAAAAGGTCGCCAATGTCACTTGATATGTATGAGAATATTAAATGTAATATTAACATAATTAATATTGAACTCTTAAAGTTAATGTGGCCCCGTTGCAACGCACGGGTGTTCTTATAGTAGGCATAAGTATTTAGATATAATGTGTAGTAACAGCCCATAATGCAATAAATATTGATATAAAAGCATGATGCAAAATGGGCGTATCACTCCCCATATCCAGTTCATATCTGGGGTGGATATGAGACGCCCATATACGTTCGCCACGTAGGATCCAGCCCATCGTGGCCCACCCGACTCCACATAGGTTGGACTCTATCAGCATTCCAGATGAAACCCTAATCGCAATCCACTCCACTCGCCTCCATGCACAAGCTCCCGTCCCGTGATCTCCGATCTTCTCCCGCATAGCGGGCAGCAGATCTGAGTCCTGCACATCCCGATCTGTTGACCCAGAGCTCGTCCCACGCAGCCCCGAGGAGGAGATGGGGTCCGTCTTGCGCTCTGCCCCTCCCGGGAGTAGTCTGCCCAACGACAATGCTTGGACTCCATCCAACAGGAATCCATTGTGTTCGTCGGAGTGGCGCATGGATCCGAAACCAGGGGTAGTCGCGGCTGCTCGCTGGAGATGGTGCAATCCGTCTAGTGTCCGAACGTTGTGGCGGATGGGCAACGACGCACTGAGTTGGCGCACTGAGTTGGCACACTGAGTTGGAGATGCACAACAACTTCAAGTCGAACGCAAATATGGCACGGCGTGCCTGCCGTGCGAGGCAGCGGGCGCGGCAGAACCTGACAAGGCGGATTCGTATTCTCCGGCGCCTCATATGGTGTCGGGCAACCCCTGGCGCCGCAACCTCGTCGTGGTGGACGTGGCCGGCTCCAACCTCAACTATCCATTATCGACCTCACATCCACCGACGACGTGCAAGACAAGGGCTCGACGAGGAAGAGTAGGGTATATGGGAGACGGGGCGCCTGAAGTCTGTGAGCCGATGCGTGTCCCATGTCCTACTCTACCGGTGACCGTACCAACACTCCGAGGGGTGCAGCCGGCCGTCTGACATAGGCACTGACAAAACAATAAGGACGGTTCAGTGAGAATTTATAGTAGTTTTACGTTGAATGTATTTGATGATTTACAAATGGGGTATACAGCTATGAAAATGTTTTTTTTGTGTGTTGATCGATCACTATCCACGGACACGCCCAGACGCGTTTGTGTGTTGATCGATCACTATCCACGGACACGCCCAGATGCGTTTGGGGACGGAGTAGATGCTCTAGAAGACATTGAAATGTGGGATGCGGAGGTCAAAAAGAAAAGAAAAGCGTCAAACGCCAACACCAGCTATTCTGAACAAGCTAGCCATGAGGCTGGTTGTAATGGGTAGTATCATAAGTTAGTATCATGCATATGATACTAGTGTATGATACTACCTCCCTAATGCATAGTATCATATGGTAGTATCATAGATGACTTTATTTATTGTCATGCATGACACATACTAGTGTAGCATTTATTATGATACGGTATCATGATATGATACTCAAACCTCTCTTACTTCATTTAATTCTATGCCACCTCATCAAAGTTGCCTAGTTGGCATGCATGATACTAACTATGATACTCCCATTACAACCAGCCTGACCTCCAAGGTTGGGGACCTCGCAGGCGCATGCAGCATGCCATGCGCGCGTGCTAATTGGTCACAGTCCTCACCATCCGTGCCATGCCGCTGCAACTTCCGATGAGCAGTAATTCAATGAGGCTTTTAACATCTTCCTTCTGGGAAATGTAAAGCCTAGCCCCTCCAGATTCCACCCCTACCATTTACTGAGCTCTATCAATACTTGGCACCGCAGCGAAGCCAACTCGTCTTCTCCCTCACCAGTTCCTCTTCCTCAGCAACTAGAGGTCACCACACCACACCCACGAACATGTCGTCGTCGAGCATGTCGAGCGACGGCGGACCAACTGTCGCCGTGAAGCTGTTCGTCGACAAGGAGAAGAGAAGGGTGCTGTTTGCGGAGTCCGACAAGGAGTTCGTCGACGTGCTCTTCAGCTTCCTCACCCTGCCCCTCGGCAGGATCGTTCGTCTCTTTGACAAGCAGTCTCAGGTGGGATGCCTCGACGAGCTGTACAAGAGCGTGGAGAGCCTCGGCGAATGTCACTTCCATGCCAAGCCGTGCAAGGCGATGCTTCTTGCGCCGCTCAATGCTGCAGCAGCCCATTGCCACCGGCTTCAAGTGAAAGTCGACGACAGCAACCCCATGTATCGTTGCAAAAATGAAAGGTGCGGCTATCCATCGTTTAGCTCCGTCCCTGATGCTGCTTGCAGATGTGGAAATGTTGTCCAGTACATCGAGGAATGGACAACTCAGAATCCTCGTGTTGCTGTTGAGGATGGGGTTTTTGGCATTAGTGGCTCCAAGTTCATCATAACTGATGATCTCCAAGTTTCTCTTCCATCCACAAGGGTTATGTTTTCTCTGATGGAACAATTTGGGATCCCAGGAAATGGGAACATCGAGGAGAAGGTGCTCCAACTCAATTCTGGCAAGGTCCGTCTCTGACTCTCTCTGTACGTTCCCATGCACATCACACTGAGGAAATTATTTGTACTGTAGTTAGTACTACCACTACTAATATAGTTGTATTGCATTTCTTCCAGATGACTAGTTTGCTCAGGAGAGCACTTCTGACAAAGCAGCCCTTAACCGGATTGTTTTTCAATGTTGCTATTGAGCCGAATGGTTCATATCTTAGTGAGCTTCCTGAAAACCTGTTGGCAAAACAAGCAGCTGAGGCTGACCCCAACTTCAAAGCCATCAAGGTAAGGCTTGTTCAGGCCAAGGGTGATTTATCAGTACTGTATGCTGAAGTTGGGCAAGATTTCGTTGATCTTGTCTTTGGACTCCTTAGCATTCCACTTGGAACCATCATGAAGACTTTTAGTCAGTTGCCCCGAAACGGATGCATGGATAACCTTTACAAGGGTGTAACTGGAAGTGTAAAGCAAGAATGTCAAAGCATACTTCTATCCCCAAGGGCAGCGCCTTTCTATGGTTGCAGCAACAATGTACTGCAGGTAGAAGAATTGGTTCGTAGAGAAGGCCTTGTTGGATGCTGTTATTCTTATGAAATGAATCCCAGATCCCCTACTGATACTGCTGTGAGAACCTACATCAAAGGTAGCCCAATAAACTTCATGGTGACCAACGATCTCCAGATTATGCCGTTATCCTTGACCAACACCATCCAGCTCCTGCATGCATCTAATATTCCGAAGAATAAGCTTGTGGAGAAAGAACTCACGCTCAACAAAACCCAGGTATTATCTTTTTCCATTGCCAGTAAACAATGCATGCATGCTACGGAGGGAGTTGAGCATATATTAGTAGTTCTGAACTAAGCAGTTCTCACTGGTTTTCTTGTGCTGCCTCAACAGGTTCTGAAGATCATCAGAGCTGCATTCGAGACGCGTGAAGCACTCAGCAGTGCGCTTCTTGCTTGAATGCAGTAGAGGTGTTGCCTAAGCTAGCCCCGAGCCTCCTCCAGCCCTCCACTAATCTGGAGCCCTAAATATGAGAAGATGTCACTGGAAGTTTTATTTTCTCAATGTTTATCGTTTGCAAAACTAGCTAGCTCCTTGTTAGTTGTTACTTTATATTGTCTTTTCGGTCATCATGCTGTAGACGTATATCGCCTACTCAATTTGAGTTTGACATGAACTTTGTTACCCTTTATAATTTCTAATTCGTGCACATCAAAGAACTAGTAGTCGACTCATATTAATTAGATTAACTAGTCACGAAGCTGTATGCGCAGCACCGACCGAGGAGCTATGTTCGCTGAATCGGTCGACTAGTATGCACTCCATTCATTCCAAAATAATTGAAGTTGTAAGATATTCATAAGTCAAACTTCTTTAAGTTTGGCCAAGCCCATAGAAAACCCCGCAAAGGTATGATATCAAATAATATGAAAATGTATTTCATAATTAACGAAATAGTTTTGGTTTTCTAGATGTTGACATATTGTTATGTAGATCTGGTTAAACTCGATGAAGTTTTGACTTGGGACAATTCTAGAACCTTAGTTATTTGTGAACGGAGGGAGTGCTAGGCACCTTTCCATACCCTCGAAACAGATTAGTTGAAGGGACACTAGTTGCTCCCCGAAAAAGATACCGCAATCGCCCGTTGATCGAAGCAACAGCGTAGCTTGGCCTGCCATCCGTGGTGCCAAAGTGGCGTAGTGTCATGCCCAAGCCCACGAACGCCCTGAGGTGATAACTCCATCAACAACTTTACTGAAAACCTGACGAAGTATGATTAAATCCAAAACACTGTGTCGACGTACAATCAATGCAAGTTAGACCTAGAGTTTTTACTCCATAGCTCGAGAATCTGTGCTCATAAGTACCACCCAACTTAAGTTACCATCTACTGTCGCCCTCACTTTTAATGAAGTCATCAATGCAAACAAGATTGTCATGCTTTGACATCCGTACACGCTCACAACCCTGACGGGGATATCGTCATGCAACCAGACCTACCGCGTAAACGAGGAGTAGATCACGACACGACCGCCAATATCAACAAGGTCACCAATGCTGCCAATAGCTCAGTAAGGGGGCCATCCGGTAGCCCAAATTCTTCGCCAGTGATCAGACGGACAGTATGGACAAAGACTGTCGGGACCGCCAAGAGCCACCTTGGGGTTGTAGGAATTCAGTAAGCGTCTCAGACCCATAGGGTGCCACATTGCATCTATTTATAATGTGGGGGCTTATCCCACAATTGCATGCAACACGAAAGATTACAGCGCAAGGTTTGAGGAATCCTGATATGCAAGAAAAACTAGAGATAAAAGGAGTACTCGGTTGTAGTTTTATCTCAACTAAACAGATAAATAATAAGGTGGTCCGGTTCGACCAGATGAGCCAGAGCCAGGTCATATCCCCTCGTGACCAGGGCTCTGTGACTTTGAAATTTCACAAGAGTGGCACGGGAATTAGCCTGTGTTGCTCAGTTTCACTCGACGACCACCCACAAAGGCCGCCTAACTACATCAACGATTGCACACTAAGGGAGTAGCGTGAATCGGTTTCGATTCCAACGAGTTGATTGAGGTCTACGACTACCTATTGACCCCGATCATGACGCAGACGGATTCGAAGACCAGACCAGGAGCTACTGACGGTATTCCGGCCTAGGGGTGCCTCGTCATACCAGAAGCCGGCTTGAGTAGGCCAGCCCGGGGCCCTTAGGTCGATTATGGCCCTGGGTTGTCAAGCCGGCTCATGACCCAACTACGAGACGGATACAGAAAGCTTGGTACATGACAAGGCAAGCGACGTCCAGGAGGAGTTTCTCCAAACCGACTAAGATTGTGTAACCCTAGGCCCCGACACCCATACATATAATTAAGCTGGTGTTGAGCTAGATGATTAGGGATAAAACCTCAGAGCTATTGCTCAATCCCTCGATCTTTGTAACCCCTATACATCAATAATAAACACGAGCAAAAGTAGGGTATTACCCCTTCCATGAGGGTTCTACTCATCTGGTCAGATACCCTATCAAGGGATCTAATCGAAATAACTTTGACATGTATAGTACTTTTCAAACGAGTCCTCGCTTAACAGTTATTATTATAAAGGGTGTGGCTGGGTCTCAGAGACTTAACAAAGACTCAATCAAGTGACATAACATATATGAAAGGAAAAAAGAAAAAAACTAATTTTTTTTTGCACGAATCTCCATGCAAGATCTCACGAATATAACATCGACCGAGACATAACCAAGTTTCAGTCGACTAAGATTTGACAAAACTGCATTATAAGACGCATGCGCCATCAAAACACTCCAAGTTAAAAATCTGTAACTTTCTTTTGAGAAAAATCTCTGTAACTTCTTTGTTACAAAGATTTTTTGAGAGCTATACCTGGATGGGTCCTGCTCAGCATCATCAACTGGGATGATCCTGACGAGATTCCTACAGTGCTGGTGGATAGCCGTCAGTTGTCACTGACGGTGTCACATATGAACTTGGCGGCTTTGGCCACAGCCACTTCGGTTGCTCTTGTTTGTTCGACAGGCAAGCCAAACTTCTTGTGGCGAGGGCGACAGCGAGTCAACAACTGAGGCGGATCTTGGCTACAAGATAGAAATGTGAGCCGGTCGATTGTTAGTTCGGCCAGTATAAGAGCATTACTAGTAGAACCCTCAAACCCTCAACCCTTCACTGGTGGAAAAACAGGCTTTCCGTCCAGCCCATAAGTCGCGAAGCTGTAGGAACCGCGACCAATGGGACCTTTAGTCATGTTCGAGGTGAACCGCGACCAAAGGCTGGGCCCAGGCGCCGGTGGCCAGTGGTGCACGTGAGGGGCTTTAGTCGCGGTTGGCGAGCAACCGGGACTAAAGGTCCTCAGCTGGCCCAAGGCCTTTAGATCATGGTTGGTTGTGCCAACCGGGATTAAAGGTTAGACCTTTAGTCTCGGTTGGTGCGGCCAACCGCGACTAATGGCCCGAACCTTTAGTCATGGTTGGTTGATTTTAGTCCGGGCTGGTCCGCCAACCGCGACTAAAGGGATTTGAGGCCTCATTTTCAAACTCTACCCCCGATCGCCTTTTCAGTTTTAGAAAAACAAAAGAAAATTATGGAAATGTCAAAAAAATAAAATAAAATAAGTTTTCCATGTGATATGTGGTCTAGTTGTTGGGAAAATTAACAAATATGAATTTCGACTTTATTTGCAAAATCTCTCTGGAAATTCTTAAAATTGGCATAACTTTTGCATACGAACTCGGATGAAAAAGTTTTTTATATGAAAAATCATCTACTAGAGTCAATAATCTAGATTACATAGTAATGATTCTAACACCCATGGAGTCTTGGTGCTGATCATGTTTTGCTCGTGGAAGAGGCTTAGTCAACGGGTCTGCAACATTCAGATCCGTATGTATCTTGCAAATCTCTATGTCTCCCACCTGGACTAAGTCCCGGATGGAATTGAAGCGTCTCTTGATGTGCTTGGTCCTCTTGTGAAATCTGGATTCCTTCGCTAAGGCAATTGCTCCAAAGATTGTCACGAAGATTTTCATTGGACCCGCGCGCTAGGTATGACACCTAGATCGGATATGAACTCCTTCATCCGACTCCTTCATTAGCTGCTCCGAAGCTGCTATGTACTCCGCTTCACATGTAGATCCCGCCACGACGCTTTGTTTAGAACTGCACCAACCGACAGCTCCTCCGCTTAGTGTAAATACGATCCGGTCTGCGATTTAGAATCGTCCGGATCGGTGTCAAAGCTTGCATCAACGTAACTGCCATTTATGAGCTCTTTGTCACCTCCATATACGAGAAACATATCCTTAGTCCTTTTCGTATTTCAGATGTTCTTGACCGCTGTCCAAATGATCCACTCTGGATTACTTTGGTACCTCCTGCTAAACTTATAGCAAGGCACACATCAGTCTGTACACAACATTGCATACATGATAGAGCCTATGGTCAAGCATAGGAACATCTTTCATTTTCTCTCTATCTTCTGCAGTTGGTCGGGCATTGAGTATTACTCAACTTCACACCTTGTAACACAGGCAAGAACCCTTTCTTTGCTTGATCCATTTTGAACTTCTTCAAAATTTTGTCAAGGTATGTGCTTTGTGAAAGTCCAATTAAGCGTCTTGATCTATCTCTATAGATCTTAATGCCCAATATGTAAAAGTTTTTTATATGAAAAATCATCTACTCGAAAAGTTACATCCGAATTTAACAGGGGGAACCCCGTTAAACATTTTTAGAATCCCCAAAAACCTAACAGAAAAAAAGATACGGGGCTTTTAAGTTCTGGAGAGGCAAAAAAATTCAAAATTTTTTCAAATTATGGTCAAACTGTGGTCAAACAATGGTCAAACTAATTATTCTAGAATATTAGTGTTACTAAATAATTATTTCAGTTTTTTTAAATTTTGGTCAAATCTGGTCAAACTGTGGTCAAAAATGGTCAAACTAATTATTCCGTAAATATTAGTGTTACTAAATAATTATTGTTTTTAAAACAATAGTTTCAAACTCAAACAGTGAAATGTGTCACTTCATGCTCAAGCTAAATACCTGAGGGTTAATAGAATTGACATCCTACTATTGTCAGGAAAACAACAAGTGCAGACTTGGAAACGAGGGAGAATAGAACCCGGAAGTTAAGCGTGCTCAGGCTGGGGGAGTGGGAGGATGGGTGATCGTTCGGGAAGTTAGATGATTTGGAATTATGAGGGTTGATTAGAGATTAGAGGATAAATTAAGCAGTGATGAGGGGTGGTGATTAGAGATTAGAGGTTAAAATAATTCAGAAATTTGAAAATAAAAAAATTGCAAAAAAAATTCAGTAAAAAATTTAAACTCATGGAGGAGGCTTTAGTCCCAGTTAGCCACGAGAACCGGACTAAAGCCTTTAGTCATGATTCGAAGAGGCGCGACTAAAGGGGGGTCTTTAGTCGCTTATCTCGTCGCGTTGTTTGCAGCCGCGACTAATGGCGCTAAGAACCGCGACCAAAGGCCTTTTTTCCACCAGTGCTTATAGCAGTTTTAAGGGTTGAGAAGTGCCAGTTTTTGACACTTTTAAGGGTTGAAAAACAGGGGCAAAGAGTAGAACCCTCAAACCCAACCCGTAAACTGCTTTAAGGGTTGGATTTGAGGGTTCTAGTCTTTGCCTCAACCCCAACCTTTAAAACTGTCATTTCATATATCACACATTTCATCACATTTCATCATATGACATATCACAAATTCCATCACATTTGACATAAAACAATAATCATTCTAGTTATTATTACAACACCGAATAAAACAATAATCATTCAAATTATTACAACAATGTTTGACCAAACTACACGAATTGTTCGAATCAAATAGGACATAGAAAAGTAAAACAAAGATACATCATGGGCCAATGCACCGTCCATCCAACTACCAATGGTGCTCTATTAGATCATCCCGGAGCCGACCATGAGTGGTTGCATCCTCAATCTCACGATGTGCTTGAAGAAAAGCGTGTATGCGAGAAGGGTTTCTTTCCGGTTGCACACGGTACCAACATTCTCATAGAAACAAGGGAGGTTTAACCTCTTTCATCCTTCTAGGATCATGTTGTGTAGAATCACACAACATTTCATGATGTTCATCAAGGTTTTTTGTCCCAAAACCTAGCTGGACCACTTAACTATGGCAAACCTTGCTTGCAAAACACCAAAGCTCTCTCAATATCCTTGCGGGCTGCCTCTTGTGCCGTGGTGAAATGAGCCTCTTTTCTTGTTAAGGGCACCCCATTTTTCTCCTTGATGGACTTCACAAGAGTTGCCCATTCGGGATAGATGCCATCGGTGAGATAGTATCCCATTGAGTACTCATTGTCCATGATTTTGTAGTTGCAAGCTGGAGCATCCCCAGAAATTAATCTTTTGAACAAAGGAGATCTATTGAGGATATTGATATCATTGAGTGTTCCCGGTAACCCAAAGAATGCATGCCAAATCCATGTGTCCTGAGATGCTACGGCCTCAAGAACAATGGTAGCATCATGGCTTTTACCGCAATACATTCCGTGCCATGCCTTTGGGCAATTTTTCCACCTCCAGTGCATGCAATCAAGACTACCTAGCATCCCCGGCCATCCCCTTTTTTCATTCATTTTCATTAATCTCTTTGTATCTTCCTCGCTTGGTGCCCAAGATACTACTCACCGCATAACTTGATGACCAACTTGGCAAACCTACGGACCGACTCCGTGGTTGTATCTTGCCCAATGCGAAGATACTCGTCGGTATAATCCGCTGGTATGCCATAAGTTTAGTACCGCATTGCCGCCGATATCTTCGATATGCACTAAACCCCATGATACCGGCGGCGGATCTACGACGTTTAAAGTAATATGAGGCGGCCTCACAATCGGTGACAATCTTCACAAACAAACTACGCCGCATTCGGTACCTTCTGCGGAAGAGACGAAGAGGGTATGTAGGTACCTCCGCGAAGTAGTCTTCCATCAAATGCTCGTGTCCGAGAGCGCGGTTCCGGTAGATGGTGACTCGCCCCATCTTCGACCCTCTCCTCTGATCCATCAGCCTCACGCGGTTTTCAAAGGATTGCACGTCGATGAGGAGGCTCATCATCTCGACGCCGCCGCCTTGCAACAACTCGTCGATGTCCGAATCGTCGGATGACGACCAACCTGACGAATCGGACAACGAGTCCATGTCGTTGTTGTTCACCTCCATCTACACAATACAACAAAGAATAAATTGTGAGTGACAACAATGAATCAAAATGAAAAAAGGAAGAATGAAGCATACTGCGGGTTGGGGGCGGGCGACGGCCGCGCCGAGGGGAGGCGGGGCGTCTGCGCGGGCGGCTCGAGGAGGCCTGCCCGCCTCGCCTCTGGGGGGGAGGCGGTGGGGCGGGCGGCTGATGCTTGGGCGGGCGCCAGCGGGAGGCGGCGCGCGGGAGGCCGGGGCGGACGCCGGGCAGGAGGCGGCGGCGCGGAGGCCGGGAGCGGGCTCGGGCGGGAGGCGGGGGCGCCGAGGGGAGGCGGGAAGGACGGATCCGCGGGGGAGCGTGGCGCAGGGCGGACGGCGGCGGCGACGAGGGAGGCGGGGGGTGCGGCCGGATTGGCGGCGAGTGCGGCCGGCGGCGCGGGACGCCGGGAGGCGGGAGGTTGGGAAGGGAAATTTCCCTCCCGCGCGACGGGGGAAGGGAGTGCGGGCTGGGGTCGAGCGCCCCCCTCCAGCCCTCACTTCTACGGTTCGAAATTGGGTTTGAAGATTGGACTCTTGCTTTTTTTTGAGGGTTTGAGAGTTTAGAGGTTCTAGTCTTTGCGTTTTTTTGTTGCAACCCGCAAAAAAGCGGTTATTTATGAGGATTTAAGGGTTTAGGGGTACTACTAGTAATGCTCTAAAGCCGGTCGATCCTCAGTTCGTCACACACCTCTCCTGTACTTCGACCAAAAGACAAAGCTCAAGTTTTGCAGAGACGACGCATGGCCTCGACAACGGCGGTGCCGGAGGTGCCGCTGCGGTCCGGCAACGCGAGGCCCATGCCAGCGATCGGCATGGGAACCGCCAAGTTCCCATTGGTGCCGGGGACCACCGTGAAGGCCGTGCTGGAGGCCGTGGAGGTCGGCTACCGTCACTTCGACACGGCCACCGTGTACGCGACGGAGCGGCCCCTGGGCGAGGCCCTTGCGGAGGCGGTGCGCCGCGGGCTCGTGGCGTCCCGGGAGGAGGTGTTCGTCACGTCCAATTCTCGTGCACGCAGTGCCACCCTCACCTCTCGTGCTCCCGTCCCTCCGCACTAGTAGAAAAGGGGGCAATGGTCCAGGCCGGTCCAGCCCATTAGTCCCGGTTCAATCCAGAACCGGGACCAATGGGGCATCGGACCAGTTCATGAGCCCGGGCCGGCGGGCCACGTGGGCCATTGGTCCCGGTTCGTCTGGACCTTTGGTCCCGGTTGGTGGGATGAACCGGGACCAATGATCCCCGCTCCTGGCCCACAACCATTAGTCCCGGTTCGTGGCACGAACCGGGACCAAAGGAAACCCCTTAGTCCCGGTTCGTGCGACCAACCGGGACCAATGGTGGTGCCTATATATACCCCCGTGCAAGAGCAGAGCACACTGCTCTGTTTTTTCTGGCCGAGGGGGAGAGGGCTTGGTGGTGCTCTAGCTCACCTCATATGCACACAAGGTGTTCGATGGAATGCCCGAGCCACACTACTTAAGGTTTCTCCTCTCCAAGCTCGACCGCCAAGCTCCATTTTCCTCCATATTTGTCTAGGTTTAGCGGTCCGTCACGCCCCATCCCGCCTTCAACGCCGCCGATCACCCGCACCGATCTCATCGGCGGCACCACCGTGGTGAGCCTCGTGTTCTTATCTTCTTTCCGAAAGGAAAAATATTCTTATTTGTATGTTTAGATAGATATATACTTGTATAATTTTCTTACTTTTATTATTGCATCTTATATAGTGCGATGGTTTTGGTATCCGCCCCGTCGGCCCTCGTCCCATGCCTATGATTCGGATGTGGTATATATTATCTTTTCATAACTATTGGTTCATTTATTATTTATGACAATTATGCCGACCAACGTGACATAGATTTTATTCATCTAGGAGGTTGTTGAACCGAAATTCCAACCGACCCTATTGTCGAGAGGTTAAATTTAGTTGAAGAAGAAAACAATTTGTTGAAGGAAAAATTAGAAAAATTGAGGAGGAGAAGATGATATTGGAGTTGCATGTTGCGGATGTCGCCGATGATCACAAGATCAAGATGGATGCAATGCGCTTGAAGATTAGAAAGATTAGAAAATATGCCATTCATACCGAGGCTTGGTATCATTATGTCGTTGGATCGGTTGTTACATTGGTTGCGATTATGATCGCATTTGTTTTCGCATTGAAATGTTTTACATAGTTTCAGTGTATGGTTTAATTAATTTAGATGCTCTGCAGAGCTTTATGTTGTTAGATGAGAACTATGTATGTACTTTGGTTTTAATGTGATGATGAACTTCTATTAATTTGGTCACTTAATTAATTATCTATTCATGATCTCTAATGATTTTTGACACACTTAATTATATATAATGCACACAGATGAACCGCAATGGATGTACGGTTCAAGACACACCTCCGAGTACATTAAGGCGTGCATAATTTTCTCAAGTGGCTGAGGCAAACAAGCAGAATGGTTTTATGTGTTGTCCATGCCCTATATGTGGGAATACTGAAGTCTTACTCGACCGGAAAATCCTGCACACCCACCTTTACAAGGGTTTCATGCCACACTATAATGTTTGGACGAGGCACGGAGAAATAGGGGTTATGATGGAAGACGGCGAAGAAGAAGAGTACGATGACAACTATGTGCCCCTGAATACGGTGATGCTCCGGAAGATCAAGAGGAACCAGACGATGTGCACGATGATGCTGCAACGGAGAAGCTGCTGAAGATCAAGAGGAACCAGATGATGTGCCCGATGATGATGATCTCCGCCGGTCATTGTCGATGCAAGGACGCAATGCGAAAGTCAAAAGAGAAGATGAAGTTCGATCGCATGCTAGAGGACCACAAAAAGGGTTGTACCCCAATTGCGAAGATGGCAACACAAAGCTAGGTACCGATCGAATTGCTGCAGTGGAAGGCAGAGAATGTTGTGCTCGATAAAGGATTTGAGAAGCTACTTAAAATATTGAAGAAGAAGCTTCCAAAGGATAACGAATTGCCCGACAAGACATACGCAGCAAAGAAGGTCGATGCCCTCTAGGATTGGAGGTGCGAAGATACATGCATGCCCTAATGATCTGCATCCTCTACGCGGTGCGTATAAGGATCTGAACGCATGCCCGGTATGCGGTGCATTACGGTATAAGATCGACGAGATGACCTGGTGATGTTGACGGCGAGCCCCCAGAAGAGGGTTCTGCGAAGGTGATGTGGTATGCTCCTATAATACCACGGTTGAAACGCCTGCTCGTAAACGGAGAGCATGCCAAGTTGATGCGATGGCACAGTGAGGACCGTAAGAAAGACGGAAGTTGAGAGCACCACGACGGGTCGCAGTGGAGAAAAATCGAGAGAAAGTATCGATGAGTTTGCAAGTGAGCCAAGGAACGTATGGTTTGCTTTAAGCGCGGATGGCATTAATCCTTTCGGGAGCAGAGCAGCAATCACAACACCGCCCGTGACTCTATGTATGTATAACCTTCCTCCTTGATGTGCATGAAGCGGAAGTTCATTATGATGTCGGTTCTCATCCAAGGCCCTAAGCAACCCGGCAATGACATTGATGTGTACCTAAGGCCATTAGTTGAAGAACTTTACAGCTGTGGAATGGAAACGTGTACGACGTGGGATGAGCACAAACAGGAGGAATTTAACCTAAAGGCGTTGCTGTTCGTGACCATCAACGATTGGCCCGCTCTCAAGAACCTTCGTGATGATAAACAAGGGATACCACGATGCACGCACTGCTTACTTGACATCGATAGTATATACCGCAAGCTGCGGGAAGAATGTGTACAGGAGCCATCGCCGATTTCTTCCGACCAACCATCAATGTCGAAAGAAAGGCAAGCATTTCAAAGGCGCAGGCAGATCACCGAAGAAGCCCGCCATGCGCATCGGTGATCATGTACTTGCTATGGTCAATGATTTACACGTAATCTTTGGAAAGGGTCCGGCGGACTAGCTGTTCCGAGTGACGCCGAGGGACACGCACCCATGTGGAAGAAGAAATCTATATTTTGGGACCTACCCTCATCGAAAGACCTAGAGGTCCGCTCTTGATCGACGTGATGCACGTGACGAAGAACCTTTGCGTGAACCTGCTAGGCTTCTTGGGCGTGTATGGGAAGACAAAAGATACAATTGAGGCACGAGAGGACCCGCAACGTTTGCACGAAAAAGACGGCATGCCTCCAAAGCAAGATGAAGGTCCCGCCACTATGCTCTTACCAAAGAAGAGAAGGAAATCTTCTTTGAATGCCTGCTTAGTATGAAGGTCCCAACGGCTTCTCGTCGAATATAAAAGGAATAATAAATATGGCAGAGAAAAGTTTCGTAACCTAAAGTCTCATGATCGCCACGTGATTATGACGAATCGCTTCCGGTTGCATTGAGGGGCTTCTACCGAAAACGTCCGATTAGCCATTGTGAAGCTATGTGCATTCCTCAATGCAATATCTCGTAAGGTGATCGATCCGAAACCATACCAAGGCTAAGGAGTGATGTGGTGCAATGTCTTGTCGGGTTTGAGCTGGTGTTCCCACCATCCTTCTTCAATATCATGACGCACGTTCTTGTTCATCTAGTTGACGAGATTGTCATTCGGGCCCCGTATTTCTACACAATATGTACCCTTTGAGAGGTTCATGGAGTCCTAAAGAAATATGTCCGTAATCGCGCTTAGGCCGAAGGAAGCATCTCCATGGGCCATCAAGCGAGAGGATGTCATCGGGTTTTGTGTTGACTTCATTCTGGCCTTAAGAAGATAGGTCTCCCTAAATCGCGGTATGAGGGGAGACTGACCGAAAAGGCACGCTTGGAAAGGACTCAATAATATGCAGGACGGATATTCTTGGTCTCAAGCCCACTACAGCTTCTACGTAACTCTACCTTGGTGACCCGATGTCGATGAACACAAGAACGATCTGCGCTTCAAACACCGGAGCAAAGGCGACGATCGGATTACATGTGAACACATCAGACTTTCAGCAGTTGGTTGGAAGCACGACGAGGTGACAAGACTGTTTGTGAGGAGCTGTACTTGTTATCCAGGGACCATCTTTGACCGTATTGATTTGGAAAGGATACGAGATAAATGGGAATACATTTTACACGATTGACCAAGATCAAAAGAGCACCAACCAAAACAGCGGTGTCCGCTTTGATGCAACAACCGAGAGGAAAGGACACATATTATGGTTACATAGTGGACATATGGGAACTTGACTACGGACATGATTTTAAGGTCCCTTTGTTTAAGTGCAAATGGGTCAATCTGTCAGAGGCGGTATGCAGTGTAGACCCACAAGACGGAATGACAACAAAGGATCTGAAAAATCTTGGGTACACCGACGAACCGCTCGTCCTAGCCAATGATGTGGCACAGGTTATCTATGTGAAGGACATGTCCAAGAGACCGAGAAAGAGAAAAGATAAGGAAGCAAATACATCATACGATGAGCCAAAGCGCCACATAGTTCTTTCAGAAAAGGGACATCGTGGGAGTGGAGGACAAGATGACATGTCTCAAGATTATGAAAAGTTTCATGAAATTCCTCCTTTAAAGTCAAGGCTGACCCAAAGATCCTAATAAACGATGAAGATTATCCATGGTTACGGCGCAATAAGCAAATGACACAAGCGAAGAAAAAGTGAAGACTTTCTCCGCAACTATTGTTCGCTTATGATACCATTATATTGTAACCGATGAGTATGATACCATTTTTCGTTTTGTACATGCACATGCTATGTGTGGGTCAATTTATGATATACCATGCCAACTTTCAACTTTTTCAGAGTTCATTTGAAATGTCTTATGGTTCGCCCTCGTAATAATTAAAAATAGCAACAATAAGTATTTTGTTGTAAGTAGAAACAAAATAAATTAAATAAAGCAAGAAAGAAAACAAAAAAGTGTTTTCAAATTTGAAAATTAGTAATGGCACTAACAGAAAGTTTATAATTTTCCTAAAACTAGAAGCAAAAAGATTTAAAAATAGAGCAAAAACAAAAGAAAATAAATAATGCAGAAAACAAAACAAAAAACAACAATAAGTATTTTGTTGTAAGTAGAAACAAAATAAATTAAATAAAGCAAGAAAGAAAACAAAAAAAAGTGTTTTCAAATTTGAAAATTAGTAATGGCACTAACAGAAAGTTTATAATTTTCCTAAAACTAGAAGCAAAAAGATTTAAAAATAGAGCAAAAACAAAAGAAAATATATAATGCAGAAAACAAAACAAAAAACAACAATAAGTATTTTGTTGTAAGTAGAAACAAAATAAATTAAATAAAGCAAGAAAGAAAACAAAAAAAAGTGTTTTCAAATTTGAAAATTAGTAATGGCACTAACAGAAAGTTTATAATTTTCCTAAAACTAGAAGCAAAAAGATTTAAAAATAGAGCAAAAACAAAAGAAAATAAATAATGCAGAAAACAAAACAAAAAACAACAATAAGTATTTTGTTGTAAGTAGAAACAAAATAAATTAAATAAAGCAAGAAAAAATATGCCACCCATCGGGCCGCCACGGCCTGAATACGATCGGTATACCTATTTGGGCCAGATTCAGTGCCCGCAGAAGGCCAGAAGGTCCAACAGCAACGAAGGAGCAAGTAGGCCCATAAGCTGCAGTTCAAGGAGTTCAAGAGGGAGCGGCGGTGGGGCTTATAAACCATCGCGCCCCTCTCAACTAGCGAGTGGGACTAAACTTTGGCCCCGACAGGCAATGTTAGGGTTTGGTCCCGGTTGGAGGCACCAACCGACTAAAGGGGGCTTTAGTCCCGGTTGTAGCCACCAACCCGACCATAGGTCGCAGCTTCCGCCTTTGGGCTGCCGAATTGAGAAAGTGGTCCCGGTTGGTGGCTCCAACCGACTAAAGGTGGCATTAGTCACGGTTGGTGCCACCAACCGACCACGCGCTTTGTATATAAGTGGCACTTTGCGTTTTGCGATTCATCGCCACATTGCTTCGACGACGCCGAACGATCGACGCCGCCAGCTGCCCCGCCGCCGCCGCGCCGCCGCTGTCGCTGCCGTCGCCGTCGCCGCGTCGCCGCCGCCCGTCGTCGTCGCCGTCCTCCCCGAGCCCGCGCTTCGCCGTCCGCCGCCGCCTTGTCGCCGCCAGAACTCGCCAGCGTCGCCGTCCTCCATGGCCTCAGCGCCCCGTCGCCGTCGCCGTCGCCGTCGCCCGCCCAGCCTCCGCCATCGCTGTGAGAGCCGCGCCGCACCGCCAGGCTCTTTTTTTTTTCATTTTATTATTTTAGTTTTTTTTCTGTTCATATAATGCATATATATGTGTATGTGTATGTATATATGTTCATATATGTTATGTATATGTTTCATTTTTATTAGTTTTTTTTCTGTTCATATAATGCATATATGTGTATGTGTATGTATATGTTCATATATGTTATGTATATGTTTCATTTTTATTAGTTTTTTTTCTGTTCATATAATGCATATATGTGTATGTGTATGTATATATGTTCATATATGTTATGTATATGTTTCATTTTATTAGTTTTTTTCTGTTCATATATGTGTATGTATATATATGCTCTCTTCATATGTGGCTATATATATGCAAAAGATAGATTTTAGAAAAGTTCGTTTTTTTTTCTGTTCACAGATTTTTTGTTGATATTAATTATTGTAGAATATGCAAATGTTGGTATATTCATATGAACAATGCATTAGGCAAAACCTTTGTTTTTTTTGGAATTTTCTATTTGAACATTTTTTTAAAACAAGCAATACTAAAAGAATGAGAGGAAAAGGAAAATAAGAAGAGGAAGAAAGGAGAAAAGAGGAGAGGAAGAAGAGGAGAAATAAATAAGAAGAGGAAAAAGAAGAAGAAGAGGAGAAGAAGAAAGGAATAGAGGAGAAAGGAGAAATTCTATTTTTCTTCTTCTCCTCTATTCCTTTCTTCTTCTCCTCTTTTTTTTTCTTCTTTACTTCTTCTTCTTCTTCCTTCTTCCTTCTTCCTCTTTTCTTCCTTTTCCTTAATTATTTTCCTTTCTCGAGGGAGAAGAAGAAAAGAAGAGGAGAAGAAGAAAGAAAGGAAAGGAGAAAGAAGAAACTTAAACACGAGCCGATACCCCTCCCGATATGTATATGTATGTCGCGTCGTTGTCGATATAATTAACCCCTCTAGATACAACTGCAGCAGCCCCTCGGCCCTCTCGCTCAACCAAAACTCTCGAGGACACCCAAACCCTAGAGAGAAAACGATGTTGAATAATAATTGACATGTTGTCAATATTTGCGTAAACTATGGAGCACTCCCGAGACGAAGAAAGCGAAGCGATGTTGGGGAAATAATCGCAAATGGAAGTGATGATGTTGCGTCATTTCTCATCGACACCGCTGGTCGATGGATGAAGAAGAGGGCTATGATTATGATGGCTTCACTCATTAATGCCGGTACAAGAGGAGGACTATGTTCATGATGGCTCGGTGACACAATGGAGGTACAAGACGAAGGAGACCGTGCGAGCCGAGTCACCGAACCGAGTCCGCCAGGTATATATATATTAGTTAAGCCCGTCTTGACAAGTTAATTGATGCATCCATTGTTTTGGTATATGTACACATATTAAGTATCGCTGCGTCTTTCTTCCTTATAATTTCTAGCCCTCCGGATCGAGCACAACTTCGCACGGAGACGAGGCCCAAGAAAAGTTGAGCTCGGATGAAAAGTTTGAGATCATAGAAATCGCGCCCGACGGCGAACCGATTGAACCCATCCGGACAAAGAAGGCATTTTCGCTCAAGGGGTTCTTGTTAGGAAAGGATCCCGATCAAGATCCAGCAATGGTATAAGCTCTGCTAAGGATGAAGACGCCGAGGTGTCTTATGTCAATGATATGCGAAAGAAGATCTTTGGAATGAGCTGAAGGCAAATTTCACCCTACCGCCAGAGGAGGATCCGGAGAAGCCAGTTAAAGAGCAATTAATCAAGTCTTGTGCTCTTAAGAAGATGGCTGGCCTAATGAGGAGGTGGAGGAAAGAGCTGAACCAGTTTGTCGAAAAAAGAGACACCAGAATTCATCGGCAAATATGAGAAGATCAAAGATCATCGCCCGCATTTGTGGCCCACAAGACATCGGAAAAGAGTAAGAAGATGTCGGAGACAAACAAGAAAAATGCTGCGAAGAAGACGCTTCACCATCGCACGGGTCGTGGCTACCTCAAAGCCCGCCTAAGTGGTCCAAGGCTGAGCATGATCTGCTTGAAAAGGGATCGAACCGAGACGATCGCTGGCGAGCGTTGCGGACTTGGTTCTTCGGGCTGGCGGAACCTTGGACCTCGTAATGTAGGCAAAGTGTCGATGGACTAACGAGCAATCGCAAACACCAGTCAAGAAACTTCGACAATATATTGATGCTGCGCAGCGAGGGACGTTCCTTCCAAACAGGGAGAAGGACGAGCTCACAATGGCCCTTGGGAATCCCGAGCACCCTGGACGGACACGAGGCACGCCAGGCTCGCTTCCGTGGAAGGTTGGTTTTCCGGACGCAGGGGGTTACAAAACCCACGAGAGGAGGAAGAAAGTGGAGCATGACCAAATGCAGGCGCTGCTTGGAAGGGTAATGGGGCTAGAGGATCGAGAAGCAGCAGATCGCAACAAACGACATGCCGAAGCTTCCCCCGAAGCTACCCCGCCATCTCAGCGCAGAAGCAGCGTTGCTTCCACCGAGCTGCTTCAGCCGGAGCATGTCTTGACGGCTCCTGCCAGCTATCCCGTGGATGGTATCACGGAGTCTCAAAATTGCCACATTATGGCGCGATGCATGAATTTGAAGGTCAAGGCGGCTGTTGGCCAAGTTTATCCTAGTGGACCCGCACAACTTATCACCGCCACCGATTCCGTATGATTTGCTAAGGTGATGGTTGATGAAATAACGGAGGATTTGAGGACCTCGGCTTGAGCACCCTACCGTGAAGGGGAGACTAGGCTGGGTTCGCTCAAGACTCCATGCCTATGGCGGAAGGAGCTCATCGACCTTCGAACTGGACGCCTCCGCCTCCTCCTCCTCATCCGCGAGTCAGGCACTCCGCCTCCACCGCCTCCTCCTCCGCGAGTGACGATCAGGCACGCATGGCGGCACTCCGCCTCCTCCACCGCCTCCTCCTCCGCGAGTGAAGATCAGGCACGCGTGGCGGCACTCCGCCCCTTCTCCGGCGTGGCGGCACTCCGCCTCCTCCTTCTCCGCCTCGCCAGCAAGGGCGGAAGAGACCCGCCCGCCCGGCTGCTCCGACGCGTCAGTAGTCCTTCTCCTCCGCCTCGTAAGCAAGCACGAAGGAAGACAGATGCCGCAGCCGCTCTGCTCGCTCCGGCGTCTAGCAGCACAAGAAGAGAGAGGCAATCAGACACGGTCCACCTCTAAAGCCTGTAGAGAAGTTACCGTATGAGAGGAGCAAGGAGGAAAACGATACGATCGTGCAGACCCAAGTGAAGGAGTTCTTTGAAGGGGTTAAAGCAAAGATACATCCACCTCCGGAGGAGAAGGTCGATCCGTGAAAGCAAAGCGCACTCGATGCCCCGAGGAAACCACCAAAGTCTCCGCCGAGAACCAACTATGAGCGACATCGAGCAGACATATCTCCAAGCCAAGCGGTGGGAACTACTGTCGGTGATAAAAGGTCAAAAGAACAACGGGCAAAGGGGAAAAAAATTGCCCAGCTCGGCGAACAAGCACAGCAATCGTGCCCCGCTGAATGTGTCTAATCCTCCCGCACGGTGGCGGTTATGGCAATCTTGGAGATTACCCGCTCGACGATGCACTTCCTGATTTCATGGAGGTGGACTTATTTAGATACGAGTACGGAAGCCTCTCGTCAAAGATGAAAAGTCTCGACAACAATGATGCGAAGATTCCACAGTTGGTACATGAAAACCTGCAGAGAGTCCGGGGATGAACACTTTGTATCTGAATATTAAAGAGGAGCACGACCTCGCTTCAAATGATCTGTTGTCTATTCCATTTGAGGAGTTCTTCGAGTTCTTCAATCAAAAGGCCCTCGATAAATTAATGGTCTTTTGCTACTGCTGTAAGTACTATTTCGTCATTAGTCTGTATATATAGCTCGGCTCTTTCATTGCATGTATTTATAATTAATTATCCTCAATATATTATGCAGATTGAAGATCGTCGAGTGCAAAAAAATGAAATCTATGATATTGGGTTCATTAACACAAATATCATAGATGTTTTTCTGGTTAAAAAGCGCTACCAAGAGGCCGAGGACAACTTGCTACAATCATTGATCAAAAATCAAAACAAAGATACCATACTCTTTCCTTACCACGGCCCGTGAGTGTTACTGTCGTGTGCATATTCGGTTTTCCTTATTACTCGAGCGAGGTTAATGTAATTGATGAGTTATGCTATGCGTGTAGGTACCACTATATTCTTCGGAGATTAAGCTTGAGCGTGGACTAGTAACCGCCTTAGACTCGAGACGGAAAGATCCCAGCACCTATGCGGACATGGTGACATGCTCAGCAAGTAAGTTCAATCGATCATTATCGCACCATATCGGCAACTTTTTGTTCATTTCTTGATATCTCAAGTAATAACAAATATTTTCTTTGTCTTGCAGGGTTGGGAAACAGTTCACCGCACAAGCTCCGGACTGCCAAGGAGCTGCGATATACATACCGAAAGTAAGTACTCATGGCGCGCATCTCCCGCTGATTCTATAGCTATACTTTCATCAATGCCATTTATATAATGCTTCATTA